>OX463845.1:34773079-35421710 GCA_949825065.1 Odontocerum albicorne | reverse complement strand
TTTAAACACCTAGCTAACAATTTTTAAACCGGTGTAAAAGGGGACGATGTATAAATGATATACGAGGCATATCCAGAAAGTAAGTGTACTGAATTTTTGTAGGTTACAATTTTTTTTATTTAAACAAAAAAATTACGTGGTTACCGTAGTACATATGTAAGCTATTTTTCGACATAGTCGCCATTCCTCTCAATGCAGGTGGTGAAGCGGGGTATCAACTTTTTGATGCCTTCCTCGAAGTAATTTCCCGCCAACCCCTCCGTCCACTTCTCCACCTCCTCCTTTACCTCTTCGTCGGTTGAAAACCTTTTTCCACCCATGTGCAAGCTTCAGGGAGGTAGAGAGATAGTAATCTGAAGGTGCTAGGTCAGGGGAATGCGCGGGATGGTTCAGGACATCCCATTTAAACGAGGCGAGCAGTTCCTTCGTGGCGTTGGCCGTGTGTGGTCTGGCATTGTCGTGCAGCAGGCAGACTCCCTTTGTCAGCATGCCTCTCCTCTTGTTCCGAATCGCCCTCCGCAATTTTTTAGGGTCTCACAGTATCTTGCAGAGTTGATGGTCTCCCCTTGAGGCATATATTCAATTAAAGTTATCCCTGGACAGTCCCAAAACACGAATGCCATGATTTTCTTGGCTGAAATTGTGGTTTTGAACTTTTTGGCGGAGGGTGAAGAGGTGTGACGTGACCGTTTTTAAACTCGCGACACCACTTGTACACACTCGTACGATTCATAGCTTTATCACCATATGCAGTTTTTACCTCATTATAAACCTCAACCGGAGGTTTTCCCTTCCAAACGAGATAACGGATTACGCCGCGTATTTCGCACTTGGCGGGAGATTGGATTGACATTTTTCTCCAAACGTGTTGTCGCGTCGACACTTCTCAACGTACTGACCTCGAACCGGTCTCGTTGCGGAGGGGAAGGGTCAGGCTACACGGAAGTGTAGCCAACATGTTGGAAATAAAATCCATCCGGTCGTGAGAGCCTCAGTACACTTACTTTCTGGATACGCATAGTATATAAACAAATTTTACATTTATGAATATATATTTTCATAAATGTAGAATTTATTTTACTTCCGTGAATATTTCACGGGTTGCAACTAGTATAAATAATTGATGCATAAATAAATTAATAAATATCTCCCTGAGGACATATAGCATGAAAAAAATAAATCGATACTTCTTTCCGATTTTTGATTACATATTGTACCTACCAGATAATTAATTACAGTCACTGCAGATGCTATTTGAAATATCATATTCTCGGAAAAACTATTAACTTGAACCAACGCTTTTCGGTGGGTCTTAAACATTACCTATGTATACTATATTCCACCTGAAATCGAATGTGTTATGTTCACATAGCGGAATATTTACAAAGGTTTTTTGTAGATCGTCTTGTTTTTGGTAAGTTTTCAGCTGTTTTCCTACCGAATATGTTTTATTAAACATACGTCGACGCGGGGAAGTACCCAATTTAATGGACATAACCACCATCTTCATATACACCACCATCAATACACAACCACCATCTTCATATACACCACCATCAATACACAACCACCATCTTCCTATCCATACACTCATTTTTTTTTAGTATTCTTAATCTATCAATAATAGTGGGTTCGATTTCCGTGTTAGACTGCCCTTGGAGAAGTGTGCTCTCGAAACGGCGCTGTATGAATTGTCATTTTTTTATTAATTTAAGAACATTCTAACTTATACGGGATCGAAAACTTTCTAACCATAAATGAGAAGAAAACTTAACTTGAAAATATTTCAATGAAAACTGACCCATAAAAATTTAAATAATGGAGACAAGACAAAAGTATATCCAGTTTCAACATAATATAAATATATACTCGTATAGACGATATTTTTAAAGCGATACCTTTCAGGAGAAGTATTAATAGGGGCTAAAAGATTTGTTTTGACGTCATACTTGGAAATATGATGTCATTATTATATCTCAACTTAGCCTTTGTCATTTGTATCAAACATACTGATATAATATACGTCGTGCGTCGGTTACACTACAAAACCCATAACAATCAAATCACTAAAAATCGTCGTTGCTGGGCTTCGTTGTCGAGGATCCTCTAGCCATTCCAACGTCAATTCTATAGAAAAGCGAAGCTGTGCCGTGGATTTTATTTACTCTAAGGCATCCGCTTTGGATGGCTGATTAAAACAAAATTATGACAAAATTAATGCTTTAAATGAAAGAAGTAGATCGAAAAAAAAAGGCTTTTCTTATTACTTCGATACAATATATTCTCCTTCGGTAGACATAATCTTCTTCCATCCATTTAACAATTTTTTAATACCGTCAGAATAAAATTGAGTAGATTTGGATGCAAAATATTCCTCGATGCCTTTTTTCACTTCTTCTAAAGTGTGATTTTTTTTTCAGCTTAATAGTGCTGCATAGATCTAAATAAATGATGATATGAAGGATAAATCGGGACTATATGGTGGGTGAAGAATAGTTTTCCATCCAAGCTCCTTTATTTTATTTTATTTTCAGTCATCTTCGATGTATGGGGTCGGGCGTTGTCGTGTTGCAATAAAATTTGAATGTCGATTGAAAAAACCAGGTCTCGTTAGCCTTATTGCTGCATTCAAATTTTCGAGTTGGACACAGTATATTTCACTCGTATTTTTTTTATAAACATATGCAAATGCGGGGAAGTGCCCAATCTAATAGCCAAAATCTCTCCCTTCCTATTCTTATACTCAATTTATATGTATTTATTTTGTAATATTTTTAATCTTTCAATAATATTCAGTACGAATCCTGAGTTAAAATGCCCTTGAAGAAAGTCTAACTCTTAACAGCGCTGTATAAATTGTATTTTTATTATTATTATATTCTGTTCTGATGGACTACAATTTATTAAGGAAACTACTAGCATCTACTGATTAAGGCTCAGTATGCAGGGTTGGAGTCAATATTGCTACCCTTTGAATGTTATCCCCAAAGGAATGACATACTTATAAGTTCTTTCCTTGAATCAGGCCACGTTAAAACTCCCCTTGGGGTGTTCCTTACTACAGGACATCCCAATTCCTCACTGGTCACAGAAGTTTCAATAGTAAACTCTTTTAATTTAATCCTGTTGCAATTTGTGTGGCTACACAGATTAATCAACAGAGCATATTTTGTGAAACTATTGTATGAGGAAAGTAGAATCTCTCAAAATAGAGAGGAAGTCGATGTAGCTATACGTCGGACTACCTTCGGCTCGATTGGCTACTTTGGCTTTGTGGCGACCAGGGATAGTTTTACTGCATTGTCTATTTTTTGTAAAAATCATGATGTAAAATAGGCCTTAAATCTTTAGAAGCCTTCCTTGTACAGTATGAATAAATAAAAAAAAATGTTTTCCCATTTATCATCGTGGTCACTGACCTTTTGTTGGTGCAACCACTATTCTTTTCACGGATCTCCCCCGGTGGCAGCTCTTTCATAGAAGTATGACTATGTCTTATTTTCTTACGCGTACACGATCGCATTGTAAGGGGACCTAATTCGTTCCTAGAAACAGTTCGGGAGAAAGTGGAATAAAATGAATCCGTATATTATTTAAGCTCCTTACCAAAATTCAATTAACTATGATAAAAATGTTCATTAAAGAAAATCCGAACAATGTGAGAATTTCAAAACAAACCTCATTTGATTACATAATTTAATCCCATTTACGTTTTTCAAAACGAGTTTTAATTTTTGTTTCAAACTCTAAAAATTGTGAGGATATTTTAATATACGAGTAGTAGACTCGCTATTATCCGGAGTCGCATTAGCCGGGTTCTTCTTCTAAGTGCCCTGTCGGGTCCCCCCAACGTTGGCGATCACTTCGGCGAATCCGTCTCGGTCCTGAGCCGCCCGGAACAGTTCCTCTGCACTCCGGATGCCGGTCCACTCCCTCACATTCCGCAGCCAGGACATCTGTCTTGTTCCTCGCCATAGTGAATTGCCTGGGAAAAGATAATCAGAGTGGTTTCCCGTTGCCTTCTCTGATG
This sequence comes from Odontocerum albicorne, assembly GCA_949825065.1. Taxonomy (NCBI): domain Eukaryota; kingdom Metazoa; phylum Arthropoda; class Insecta; order Trichoptera; family Odontoceridae; genus Odontocerum; species Odontocerum albicorne. Next base: position 35,417,680 of record OX463845.1, on the reverse strand, counting down.
GGTTTTTCTGTAGGGGTCACCTTCCCTTAGCTGGGGGGATCCGGTTTTGTGGCGCCGGAGACTCGCCATTCGCCCATTCATTATCTGCTATGACACTGATGTTAATGTCAGTGGCCACATTGCCCAGGGTTCGCGGAGCCAAAAGACCACTCGAGGACGATTAGCCGGGTTACTGATTAACAAAAAAATCATTGTTTGTTTCTTTCGACTATGATACATAATGCAAAATATACAAGAAAATTAAACTGGTGAAATTGCAAGCAAGCCATTGACCAAAAATCCGGCTGGCTGCTTACTTTTGAAAAAAAACAAAAGGGCGCCTCACGATAAATTTTCAATCTGAATAAAGCATGCATTGCGATTGATTTATTATTAATTGCTAGTATTTTTTACCCTCAATTTTATATAATCGTGTCACAAGGAAATGAGCACTAGTATACACGTTTTTTTTTTAATATTCTTTGGTGAGTTTTCAAGTCGAAGTTACATCTCCCTATATCAAGCTAAGCAGGATAATTTTAAGTTTTGTTTTTATTTTTTCCCTACGTTCTCGGATAATCGAGAGTCTACTGTAATTTTAAATTTGAATACTCAAATATCTACAATAAAAATGATGTGATTATATCCCTTCTCTTTCCTTTATCCTCATTCCCGTAAATAAATACCTTTAATAAGTATTTGAATTAAATTTTTCGTTTCATTTTCTTCGATTTACCTCAATTCGATAAGCTCGGATTTTAATAAACGCTTTAACGGCCTGGAAAGCCTTCTATTACGTGAAAGATACATAAATAATTCACTTGAGGCAGTACTGTATGTAAGCACACAATTGAAAAAAGTACCTCCGAAATATCCAGTTGGTTTGTGAATAATTTAACTACGGGGTTGTAACCTTGCGAATCGGAAAACGTGACCCCGCAACCAGAAAACAACCTCAAGAAGAAATTCCCAAACACGATTCTACGTAACACTAGTTCCCTGGGGGTAAATTAAATCTAGATGGATAAATCTGTGCATACGAATGTGAATAATAATTGAGTTATATTATTATAACTCAAATACGGTTTCTCTAATTCTTTGTCTGCCTTCTTCAAACTTGAAAACTAGATTTCTTTAATAATTATTTATGTTTGTAGTGGAAAATGGTAGACTTGCCAAACATCTCGAATATTTTTTATCAGTTCAAAACTTTTTTGCATTGGGCTAAGAAGTTTGACTTGATCAAGATCATATGAGATGTGATTAGGTCTTCGAATATTAATTCTTTTTTTTTTCAACAGGAACATTGTTGAAATTCGTGTTTATAGCTGTAATTACTAAAAACAGCGTTTTTTTAGATTGTTCAAAGCTGTTATTGGTATAAAAACTTAAAGGCTTTTAATTTAAAAGTTTCTACTTAAAACTTTAAGTGGGAAAACAGTGCTAATACTAATAAGTTTAAGTAGCAAAAAAGTTACACTAATTTAAACTTTCTTCGACAAAAAAACGATGTATTTATTCTTAACTTTTCACGACAAATTTTATGTGATACGTATTAGATTTTTAAAAGTGTTAAATTAATTTCATGCTTGATCTCCGTGGTCTACTTTGTAAGACATGTGTCTTGCAACTCAGGGGGTGCGGGTTTGAATCTCATTGATACCTGTCAGGACTTGGGTACGGTCGACCAATTAGTTTATTGCAGTTAAAAATAACCATTAAAAATAGTGAACCGGGAGAATCAAAAACAAAGGAGACGAGCTTCTATTGTAACATGGCTCAGTGTCAGATTTCTCTTCCCTTTTTTCAAAAGAATGCAGAACGTTTGTCTTTGTAAAGATCTGTAATTGGTGTTCCGTCTACGATCTGTTTTATTGCAGTCACAGATAACTATTGTTACTAAGAAAAGACAATAAAACTTTGCGCAAGATATATTTCGAGGGCGAAGGCGCTTTTATGATCGCGATTGTTAGGCGAGAAGAAAGGGTCAAAAAAATTTCTCTTCTCCTTTCTAAAGAAATACGTCGCGCTTAATTTATTACGGACATAGTTAAATATTGAAAACAACGGCTGGGAATAACAATTCACTCGAGATACATTAAAAAAAGAAGGGTCCAGTATTGTCTCTTAAACAATAAGTTTCGCCTAAGGTTACCGGATGTTATACAAAAAGGATTCTCGACTTAATTACGCTGTGAAAGTTTAAATAGACTATTCATTGGCAAAATAACGTTCGGCCGGACGAAAAGATTTATGATTTTTTTAACGGTCGCGAGGGACTTTCTATAGAGTTCCAAAATGGCGGCGCTTGGCTGAGATCCCTTAAATTAAGGGACCGCGATCTTCCGACATTCATTTCTCGCCACGAAGTTGTCTAGCCATCATCATTTTCGTCTTAACGCCGTTTCGCGAACTTGAACAAGCTTTTCTCACATTTGATTGTTCATTCTTAATTTGATACAATTTGTCCGGTAAATTCTGGATAATCTACATACGGGGATCTTGTTTCATCTCAGTCTTTTGATTGAGCAGATTCTGGACTGTTGTCCAAACGACGATCTCGAGTTAGGCGTACAACTCATTCGCGGATCAAGTTAACTGATTCTATCAGCAATATCGAGTGCGCGCCAGATTCTGGAGTCTTCAAGGCTGGACCGAGTCGTGTGACTGTATTACGGCACGAATTGGCGGTCGGCAACCACTGAGGGAATTTCTTCACATCAGCGGCCCTGTAGTAACAGTATAAGGTCAGAGGGCCATATACGAGTCGACCTGGTCATACACTTGAAGCGGATCTGGGATAATACATTGTGTCTTGTATTGGAGTAAGATCAACCTTATTTATCCTCTTTTGCTTGTCATTTTATGGTGATAATTGAGTATTCTAGAGATTGGCGATATCTAATCTTTGAGAATTGCACAATCCGCAACGGACTGTTGTGAGATTACCCCTGATAATAAATTGCTTCGACTGCCTGTCCATCTGAAAGGCTAGCGGAGTAGCAGAGAATAATCTGCCCATTTGATTTTCCTGACGGAGTATCAGCTCGTCAGGATTAAATATATAACCAATTAACAGCAAATATGTGTTTCATTATGTATTTATACCTACCCAAGCACTGACGAATGCCTACCTCTTCCCACGACATCTTGAGATCTTATTGAGCCTTGTTTTACCTATACTGAGCTACCGGAGTAAGAGTCATACATTGTAACATCCAGGCTTTTAGTAATCCAACGGAATTAATTAAAGGGTTAAAAGTTTGAAACTGACCGCCCTTCAACGTGGGGCCTAGAGGTTCGTCGTCGAGCTTGGACGGTATAATTTGAATTTTATGTTTTTTTTTTCCTTTCCTTCTTCTTTTGGTACTAGAATAATTTGTGCATTACTGTATTGTATACTGTGTATTTGAATTTTATGTTTTTTTTTCTTCTTTTTTTCTTTTTTCGATTTGAATATCTTGTGCATTACTTTATTGTATACTGTGTATTAGAATTTTATGTTTTCTTCTTTCTTTTCTTCCTTTTTTTTGATATTCGAAATTTTGTGCATTATTGTATCGTATACGGTGTATAATTTTGTTATATTATTTTGATTAACTGCATATAACTCGGTAAAGAATTGAAAGCAATTCAGGACCGCTAAAACGACAAAGCATAGGCTTTGTACTTCAGTCAAGTCGGTCGGGCGGAAATTGATTCAAATACCGTTTGTTTGGCGGTCATTTTGTGTATGAGTTGAGGATTTTATTTATTAAATAAAATATAATAACCAACTAATAACGTGCGGTTGATAAAAGCTGTGCGAGTGTAGGTAGTTATTTTCTAAAATTAGAAAAAATCGAGTTGAGCGTAGTTTTACGAGGAGTATAATCTCGAATTTGGCCGGTAATCGGATAGGCAGAGCTAGTGGAACGCCATAGTTTCTTGTGATTGGCCGGGTGATTAGCAGCTGATAGAAGTTCCTTGTTGCATTGGCAAGGAATAATTCGTTACGTTTTCTTTCCGGTTGGATAGAGTTAGTAACGTATTCCGGAGTTTGGATCGCTTTGAAGAATTTTAAATCATCAACAAAAAATAGAAAATTTAGAGCACTAAGTTTGCCAACTATAACATTATTCGTTCAGAGCCGTCCGGCTGTTTCACTAATTAAGTTTGACGAATATTAGCTGTCGTACATCTGGTCGGCGAGATTAGTAGTAGACCGGTGTTATAATAGCGTGGCCGGGTGATCGAACTTATTGAATTATTCTATTTTAGGCCTTTAAGGTAGAGTTGTTTTCTTCGATTACATGCGATTGGAATTTCTGGTGAAGGCTATTCCTGAGATTGGGAACGCGTATTAATAACAGCGTGGCCTAGAGTCTTTGGGATTTCTAATCTTTCAGATAGAACTCTCACCCTGCTAGCTGAGGATAAGTCCACAATGAGTCCTATTGACAATATTACGAGTGCAACTAAGGAGAGATTGATTGGGGAATTGATGGAGAGGGGAATCACTCCGGGTAACAAACTCCCCAGGTTGCGTCGGCAAGCATGGAACTACAATCGGGGCCTCGTTCACTCTCCTACAGAAGAGGTTATATTGCCTCAAAGATCTAAGGCACATGTTAATTTGCGAGGAGCCCCGGAATTTTCTATGGAACTGGTTTCCGGAGCGACAGCCCCTCGTTCGGACTCTTCCTTGCCATTTACCGGGTCTTGCCCTTCAAGAGACTTGGAAATGTTGCCGTCTCATGGCGCTAGAGGTAATCAATTACCTCCATTAAATATCAATTTTTCATCGTGGCCAGTGGATCCGTTTAATGGCTCGGGTAGCGTACGTCAGTTTTTGGTTAGGCTCGAGGAAATAGCACACGCACGTAGGTTCGATGTAGACTCTCTCTCTCCCGTCCTACCTGAATTTTTGCGCGACAGAGCCCTGACCTTTTTCAGGATTACGTATAGGAACCCTATGAGATGGGCTACATTGAAGGCACATTTTTTGGAGAGGTTCGAATCTGAGAGTTTTATGATAGATAGAAAGCTGGATATTTGGGCATCCAAGCAGGGTCACGAAGAATCTTCCACCGATTATATCTCCCGAATTTTGGAGGTAAACAGTACACTGGACTCTGCCTTGACGGAGGTGGAGCTGTTACAGGTGTTCAAGAGAGGGCTTCACGTTAGGTTTAGCTCAGTCCTTGTCAGTACGCGGCCTTCGTCAGTACGAGAGATGGAAAGAGTATGTGCCTCTTTCGAACAAATGAACAGGAGTGGTGAGGTATCACCCCGGCCGCTGCAGATGCAGCCAAGGGTAAGGGCACGTGTGTCATTCGTCTCACAGAAGGATATCGGTAGAGGGCCGACCTTGTTGAGGTGTTTCTTGTGCAATCTTCCGCATCATATTGCCCGCGACTGTCCGCACAAACCACTTATCCAGAAGGAACCGGATAAGTCGCCAAGTAATCGCGTAAGGAGTCGTGCCGAGACTTCTAGACCTTTTACTTTGCTGACGGATACTTCGCGTCCGCCGCCAAATTCTTAATTCCAAAAAACAGGTAGGGGACCAACCCGGTCAAGGTAATTCGGAACTAGGGGGTTGGTCAAAAACAATAGAATTAGGAAATAATAGCCGTAACCTTAGTGCCATAGAAATTTCAAATGCAAGGGATGAGAGACCCTGTCTTCATTGCGAAATTCAGGGCTCACCATTTAGGGCGTTGCTAGATTCAGGGGCAGCAATTAACGTAATAGGGGGTAATTTGTACCAGAATTTTAAGGACTTACGGTTTATTATGCGAACTGCTGAGGGAGTCGTTCACACGGCTGATAGTCAGGGACATCGGGTGCTGGGTACGATCCAGTTGCCTTTACATTATGATCACCAAACTGTGTTGGTGGAATTCCAGGTAGTTCCTTCTTTAGATACTTGCTTGGTGCTCGGTATTCCCTTCTTGAAGCGTTCCGGGCTTACGCCGGAATCGTTTTCTCATTCGAGTAGGAGTTAATGGCTCAATAATGCCTCCATTGTTCCGAAAAAGGATGCTTCTGCTCGAATCGTATTGGACCCCGCAAACTAAATTCCGTGACGCAGACGGACTGTTATCGGTTACCTAACATCAACCGAATTCTCGATAATCTTCGAGATACGCGCTACCTCACTGCTTTAGATCTGAGCCATGAGTTTTGGCTAATGCCATTAAGCAAAGAGTCTAAATGTAAGACGGCATTCCTTGTAGAGGGCCGGGGACAATATCGGTTTGTGGTCACCCCATTTGGCTTAAAAAACATTCCTGCTGAGATGCAACGAATGATGGAACAATTGTTCGCCGATCAGGGTGACCAGGGTTCTGTACCATGTTGGTTTAATGATATGCAAACAGGACTGAGAGTCTTGGAGATAATTAATTATTGACTTTATTGATCTCAGGTAAAGGCTTGAGAGTTATAATTCTTGTGTGTTTTTCCGTATCTGATTATCTGCCATGCATACATCTTATTATCCTGAATTGTATTTTTTTTTTGTTGCATTAATTATATTTATAATTTCATTTCTGTTAGTATTGTATTGTATTTGTGCCTATGTATTGTATTTGGTATTGTGTTCCTTTGAGGTTGCCTTCTAGACGTTCGGCTATAATTGTTATGCCTGTGCGCGTATTAGGAAGCCGTACTACAGGGTTATACAAATCCGAATTTTGCGATGACGCATGCAAATGTCTAGGTCATCTTACGTACCGCGACGAACTCAGGAGGGTTCCTAGTAGAGAGTAATATTGTAGAAGTTTCATAACCAGCGGCATGGTAAATAAGTTAGAATTTTACTCGTATTACCCGTATATTGTAGTTAGTTCAGTTTAATTTTCGAAACAACGCCTAGCCTTGCGGTAAGCTCGCCAGCCATAAGCTTCATGATACCGCAGATGTAATAGAAACCTAGATCGCTGATTAATTAGTACAAGTATGTCACCAAAGGACAAAAAACTTTGAATTTTTTTTCTCTCACAAGGGTATTACCCACCCTGATTTTTAGAACGTCTACATATATAGCGCGTTGTGACAACTTTAATGTGCTCGGGCAGGAAATCAGAGACCTTAGAGCACATGTCTGTATACAAGCGAGCGAGTATACCATGCAGTATTGAAGCATATGTTCGTTTAACCTCCTTCATCGGGAGTGGAGCATGTTTTCACGATGCTGGCCGTAGTATAAAGTTGGCTAGTGGTTTAAACTTCATCCTTGAGATGGCGTCATCGAAAACTATTAGTTAAAGGTATATGAGGAATAAATATCCCCGCCATGATCCGCAGAAGACTAGTATAGGAGAGGTTTAATTCCTCATTAATTACGTGTTCGTCAAGTGGTTTAGAGTAAACCAATGCGAGTGATGCGAACACCTAGGGAAGGATTGTTCATGCCTCAATGATACTGTGAGAATAGCAAGATGAGTTCACCTTTCTTCTCATCGCCATAATCTCTACCCTGCCCCATCATGGATCGTTCTCCGAATAGAGGGGCCGTGCCGGAAGAACGTTTTGTTCGCACTTCTTGCGATAACTAATGGTATAAGGCAAAGGGAACAACCTTTAGGTTAAAGGTACAGATAGGTAGTGGCAGGCTGGAAGCTAAGCGCTGCTTGGTGTAGTTTACACCTAGGTTATAAACCGCCTAGTTGGACAGGTGGTATGGAGAGGGTATTTTAGCCAATCAAACGCTGGGCGATATTTCAGCAACAAATTAGCGCCCCGATTTGTCAAGTGTGTGGTCACAAGGTAAATTTCCGACACAATATATGAACTGTCTGACCTGAAGGGGAAAGTGGCAGGTAAATTTCGCGTCAAGGACATCGCCAAGGTGGAATAAAGGCTCCATTACGGTGAATTGACGCGAGAGCTGCCGTGGCACTTGTGGTAATTCAGTTTTACCAAATTAGGTTTCCATGTTCCAAGAAAAAAATATGGTGGCGCTCAATAGACCATGCGCTGGACAATGAGTGGTGATTTTTGCTGATAGCATAGCGTTTGTATGCGCGTCTTTTGATAGAGCGTCGACGCTCACTTCCTCATGATGTCACATTGGATACATCCTTACCAATTCCTTATCCTGTTCTATCAAGGGTCGCTCACCTGGCACTAGGTCGTATAGGTTGAATGGAAGGCAGCTCCATGATAGGGAATGAGTGGGGTTGCTACAGGGGTTTGGGAAGTGCTGCTGGGAAGTATGAATGAAAAGGATTGGGTGCGTGCTTTGGTGGGGGGGCTTTCGATGGAATATCCTTTAATTGTGAGGCTTCGGCCAATGATTTTTATTTTTTTTCTTTTTTCCATGTTTTTATTGTGTATTGTCAGTCCGGTCTAGGTGGGCAGGCGTCCGTGACGCCATCGGTACACGGAGGTGCATAGTATGGTATGACTACGTCATGCACATCTTGGCTCCGCCCGTTGGTTCTGCGGCCGTCGCACCGACGACAGAGGTGGGTGCTCGTGGACCATTGGTACAAGGACCTCCATAGTAGTGTGTATGGACTCCGCCCTTTGGGTCTGCAGGCGTCGCACTGGTGACAAAGGTTTTATTGTCAGTCCGGTCTAGGTGGGCAGGCGTCCGTGGTTCTGCGGCCGTCGCACCGACGACAGAGGTGGGCGCTCGCGGCACCATTGGTACAAGGACCTCCATAGTAGTGTGTATGGACTCCGCCCTTTGGGTCCGCAGGCGTCACACTGGTGACAAAGGTTTTATTGTCAGTCCGGTCCAGGTGGGCAGGCGTCCGTGGCGCCATCGGTACCCGGACGTAGGTAGCATGGTGTGGGGACATCATGCGTATCTTGGCTCCGCCCGTTGGTTCTGCGGCCGTCGCACCGACGACATAGGTGGGCGCTCGTAGGCACCATTGGGACAAGGACGACCGTAGTTTTGTGCGTGGACAACATGTACAACTTGGCTCCGCCCTTTGGGTCCGCGGGTGTCGCACTGGTGACAACGGTTGTGGAGTAGGCTCCAACCAATCAGCGAAAGGCTTACGGATGGCCTATATACATCCAGTGGAGGCTTACGGATGGCCTATATACATCCAGTGGGGGTTGTTGAGTGTGACTCCAACCATGGGCGTCATGAACCCAAATTGGCATGTGCTCCCGGTCTAGGTGGACGCTCATGGCACCGTCGGTGCCCGGATAACCATGGTATTTTATGGATCATGCGAGTTTTGGCACCGTCCGTGATGTGGGTGGGCGTCGCACTGACGACTCTGGCTAGCACGAGAATTGGCACTAAAGGGATGACGATCCCCGAGGTGATGATATTATAAACACATATTTGCTGTATTGTATAACCAAGTGTAACTGTTTCTTGTCAGTTTTTAGACCTGGAGGAGGCCTATAGTCAGATGTCGCACCTTATGAGTGGTGTCTCAGGGCCGTGTAATGAAAAATTGTATGTTAAATGTGTCTTATATAGTCTCATTATTGATATCGCCAGACTTGCATCTTGCAATATCAAAGATCACCAGACAAGCTGGAGGAAACTCACCTTGCTTCCTTAATTTAAGTGATTAGGTTAAGAAACTAAATCAGTGCCCCTAAAAGTGCAGACTATCGGATCCGGTTCTGGGGAAGCCGTTGTGAACTAACAATTACTATTAAGTAACTTGATCTGTTTTTGGGCATTACTCTTGTGAGTGTGTTGCCTTTGTAATCTTAAATGTTTGTACATTTTTCTATTGTAAATTAATAAGAATTATTATGTGTAACCATGCTGTAGAGAAGGCGATAGTATCTGTTCTTGAACATTACTCTTGTGACTGTTTTGTCTTTGTTATCCTAAATGTTGTATGTTTCTTTTTTTTGTAAAATTAATAATAAGACTTATTATGTGTAACCATGTTGAGGGGAAGGCGATAATTGATGTTCTCCTGTATTGTGCCTTGCTCTATAAAATGTTTAACTGTTTCCAGGTGTTCTTAGATAGGGAAGCCCTGAGAGTTAGTTTTTCGTGGTTTCCTACTCTTTCGCAAATGCAGGGGCTTATTAAATCGTCCACGAGCGTATCCGGCATGACCCAGTAACGTCATGCCCTTTAGCATAGTATCTAATCCTTGTTTCGGCGGGCAGGTGTATGACCAATTGACACAGGGCCGTAATCAGTACTTGAATTATTTTTTTTTTTTTTTTAATTTTTTTTTCTTCAGTAACATAAAATGGAGTGTCAGGACTTGGGTACGGTCGACCAATTAGTTTATTGCAGTTAAAAATAACCATTAAAAATAGTGAACCGGGAGAATCAAAAACAAAGGAGACGAGCTTCTATTGTAACATGGCTCAGTGTCAGATTTCTCTTCCCTTTTTTCAAAAGAATGCAGAACGTTTGTCTTTGTAAAGATCTGTAATTGGTGTTCCGTCTACGATCTGTTTTATTGCAGTCACAGATAACTATTGTTACTAAGAAAAGACAATAAAACTTTGCGCAAGATATATTTCGAGGGCGAAGGCGCTTTTATGATCGCGATTGTTAGGCGAGAAGAAAGGGTCAAAAAAATTTCTCTTCTCCTTTCTAAAGAAATACGTCGCGCTTAATTTATTACGGACATAGTTAAATATTGAAAACAACGGCTGGGAATAACAATTCACTCGAGATACATTAAAAAAAGAAGGGTCCAGTATTGTCTCTTAAACAATAAGTTTCGCCTAAGGTTACCGGATGTTATACAAAAAGGATTCTCGACTTAATTACGCTGTGAAAGTTTAAATAGACTATTCATTGGCAAAATAACGTTCGGCCGGACGAAAAGATTTATGATTTTTTTAACGGTCGCGAGGGACTTTCTATAGAGTTCCAAAATGGCGGCGCTTGGCTGAGATCCCTTAAATTAAGGGACCGCGATCTTCCGACATTCATTTCTCGCCACGAAGTTGTCTAGCCATCATCATTTTCGTCTTAACGCCGTTTCGCGAACTTGAACAAGCTTTTCTCACATTTGATTGTTCATTCTTAATTTGATACAATTTGTCCGGTAAATTCTGGATAATCTACATACGGGGATCTTGTTTCATCTCAGTCTTTTGATTGAGCAGATTCTGGACTGTTGTCCAAACGACGATCTCGAGTTAGGCGTACAACTCATTCGCGGATCAAGTTAACTGATTCTATCAGCAATATCGAGTGCGCGCCAGATTCTGGAGTCTTCAAGGCTGGACCGAGTCGTGTGACTGTATTACGGCACGAATTGGCGGTCGGCAACCACTGAGGGAATTTCTTCACATCAGCGGCCCTGTAGTAACAGTATAAGGTCAGAGGGCCATATACGAGTCGACCTGGTCATACACTTGAAGCGGATCTGGGATAATACATTGTGTCTTGTATTGGAGTAAGATCAACCTTATTTATCCTCTTTTGCTTGTCATTTTATGGTGATAATTGAGTATTCTAGAGATTGGCGATATCTAATCTTTGAGAATTGCACAATCCGCAACGGACTGTTGTGAGATTACCCCTGATAATAAATTGCTTCGACTGCCTGTCCATCTGAAAGGCTAGCGGAGTAGCAGAGAATAATCTGCCCATTTGATTTTCCTGACGGAGTATCAGCTCGTCAGGATTAAATATATAACCAATTAACAGCAAATATGTGTTTCATTATGTATTTATACCTACCCAAGCACTGACGAATGCCTACCTCTTCCCACGACATCTTGAGATCTTATTGAGCCTTGTTTTACCTATACTGAGCTACCGGAGTAAGAGTCATACATTGTAACATCCAGGCTTTTAGTAATCCAACGGAATTAATTAAAGGGTTAAAAGTTTGAAATACCCGTTTTTTTTCTCACAAAAAAATATTCCAGTCTGGTTTTCATTTACGGTTTCTGTAGCATACTTTTGCTGGTTGGAAGAGATTGGAGTATGATAATAAATCCACTGGGTTATACTGGATATAAAAAAGGAATATAATATTGTACAATACAATGCTTAGTTATGTTCAAATTAATATGAGTGTTAAAAAATCCGTTTTATATGTTCCAATTGGAGTTATAACTAGTGGAAGAATAAATTGATGTATACAGTAGTCCCCTCTTATATGCGGTTTCGCTTTCCGCGGCTTTTGTTACCTACGGTCAACTGTTGTTCGAAAATATGAAATGAAAAATTCCAACGTAACGTCAGAAAGTCAACCGAAGCTTAACACTACGTCACAATGCCTACGTCATTTCACTTCATCTACCATATCATCACTATCAGCGTTATCTAAAGTACATAAGGTAGCTCTGTCACTATCACCATTAGAAGTAGACGGACGAGTGCAGTACACTAATATATTTTAAGAAAGAAAGATAGGGAGAGACCACATTAATATAACTTTTATTGCAGTATATTGATATAATTATTATTTTTTTACTATTACTTAAGGTTGTTAATCTTTTACTGTGACTAATTTATAAATTAAGCTATATCATATGTGTGTAAGAAAAAAAACTAGTTTTGTATATATGTTATGTATAGGGTTTGGAACTATCCGCGGGCACTTGCAACCATTGGAAGTCGTAGAACATATCCCGCGGATAAGGAGGGACTGCAGAATGTTCAAAAGAGCCCCTCGGGCTTTGGCCGCAAGAATCAGGCAGTCTGTGTATGAAAAGAAAGAATATTTTCCGTTTTATGGTACCCTGTAGGAACTCGACCATTTCTCTTGAACAAATTGCATCATTCTATTGGAAAGATTTCATTGTACACTGGTAAAAAATGAATACATGAATATAACAATTAACCGAGGATAGTTTTGGTATATCCTGGTCATGATCGAAGAAAAAGCATTATTTTTTTGGAAGTTGTGATATGACACGCTCTGCAATGAATAGTTTTTCTATTGAAATCTACCTAAAAAACTCAAACCACATTTTACCGGCTTAGAGAAGTTTAACCTATAGTACTTTGTATGAACTTTTATATATGGAACATTTTTTTAAATTTAAATAGACCACTTAATCTTTAGGTATGATGCAAATATTCCAATTAGATTATCGCTGAAGCCAAGGTTATACATTTTCTTAAGTAATATATCGTGATCAACTTTGTCGAAAGCTTTCTGAAAGTCTGTATATGGTATATTACGTCCGTTTGGGAAAGTTCGTCTAAATTTGACGTGATGCTGAGTTTGCTGTGTGAGAGAGAAAAGGTTAGTAACAGTCGATCATTTTGGTCAAAAGTCATGCTGGTTTCCAATAAATCTTGATGATACTTGGTGGCTCAATTGGTTGCACAGTACAATTTCGAAAAATTTTGGAAGCATAGAGAGAACAGCTACAGGTCTACAATTGTGAGAGTCTAACGGGTCTCCCAATACGATGAATAACCATTTAGAGATATAGAACAAATTGAGTGACACAGTAGATTTATTTTAGGCACCGTCGAGCAGTATAAGAAGAATTATCTTTAGTATCCTTCCATATAAATTTATCAGACCCAAGTTATGTAACAGGAGAAATCTGTGAAATAAAGATAAAAAATAAACCCCTTCAGCATTTCACAAGCATGAATTACTCGTAATATGAAATTCAAAACAATATTTAATTAAGAATTTCCAATTCATATTTAATTATTATTCCTGACATGGAAATGGCGTGATTGTGTGTATGGATATAACGTGAAATAATTAAAATTACGTGTTTTTGACATGAAATGGTCATGGTAATTACCTCTGTTAACAAAAATCATTATGTCACTAGATTTGAGTTCCGTATTACTCAATACTAAAATATATTTTTTAAATCTTAGCCATGTTGGTATAATGCCTGTCTTCCAGCTCACAGGCTGGGAATTCGATTCCCGTTAGAATCGAATTCCCAACCAATGGATTTAAAAAAAAAGTGTACAAGTATGGATTTCACTTAAAACCTTTTTAACGTCTTTCTGGTTGGAAGGAAAGATTACCAAATGACAATTTACCCGCCAAGTTTAACTGTATACAACGAAATTGTTAGTGGTTCTCGACATAATTTTTTTAGTCGCCTATTTTTTAAATAAAAAATCTCAGTTTTTCTTAGTTAAGACATACGTTGTTTGTATGCTTGGACATATGCCAGGACATAAATTTCCTGAGTCTATAAAATGTAACACTCTGATTAAAATAATTTAATAAACATTTTTTTAATCTTCGCATTCCACATGTCTTACTGCTGTCAGCTGTGGTTGATTTTTGGGTTTTGGATTAGTTCAAGGTAGAAAAAAGATTTATTGCAAAAACTCTCCTATAACATGCGTACGTACATACTATCACGCTATGTCCCTTTTACGGTGACCACAGAAACAGTATTTGCTTAATCAACACTCACACATATCATTATACATGCTCTTCTACTTGCATTTCTTATTTTTCCATCAGTCTTACTTTTATCCAAGTAATCTTATATTTGTTTTGTAAGTCTTTCAGAACTCATTCTCTCGATACTCAAATATACTAATAATACTCAACTCTAACAAATAGTTAACCCTAATTCAGTCATCGCTTACTCTATCATACAATTTAATATCAGATATTCTTTCCAAATCAAGCATTTATACTGCATTTATTACTCTTTATTAATGTCCAGGCTTTCCTTCCACACATAAAGGTGAACACCGACACTAAACTCTATACCTTCATTTTGAAAATTTTGCGATTGTTTACGAGTAATTGGTAAATACAGTTCTAAATTCACCGTTGACCTTGTTTACTGCTGCAACACGCGTTTGAATATCTTTATCTTACTATCTTTCAAAATCATGCTACCCTGACAACAAAATTCTTGCTATAAACTGTCTACTTGTTTATATTTTCTGTCTTCATGAAAAAAAATTAATGACATATATTTTTCATAGGAAATAAAATAAATTCTGTTACACGGCTTCATCCCCTCTCGGCAATCCAATACCCAGGCAAACGCCATAGCAATTTGTTGGGAAATCACGTAAGCAATATGTGGTAACTAGGAGGCCTACTCTGATATGGGGAGACATATGAGGGTGGATATACGAGGCTTTGGGTGGACAGTGCAACAAGTCGAGATGAAATCTCCTGAATGTTGATTAAACGAGATTCTTTTTTTTTAAAGAAAAAAAACTACATCTTAACTAATGTTAGTTCTCCTTCATCATGTATTTAATCCTGATCGTTGCGGTCCTCTGCTATTGACGGAACTTGATTCATCACCTGTATACAACCTTTCCGATTCGCCACTTAAAGAGGTAATTTGAAAAATCAACCACAGCTGACAACAGATTACAATGAAAATTATTTTAACAAACGTATTTTAACAAAATGTTTGACAAAATACGAAATGTGAACTTAAGGCTGATATGTTGAGTAAGATGAAAAATAACACACTGAGATGGTTTGGGCATGTAGAACAAATGAAATTAGAGTAACTAACAAAACAAATATATAGTGTAAATGTGAGTGGAAGGCGTGTGAAAGGAAGGTCAATGAAAGTATGGTTGGATCATGTGAATGATATTCTTAAATGAGAAAATCTAGAAAGTCAGAAATATCGTAGAAGTGGTATGAGAAGGTATATGGATGTAGAGGAGGCTAATGATGCGTGTCGAGAAAGGTTCTCTGTACCTATTTCAACAGAGAGATGACGTGATGATATGTATTAAAGGTGGATTCAATACCCAATCCTAAAAACATTATTTTTAAGTTCATTAGAAATGTTGAATGCGACATTGTTAATAAATATTCATTGACCAGTGCGATAAATTTTACATTACTCCAGGCAATTTAACAAAGAATGTCTTTTATTTAGTCGGTCTTTCTTATAGGACACATTTCTCTTGATCGCTTTCCTTCACTGTTCTCGTAATCACCAGTTTCTCAATATTCTCATTATTCTTTCTGGTTAACTTGTACAATTATTTTCCTGTATTTTATCGAAAAACTGTTATTAATATCTAATTCTTAAACAATATAGACGTTGGTGCGCCTTGCGGTCCATGGGATACGGAATATCCACCTCCAACACCACATCTCGAAGGCATATATTATGTTTCTTTCTTTCTTTCACATATTCCGCATTTCCACTCCTTGCAGTGCTATAAAAATGCAATAAATATTAATAAAGGCAGTGAATGTTATATATGGAATTTTCCTCCATGTGTGTGTAGTTCATTAATACATTCATATGAATTAATGAACTACACACACATAGGGGTGTGTAGTTCATTAATTTATTCATATGAATTAATGAACTACACACTCTTCAACTTATTCGAACTGGTAATTTGGACATATTGAAAATCGTGACTGGAACACAATACTGTTTTCAGGCCTATTAATCGATTCTTTGGGTTAAAACCGCTGGAGCATCGCACGTGTTAATAATATCAGCCCGCACGTGAAGAGACAACACTCGGACACGTCTCACGCGTGCGACTATTAGCCAGACGATATTTTTTCCAGACTATTGTTTTTTTTAAGTACCCATAGAAATCGAACCCGGAACCCCCAAATGGAAGTCAAACGTCTTACTTAATAGGCCGTCGTTGAGTGTGATCATGAAGAGAATTATTTTTTCTCCTGTTCACTATATAATTTTCCTTCAACCTTTAAAAGGCAATGTAAAATAATTTACCCCACAAACCTTCCTTGCCTCATAAGCTTCTTTAAAGCTTCTGTCATAAATTTTCTTCTAAAGTCCATCAATAATAATAATACTTTAAATCGGTTATTCATTTTCATACACTATAGCCGCACAAAAATAAATTAAAAAGCTTATTCAATGTTACTCGACAAAGTTTATGCCCGTTTAGCCCGTTGAAAAATAATTCTGAGACATATTAATTTTCGTTTCGGCATTCCGTGTGGCATGCTTGACTTACAACCTCTTATTGAAATACATCTACCTTCTTAAACTCTTTGAAAGAAGGATTATATTCGATAAGCTGTTTCTTTATAAGGTTATTCACAATATTGTTGATAGTCCCGATATATTGCCTCACGTTGGTTGCCACACCCTTTCTAGAAACATATGGAACCTTTTACAATTCAAATCTGTCAATAGTAATCTACTATCGACAGTTATACATTTTAATTATGCGATTGTGAGATTACAACAATTGGGTAATGTGTCTGGTTCGGTGAATATTTTTAATGTACCACTTAGGTCCAAAAATATCCGACCTGAAGAAGATAGGACGTGTACGTATATATACCTCGCATGGTCAGGCGATATTACAGCTTAAATTTGACACCTCTACATTCAAAAGTATGTCAACAAGAGCCTGTAGAAGACGTGTTGTTTCAAGTGTCATTCAAAAGAACAGAAAAGTCCATCAAAAATTAAACGAAGTTTAGATGCTGCCTACGGAAAACTGAATAGTTTCACTTAGACAGAAAATTGATTGAAAATGACCCTGGTCAAAGCAGACCAGCATAAGCACTAACTCTAGAAACAGATACATTAGTGCAAGAGCAAGTGTTATTAGATAGAAGACTAAAATCAAAAGAAATAAAATCTGGTCCAAAACTACAGTACTTCGAATTCTACATGATCATCTTAGCATGAATAAGATAAGCGCAAGATGGGTGCCAAAACTATTGAGTGGTGTTCAAAGACAACAACGTGTTAAATATTCCAATGATTTTTTAATTTAGTCAATTGTCACAGGTGGAAACTTTGATATTATAACTATGAACATCTGTGCTGCCGGAATCACAAGCCCAAAAAAATTTTATTTTTTCTTTTGAGATTACGTTATTAATGTACAAATTAAAGGATACCATAAAAATAAAACGCCGATTAAAGCTGTCACGAGGCGTGAGATTAATACACGACAATGCACCAGTGCACACTTCTAGTGTTGCAAAGATTGCCATTCAGCACGGTGGTTTCAAAAAATTAAGTCACCCCCCATATAGTCGTGACTTGGCCCTCAGTGATTATTTTTTATTTTCAAAATTGAAATCCGATTTGCATGAAAATAAATTTAAAAGAAATAAAGAAGTTATCTCCTCACCATTTTGAGAATAAAACTTTGAAATATATTTTCAGTGGCATTAAAATAAATATTCATCTTTCTAGAAAAGGCATTGAATCATAGGGTGACTACATTGAAAAATATTTTTTTATGTTTTATTTTGCGCTCTTTTTTATATCCTTGAACTGGAAACTTTTACACCTTACTACATACATTTTATTACATTTCAGAGGGTCCTTCTCCTGCATTTCTTAAACCTTAGGTTTAGACTAGGAGACTGGTTATTCGATTTTAATTTAGTCTTAATGCTTATTTTGTACTTTGATTAACTTTTTATTTTCTTTTATATTTCAGGACTAGTTTTTCTTTCAGTTTTGTACTATACATTAATGATTTCATGCACCATATGTGTTCAAAATTGTACTGATTTTATTCAAGTTTTCAACATTTTATCTTTTATTTAGTAAAAGGTTTGTAAATAAAACTTAAGCGTTTTATATTTTTTCCAATACATAAATAAAAAAGCGTAGACATGGGCAAAAAATTTGTGAAATAAAATTAAATAAACGTATTGATATATTTTTTTTCACTTCAGTTTCTTCAAAAAATGTCAGTTAAGAAGCTTAAAGTATAAAGTAACTTGTACATATATACCAACCATTTTCCGTCACCTGATCATTATTTATTTCATGATGAAGTGTTTGTTAAAATCTTTTGACTAAATTCTCCAGTCCAAAAGTGTGCTATGAGATTTAGGAATGCCACTTACCCGAGCAGACAGGACCGTGATCTTCACACTTAATTTACTTAAATTAGCGTTTACACATGTCGAGTTTAGCATTTGATCAATTACTAGTTCAAAGTAAAAAGCCATAACTTAATGAATCGAGGCAAGCCACGTGCAAGTATTCGTTTATGTAAACGAACATACATACAATCGAGCCGTATCCGTTGCAGGATAGGCAGAGAGAACAGATCCCAACACTTTTCTATCAAAACACTCAATTTCCGCTTCCTCCACATTTATGAATCTCATCATAGACAATCTTCTGTTATTCGTATAATCTGGTTTACTTGATCCACACGTGTTTAAATCACTATATAGATATTTTTTTTGTTATTCAACATTCTGTAAGTGATGTTTTTATAAAAAAATATATTCATATCATATCGCCATACTTTTTATGAGGTAAGTAGAGAGGACAGATCTGTATATTCTTCTATCCATACATACACTTTTAGGTCGTCTATATTGCTCTATATTTAACACTTTCGTTGTTTAGAATGCTGTCTGACCGGTGTATAGTCATATAGTAATCTGTTCCAACCAGCTAAAAATACATTATAGAGACCTGAAGTGAAAATAAAATGGAAACCTTTTTTAAAATAAATTGGGTTCCAACAGGAATCATACCCATGACACCCAGGCTAGAAAACAGACGTTTGACCAACTGTGTCATAACTGTCTTCGTCATACATGCTCTTCTATTTCTCATTCATCTCACCTTTATCTCTGTTAAAATATTTGCTATTATCTCCAATCATTATTTCTTCGTTCTCCATTAGTTTAGTATATAAATATTATATAAATTGCTTTTCAAA
The DNA here is from genome assembly GCA_949825065.1 of Odontocerum albicorne. NCBI lineage: Eukaryota > Metazoa > Arthropoda > Insecta > Trichoptera > Odontoceridae > Odontocerum > Odontocerum albicorne. Next base: position 35,398,173 of record OX463845.1, on the reverse strand, counting down.
ACCTCAGATATATTATTAAAAAAAATGTCATATCTTTATAAAAAAAAATGTCCCGCTAATCATCCAGGAGAATTATTCCTTTTCAAATAGTATTTCTAAGAAAAGGTCATTTCTAAAAATATATTGCGGATGAATGTAAATTTAAAAGTTTTCTGAATGAAAGCGATTATACTCATATGTAACGATTTTGCTATTTTTATCTGCTAAAAAACGATAATTTCGGGGTTTCCTTTGTTTGTTCAACGGGATTAAAATTATGAGACATTTTTATTTTTAAGCAGACTTAACATAATCGGAAAGCCTGGGGCTATTTTAAATAAAAGCTTTTTCGTCATTTTAGATGAATTTGGAAAACGTTAAACGCACGTGGAATGGAACGTGGGGTTGGAATTTATCACGATGTATTTAAATTAAATAAACTATTAGTACGTAATTTTATCCAATCGACATATATCCAAATATATATATATATATATATATATATATATATATATATATATATATATATATATATATATATATATATATATATATATATATATATATATATATATATATATATATATATATATATATATATATATATATATATATATATATATATATATATATATATATATATATATATATATATATATATATAATTTGTTAATAGAAAATGTGAGAAACAAGGCTGAAAAGAAACGGTGAGGGGATACATTTGCCTTCTTAAGTGGGTCCGAGTTTCTCTTTACGTTTGGTTGTAGAAAAAAATATAGCAAAAAATAAGAAAGTATACTGTGTGTTTGTGGACTTAGATAAAGCATGTTACCGAGTGATAAGAGAAAAGCTATGAAAAACACTGAATAATATAATTATGAATTTAAATTAATATGTGGTATTATGCTAGAAGTACAACATATATTAAATCAACGGTGCCCGAGTGAACGGTTTAATATTTCAACAGGTGTAAAGCAAGGATGTATCACGTCTTCTTGGTTGTTTAACCGTTAGAGGGCTGAGAGTCTATATGTAGACGTTTTATGGTATTGAAAAATGACCAGCAGTAAAACGGTTAATATTTACATAGATTCGCGTGTGAAGGAACAACAGAGGTCAGTGAGTGGCATTCAAATGTCGAATGGGAGTATTTGGGGATTGCTGTATGCTGATGAAATGGTAGAGTTAGTGAAGACTGAGGAGGAATTAGAGAATCTGGTAAATAAAATGTAGGAGAGATGTAAAAAGAAAAATCTGACAATGAATATTGCTAAATACAATGTCATGATGATAGAAAAGTGTGAAAGGAAAAGTTAATGCGATATATGGGTGAGTAATGAAAGATTAGAGCAAGTTGAAGAATTTTGCAATTTCAGTAATATTATCTCAGATGATGAAAGAGTAACGAGGAATATTGAGCGGTGTGTAGCGGTAGGAAACAAAATGGACGGGACACTAAAACATATGTACTCGAGCCGGAGAGTATCAAAATCTGCCAAAACAATAGTATTTTACACGCATAGTATAAATATACGCACAAATACGTTTTTAAATTTTTATATTTAAATGAAATTTACAAAGTCTAAAATGTTACAAAAAATGTGAAATTTAACAGGGAAACTAATATATTTTTATTGTTGTATGTATTGTTGTGTGTGAAATATTTTGTTTGGTTTTATTTTTGTTTTTTTTTTCGAATAATATTTCAATTGGATTAATCTTTGTCTACCTCAAAGTATTGGAGATATAGGTGGCGTATGCACTGAAAGATGGCCCCTTTTTAAGAAGCCCAAAATGCTGATTTAATATGAACACTACATACATACAATACACTGCATCTGAAGCAGAATGTGTTACTATAGCATATTGGAAAATCTATAAATGTTTATTTATAGTTCGTTTTCCCCTGGTAAGTTTTCTGCAGTTTCCTTATCAAATATTTTTTTCTAAACCTATACAGATGCGAGGAAGTTCCTTATTTTATGACCGCAGCCACCACCTTCTTTTATTTACACTTAACTTATTTTTTGCAATATTTTAATGTCAATAATAGTGAGTTCAAATCCCGAGTAAGAGCACCCTTGAGGAAAGATTTCTCCCTAAATGCACTATATAAATTGTTATCTTCTTAACATTTTTATTCTGCCTCTTGCCTTCTCTCTCTCTCTCTCTCTTCTTTTTGAAGATGTTTTCTTAAATGATCATTTCAGTTGTTTGTTCTAAATAACCCACCAATAATCTCTTAACACGTTCCCTATCAACCAACCACGCGGTATCGAGTTTTGTAAGGTACACGCGGTAACTTGTATAGAACATGAAAACGTCTTTTTTTCACCGCCGTACGTGAACAGTTTACAATAGAGTTATTTCACGTTTATTTTGTTGTTTTTAAAAGAAATTAAATTAAATTAACATAAAATAACATACTATCGTCGACATTGCTGGCCCTCGTAGTCAAGGATCCCTTCGCCATTTCAACGTCAATCTTAAACTGATCTTCCACGTCGATTGTGTGATATTCTGTGAAATAACACATCAATATAAGCACTAATAGCTTAAAAAACATTTTAGCCAAGGAGGCGATTCGATAATATTAGGTCGGTAGTGAATATCTGAAGCCTCTTTAATTTACTAATTAACTGGAAAAATTTCGAACTCGACAGAAAGTATAATACAATTAGTCATTTTTAGCTGTTAATCTCTACGCTACTTTACATTTTTAAAAAGGAAATGAAATTTTCAAAAATTATATTTAACTCGCCTTAATACTGCGCAATTAATTAAAGAGGGAAGAGTTACTTTATTTCCGACATTTTATCGAGAGTAAATATTTGAAAAATCATTCAGATTTATTTCATCCCGACCAAGTCAAAAACTGAAAAGAAGATAATTTGAAAATGACGTCAATGTTAATAAAAGATAAGAATGGTCATATCCTTTTTGTAAAATGGTTGTATTTAAACTTCCAGCTCTCACTCAAAAGGCATTCTTAACAACACCACTATTCCCCTTTCATTCCGTAATACCTCCAGAGTCGACTTTTTTTATTTCCCCCCTTTTAATACATACATCACGCCGTTTCCCTGTTGGAATAGGTAGAGACGACAGAGCGCTAGATTTTTCTATCACGACACATATCCTTGGTCTTCTCCACATCCATACACTTTCTCATATAACTTCTACGATTGACTTTCTACGTTTAATTCTTTCAAAATATCATCCACTTGATCCAATCATACTTACCTTGGATTTCCTCTCACGTTTGCACTATATATCTGTTTTGTAAGTCATTTTTTTCTTTCATTCGTTCTACATGCCCAAACCATCTCAGCGTGCTCTTCTACTCCTTACTCAACACATTAGCATTTAATTCACATTCATCCTTAATAACTTCATTCCGTATTATGTCATCATTGTCACCACACGTATTATTTTCAGTGCGTGCATTTCTATAGCATTTATTCGGCTCTTTTCAGTCAATTTTCACGTCCACATTTCATTCCCAAACATCAAAAGTTGGCACCAAAATACTGTTATGAACTATTTATTATCTTAGCAGATTTTGACAATGTCCGGTTTGAGTATATATGTGTTAGTGCCTCACTGACTTTGTTTTCTAATGCTACAAGCCGTCTGATATCCCTCTTGACTCTTTCATCATTTGAGAAAATATTACTTAAATAGCAGAATTCGTCAATATGTTTTTAATCAAAAGCCCCTTTTAATATGATTATTAAAATTAATTCAATTAAGACATTTGTCAGGTAGATCATAACTTATAATGTTGAAACAAGAACAAGGAGGCATATTCAAACATCTAGAATGAGAATATTATGAACCATCGCGGAAAAATCTCATCGAGATGGAGTCAAAAATTGTTACTTTCGAGAGAAAATACAAACAATATAGTCATATGAAGCAGGATAAGAAGATAGTACAAGCGTGACCAAATGGAGACCGAGAGACAATACAAACAATATAGTCAGATGAAGCAGGATAAGAAGATAGTACAAGCGTGACCAAATGGAGACCGAGAGACAATACAAACAATATAGTCAGATGAAGCAGGATAAGAAGATAGTACAAGCGTGACCAAATGGAGACCGAGAGACAATACAAACAATATAGTCAGATGAAGCAGGATAAGAAGATAGTACAAGCGTGACCAAATGGAGACCGAGAGACAATACAAACAATATAGTCAGATGAAGCAGGATAAGAAGATAGTACAAGCGTGACCAAATGGAGACCGAGAGACAATACAAACAATATAGTCAGATGAAGCAGGATAAGAAGATAGTACAAGCGTGACCAAATGGATAGAATGGGCAAAGATTGTAGCTCGATGACGCGCGAGCAAACCAGCAGAAATTGTCGAACGTTGATTTTTATTGTTTTCACTCAAAATATGTAGAACCCAAGCGCCGAACTTCTGGACTTTTCCTATTGATTTTAGATGGCGGTATACTTTCATGTGACTACAATTCATCTGCTCAGCCAATTCTACGGTGATTTGAAGGGGATCTTCATGAATAATATGATTTAAGCGGTCCTCATCGAAGTCCACTGGTCGTCCGGAACGCTTTATGCCTTTTAGGTCGAAATAACCGTCTTTGAAACGCAAAAACCATCGACGAGCTGTCCTTTCATTCATAGCATCTTCACCGTACACTTCGCAAATGTCACGAACAGCTTTATTCCCTCGATTGAACGCGAACAGAAGGAGGTGTCGAAAATGCTCACTTTCGTCTACTTGACATTCCATTTTGAAGGTTTGCAATCAAATAAAATAATACATGTAACGTAAAAGCAAACACAATATATTGTAGAGCAGAAAATTTTCTTTCGAATGGCGATAACGTTTACCATTTTGTTTTACTTTTGGTGACCATTTTTAAATTTGGAAAAAAAACGGACACAATTTATGTTAACACCTAATATAATGTTACTTATACAATATCTGCTATTGCCAATTCTAGACTATGTGGATGTCTGTTATTTGGATATTACGGAAGAACAGGTGGAGAACTACAACGTCTTCAAAATATTTATCTGTGATCCACCTTGAACCTTAGAAAGTACGAGCATATCAGAAAAAAACTTATTTGGTTGAAAGTGAAAAATGGAAGCACAGTTCACATACTGTCACTTTTATAAAACATCCTTACATTTCCCGCCACCCCCTCTTATCTAGAGTGTGGGCTGAAAAACTTCTTAGTTCCTCACGATCGGACTCGCCATCTATTGATCAGAGTGTATCTCGACAGAGTGGGTTTTATGAAACGACCCCATACCTTTTGATAGCTTCTCTTAAATGTATTTCCTTCAATCTAATCTTGAAATATGTATCTAATTTGAAGATATATATGATATATGTATTTACGAGTCTGTAAAAACTATGTCACTATCAATAAACCTATATTTATTTATTTATCTCGCTTGAAATATTCAGCGTCTTCAATCATGTACGAGTACTTGTGCTATGCTCAAAAATGGATGCAAAAAGAGCCCGGTTATAAATAGTATAAATTTAAAATGAATATATCTATTCCACCACTTTTGTTTACCAGGATAGAGAACTGCCCTGACCACCTGTCGGGATTCCAAGGGATGAGATGACGCAATTACTATCCTTCGCATTGGCGAATTCCTCTGTGAACAGTTAACCATTTTGGTGTGTTTTCAATGTGTTTATTTTTTTTCAGGTGAAACGACCGTTTTCACATAAATGTAAGCTCGTGCAATAAATACTCTCAGCGGAGAAGCGCATTATTTTGATCAGAGAGAAAATAAAACATAAAAATATTGGGGTGACCACAAAAATATGTAGCTGTTTAAAATAATATATCAATAAATGTATGTAATTTGTTTTATCACACACTGTTTATTCCACATTATGTAACGGTATAACCCTACCGGTGTCAAAGTTTTCTCACCTCATCATCAGCACAAACAAGATTGACAGTGTTCGAACTGGTATCGTCATACACACTTCTAACGGTAAAAATTTGGATTGGGGATTGTGGGTGGAAGGAGGCAGGAGACTTCTTCAGCGAGCAGTGGTGAGATTTTGGGAATATATGTGTTTGCCAGATGTTCCCCCCGATGCACTGACTTGGATATTTCTAAGGCCTCCAATCTGTCCAATTTATTTCCGTTACTACTGACACGTAAGAATTTGGCATCGTCGATAAAAAATGTATGATTTTCACGGTGACAATGATACGCCATTTCAGAATAAATTAGTTAATTTGTTTAAGGGGATTTGTGTTCACGAAATCTTTTTTCAAATGATCTTCCTGTTTTTCCTATATATAAATTATCACAGTCAGCATATTCAAGTTTATACACACCACTGTTGCTAAGTATTGCATTTTTTTGCCTTTCCAGTTATATAAGAATTTCCGGAGATTAAAATTAGTGTAAAAAGCTGGCTTTTGGTAACTTACATTTTTTTTTGTTATTTCGTATATGCTTTTTTATAAATAGGACTTTGCTCCATTCATAGGTATGCTTATAGGTGTCGTTAAATACATAATCTTTTGTGACAAACTCATATTTTAGGTACCACCGGTTTGGTCCCCTGAAAGCACCCCTACGAGGGAGAAGATTCACCACTGATGAAGAAGTGAAGACAACGGTGCATTTGTGGCTCGCAACTCAGCCTAAAATATTTTTTCAATGAGGGAATACAAAAGCTTGTTGACAGATGGACAATATGTATTGAAAAAGCAAGGAGATTATCTCGAAAAATGATTTATTTGTGTTTTCTAAAAGTTGATTAAAATAAATCTACAGCCAGAGAGAGGATAATATTTGACTCACCCTCGTACAATGTAAATTTAACACAATACAACTTTAAATATGGAAAAACATTTTGATAGGCTGAAAACATCACCAATTAATGAAACCTACGGAATGTTTGTCAACTTATGGCAATGTTATACATGAGTATCTCTGACTGTACTGAGTGAACACTTTGATAAAGTTATTTTCTCTCAAACTATGGATGCCACGAAATCCTATATCTGTTCCCAAAAGCATGGGTTTGTCCCGGGTCACTAGACTATTACAAATCTTGCTTTTTTGCGTAAGATATACTAGCTGCAAAGGATAAAAATCTAAAATTGAACTATATATACATATTACCGATAAGCTCTGGATAAGGTTGACCATTGTACTTTTTATTCAACAACTGTTTAAAATGGGCATTCATAACAGTTCGCTTAGATGGCTTGTATCTTACATACCTTTCCGTAGTCCGGATGTTGGTCAATATAGGTCAAATAGCATTGGGGGTCCCTCAAGGCAGTCTCCTAGGACCACTTCTTTTCATTATTTGTATTAATGATGTTGATGTAGTTTTGTTTTTGTTTCACTTAGTTTCTTTTGTATACAGATGATAACAAATTTAGGCTTTGATTAAATCATTCGATGGCTGTCTGAGATTCCAGAGTGATATTGATCATGTCATGGTCTATTGTAGAGATAACTATCTCAGCCTCAATATAGCGAAGTGCTTTTTAATCACTTTCTCGAGGAAACGGCGTATCACCATAAAGTTTGACTACAAGACGAACACTGATTTGATCACTTCAAGAAACAAAGCCAAAGATCTAAGAGTTATTTTGTATTCGAAACTGACATACGAGTATAGATCTCATATTGAAAATATAATAAACAAGGCAGATGGTACGTTAGGTTCCCTTTTTGTTAAATTCCCTTTCATTCAAAACTCTTTATTATGCCTATGTACCTACATAGTCACAATATACATATCAAATATGGAAACCGACATATGTGCACTCATAAAATGTTTATATGAAGCTATTGCAGAGGGCGTAGAGAAAATTCGCGTGTCATGCCTTTTGAACGTGCATGCCATTAACTTCGCATGCATTAGCATACAATGTACTCCGAATCCAAATTTTGTCCTGTCTTCCTATGATCACTGACCAAATGTGTATATATAAAATTCTTCGTGAATTTATAGACCGTCCATGTCTTTTAGAACAAATAATCTTTCATATTTCATGTATTTTCCTTTTTTTATGAGTAGATATGACCGAAATCATAAGTATCATTTTACCTCCGAATAATTGGCGGAAAAAATGCGTATCATTCTAGAGAAGTAGCATAACGCGGGGTTCGAACCGGCGACCTTCTGCATGGATGTTCAGTGCGTTACCAGGCGGCCATGCATCTCATAAATATTATACTTTATTTATGAATTGTATTGTAATGTTCAATTCCTATATAACGAAAAAAGATAGCCCTCAGCCTAGCACATTATTTATGTGTTTTATACCATTTTGCTGCCTACGGGATGTACTCATGCAATTTTATACAAAATTGAATAACTTTTCTCTACACATTTCCTCTTTTTGCAGATATCACTACCTTTTTTGACTACTTTTTTGTCTTAGCTTACTGTACCGTTTTTTTAATAAAGCGAACTGTGTAACAAGTAAATATATTTACAGCGCGATGGGTGAAAATGCCTCAGTGAACATCCCGCACAATTTTCTCATGTTTCCCGCCACCCACTCATTCGGACAACGAAATCGTTTTCGTCCCACGTGATCTATTTTCGTTTGTCCAATGAGCGATCAGCAGGTATTCTCCCGCCCGTCAAACTGACAACCGTGACATATATCCGGTAAACCAAGGGAACAATCTTAATTAAAATTAAACCTCTTGTACAATCCTCAAATAATGAATACTAGTTTAAACCGTACACTTCATAATTCAAATTACGAAAATTGCTGAAAATGTTGTCACTTTGAGTATTATTTTTTAACACGCAACCCTGCTTTAGAGAAAAGCAAATAATGGGTAAAAAAAAAGCCTCGCCACGAAAGTAAAACTCGAACCCACGAACTCATGTTTGGAAAGCTTCTCTACCGCAAAATTACTATAAAAGATCGATTGCAATTTCAAACCAATCGTCCATAATTTTTACAGAAATATAGTTTTATTTTCTGATATTTTCGGGGTGAGGCATTTGACACAATATTGTATTGTTTAATACTTTCGTTGTATACAGTACAATCTGGCGGGCTTAATACAATGTGGCAATCTCTTTTAACCAACCAGAAAGATGTTCAGCGGCTTTAAGTGAAAATTAATCATTATTCTTTTTTTTAAAAACCTGGGTTCCAAAGGGAATCAAACCTATAGTCCCCAGGCTGAAAGACAGGTATACCAACTAGGCCACGAAGATTGTCAAAATTATATCGATTGTTAAAAATCTAGACTATGATTTCTTATATACACCGCAGAAGTATAAATCATAATTGGTCAGCACTTTGGCCCTGTGATTAGCATGCTTGCTTAGCAACCAGGTGTTCCGGATTCGATTCTCTAACTAGTTTTACTTGAAAGCCTTTTTTCATCTGAATGTATTGTGTTCATGGTGCTAAATAGATGGCTAGCATAAACGCTTGGAAGGCTCATGGAATAAGTGGTGTTACAAAACAGAACAAAATAAATTTCTATTTTATTTTATATATATTTTATTGTAAACAACACAGCCTATCGGGCTTATTGCCATGTGGAAATATCTTTCAAACAACCAGAAAGATGTTAAAGAGGTCTTAAGTGAAAACCAGACTGAATTCTTTTAAAAAAATCTGGATTCAATGGGAGTCGAACTCGCAAACCCTGGGGTGGAAGAAATGTATTACTACCTAGACTACATATTTTTGATAATGTGGTATTAAAGTATGTGAATGTAGAGGGTGCGTGTTTCATTGAAGTGTTTTAGTATGTAGGACAAATACACAAAATTTGTGATTTAAGGAATAAAACCATTTAGTCACAGGCCTTGCCTAGAGAATCAGTTCTCTAAACCCACAAAATGGAGGATTTAAGTTTTGTTATGTACTTGTACTCTACGATTGACCTTTCCATTAAAACAATGTAAACTTTAAATGATGTATTAATAGTAAATTTTTTGAAAAAAATGCCTACTTGTAATTATAAATTTCAAATACAGTAGGTAAAGTGATACATTTTCTATTAATTTCAATTCTCTTATACGAGAATAGTACTAAACTATGGAGACTCAGAAAATATTAATTTTTTAATCATTATTTTATTTCAAGCTTTCTTTATTCTAATGTTAGAGATTAGCCTCTCATTTAAATTTCCATTTGATCTTATCATTTTCCAAGCTTCGGCACTGAGATTCCATAATGCCTTCAATATTGTTTGACATTCTTTGATGTCATCTCACAGAAAACATACTAAAACAATTTCAAGAATTTGTGGGTGGATGGTTTTCTTATAAAAAAAATGGTATATGAATGTAAAAGTTCTAAAATTCATAAAAATAAGAAAACATTCATATTTTGGACATGAGACGCCTCATACAGAAAAATATAATTTTCTTTGACAAAAACATAGCAGAAAGATGTATGTGAAAAATTATAGTGAGAGAGATCAGTTAAATCACTGTTCCAAACCGGTGTAAAGAATGGATAAAGACCACGATGAAGAAAATGGTTCATAAATAGTTACATCGATTAAAAGAATGTTGCATAATACATTTTTTCAATGGGTTTGCTCTCCCCACTTACCTACATCTTATCGGATCGCTGAACAAAACTTTTCTTGGAGAATCAGTGTCCTGCATTTACTCTATATACCCAAGTCGGCAGAGTCTAGCAAGTTTAAAACTTTTGCTTTGCTAGCTTCGCCATATAGAGGATGTTGAGCTTTTCGTTATTCCTCTGCCTCCATGCACCATCCTTATAAATTGGACCATTTATTCTGCGAAGAATCATTCTCTCAAAGGTATCAAGGACTCTTTCATCCTGCTTTGTAAGTGTACAAGTCTCTGATGTGTAAGTTTGGACAAGTCTTAGCAATGTTTTATTAAGTTGGCATTTTATGTTTCTGGAGAGTAAGCGAGATTTAAGTAAGGGGATAAGACCAAAATAGCATATATGTATTTGCCAACAGTATCTGCTTGTTCATTTAGTCACCGGTGTTGTTGGCATAATTTATCGATGATCCAAAACATACGCAAAAAAGTCCATACTATAAAAAATCACAAATGGAAAGCTGAGATGTAGGTCTTATGCATGCAACATACATTTCACTAACAGTTCAATTTACCTTGACAATGCCTCTAATGCCAGAAATTACTTCCTCAAATATTGCAATGATGTATACGTCATCAGCATATGTCAAAAGTTGCATTGACTCATTATATATCTTCATCCAGTCTCCCTGATTGGGTGATCACTATTGAGAAAATATCTCTCTTTGGAGGCACGAAACAGCTCCTCAACTGTCTAGATACCTGTCCATTCGATAATGTTATGTAACCATGACTGATTCGACGATGACCCTCAATTTCGCCCATCAATATAATTTTAGGAAGTGATATTTTTCTCCTACTAATATATGATCCAGATAGACACTCTTTCAGCAACTATTTAAGAGCTCTCATTCTAAACCTGCTTGGTGAAACACTTCATTGTATGAGATACAATGAAACCTAGAAATGCTGAGCATTTTCCGATGAATGTTTATTTCGAATGCTTCTAGCTTATTTAGCATTCTGGTCTTCATAGTCTGTGTTTCAAAATCATTAAGTAAAATACTACCTTGATCAAAATCCATATTTGGCACATAATCATACATTGCCAAAGTTTCAAATTCAAGTTATCATTACAGAAAACTGTTCTCATTTTGAGAAATCCTGCACGTACCATTTCAATTTGGCATCTATCTTCTCTATCTGGGTCAAGGTCATGAGTAATTAGGTTTCTCAGATATTCGATTAGTAGCTGAGCTTTCTAAACTGTTTAATAAAATATTGGACACATCAATTATCCCTAACGACTGGAGAACAAGTATAACAATACCCAACTTTAAAAAGGGGCAGAAAACAAATCCTGAAAACTACAGAGGAATATCCCTGCTGTGCTCTACTCTTAAATTGTTCACAATTATAATAAAAGAAAAACTTGAAATACATATTACAAATAGAGAGGAACAGCGGGGATTCAGAAAGAACCGCTCTACTACCGACGCTATATTCACTCTTAGACAAAAGAAAAAGCATTAGAATACAACAAACCAGCCTACCTCTGTTTTGTCGATCTTACAAAAGCTTTCGACAGGATTCGGTTGAAGGACCTTCTGAACACTTTATTCACAAAAATGATACCTCCATCACTCATTAATGTCATAAGAGAGATCAACCTGAATAGTAACACAAAAATCAGAGCAAATGGGAAATATACTAAACACATAAAAACATCAGTTGGAATCAGACAAGGCGATAGCCTAAGCCCATTTCTCTTTAACTGCATAATGGATAATATCATTGCAGAGGTTGCATCTCTCAAATTGGGGTACAGTCTTGGTAAGGAAGCGGTGGGAATTCTCTGTTATGCTGACGACGCTACGCTCATAGCTGAAAATAAAAATGACTTACAGAGAATGCTCACAAAGTTCGATGAATCCTGCTCAAAGTACAACATGATTATCTCCGTAGCAAAAACCAAGTGTATATGACATTCTCCAAAGACCCACTAGAGTGCAGAATTTCAGTACGTGACGAGCCAATTGAACAAGCAGCCCAGTTCAGATATCTCGGCAGTGAACTGTTCAGCTCTCATGACCTCCCCAGAGAAGTAAGGCCTCAGGTAGATAAAGCTGCAGTTGTGGCGGGCTGCCTGAGAGATGTCATATGGAGGAATAAAGATATGAGAACGGATAGCAAGGTACGCATTTATAAGACCTGCATGCGACCTATCCTCACATATGGCATCGAAGCGAGGGCGGACACTGTCAGGACAAAAAGTATGCTAAGGACAACGGAAATGAGAACTCTGCGCGCTATTGCTGGGAAGACTTTGCGTGATCGTGTAATGAACACCACAATCCGAGAGGTCTGTGAGGTCCAAGATGTGGTCAGATGGGGACGACAGCGTCGACGATATTTGTACCAACATGTACAGAGAATGAATTCCACAAGAATTCCATACATAGCTCTGCATGGGGTGCCGGATGGGCGGCGTCCGCCAGGGAGACCCCCGAAAGGATGGAGAGATAGGTGGAGCTCAGCATCACAGGACAATCCTGCAGTAACAGACTCTTGAGAGTCTACAGAAAGTTTAAGAAGAAGAAGAAGATATTTGAAACTGTGGACTTGGTCTATTATACACCACTATGACACTCTCGACTCAAGAACATAAACTTTGTTTTTTGAACAATAATATTGTTCTAGCTCGACACCTACTGTGTTTATTCCATTCAGTAAAAACTGAAGATCATCTAGATTATCCACCAAGATCACTGTATCGTTGGCATATTTTATAAAATTGATGACTACTCCATTTATTCACTATATGCCCTTTGGTTTAATTTCAGACATTTTTTTTTTTAAATCTCCAAATAGACATTAAACAGAAGTAGTAAAATAATAGATCCCCGATGCATCCCTCATGGAATTTCCGCTACAGATGTTTATGTCTAACCAAATTTTACTTCTAATTTCGGTTGTCAATAAATATTTTTTATAAAATTTATGTCTTTATCATCAATATGAACATCTTGTAAAATTTTAATTAGTTTGCCAAGTTGTACCCGATCAAAAGCCTTTTCATAAACAATAAAACATACGAAGATATCTATTTTTTTATCATAACACTTTTCTAAAAGAACATTAAATGCGAATAATGCATCTCGCATTCCAAAAGAATTCCTGAAACCTAATTGTGAATCGTATAAATCTGTTTCACATTTTGACCTTACACGGCCTTGAATTATATACAAAAGGAGTTTTAGGATGTGACTCATTTGACTTAATCGAGTCATTACATTTCTTAAGATAAGATTTCATTATAATTGTGCCACTAATTATGAGTCTGGAGTCTACCACAACCTTTATTTTAAAAAGAAGACACACCAGTGCATCTCCCTAAGTCAGCCCATTCTAAGTCTCAACTGAGTTGGATGCATCGACCTGGATCTTAATACAGCATTGCATCAATGACATGGTGAGTTGCACCATTTCTATGAGTTTCTTAAGGATATTTAGTTCATACCTTGGTATAGAATACTTTGCTTGATGCTATCGTATGTAGCTTGAATATCTATGAATAAATGGAAGGTATTTAAATCAAACTTAATTGTTTTTTTGCAAAATCTGCCGAAGTGGATTTAATGTCACACTGTTTTCACTGACTTTGGTATAACAAAATCTATATCTGCTATTAATACTGTCGAATTTTTCTTATTGCAGATGAGACATTGTAGTGAGTATTATTCTGTAGGTAGCAATAAAAACCACAATCTCCATGTTACAACTTGGAATCCAAGAAACACTCTTCACTTTATATATAAAGCACATACTGAAGTTTTTCAGGCACTTAGCCTGCAGAGAGAATAATAATGTAAAGAAACTGGTGATCATTCGTAACATGAAAAGCAGATGCAATATGGAAAGATTCCCATTGAACTGATTAGGTGAAGGATGTCACCGGACTTTACGTAACCAATACTCTTCAAGCTATGGAGGTGTAGAGATAGAGAAGGGTGTGTTGGTACAATCTTCAGTGATAAGGGATACAGCAAGAGAAGTTTCTATTTGGATCAGCATCAAGAGAAGTTTATATCTGGAAATGAACTGTAAAAATATGAAAATAAATTCTTTTCAAATGCCTTCATCTCCTTCAGCATTTGACTCGGTATTATCATCCGAGAATTGATTAAAATATTGTTGTTTCATATGTTTAGGACAATCAAAATTCCATTTATTCCTCTTTAATTAAAAAACTGAAATCAGCCCATATTATGCTGAAAATTTTATATATTCATTAGTCATTCTGCATTCAGTACTAGACATGGATCACCTTATTTGATTTTCACAATTCCCTGTTTTGCTTCTAACATCTTTAGATTTGAAACCTCAATCTTTTTTTTAAGACTCAGTGGTACGACATAGTCAAATTAATGTCATAAGCGCTGCAACTAAGAACAAATTTTTGCTGCCCTCAGAATGTCGCCACTTCTATTTGTCTGCAACATCGACACCTTAATTTCAGTGTGCCCATTTTTCTATGTCCTATTGTATAATTGGGTAGAACTAGTTTATGGCTTTGCAACTGATAATTCTTAGCGGAACTCTATCATATACAAAAATAAAGCAATTAGTTTATTTTATGTTATATTCTACTAACTTTTTATTCATTTACTAGTTTTGCCCAACGAGTTTCGTTGTATTTCTCAATAATGGTATAATAATCTAACTAGAGGTGTAAACCAGTGAATTGAAAAAGAATTGTGGTATAATATTAAATAAACTTGAATTAATTTTTGTATTTTGAGCTGAACTTGTTTTATTGGCTCAGTTTTCAGGATATGGTTATGACATTTTCATCACATGTCCCAACAAAAAAAAGTTGGATTTTTAAATTGGGGCTCACACCTAATTTTTGGTGCATATCTGTGTCTCGGTGTCAGTATTTTAATAAAAAACATACAAAACAAAAAAGGCTTGGTGTTTTAGTTAGTTTATTGTATAAAAATAGCCTCAACATCACAATACAACACCTCAAAAAACTTATTTGGTAATGATAAAATATGATTTTTATCAATCAAAATTAAAAAACTACATTTATTGTTCAAACAAAATACATAGTTATATTTCACTATTTATAAACTAAAAGATTAATCACATTTGTCTAAGAACTCTTCTTACACTTGCCACAGCAAGTTTTTTCATCATCAAGAATGTCAGACTTGTAGTTTGGTGTCCATGGTCCTAAGCTTGTCGAGGAATAATAATCCATTGGGTATATATCTTCATTTTCATCAGCCATCCACTGAGCTTCTCCTTGACATACAGCAAATTCATACGGCGATAACAATGGCTTTTCAAAAGCTTTACCCCAATCTATAGATAAACGAGGACAAGCCACTTGAACAAATGCATCAATACCATGAATAAGCTTAAGCTTATCAGGAAATATTTCGGAAAGCAGAATAATAACAGATTCTTGAGACTTTATTTGAGACTGAAGAGTTTCCAATACTTTTGGATTGCCTTGCCTGCCCAATGTGCCAAGTATCAAACCAAACGTTCCAGCAGTCTTTGAAGTATCAATCGCGTCCTTTCGATGCTTTCTCATCAAATCGTGGTCATAGAATTCTTCAGTCATTTTCTTTTCATAAGGGTCATAACGAAACGCTCGACATTTTGGATTTGCTATCATCGCTGCCTCTAAATGAAACCGTCCATCACCTAAATATATCACAATATCGGAACAAGTCATTTTAGGAGCTGTGCATCCTAAAATTTCTCCAGGAGATAAGGGTTTACATTGAGGAACATTGACGGTGTACCCAAATTTTCTTAATTCTACAGCAATGGTATGTAAAGTGCTTACAAATTGTATTGTACTAACAAGTCCCAGTCTCCAAGTTATTTGTGGAAAGTTTAATTTTATAGTTTCTATGAAATGAAGAACATCAATCTTAATATCAACAAAAATGTATAAAAGTTTGATTCCTGAGGTTTGATCGACAGGAATGAGGCAAGAGTGACCATAATGCACTAACAAGTCAACACCGAGAGCTTTAGCTGTAAAATCATCAACGCAGCACGCTCCATAAGTCACATCACCCATGATGATGGTTTCAGCATCAGTGAAAGTCTCAATTATATCACATATTGTTGTAGCAAACATCAATAAACCTGAAAAGAAAAAAAATTTTGTTACTAAACATGAAAATTTACTTTGTTCAATTACAACTTTTCTATGTTTATTTTTCAACAATTTCTTATTATAGAAGGAAACAATGTAAGAAAACAAAGCCTGGACATTGAAAGAGTTGAATAAATGCAATAAAATGTGTGCTTTGCATAGAATATCTGATGTTACCGTGTATGATACAGTAAAGGATGATTGGATAAAAGATAACTGTTTATTACAGATTCTGTTAGACAACATAATTAGCATTTATTAAATACTGTATAATTTAATAAATGCTAATTATGTTGCTACCTGAAAGAATAATGTCCGAAATGTAAGCTGAAGACAAAAGTAGTATAACTATTACGTGTGGTATAGTAAGTCAACTCATTAGATTTGCATACAACTTTTTAAATCAAATTACTTTTTTTTCTTTGCAGATAATTAAAGGTTGACTCAAAAAGTTTTAGAATGGAAAGTTGCACACTGCAACAATGATTCCAAATCATCTTGTTGTACGCCTGAAATAATAATTCAATAATTGCTAGACAAAGAGCAATTTGTTTACAATATGCGAAAGAAATAACATTCTCAATGTGCTACAAAATATAATACAATTGTTACAAAATTGAAACATTAGATCTGTTTACTCCTCTCTAAAATCCTTTTGATAAGTTGAATCAAGGGGCTTACGATAAGCAAAGGGCTGAACATAAGGAATGAAAAATGGAAAAAATATATTCTCATCTTCTGAAACGTCTATATTTTAATTTCTACAAACTTATACTTGCCAAAGAGGAATCTCTTCACTAAAAACGCAAGAAGCAAAGCGGAATCCCTGAGGATTGAGTGGCAGCCATTCACCTATTCTAGTCTTTGTACCGGTGCTGTACAACGATAATTTTAAAATTGATTTATTGGTATATAAAGCTATGAGACAACCTCTGTGGCATAATTGGTAAGATGCTTGATTTTCACCCCGGAGTTTCGAATTCCATTCCCGGTAAAACCCAAAAAAAATTGAAAAAAGGATCCCAGTCTGGCAAAGAGTTCCTCTGATAGCTATATACGCAAGTGCTGAGTATGAGTGTGTTTTGGTGCAATTTTACCAACATGTGCAATGACTAACCGTTCCGTGCATATTCCAGTGATTCCAAACCCAAATACCTGATTAATGGGAGCAAAGACAACTTGATCTCCCAACCTCGTTCTTCAATATGACGAAATCAATCATTTGAATATTTTGAAGGGTTCCATAGGAATTAAGAAGTGTCCCATTAATGTTGTATCCTATGTAACTCTGTTCAGTGCTTATACATTTCAATAATTTGAAAACCTACTTCTTAATCAACAGATTTTTTTCTACTCGTGACAATATTTTATTGTTCACATATATCGCATTTACTTTTACTTTTGCACTTTTTAATCACCATGACTTGGAATTTCATAGATCTCAGATCTTTTTATTTACATCACTCATACCAGTTACTATATGTATCATCAGCATACAGTTACCCACATACTATATGTTTCACATAGCCCTACTCGACTTCTCATGACACTCATCAACATTTACAGTCCTCTAACGCAAACTCCATACAAACATTAAATAACCAGGGTAACATGACACATCCTTTCTTCACACTTTTTTGCAATATTAAACCACTCACTCTGTAGACTTGACTCTTAGCATACCACATATTAACTAAACAATACTATTTTCATTAAATATCTTCCATAACTTGCTTCATATCGTAACGTCAAAAAATATTTGAGAACTTACCTTCAGGCATTTGCAAAGCAACGACCTTAGCGTCTATTTGTTTTATTCTCCATATCGTTTTATGAATTTCAAAATTATAATTTTTCGGGAGTACTTCACATGCCGCATTTAACAGCTGATTTTTTATTATTTCATCAGGAATCTTGTTGATAGATTTTACTGGAGCTTTAAAGACTTTTCTTTCCGCTTTTGCTCTAACCACAACAGCAGTGGAATTATCCTCCGACATGTTGATTGTAAAAACTATTTGATGTTGAAATATTTTTTATAATACAACATAGAACATCAAAAATTCATTCCAGTAAGTTTATTTTCGTATCACCGTATTATTTAACAGAAAACTTATTTAAGGCTCAATTGCGACTTACTAGGCTGCTGTCGGAAATTATTTGTAGTAATTTGCGGATAATTGTCATGAACGTCAAATTGACAATGCAATCAATACAGAGACAAAAAAAGAGCACATCAAACACCATAGACAAACAATTTATAATTATGATTTCTTACATAGCGTTAAAATAGCAAAAATACTAACTTTAATCACAAATACTAGCAACTTTAATCACAAATGTTTACAAATCAACAAGTTTGTATTATCTCTGGTAATAAGCAAAAAATAATCTTACACTAAAAATTTATTATAGGTACTTTAAATCTAAACATGATTAAATAACACAAACATATTTATATTAACACAATTAATTTGTGTTCAGAAGGTATTTTTCATTATCTTAAGGCAAGATCTCCAAATTGATACAATAGAACAATACTTTCAATATATATTCATTATAAATATAATCTGGTGAAATGATTGTTATTGGGTAGTTTTATCCTATTTACCAAGAATATATTTTTTTAGTCACCTTAGTGGTAGCCAAGATTTTTTCCACTTAACTATAGTCTTAATATTTTTAAATATTTAAAAAATATGTATTGATAAATTGCATCAAAATAGTAACAGATTTCTATCAATATTTAAGTTGAAATCATTTGCAAAAAGTTTCAGATGTATATTTTAATGAATATATTATCGTATATAGTTATTTGAGCATACCCGTGGTTTTTTAAAGCATTCATTAAAAAAATAATAAAATTTACGTTAGATAAATAAATTTTTCCTTATTCAATAAACAATTATTCAACCTTTTCGATAATTTAACATTGAACAATTTAATGAATAAATATTTATTTCTGTTTGTGATTTTACATAGATACGTTATAATTTATTTGAGATCGTCCAGGTAGCTTTTCATCAATAGAAGTCATAAAAAAAATACTCGAAACATTCAAATAAACCATTCATACAAATAATTTATTTTGAATATAAAAATAAAACGTATAAACAAATCGTTAAAATAAAGAAAATGTTCAAATTTTTTGTCTTATAACAACATCTTGTTTTGTTAATTTAGTGGACCAAGAATTATAATAAAATGAAAATATGTTTATTACGTTTTAATTATATACTTATTACATTTTTTAAATGTAATATATCGCAACACACATTTAAAGAAACGTCACATCAACATACAGATATATACCAAATCAACGTATATAAATTGGGACAATGTTTGTTAAAAAAATAAGTCAGTTATGCTAACTCAACGAGAATGTTAAAAAATACACAACCAGTGATTGATAAAAAAAATCAACCAGTGGTTAAGACGATTCATGCTTTAGCAAATCGATTTGAATAGAATGAAACGACCTCAGACTCTCGCCATTAAGAAAGATCAAGAACCACCTGTTTTGAAGAAAACATTGCCCATGTTAGTAAAAGTATTACAGTCCCCAGAAACATCAATGACGAGACGTACTCAGCAATTAATCATTTCTTCCCAATCACTTCAACAAATTAAAAAAAGAATACACCTTACAAAGCCCAGTTAATCCAAAAGTTATTAACATAGGGACCATAATCAGCGTTCAAAGTACAGTAATGCCCTTCTAAATCTTGCAAAAGAAATTTACAATTTTAGTGAAAAAAATATGAGGGATTAAGTAAGTTTTTAATTCAGTGGTTATACCATGAAATAAAATTTTCGATTTCGAGGAAGTGAAAATTCATAAATCATTCAAGAAACATCATTACATTCATAAAAAAATACAGTATGGGGTGTTATTTTTGCTTAAAATATTATTGGACCTTATTTTTGGAATATGAAAATCACAAACAACTTTTACTGGTGAAAATAATCCGAAAATAATTAAAAATATTTGAATATCGCACATTAAAGAACAGAATCTGGACAATATGTGGTTTTAACACAATGACACGACACCGCATATAGCCAGAGTAAAAGTATGGATTTGGAAAAAAAAGTCCTGGTCAATTTATTTCTCGTGTTGGTGATTGGCCTGCAAGATTTTCTGATGTGGTAGATTCAGACTTATTTTTATGAAATTATTTAAAGAAATTAATGTGTATATAAATAAACTATAAATTCGTAACCATCTGAAAAACAACATTTGACAAGAAATCAAAAACATACTGGTTAAAATGTTCAAACATGTGATTGAAAATTCAATAGAATTAACCGATTTCTGTAAACCTGCTGAAAATGAACATTCAATTGATGTTATTTAAAAAAAGATACGAAATAATAAAATTAAATACAAAATATTAGGTCCTTACATATGAAATTGGCGTTTTGTTTGGGAGGAACATAAAGTTGATTTTTTTTTAATATAATATATTTATTTAATCAAAGTATGTACCATTGCTATCTATGCACTTTTGCCATCTCATAGGTAGTTCATCGATCCCTTTACTAAAAAAACCATTCGGACGGGAATCAATAAAATCTTTGAAGTCGGTTTGGACTGCCCCATCGGAGTTGATTTTTTTCCCTTGCAAGAAGTTATCCAAATTTCGAAAAAAATAGTAATCTGTCGGGGCAAGGTCCGGAGAGTACGGTGGATGTCTTAGACATTCCAATTGAAGCTCTTCTAATTTGGTAGCCGTCTGTTGTGCAGTGTGTGGTCTAGCGTTATCATGAAGCAGCAGTGGCCTAGAGCGATTAACCAGCCTCGGTTGTTTAGCAGCTAGCTTTTCCATCATGGTTTGCAGTTGCTGACAATAGACATCTGCCGTAATCGTCTGGCCAGATTTAAGAAAGCTGTAGTGAACGACACCAGCACTAGTCCACCAAACGCTCACAAGTAACTTTTTTGGAGTCAATTTTCGCTTGGGGCATGGTTTGGCTGGTTCGGCAGGGTTCAGCCATTGCGATGAGCGCTTCCGATTATCATACAGGATCCACTTTTCATCACAGGTAATGATTCGATTCAAAATTCCTTCATTATTGTGCCGGTTGAGTAATGCAACGCAGCAGTCAACGCGCGTTTGTTGATTTGCTTCACTCAATTCGTGAGGTACCCACCTTTCAAGCTTTTTCACCTTCCCAATTTGCTTCAAGTGGATTAAAACAGTTTTATCACTAACACCGCAGCCTGCAGCTAACTCGGACGTGGTTTGCGATGGATCCGCTTCCA
The DNA here is from genome assembly GCA_949825065.1 of Odontocerum albicorne. NCBI lineage: Eukaryota > Metazoa > Arthropoda > Insecta > Trichoptera > Odontoceridae > Odontocerum > Odontocerum albicorne. Next base: position 35,376,201 of record OX463845.1, on the reverse strand, counting down.
CAATAGCCTTCAATTCTTCATTATCAACTTTGGTCTCCGGCCGTCCACGGGGCTTGTTCTGCAGGTCGAAATTTCCAGAACGAAAACGTTGGAGCCAAAAACGCACTGTGTTTTCTTTTGCGGCACCGTCGCCATACACATCATTAATCGTTCGAGCCGTTTCTGCAGCACTGGTGCCACGGTGGAACTCGTACTCGTAAATAACGCGATATTTCAAGTTTTCCATTTTGTAAACTGAGTGACGCAAAGAAAAAAAACAATTGAGGAAAAAACAAATGAATTATAATTTTCGAAACACAAATACTTGAGTAAATAGCTGTATAAATTTGAATTTGGAATTCCTAACCAAAGAGAAGATATTTGAGATCAAAGTTGCCAGTACGGCAAAACGCCAATTTCATATGTAAGGACCTAATAAATACGTATAAAAAAACAAAATTCTTAAATTTATTTTAAAATTGTAAGAAAACCAGAGGGAAGTAAATTTTGATGGTATATACTCGTTGATGGAACAATCCGGAAACCTGAGGGAAACCAACATAGAGTTTTCTGGAAGTTTAGGAATATGTTCTGGAAGTGAAAATTTAGCAACTCACCATTTGGAGTAGTGTCTACAGCTTGATTGTCATAAGAAAATAAATTTAATTGTCTAAAGTCATAAACGAATTAAAAATAATATGTGGCAAATAAAAATATTTTAACTTATTCAACGTAAATTTACGTTTATATAATACATTATATATAGATATATCAGGAAATTGCTAAATAATATTGTACTATATTATATGAAGTTGACGGCTATTACTGAAGATGAGAAGAAAATAGTATTGTCTCTGGTTGAATGAAACAGCCATTTTGACTTTGTTTGTCATTTCGTTATGCTAAATTTTGATTAAAAAATAATTTCGACTTGATCGACGAACGAAAACATAATTATCACCATCTGTCTCTTCCAAAATGAATGCTGAATTTTTCAATTAAGGTCTCCCGTAATTGTTAAATAGCATTTTTATACTATTAAATGCTTATATTCCCCAAAACGTCTTTTACCCCTAGCTTAAGTCAGTGCGTATAGTTTTTTTGGAGTACTGAAACTAATAAGATGTCCTATCAATATAGGAATAACGTCAATAACCCTCCATTGCCACAGCCACCTCTTCCGCCCCCTCCGATGCGTAAGTTCCATTTATTTTTTTGTTTTTAAGCAGTTTTTCAAGTTTGCAAAGAACGACGAATGCACAATTTAAATGAAAATCCCTTGCACAATTTAAATGAAAATCCCTGCGCGCCATGTTATGGAAAGTTTTTGAAAAATATATGAACAAGCCAAAAAGAGATTGTTTTCTTTTTGTTGATCGAAAACAAATTCTAAAAAATCGAAAAACACTTGCAATAACACCTGTTGCATACTTTAAAATAGTTCGGAAAGGTATTTTTAATCGGGTGTTTTAAATTTAACCTAAAACTTTGGGGAAAACGAATATTTTACCCAGCATATAATTTAAACATATTTGTATTTTTTGTTGAAGGCATGTTTCCTATCAATATAAATTTATTATATGATGAGATCCAAGTAAAATTCTTGATCCTTTTGTTTTGGACACTTCTTTCTTGTTTTTGTTTCTTATCAACTAGGGATATAAATAATTAATACTTGAAAATAAAATTGCCATTTAAAAAAAAAACATGAATTGCTAACTAACTTTTACAGCTATGCATGCTCATGGCTGATATCACTCTCCGGATATGTCTGTATTGACAATGCTCCCACAAGTCACTGGAACCTGCCACAACCAAATCCCTGGAAACTTTATTTAGCGCCATTCAAAGAACAGATTTCTCAAGGACACAGATGCATACATCTCGGTCATCTTGTTCTGGTCCACTCTAAAGCTTCTTTACATGTCCTGGTCAACTCAATCACCTTGCCCTCACTGCCATAATATTTAAATATCCAAATAAGGCAGCTCTCTTAATTTAAACAGAACTGTCATCCACCCTTTACTCTTCCAGGTCTAAGTATCATCCATAGAGTTTAGTTTTCATATACTCGGAACAAATTTTCGTTTCTTTACAAAATAACTGGTTTTCACACCATTATACAGCCTAAATTTCATTTTTGTAGTTGAAAATTGAGGAAACTTTGTATAGCAAAATATGTCCCCTTTTCTTATAGTGTGACCGACAGCTCAACTCAAATGTCATTGTCCCTTATCAGCAATGCTTCTAAATATTCAAAAGTTCTCCATTCTTTGAAACTGGTTCATCACAAAAATTATTTTCTTTGGCCTAACTTTAAGTCCTAGGTTTTGCTTGCGTTAATGATCAAATTTTGTTTGCTGTCTCCAGCAAAGATGATATGAGAATTCTTAACACAATAGTTTCATCTTCTCTTAGAATCACCCAGTCATCCGCATTTGCTAAAATTCAGTTACCAACACTTGTTTTCCACCATTTTACATTTAGTGTATAAGCTGTATTTTTTTTGTTGCCAGTATATTCCAACATTGTTTTAAACAGCTCAATATTGTAATAAAAACATTAAAATCAAATTGTTTAAAATATATTCTTTATTATTCATTTGACATCCTTAATTATATGTCAAATGTTGTTGGGTAAATTGTGAATATTGTGTTTTATTTTAAACAATTTTGGTTTCGCAATGAGTTTTCCATTTTTAAAAATTATAATTCAATATCATTTATTGAATATCAACTAAAGTGTGGCCTAAACTATATATTTAACATCAATGAGGAGTCCTCAGATCAGAGCAAATCAATTAACTACTTTTAATTTATCAAAGATTTCGGATTTCGCTTTATGGAACTACATACTATATTAGAATATTTAATAAGAAATTACCTTGTTATTCCAATAATTACATTAATCCCTGCAAGCGGGAATTAATTTGATTCATCATCATCCTGTCGTGTAGCTTATGACGACTCCTCTCCATCCATCTCTGTACTCCGCTGTTCGAAGAGCAGTTGTTACGTCCATTTTCATCTCACTTTGTCAGTCCAACGCACTGGAATTCTTCCTCTTGTGTGTCATCCTTCCATGATTTCAGTAACTACAAGCCTCTCCAAACTATCTCCTTGGCCACGAGCAATGTGCCCAAAGAATTGGAGTAGTTATCCAAGGCATATTGTCGACAATCCGTCAGTGATTCTCAGTTCTCCGAGAATGGTGACGTTAGTTCACTTTGCTGTCCATAGAATTCATAACATCCTTCTCCAGCATCACATTTCAAATGCATCTATTCTACGTCTCTCGCTTGCTCTCAAAGTCCATGTCTTAGCACCATACATAAATATTACGAAGATGAGAGACTTAATTAGGCATATATTCATCTTGATGGTGATGGTTCTGCTCTTCCATATCTTTTCAGGGTTTGACCACATTTTTTGTCTTTCCAGTTCTCATTTTCCCCTTCACCTCAGCCTCGCATCCTCCATTGTTAAGTAAATAAAGTTGGTAACCACTCCTGGACCACGATTCACATTATTTGGTGGCTGACTATTATCATTTAGTTTTTGACCATATCCAGGCCCAGGAGCTTGCTCTCATGTTCCACCTTTTTTTTCGGAGCATGGCTATTTCTTCTGATGTGGCAATCAACATTGTGTTATCTGCATATCTTAGATTTAAGAGCTTTCTAATTTTTAATTAGTGGAATAACAAACAAATTTTTTGTTAAATATTCAATCACTACTATTTATGATACACACTCAGATACATTAATGTGCCTTACCCGGCCTGTAATGTGACTTAATAACTAACTACAATATTTGCAGTGGTCTAAATTGTTTTGCTCTCTTTCAGATTTGAGATAATTGAATAACAAATTATTGTTTCACTACAGGCAGTTTCAAGCTCCGCTTCAATATTTTTGGCTTTTTAAAATTCATTGTTGTATTTTTGTTTCAGTTCCAATGGGAATGATGGGAGGCCCAACTGGATATGACAACATGCACCAAAATTATGCTATGAATCATGGAATGATGATGCCCGGATTGAATGATGCTCCTCTTGAATTCAACATGAACAAAAACATGCCGATGCCCATGCAACCTCCTCTGCCAGAAAGCAAACCTGAAGATTTCAACAGTCAATCGAGAAACCCAAGTTACGATCCAAATGATTTGACCATGCAGAATAATACTGATACTAATGCAAGTGATGCTCGAGGTTCTAATAACAGAAGAAGGTCCAGGGATCGAGATGGAAGAAGACGCGATCGTAAAGATGAAGATAAAGATAATGGCAGAGATAGGTCAGACCGTAGACAGGAAAACAAAACAAGACAAGATGGGGGTCATGATGATCGTAATTCACAACCAAAAGGGAAAGATGGAAAAGATAATGTTTTGACAAGTAATGAGCAAGGCAATGGAATAAATACACAAGGTAAGCAGTTTTTTTAGATATGCATATTTTTAAACTGTTGCGTGCATCCAAATGCTGAAATTAAGTGTCTTCAAAATTTACATGATTCCTAACTAAAAATAATCTAAATCTGTTCAATAGGTATCTGAATATTATAATTGAGTTTTCTTTAGTTATTTAATTAAAAAAACAACTTTTTCTAATCATTCCGTTAACTTAACAGTTTTGTGATCAGAATTATTTTACATGCGTACTAACCATTATGACATTTCTCTGTTTGAGTAGGCAGAAAGGACAGAGTGCCAGATGTTCCTATATCGACACACATCCTTCGCCTTTTCTGAACTTTTGACTTTCAAATATTGAAAGGGAATTTGATTTTAATAAGATTTTTTTTCAACCCTTTTAGGCATGATGTTTGGCAGTATGGGAATGGGAGGCATGTACCCTGGCAACATGATGGGTATGATGGGAAGCATGATGATGGACCCCTCCATGATGGCGATGGGGCAGTACGGCATGCCAGATCCCAGCCAAATGGGCAACATGCCTATACCACAAGCCAATCCACTGCCGATAGTATCTACCGAAGGAGTTCCACCACTTCCTAGTGCGGAGCTTTCTATGGGAATGATGCCAATGAACAATTTTAACATAACACCTGTAAAAGAGACTGTTCAACTGAAAACCTGCTCTTTGGTTCCACCATATCCAAGTTCTGTACTACCAACAATGCGTGAAAAACCTCCGGGCTGTAGAACCGTGTTTGTCGGAAGTCTCCCTGAAAATATTACAGAAGAAATTTTGACTGAAATCTTCGAGAGATGTGGAGAGATCACATCTCTTCGATTGTCAAAGAAAAACTTTTGTCACATTCGTTTTGCATATGAGCAGTCGGTTGATTCTGCTGTATTTTTTAGTGGATATCGTATTAGAATAGATAATAAGACAGATGCACCAAACTGCAGCAGACTTCATGTAGATTATGCGATGGCTCGTGATGACCAGCATGAATGGGAATGCAAACAACGAGCGCTGCAGCGGGAAGCACGACACCGCGAAAGAATGGCAGCACGTAGGAGACCTCCTTCACCACCTCCTCTACATCATTATACAGATCATGTTGCAGCCGAAATTTGTGATAAAATTAAACAAGATGAAAACTTCAATAATGCTGTACAGGTAAAATAGACTTTTATTAATCAAAAATTTTAGCTAAAGTATTACAACTAACATTAAAATAAAGGAATTTAATAAAATAAAGCATTTTGTTACACTCCACAGTTTTTTCCATTGCCGTTTCTGAAATCTCTTTAGTAATTAACTGATTCAATGCATCACTATTGGCAATGCAGATGGGCCCCAGTGCAGCACATTTTTGCGATAAATTCGTGTTTATGTTTGTTTTTATCTTTAATCTGTATTAATAACACCATTTTTAAATAATTATGTCAAGATAGATTGAACTTGATTATAATCATTTTACAAAATACAAGGCTTAATCAACACTCAGATTATTCTTAATGTCACTCATCCCCATAATAGTCACCATTTTAGATAAACAAAGATAAGAGATTATTCCACTTTCACTTGACATTGTCGGTTATAGGACCACTGTGTCACAATTATTTTTATTAAAACATTTTTTTGTGTTAATATGTCGTAATGAAAAATATTGTTTATTCAATTTAAATATAATTTCACACTTTCGTAAACTATCAGCATTGATATCTGCATAACAAAAGTAAAGTAAACAGCAATATTTGAAAATGATCCCTAACTATTACTGTCCTAAATATCCCACTACTGAGGGATGGGTTAGTGGTTCAATGCTCAGCAATACTCGTAGTAAGGTGAGGATTTCTCACCATGTTAAAACAAGCACACTGTTAAAAAAAATTACATTTCATTGATGGATGGATTAACCCATTTATGAAGTTATAACTTATGAGTCAATCCTTGTGAAATAACCACCTTATTAAATACTTATTGGTTTCTTTAGTTATTGTTTTCATTATCGATTTATTTAAAAAAATCTAAATAATCCTTTTCTACCCCTCTATCTGGAAAAGTAGAGGATTGTTTTACCCCTGATGTAAAATTGTCAAATTGATGTACCACTGGGATAAGAGGCCCGGATATCTAGGAGCCCAAATATATCGAAATGTTTGTCTGAAGTTCTTCAGAATGTTGTAAATGTTGTGAGGTTGATGAGCCAGCACTACATCTAGATTGAACATTTAGACTACGGTGTCTTCACTGTTGTCTACTTGTGATTCACCATAAATAATATCTTCACTCACTTCAAAATCTGAATTGAGATCATTTTGAAAATGAAATGTAAAATTAACTAACCACACACAAAAATATTTTGTTAACAAATCACTTGACATTAAAAAAATGTATTCAAAAAGTTATTGAAAAATATGACACATACGAGGGTGGTCCGATAAGTACTTAGCCTACAAAAGAATAACAAAAATTTTGGAAAAGTGGCAATTTATTTCTCAACATAATCTCCTTTGAGTTCGATACACTTGACCCAGCGATGCTCCAACTTCTTTAACCCGTCTGAAAAATACGTTTTCTGGAGGTCTGCAAAGTAGGCCTCCGTGGCGGCGATAACCTCCTCATTCGACTCAAATTTCTGCCCGGCAAGTGACTTTTTCAAATTTGGGAACAAAAAGAAGTCGCACGAGGCCAAATCCGGAGAATGCGGTGGATGGGGTAGTATAGTAATAGCAGTTCGTAGCCTAATTCTACCAATTTGGCCGTGGCGACGGCGGAGGTGTGAGCCGGTGCGTTGTCATGATGGAAGAGCACTTTTTTCTTCGCCAAATGGGGCCGTTTTTTCTGCAATTCGGCGTCGAATCGGCCCAATAATTCGGCATAGTAGAGCCCTGTGACCGTTTTGCCATTCTCCAGGAAGTCTATGTAGATCACACCTTTTGAACCCCAGAAAACGGTGACCATCACCTTTCCGGCCAATAGGACAGTCTTCGCCTTCTTCGGAGCACGTTCGCCGGGTGAAGTCCACTGTTTCGACTGTTCCTTGGTCTCGGGTGTGTATCAGTGTATCCATGTTTCGTCGACGGTCACAAAACGACGCAGAAACTCCTTCGGATTGCGCTTAAACATCGTCAAACGCTGCTCAGAAGTGGTCTCACGGTTGCGCTTGTTGTCCGGAGTGAGCAAACGCGGCACCCATCGCGCCGACAGCTTTCTCATGCCCAATACTTCATGCAGGATATGACCCACGCGGTCTTTTGAGATGCCTACTGGCTCAGCTATCTCGCGCACCTTCAATCAGCGGTCTGCCAATACCAGATTGTGGATTTTTGTCACGTTATCCTCCGTGGTAGCCGTTTTCGGGGCACCTGGGCGTGGCCCATCAAAAACCGACGTGCGACCACGTTGAAACTCGTTAAACCAATTTTTGACGGTCGCCAATGAAGGAGAAGAGTCGCCGTACACAGCATCCAAGCGCTCTTTGATTTCGCTGCGCGATTTCCCTTTCAAAAACAAGAATCGAATCACCGACCGATATTGCTCTTTTTCCATTTTTCTCAAATCCGCGGACACGCTCGCTTCCACACGCGGTCAAAACAAAACTATGCGTCCGATTCGGCTGAAATTTTGACAGTAGCTGTCAACAAGAATGTACTACGCGATAAAAAATTGCTCTTGCGATAGTGGTGCTATCGGGCGGTGAGGCTAAGTACTTATCGGACCGCCCTCGTATATAAAAAATGTATCAATTATTCATTTAAATTACACAATAACAATTTGATTTAGACACACAATCCCATACAGCTCAATACAAATCTTCGCTCAGACTCTCACAACACACAAGTGATTAGCATGCAGGATTCAAATTTACTGATCTGCTTTTTTTCAGACAGCTGTCTTTAATATATACATTATTTAAAAGCATCTTTTAATGAAAAATATTTATATTATACAAGCCTGTAGAAAAAAGATACTTATTTTTAAAAACTATTTTTTTTGCGCATATGTGTAAGTGTGCTGTGTTACTTTTGGCGACCTTTTCAAATTATCTAAAGAATACACATGTAAATATGGGCTTTGTTCATGACAATTGAACATATGCATACATGAGAAAATCCACAGAATCGGTTAAGAATGACTTGATATTAAAACAGTATTTTTAAAGAATGAGATGAAAATACAATATACAATTTCAATGAGGTTTTTAAGTCTCTTCTTGTACATACTTATGTTTCAGTTTTATTAGTCAATCTAAATAGTGTTCTTTCTACCATTTTTTACATTTCCAGTTTCAATACCCAGTAAATTACCATTACAAGCAGGAAATTTCAAATCCTAATTTCATTTGAATTTATGGTTTAAATATAATGTAATTAATAGTTGTCTTTTTAATATTGAAATTTATCATATCTTCATTGATTAATTATGTTTCCATTGTAGGTGGTCATTACATGGCTGGAGCGTGGAGACTGCACCAAGAGGAATGTAAACACTTTCTACTCGATGATTCAGAGCACCAACTCCCATGTCCGAAGGCTTCTTAATGACAAGACACAGTTTGAGGAAGAACTACAGAGGGCTAAGGATGAAGCCAGGGTCAAAATGCAGAATCTACTGATTCAATGTAAGTGTTTGAATGTTCTTCACTTTGCATATTTTATTTATATCTTCTATATATGGCGGGCATTGATTTAAGAAAATAGATAGAGGAATATCAAAGACATCTTTGCATCTCTCACTTCTTCATAGATATCAAATTTAAAAGTGATTTTCTGATTTAGAATTATCATTTTTATTTTAACCAGGTTTTTAATAATAATATTTCAAAATTAATATATTTCAAATTTTATAATCGTTCAAAAATATCAGTGTATTTTTTATCTGTATTATAAAATTTGAAATATTAAGGAAGCCGCCAATATGTATTACTGGATATCTTCCTCCTAACCAAGGTAAGGTAACATAGTTGACAGATACTTAGAAGGGTTTCGTGATTGCCACTAGAATCACTTTGATTTAAGTTAATAAATATTTTGGCTAAGGTGGTGAAATGTTAGAAATGAGAATCCAAGGATACATAAGCAACAGCCTCTAGTGTAAAATTGCTTTGGTATGTGAGAAGACAATTATTCAATATATTTCGTCAAGTCTCATTTTGTTTGGATTATTTTTAAAAGTTAGTAATATTGTACATATTAAAATAAAATGTAATCTTGAAACATATAAAAGTATAATCAAATTGACATGAAAAAAATTACGTATATGAAACACATCATTCTCTTAAGATAACACTAAATTTAGCTACATATTACACAGTGATTTATTTGTTAATAAAATATTAGGAAAGAAGTTTTCTCCTAATAAAAAAAATAATGAATGAAGTAGATGCTATAATTTTTTTCAAGGAAAAAATTGAGAAAGATTAACATCCAGTTCTTTAAAATGTGTAAACATTTTTTTATTGATTGTCTCAAAATATTTTTTTTTCAAAAAATACTAGTTTTTTAGACTGAATAAAAAAACTGCAACAGTGCTCTGTGTTTATTTGTGCTAAAATGCTTTCCAAGTTTTCAGCCGCATTTGTGATACTTGGAGAATCTTGTGAGCTTTCTCATTTTTGCTTGTGAGAAAATTTACATAAAGACGGTAAGTAAGGTCGGTCAAAATCAAAGTCGAGTCATAGTTATGATTGATGTCTGCTGTAACAAATGATGCCATACAAATGGGAACACATTTGGCAAAATGCTTCTGTTATAAGGTGAATAGATACGGATCTCTGGTCACTCCTTGAGCCTGCCCAGGCTTAAGGTTTTACCAACACATGGCCTTCAAAGCCCGCTTAGCTCTGATTAGTCAAAAAATAGGGTCAGTCTCCCTCATTGGATGGTGGATTATGTACAAAAATGAGGTGATCAATTAATCTACTATAACTACAGGTCAGCAGTATTAAATTGTACCCGAGATGACTATAAATTGTTCAATCTGAGTTTGTTATCAATTTCTGGTGACTCAATTTATTTTATGAATAATGCGAATCATTTCCCTTTGTTTTGTTTATGATTCCTGAAATTATAATTTAGTTTAAACCTTTTCTGTTCTCGTTAATTATTTTCATGCATTAAACACATTTTCAATAACAATTTGTTTAGATGTTTTGGTTTATTTTAACTATTCATACTTCCATTTACCTACACTCGAAAAGTTCAAGAAATACAATCTAGAATTATGTTGAATTATTTTTACATATCTAGTGTGATTCGTATAACAGCAAAAGAAATACACTTGTCAGTAAGATTCCTTCATACGAGCTCAAGTACCAACTACAAAATTATGCTTATAATAATACAAAATATAATTTCACTAAAAAAGATTAAATGGGATCACAAAAGGTTCACCGTTCATGGGGTCGAATATAAGTGTATGTTTATGAAATTACAAATGATAAAAGTCTTCAATCATTAATATATGAAAAAAAAATTGTTTTAAGGATTTATCAATTTTAAATTTTTTTTGCATGATTTTGTAAGTACTTCATATGTAAGACACTAAAAAATTACATCATATCTTTGGATAGTGAAATTAATTCTTGAATCATGATACTTACGTACACTCTGAATCCTGTTTCGAATATTTTTTATTATCTTGGAAAACTTGATTTTATTTATATTTCTCAGTCAACAATGTTATTTGATTTTCAAGTTTTTCATTATTTTTAAAAAAACAAGAATTATTTTAACAATACTTTCTCATATATGAAATATTTATTTTTTCAATTATAAAATATTTACTTGACTTGTAAACACTAGAATAATTGTAAAAGAAAACAAGTATATGGACAATCTACCCTTGTAAGGTCTCAATTCACATGTTAGATTTAAATTTCTGTTAACATTTATACATTTACAGATTCAAAACTCATTTTCACTTTCGCAAGTACACATCTTACTTTTGTATAATGAATTTCAGTTGAATGTTTTGCTTTTGTATATTTATTGATATTTATTGATATTTCTGATATTTAAGAAGTAAAGCAATATTTATGGAATATTCGACATCAGAATGATACTATAGCTTTTTGGGATAACTTAGTCAATGACTTTTCTGTGTTTTGTTTGTTCTGATGAATATAAGTTTCTTTGTAACTCTTAGAATATATGTATAGGAAAATATTTTAACAAAAGTCTCACAAATAAGTTGATCAATTTCACCAGAATATGATTATGTCAAAAAAGATTGTTTGAAATTAGGTTTCTTTCTCTATCAATTATTTTATAATGCAATATTGCACCGGAGTGTGTCCTGGATGTATTGTTTTTCTCCTACTATTATCCTCGAGGATTCGATGCTGGACTCTTGATACTGGTAATGTAATAAAACTGGGTTCAGTCACTCTCCAAAACTTCAGAATGCTTTGCATGATGCAAATCAAGTTAGCTGGTACTGCAATATCACTGAGGGTCAAGGATGTGCGTGAATTGAGATATTGCATTGAGATATCTCCCTGCTGTAGTGTTAACCATTCCATGCTCTTTTTTGTTCATGATGAGATGTTTTCCCATCTGTTCCGGTATCATGCAGTTGGCCAGGTGGAGAAGGTATTTGCTGCCTCGTCACATAAGAAAGTCTGGGACCATTTCAGTAAAGCTCAGCGGAAGAACATTGAAATGTGGAAAAAGCAGTCTTCGGTAAGTGTTAATGCAAAGGTAACATCCTTTACTTCGTATTTTTTTCAGACATATGTTTGTTCATCAGCTGGCAGATCTGAAATTGACAGCGTTCTCTGAAGGTTTGTATATCAGGTTTAAACACCATTTGGATTATAAGATTTGAGATTTAAAACTTGAGATTATGTGTATTTTTATTGTAAAGTTAATACTAGAAAATTTTACGATTTGAAAATTCAAACAAAATTTGTATAACTGAATTAAAAACATGTCTTCGTCAAATGGTAAGTTAACTAACATCTTTACTTCCTGTGGTCCTGGGTCACTACAAACCATCGAGATCTAGGGGCAACTTCACAATGGCCCTCTAGGCATCCCTTTCAGGTGCACCAGTCAGGAACATTCATATGCATTAACTCATTGCTTATATTATCTTTCTATCTGATTCATGGACAATACTTGGAGCTTCCATCCTGTCGATACACTCTCGAAGATAAGTTTGTATGTCATCGATTCATCGGTCTTTACTTTGCAATGTATCCAATGCAAACCAGACTCTTAACTTCATCATAGAAGCTTGGGTTACCAGATTTTTTAGTGTTTATTTGTGTGTACTCTCATCTCCATTCCACACTTCACTAAATATTTTTATTGAGCCACCTTGGTACTCCATGTCTCATATCCATATAACATCATCATCCCTTATTAACATCATCATCGTCATCACACTTTACAGTTCACCAGGAAAACGGGGATGTCACAAAAAACATCTCCATCCAGGTTGATCCACGGTACTCTACGTTCTCTCATATTAAGCCAAGACTTATGTTTCTCTATTGTAACTATGGGGGGCTTATTGATGATAAAACAGCGCAGCTCTTGGCCAGCTCAACTTGATTATAATATTATAAATTTGGGTCTTGATTCCTAAATATAAGAGGGTTAATCTAAATTAACTAAGGTAAGAATAATATTTAAAAATAAATACATGTTAACAGAACTGGAAGTAATGTATGTCATCGCACTAATGTTTATATGATTAAGTTATATTTTGTGAAACCATCATCAATACTTTTGATGTTTAATGGTCATCATGAAGCTAAGGTAATTTAGGTGTGGTGTTGTATTTGTAACTAAAAATTAATTTATAGTTGTATAAAACATGAACTTAAATGAAATAGTTCTTATTGAATGATGGCATCGAATATGCATATGCTTAGTTTTTAATGGGCACTATTGTTTTACTTCCCGGTTTTCCTTCATAACTTGATTTGTTTGGTTCGTTGCAAAGTCTATTTTCGATAGGTGCCCAGTTGATTAATTTCAATAAATATAAAATTGGATATTTTATTACCTTTTCTTTCATTTAAATGTTGCACAATTGACCTGTTGTAATCATAAGATAACAATTTTAATTTGATGAATATAATGGTATTTTTATATGGTGTAAAATGAAAATATGGGGAAAAAATTGAATTGGAAAAAATACTGCATTTAGATTATCATTTAGTTGAAATCATTTTTATTATAAATATTACATCATCCATTATCACTACTTAATACTTTTTTTGTGAGAAATCCAATTTTTTCCCCAAAACCAGATTCTTATTGAAAATATCTTCTACAAAAATTCAATTAAAATTTTTACTTCACTTGTAAATAAAATTCATCTTTAGTTTTTACTACCTTGCTCTCATAACATGTTTTATATTTTCTAATGTAAACACATCTTAACCTTTTGAATCCCAATAGTGCCACTACCAAAATTTCAAAGGTGCTGCTATTACACCCATGGAATCTCGATTGTTATAAAATGTAGATTTATCAGTTTATTTACATAATTTAGCCTATTGTTGATATACATACGAAGGTAATTTGAAAAGTTTGGTAAATTTCCATGAGATGGCGCCATAATTCATAAGGTGACATCACTGCTGGCAAGTATCATTCCTCAAGCGACCTCTGTCGAAACTTCAGCCAAATACGACATTTAGTTAATATTTGACAGCCATCTGAATCATCACGTTGACATTTGCACAATGTTTAATCACAATCCGAAGGACTTTGGCGTTGATTGGTGACAGTGGGCAAAACATGGATCCACCACTACACATCAGAGTTCAAACAGCAGTCAAAATAATGGACGACAACTGGTGAAAGTGCGCTGAAGAAATTCAAGACTATTGTGTCGGCTTGGAAAGTGATAGCCACTATATTTTTGGAATTCCCAAGGAATCATCATGATTGACTACTTTGAAAAGGGCAAGACAGGAGCTTATTTTGCGGCTATTATTGGACCGTTTGAAAGAAAAATAGCCAAGATTAGCGTACAAAAAAGTGCTCTTCCATCAGAACAATGCGCAATCCCACAAATCAACTACCGCAATGGCAAAATTTCATGAATTGGGCTTCGAATTGGTTTCTTATCCACCATATTCTTCAGACTTGGCTTCATGTGAATTATTCCTGTTCCCGAAATTAAAAAATTTAATGACTTTAAATCTCCACAATGTTAATGCCTTAACTATAAATAATATTAAAAAAATTGTTTAGTGGGTAGAAATTTTTGCTGAATCAGGATGTCATCGCTGCAGTAAATGACTGTTTTGCAGAGTTGGACCAAACCTATTTTTCAGATGGGATGAAAAAACTTGGAACATCGCTGGACTATGTATCGAATTGTTTTTTTTTCTAAAAAAATGTATTTTACTTGTTTTTTTTACCAAACTTTTCAACATACCCTCGTAATATGACATTTATTTATAAATAAACATCAATTCAAGGGTAGAAGAAAGGCATTGCAATGTCAAGTATATTGACACCCCTTTGTCATTAGTAAGTTGAAACCTTCATTGCTTGTTAAAAAATATCTTAGAAGTGGAAAAATAAAGCATTGCACTAAAATATTTCGTGAGTTCAAATACACTGATTTAATGTAAATAAACTATTGGGGTATAAAGGGTGGAATGTGATATGCATTGACTTTTTTAATCTATCCAGTTGTTTGAATTTTCAAAACGTTTCTCAAATCTTGAGATTAAATGGTCTTGTTTGGTATCTTAATCAATGTAAATCAGCTGTGAAGTATGAAAAGGTTCTGCTATATTTTTTTTTATGAACACAACTCGGACGACATATCCATGGATCAATGGTTGTATTTGTAAGATCTGCTATTCCCTGTCATTAATATAAAATTTGACTTCATTGAAATAAGTGTATATGGATAACAACAGTTAATTTGACTTCATTCAAATAAGTGTATATGGATAACAGTTAATTTAATCTTATTACTGCTCTCTGTATTATAACATGAAGTGAAATCGCACTGTATGTTAACAAATCGGTTTTATGGCATAAGATGTTGACCTGGTTATATGTGTATTCATGGGTGTACAAAAACTATAATGTTTTCCATTATTTATAAATTATAAATTAAATACTCCAATGGAAAAAAAAAACAAATTAATTCTTTTTAATATTAAATTGCACACTGGGATTTCTAAGCAATGGTGAAACAAATTTGGTAAATAAGTGGAATAGTTAGTGGCTGTATTTTGATATAAGTTGTAATAATTTGAAAATAAGTTTGTTAGTCTAAAAATATGGTTGTGGAATGTGGTATTATACCAATAATTCCGTTATCTTCAACAGAACTCAGCCAAAATTTTAGATGAAACAATTCAGAACTGACCCCACAAAGCCTGACATTTGAATATTACTGAATGCTTGTAGGGGAAAAAATAGTGAACCACCTTAGATAGATATATTTTACATTTTGGTAAAATCAACAAGCTATGGTAAAAGCAATAAGTCAGGTTGGTAAAATCAATAAGCCAAAACTTCTAATTTCTTTAGCTTATATAGTAATCCCTTCATTTACATTGGTAATTGGTTCCAGGAAAAAAGCTTAAATAGAGCCATTGAACGCTATGTAAAATAAGTGATATTTTACATATTTCTTCTTATTTTATTCCTACTTATTAAAACAATCTTTAGTTATTTTTTTAATTAGTTTATATTAGTGGTTACTGACAACTAATAAATCATACATGAGAGCTATACGATTTATTTATACGAAGAAAAAAATATAGAACTTAGTATTAGCTAGAACAACCTAACTCACTTCGTGACACGTTGTCGACTCATCACATCACTACCATAAACTTCCACGAGCTTCCGATGGATATTCGCAGCGGTATTGTTCTGCGAAGTCAAAAAACTGATAACCGCGCGGAAGTCGCACGGACGGGAGGTGGCGGGAGCGCGCGACGATCTCCATCGGAAGAATTTACTGTGACTGAACAAAATGGCCGACAAACACGCGGGACCAAACAAACTGACCGTTAGGATCCCCCCTACACGCCAGGTGCGCCAACGTCAAAACAAAAATTTCCTCCGGCCTCAGGAGCCCTTTGTAACCTTATTTTCCAGATGACCCTCGTAATTGTAGCTTTTTCAATTGTCAATTTTGATGACTCAAATAATATGTCTAGAGTCTGCTGCTTTGCTGTTCTTGGTCATTCTTATAGTTCCAAACAGAAGAAACTGCTTAAAAATGAATTAGTGTAAATTAAGGGATTACTGTACTTCATTTTATAAGAAAGTCAAATTTCAATATCTTGATACAATATGCTGATTTGTCAACTTATATTGCGAATCCACTATTTTTTATGTTCATTGTCATTTATTGTTTTTGATGTTCATTTAAAAATTGATGTTTCATCAAATCAATTCTCAGTATGGAAGTGTGAATATTTCTACACAATGAAACGTAAATAATGTGTACATTAGTGAACTTTTTTTAGGATTCTTAGACTATGTCTATCTAACATTTCTATCTATATAAATATAAATAAGGTCTAATAAAAAAACACGTGAATGTAATGTTGAATAAAATATTTTCTTATGTTAGTCCCTGTTGTTAAGGTGGATCCATTTTATAATTAATTTATTCTAATTGTCCATAAATATGAAGTTTTATAAAAAAATAAATTATTTTATATATATAAATAAAAATGAAGTTTTATATAAAATTTTATATATATATTTTAATATATCAATAGCAAGTAAATGTTTGGGAAAAAAATATTAATCTTATGAAAAATAGACAATCATAGATTTATTATACTTAGCTCAAACCAAATTAAATAAGCAATTAACAGCATATTAGTACTCTCAATCTTTATAAACTATATATTATACCAAATCACTATATTCACTTACATCTCATAACAATTTCATGCATTTTATACCTGATTTTATTCAGAGTGGCCATTTAATTTATTATTTTTAATTCTTCTGCTTTTATTAACATAAAAAAAATAAGAAAAATACTTCCACTCTGATTACTTGGAGGTAATAATTGTTTTTTAAAACATCTAGAGTTTTTGTAAAACAACTAGGTTACATACATACATCTGGTCCATGACTAATCTCTTAGAACTTGTCAAGCTGATAAAAATACAAATATAAGTTCTGCTATTGGTTTGCATTAGTTTTTAAAAAACTTCATACGTTTTTTTATCGCTACCATATGGTTTTACCAAGGAAATTGTAATAATAAACTTCAATAAGGAAACATTGACATTCATCATCCATGGAGGTACAATTCTATTCTGGATTTAAAAAATCTACTGTATCCATAATGTTGTTAATACTTAATGGTGTTTAGGTATTAATATTATAATAAAAGGCAATTGTGACAGTTTATATTATTTTTAGGAAATCCGCATCCTCCAACTGGAAGACTTCCTGCAAGAGACGGGAGGTGGAGAAGAAATGGACGTAAGTGACGAGGAAGGAGTACCTCGCAAGCGTACTAAGGCAGATGATGACCGTCTCAAAGTAATTATTTTTCACATGATACCTTTATATTATGTTCAGTGTGTAAAATTTATATATTGAAAACATTAAAAGGGAATTTATAATATAATGGCATTATTTTGTGAACAAATTTCCAAGAGCACTATTAGAATTTATTTTAGACACCAATCAGATAGAAAATCGACTGAATATAACCAATCTGTCCAGCATGTCTATGCATATCATTGTTTATTATTTCATCAGTGAAATAATAAATTTAGATAGAGAATGGACTGGACAAAACAAATCTGAACATGCATATCACAAATGAAGATACACGAATATCATGATACTGGTCAACAAATTTAGTTTTTGTTGTGATGCTCTAGAAAGTACATTGACTCATATATAAGATTAGTTTCCTGCATATACATATAATATGATGTTGGTGATGTTTCTTTCTGAACAGTTTACATCTAAAAAAACTCGACAAAATCAAAAGTGTTTAATAATTCCTAATTTATTAGTGATGCAAATATTTATTCACCATTGCTTAATGCACTGGATATATAGTAATGAATAAAGATTATGAAATTGTCTTTTTTTTTCTCTTAGAAAATTTTACGAGATTTATTTTCAAACATTACTGACGATTTTTTTACAAACTTTTTAAATTTTTTCATTTAACTAGCCAAAGAGGGATTGGTGTGACTCTTAAGCAAGTCTTGAAATGTTAAAAATAAATTTATAGCAACCCTTGAACACATCAGGCTACTCCAAATGATCTTTTTGAGTGGCAAGTTCTATTGCATGAAACACACTTCTGGAGTGTAAGCAGGCTGATGGCACAGGGGCTTCAAGACCAGTCTTAATTTCACACAATTTTAGGAGATGTAACATTGAAATGTAGTCACCTTTGGAGCAATTTTTGGTCATTAAATTGTGCTAAAAAAAGTAATAAATATAAAAGTTACCTCTGCAGATGCATCTACCATGAGATGTATCAGCTCTACAGTGGATGGTCCTGTGTAGAAATATTTATATTTGATCATTTATGCTCATTTTGTGTTTCTTCATAGAACTTCTTCAACTGACATTGTCAGTACCTTAGTTGTACAATTTGTTTGTTAATTTTAGTTTTATTAAAAAAACCTGTGTTGATTTTCTATATTTTAGCCGAAGAGCATCAGTATTTTACAAACTTGATTTCCAATAATAAATTAAGAATTGTTTTTTTGTTCATTATAAAAGCTTTTAATTTCTTATAGGAAGAAAATGACTGCCTAAAATGTCAGTTAGAAGCATACAAAAATGAAATAGATGTTTTGAGGTCTGATAACAAATCAGAAGTTGAATCCAAGAGTCAGAAAGTTCAACAACTACAATCGAGAGTTTCTTCACTAGAAGATCAACTAGCACAGGCCAGGAGGAGTCAGGCGGCGGATTCCATCAGAATGAAGATGATGTTGGAGAACAAAAAGAAAACTGATAAATTAGACAAGAAGGAAGACAATGACAAATCAGATAAGAAGGACGATAAAACTAATGCGGAGAAAGATGATAAAGTAAGCATTCTCTTAAATCATCGCTTCTACATTCTTTATTTACGTGTTCTATTTTCAGCATCTTTCCAATCATGGATTAGCGCTATGCTCAAACAGAGATTGTTTATTGGCCTTTCCAGTTCACCGCTCCTCTTTTTTTACGTCGTCCTTTACTGTCCATGCAGTGAGACTCTGGAATCAGTTACAAACCAATATCAGACTTTCTGTCCTTGGTATGCTTTAAAGAAGCGACTGAAAAAACTCTTAATTTGTAGTCAGTAAAATAACGTGTTTCATCCCTGATTTTTCTTTTCCTTTCCTCTCCACCGTCCCTTCCTTTTCTTTTGATTGATGATATCTCACTTTATGTGAAAAGGAATGTTCGGGTGATTGCCCGTTTTTGTGGGGTTTGTGGGCATATGCTCACGTATATGTTCATGAGGTTCGTCGGGATGGATAGTAATTTGAATGATTTATGCAACCATGCAACTTACTTCATTTACTTTTATCTGGTTGGTTGGAAGAGATTGCCGTCTGGCAATAAGTCCGCCAGATTGTATTTGCAATAAAAGTGTTAAATAAATAAATATAATGTCTTCACAGGAGGAATAGAAGTGAGGAGATAAGTAAAATGCAATGTGCGTCGAGTGTGTCAATACGATATTGTGTACACGTTTAATTTTTTACTTTGTAAATTAATACGGTTGTTTCTGAATGTGTTTTTATAAAAAAACCTTATACAGCTAAGTAAGGTATCGGTGAAATTTGAAATAAAGCTGTATTTACAACTTCGTAACACATTCTTAACCCAGTTTTATAACTAATCATTTGAGTGTTAAGAGGTGTATTTAAATGGATTTAACATTATCATTATCCCACTACACACTGTAATCCAATGGGGATCTTGGCCTCTACAGAGTTTACTCCCGTCATTTTCCATAGCTTATTTCTTATCACTCGGTCATGTGCTTTTTCCAAGTCCACAAATGTACAATACAGTTTCTTACTTTTTGCATACATTTTTCTACAATCATACGTGAAGAGAAAATCTGATCTACGCATTATCTTTTAAGAAAGCATCCCACATTTTCTTTTCAGTCTTTCTTCTCAACCTTACTATTAGAATTTTACCATTCTCATGATAGTTGTTAATTTTCTTCCTTTTAATGTAATTAAATACAATCTTGATAATTTATTCACTAAATATAATCTCAATTTTGAGTTTTTGTTAATTGAAATTAAAACATTTATTTATTTTACAGATCGACACAAAACTTAAAGAATCATTCCTTTCTGAGAAAGAAGTCAAACTTATTGGCATTATTTCTACCTTCCTCCATGTTCATCCGTTTGGAGCTAGTATAGATTACCTTTGGTCGTATGTGCAAAAGATGGAGCCTGATTTTGGACAAAGTCAACTGGAAGATCTGCTTCGAAAATACCCGAGCGTTTTTGTGCAAAATGTATCTGGAGTTGGTGCCAATATTGAACGAAAGTGGATTTTCAATGGGTATACTCAAATATATGACTGACATTAAGTGACCAAAAGGAAGTGAAAACTCGTGTTAAAATTTAATATTCAGTATTTTGAATATATTATGGACCAGCTAAAAATATTGATTTCACAAATAGATTTCGTAATAATAATATAAAAAATGTGTCGATTATTAGAAATTTATATTAGGAAATCTGTTTTTACTCTGTTGATAAAATTTCTAAAATGTTGGTCAAAATGTTTTCCTGAAAGTGCTTGATACGAAAAAGTATTACAGAGAAAATAATTTTACCATAATTAAATGATTGTTGAATTGAATTGTAAATATGCATTAAGTTCTAACCTAACAACTAATGTGAAATGACCTATTGTAAGGTATTTGTGTAAATCTTACGTTTTCAAGTACAGATCTGATTAAGTTGGTGTTTTTTTTGTTAAATTTATCCATGAAATTCACATTTACAGGTTGGATATTTATATAAGACACTTAGAATTGTGATCAAACTCTAGATGGTCTTCAATACTGAGTATCTTATATGAATCCAACACTTTTCAATGATAAAACAAATTGGCCTCATCCTTACACAATGTGTAGAGAAAGGCAAGGAATGTAATAGAGAAAATCATTTAGGGAGGTCTGTACGCGGCAGTGAGTAGAACCTTGCTCTCTACCCACTGTTGAATTTTATTGCGTGTTTTGAATATTAAAAAAAAATAGACTGGATATTTTCCACATATGTATATGCTTTCAAAAATGTTGAAATTATTTTGATTTTTTGTAAGTAGTATTGAGAATGATAAAATGTGAAATGTCATGGTAACAATTGTTTTTTATTCATTCAATTCGTAGTATCTGTCAATCTCCTACATTTGACATGAGCAATTGTGAATATGGAATCTTCATTATTATTTAAAAAAAATATAATAATTTTTTTTACAATGTACAATTCTCCACATATAAATCTCGTTCTAAAATTTTATGAAAACATGAAATCCTTATGTTTTGGGCAACTCAAGTCCTCACCTTAATGTCTACTGCCTTATAAAAATGCCTCATAAAAGTTATGTTGACAACTATTAGTTAAACTTTAAATTTATATTTTTATGTTCTTAAAAATACTTTCCGTGTTCTTTATAAATTATATATAATATAATATGGAACAAGTCAAGAAAATCATATGTTTTAATCCTGTTAACTTCTTTGGACATCAATTATACTTGTAAAATTTGTACACTTTTACATCTGATTATGAACCACATAAGTTATGTAAAAAAATGTTCACAGCCTTAAAAATTTGTATTTAACATTCTTATTACATTGTTGGACACCTGTCTTCCACTCAAATAGTTATGGGTTCAATAAAAATCGACAGTAAGAAGGATGAATAAAAAAAAATCCTTTTGAAACCAATTTAAGGTTGGTTTGACTGCAATACTAACCATTTGCAAAGTTTTAGAATTTTGTTATTGGACAACAGCAAATAAAGTAACAACCTCTTCAACATACCTCTTCCCATCCTGTTTTATTCAGAGTTGACAATAGTTTTACAAATACATATTCTATTTTTGCTGATATGTTTGACCAGTGTATTAGTTCCAATTATATTTCTTAGTACACACAATAAATAGAGCATTAATAAAAATAATTTGACTAAAATAATATTATAACAATTGAGTTTGTGGTGCATTGATGTCAGTAAAGGTCCAATCTTGATGATGCTAAGTGGCATAATAGATTGTGGTATAAATAATTATGTAAGATAAATATTAAGATTTTTTACTGCAAACTGTTTTACTGGTTAAGAATTCATTAATATAAAAATTGTTCTATATGGGTTTTATTCCATAAATTTGGTTCCTATGTGTCTGAGTATACCCACGATAGACTGATTTTAGTTTAAATTCCATAATATGTATTTACTTATTGATTAAGTTGTGCATTATGATCCTACATAGTCTATAATTATGACATCTTTATTTTGATTCAACATTAAATCATCCTGAAAAATTAAAATTGTTTTTATTATAACTTTTACTCATTCTTCTATGCTTTGTGTAAAGAGACACTTGCTTAAGGCATTCTTATTTAAGATGTTTTCCCACCTTAGAAGTAATTTTTTTGTCTTTAAAAAATTTACATATTGTAAGATACATGTCAAATATACAAGACCTCCAATGGTGACCTCCGTGGCTTAATTGATAAGATGTTCGTTTTCTAACCCAGAGGTTGCAAATTCGATTCCCATTGATACCCAATTTTTTTTTCACTTGCGTCCTTTTTAAAAAAAATTCTGGTTCTTTGGAAGTATTGCCATAGCAATAAACCCATCAGGTTGTACTGTATACAGCAAAAGTGTAATACATACAATCCTTTTAAGATTTATTCCCATTTAAGAAGTTTTATTTGGTTGGTCTCTTGGAAAATAATGCTACTATAATACATGCAGGTTAGGTTCCAAACTACTACCTTTTTTTAAAAACAAAGTAATGGTACAAATATTTGCCAAGGCTATACCTATATATACAAATTTATTACTTAACTAATCTTATTTATATATTATAATTTATGAACTTACTTAATATTATTTTCCTACTTGTCATTTTATTTTTTATAATCTTAATATATCATTTCTTAGAAATAATTAACACCTACATACACTACTTATAACTAGATAACAATTCTTACAACTAATTATTAAGCAAGAACAAGTTACTTATAGTTTGGGGGAGTAGGTGTGTAGATGTTAACCTTTCCTTCCCTGTGTTGGGTATCTTCTACACGTTGCTTCTAATAACCATCAATATCTCTATAAATATAATAAATACAAGGTTAAGATTTTAGGTATTCCTCCATAATATATTTACGCATTGATTTAAAAAATAATAATAATAATCAGAGTTTATCGACTATATCGTGGGTATTTTGTGAAGATCGGAAACAAATTCGCATTTAAACGCTGTGAGTGCCTCGACCTTGTGTCTTGACGATAGGTGAAGAGTATGCGGGAAGCGCGACACTATATTCGCATCTCACTCTTGCATACTCCACTGAATTGCGAGGAGCTCAATCGTCGCAAGCGTAAGCCACGCCGGGGTAAGCCAGTATACCGCTCTGCGCCGCAGTTGCTTCTGGGCTTGCTAATAGATAAGACGTACGCCCGTTCCGTGAGCGTTGCCAGATGGTTTTTTAATGTTTTCAGCAAATAATCTCAATTATTATAATTTTTAACTTCAATTATAATTAAGGGGATTATCTATGAATGTTCTTATTTTTCCGATTTAATATCGCTAATTTTTGATCGCGTACTCACTACCCAACACCGGAGCGCGCGTTTCAATTTTAGCACCGTAAGGGAAGGGTTAAATAGACAGGGTCCAGATGTACTGCCTTGGGGGACACCCATAGGGATGGGGCAAACTACTACCTTAAATCGAATATATTCTTAAAGCTTACCATTGCCTTTTTCAGTGCATATGTTTCCGTGAAATCATGTTTACATTACACCATAATGCAAAACTCATAATAATTTAATGCTTCCCAGTACTGCTAACTTGAAAAATATTTTCGTCTTTTGCTTATGGTGTCCAATCTTTTTATAGGCTGGTAAAAAAGGGCTTTATTAGTAGACAGCCCAAAAGCAAGGTATTCCTGTTTTTACTTTTATTTTCGTGTCTCTCTAGTTTAAGGAAACTCTGTGGATGGTTGACATCTATGCATTTATAAGCTAGCCACAGTCTTGATACGAGTCTGAGGTTCCTATATTAAGCCATATGATTGAGCAGTTCAATCTACCACCGCATGGATAGATTCAATCTTATTTTTAATAACTCTGTAATAATATAAATTCAGCCTAAATAAGGCTCAAAATTAAATAAATTACTTAAATGCTGACACAAATTTGGGTAGACTAAAGACTCGATAGTAGATGAGATTAGAAGCATAGAAAGATCTCAATAGAGATATTTGGTGCTGGATAATACTGAATGGAGATGAAAGGAGAGGCCAATGTCCAACATTAGAATGGAGACGGTTGATGAAGGTGTAAAACTGAAACTTGTGTGGTAAGGTGTAAAACTGAAACAGTTGTGAATGAAAATAAGTTTATTAACTTTTCATATAGCTCGAAAACAAACTGAATAAATTTTTCAGTAAAATTTAGATTGAAAACAAATATTTTTTTAATAATTTTAATGCATAAATATAAAAAAATATGACTTAATTTATGATGAAAAATGTCTTGTGCTATTTGAAAAAATAAATGTATAAACCTGAACCTTTCATTAACTAACTTACTTGTGTATTGAAAAATATCTTAAATAAGTACTTTATGTGGAATCCATGTTCTTGTAAAATAACTTAAAATAAATAAAATAACTTATTTTTATCTTCGCATCCGTGCTCTTTTAACAAAATTACAATATATACAGCCGTATGGATCATATGGACAAAATATTGCAATCAGCGTCTGGGCAATTTTGTATTGTATTAAACTTGGTGGGATTATTGTCATGTTGCAATTTCTTCTGACCAATCGGAAAGATGTTGAAGAGGCCTTCAGTGAAAATCATGCTGGATTCCTTGAAAAAAAATCTGGATTTCAACTGGAATCAAACCTGCAAACCCCGGACTGGAAAAAAGACGTCTTACCAAGTAGGTAACAGAAGTCAAGTTTTTAATTTGGCAATAACATCCAAATTGATTTTTGAAAATAAATTACTTCAAAAGTTTGTATTCAATTTCAAAACAAGAGTTTCCCAAGTATTGTTCATGTCTTGCCTTGACCTTGGGATTTCTTATTTGATAATACTTGAACTGTAAGTGACAGACTTTCAGTGGTTCTAAATCTAATGATCATAGTGAGATACAGGCAAAAGCCTAGTTTACTGGGGATACGACAAATGAAAGGCAACAAACCCAGATCCATTAAAATTATATGTCCAAATCAAATTACCTGTTGTTTTTTCTCAAATTGTGTATATTTCTTGTCATGTGTAATAATAAAAAAAAAAAAAAAAAAAAAAAATTAATAGGGCTAAAGGCAATGTATCACACTCTTCAACAAAGCCGCAACATCAATATACACATAAACAGAATGAGTACCCAAGCGCATATTTTTCCAGAAACCAATTTTTTTAACCTTTATTTTAAATTTTGTTCTAAATGCATACATTGATTGATACTTCTTGCTGTGGACATACACAAAAAATAAAATAAATAAATAATATTTCATAGCTTTTGTGACATTTTTATTGAATTGACTCTAGTTGACTGGTCCTGTCTCATCTGAAATAAAAAAATATTTCTTTTAAATTACAAATTGATTTATCAGCTTTGTTTAAAAAAAATTATTTATCAGAGGCCAATTGATGGCATACAAATGTCGAATGGAAATGGTATGCGGATTACTGTATGCAGATGACATGGTAGTGTTGGCATAGACTAAATATGAATTGCAGAGTTTGATAAGCAAATTTTATGAGAGATGCAAAGGGAAAGATAATGGATTTTGCAATAACAGAAAAGTGTGAAAAGAAAAGTAAAAGCGACATATTGGTGAATAATGAAACATTGTAGCAAGTTGAGGAATTATGATTAAGGAGTTACGAGGGATATTAAATGACATTTAGCAATAGGAATTAAAGACCATGGGACACTAAAACATCCAGATAGTATCTTTATCTGCAAAGATGATAGTCCACAATAATATTTTAATGCCAACTTTTATGTATGTGAAACATGGATGTGGAGAAAACAAAGGAGCTGAATAATTGCTGTAGAAATGCATGCATTTAGAAGAATACATGGAATGATAATGTTTGACAGAATACGGAATGAAGTGATCAGGAATGTATGTGAACTTAAGGCTGATGTGTTAAGTAGGATGAAGAAGAGCACGCTGAGATGGTTTGGATATGTCGAACAAACGAATGAAGAAAGTCGAACAAAACAGATATATAGTGCAAATGTGAGAGGAAGACCAAGGAAAGTATGGATGGATGAAGTGAAAGATATTTTGAAAGAAGGAAACTTAGTGAGAGAAATCGTAGAAATTCTATGAGAAGGTGTATGGATGTGGAAGAGGTGAAGGATGTGTGTCGAGATAGGAAAGTATGGCTTTATATCCTCTGTCTACCCTGACAGGAAATGGCATGATGGTATGTATGTATGTTTGAAGAACTTAAATAATATAAGTGCAAATTATTGACCAAATTAATATAATCCTCATTTTTTGTATGTAGTGCTTTTACGCTCAAATGAATGTCCATTTCCAATAATGAGTATAATAGAAGGCACAATTCAAAGTGGGTGGTTAGAGTACTTGACATTGAAGCCACCGGAGATGACTATGTAAGTCAATTTGTGATAGGCATGTCCTGTTGCATATAGGGTAAGAAGTTTCAGTATTTGTAGTTTGTGTGCGTTTTCTTTATCCATTAGGTCCCTGATAACAAGTATTAGTTTTATACTATATGGCTCTATCTACAGCTGTAGACCTTTATTGTTGTTCGCTTACAATAGCAGTGAAGGTATTTCTTCTAACTCCATTCCACTGCGTAGGGTCAAATTTTCTAGTCCTCCATAGTTGTCTGTTGTGGACAAAATCCTTCATCACTCCCGATGTTAGGATGCCCTCCACACCATCCATCCATCTTTTCTTTGGAAAACTTCTGTCAACCATCAGCCCAAGCAACAAATGGCTAACATACTCTTGGGATCTTCTGTCGGTGTGCCGTCCGTACCACCACAAACTGATCTCCCTCAGTTTGTCATTTATGGGTGCCACTTGGAGGTATTTATTGAAAATTAACTAAACTTACCGGTAACATTGTCCACAACGGAAGTTAATGCAATTTTTTCTTTGTCCACTACCATCCTGTATTCTGCCTCAGCATCAGCAATATCTCTGTCACTACCCCCAGGCTGATCTCCACTGCCAGTTTGCTGATTTTGATTTTGTCCACCACGTACTTTCATTTTCAACCTTATTTCACGCATTCGTGCTTCTAATATGCGTTCCCGTTTATTCTCTCTTTCAAACATCTGGAAAAAATCAGTTTTAAAAATAGCTAGCAAATTTTTTGGACAGGAATCTTTCAAATTTATTTTGTAACATCATACATCATTAAAATGACATAATATATTTATTTAAATAGTGTTAGCTGATAATGAAAATGAATGGCAGCATATGATCAGTATGTGAAATATGAAGAAAAAGACCTAATTATGAATGTTGTAAAATCCAAAGTCATAGTAATTGAAAAATGTGAAAGGAAAAGTAAATACGATATTTGGGTGAACAATGAAAAATTATCAGGTGTACGAATAAGCCGCCGCCGTTTGACAAAAGTTGGCGCCACCAGTAAGTTATGGTTAAAATTGTCAGATGTAAAACGTCATTGTCGTAAGGTTGGACATCTGTCAACAACATAACCTTGAAATATTAGTGAATTTTTATCAGTATAATATATTCTTTTGTGTGCAAAAATGTCAAGTTTTGAGCCGAATAAGCGTCATTTGCGGGAACTTTTGATTTACTTCTTCAATTTGAAGAAATCTGCAGCTGAGGCGCATCGATTGCTCGTAGAAGCATATGGTGAGGCTGCCTTAAGTGAGAGAAGTTGTCGTGAGTGGTTTCAAAAGTTTAAGAACGGTGAATTTGACATTGAAGACAAAGAACGTAGCGGAAGGCCGAAAGTGTATGAAGACGCGGAATTGGAAGTATTATTGGATCAAGATTCATGCCAAACGCAAGAAGAACTTGTACTTACATTAGAAGTGACTCAACAAGCAATTACACATCGGTTGAAATCATCGGGAATGATTCAAAAACAAGGAAATTGAGTTCCATATGAACTGACACCGAGAAACGCTGAACGCCAATTTTCCACATGTGAAATGCTGCTTGCTAGGCATAAACGAAAGGGTTTTCTGCACCGTATAGTCACTGGTGATGAAAAATGGGTCCACTATGATAATCTAAAAAGGAAGAAATCATGGGGACCCCCTGGCCATGCTTCAACATCTATGGCTAAGCCAAATATTCATGGAAAAAAACTCTTGTGTATTTATTTGGTGGGATCAGCTTGGTGTCGTGTATTATGAGCTGCTCAAACTGAACGAAACCATTGCTGGGGCTGTCTACCGAACACAATTGATGAGATTGAGTCGAGCACTCAAGGAAAAGCGCGCCCACTACTACTCCAGACACGACAAAATTATTCTCCTGCGTGATAATGCTCATCCACATGTTGCGGCGCCGGTCAAAACCTATTTGGAAACACTCAATTGGGAAGTTTTACCCCATCCGCCGTATTCACCAGACATTGTTCCTTCTGATTTCCACTTGTTTCGATCCATGACGCATGGCCTGTCTTAGAAGCACTTCACATCATAATATGAAGATACCAAAAATTGGGTCGATTTGTGGATAGCCTCAAAAGATGAAGCATTCTTCCGACACGGTATCCGTATGCTGCCAGAAAGATGGGAAAAATTAGTGGCAAGCAATGGGCAATACTTCAAACAAAACATGAGGTTCCATTCTTTCGCAATAAATGCCCATTTTTTGATAAAAAACGGCGGGAACTTATTTGTACACCTAATAGAACGAGTTTAAAGAATTCTGCTATATTAAAGTATGTTCTCAGATTATGGAAAAATTAAAAGAGATGAACAGCGAGTTGCAATAGGATACAAAGAAAATGGTAAAAGATATATACATTAAAGTGATCAAATATCGAAAAAGTGAATCTTTTTTAAATATGAGTTGGTCAAGACGTGGCAGAAGTGAAAAAATATTATATAATGTGAAGAGCTTAGTTAATTATCACCACCAAGTCCAAACAGACCAGTTAATGCTTTCACTAGAGTTTTTGCTTCATGAATTTGTAGGTGATCATTGATTTAATATTG
This sequence comes from Odontocerum albicorne, assembly GCA_949825065.1. Classification (NCBI taxonomy): domain Eukaryota; kingdom Metazoa; phylum Arthropoda; class Insecta; order Trichoptera; family Odontoceridae; genus Odontocerum; species Odontocerum albicorne. The sequence continues at coordinate 35,346,384 of OX463845.1, read as the reverse complement.
CTTTGTATTATTTCATACTTAGAATAAATAAATAAATTTTGCAGCAGATATAGATTATTATTAATTGTAAATTTCTTACATTTGTTAATAGAAGTTTGTCATTCTTAGCAGATATCCCAAGGTTTTCTGATAATTCCACCAAATAAACTGAACCCTTTCTGCTACCACAAGGAACCAGTCTTCCCTGAAATAAATCTTGATAATACAAACTTACCAAAATCTCGTATACAAAATTGGCAAAATTAAGCTCACATATAACTTTTAAAGAACTATGGGTGCCGTATAATGTCCACACGTGATTGTTCTAAAAGGAGTCCAGGGGTTATACTATGTTCTGGCCTTGTTTGGTGATAACAAAATAAGTTATTCAGAAAATAAACTTGAAGGGGCACCCTCCAAAAATCCTTTTAGCTCTTCAAAAGAATTTGTTGTGATATCTTAATTATTGACTTGAGATATTGCTAAATAATTTTATCGACAACTATGTTAAATCATTTCCTCGAGTAAAAGATCAGTCTTTGAGAGTTGTTGAACACGTATCGCGTGTACTCGGTTATTTAGTGGACATATCTCGATCGTCGACGACGTAATTTATTTTTATCAAACACTGTTTATTCCACTTTTTCGTAATGGTATAACCCTACCGGTTTCAAGACTTTCACCTCATCTTCAGGGAAGCACAAACAAGACTAAATTCTGTTCAAACTGGTACCGATATACATGCTTCAACGGTTGGGGGCTGAGGGGTGAGGGAGGCATGAGATTATTTCGGCCAAGAGTGGAGAGATTTTTGGAATATAACTGTTCACCAGATGTTCGGATCGATGTACTGACTTAGAAATTTCTAGGGCCTCTAATCTGTCCAATTTATTTCCGTTACTACTGATATGTAAGAATTTGGCATCATCGATAGAAAAAGTATGGTTTTCACGGTGACAATGATTAGAAACATTTAAAATACATAAATAGTACATTTCTATCAAAAATAAGAATTTCAAGAAATACAAAAAAACTCACTCCCCAGGTTAAAAATATTTCCAGCTAGAAAATCTCCCTTATCAAAGGGTTAACAGCTGTTTTGGTTTGTAAAAATGAATTAACACGTTCAGTGCTGAAAACGTCTAGTCATTCATGTAAACTTTTGCTGAATGCTTAAAATGCCCGTCTCTGTTCCAAAACTAATCATTTCAATGGAAAAAATATCATCTTTGATGGGCTGTCAATTTTTGTCCATCAATAATTAATAATATTGTTAATTGTATATGTGCTTATTTCTATATTGTTTTTTTTTTTCACAAAATACTCTTGTACGAATTTTGATTTTTTAAATCACTTCATTGCGCTTCTGAAATAATGCACAAGTAATTTTTGGTTCCTTTTCAAGTTCACAACCACTTCTTACCAGTAGCTTCTTAAATGGGAAATGTCTACTAAGCACGTTATACAAGTAGATATTGAGAATCATTTCTGTATTTGGAAATATTGCAATTGAGCTAATAATCAGTCTTAAATTGCTAAGCTGGTGTAATTATAATGATGAATTGTCACTGTCTTAGAACTAGAGGGCCTCTCGTTCACTTGTGGCCTTACTTTTTAATCCACCACAAATTAATTAATTATGATTTCTATACTACCTGATCTTGTGGTCTTATTTTAGTGAGTGGCTCATCACACAGTTGTGCTGTTATAACGGGGCCATTCTGTTTCCTTAAAATATCCCAGCAACAGAGACATCCATCCCATCGAGTTGTCATGAACAGTGAAAATCTAGATATTAAAATAAAAGTAATAATTACTAATGACCCATGATGATTGGTAAAACAAATGGAAGTAATTTTTGGTTATGTTGAATTTTTATTTTAAACAAACTTGACGATCAAAAAACAGTAAATGTACTGAAATAATCTGATTATATATCATGATCATTCTGCTCCATCCATCACTTTCTTCTTAACTCTTAACCTCCAGTCCCCCAGTTACTCACAGCTAGAGCTGGGAAAAAAGTGGGATAATCCGGGCGCTGGCTCCAGGTACAATATTGGCTGGCAAATAAAAGAAAGAGTATAAAAATAATTCAAAATTAATAGGTTAATCAAAACTTGTTTGAACTCTAGTTTTGAACAAGAGAGATGGCTATTCTCTCTATTGAACATTTGACTTCAAATAAAATCAATTTTGATAAAAGTATTAATGTCTTGCCGCCCTGAAAGCTAGAAAAATAAAGTAACAAATGTTTAAGATTTTAATTTTCATCTGTTGATTATATTGTGGGGTCAAGTGAACATACTTCCCCAATTTTCATCTGTTGATTATATTGTGGGGTCAAGTGAACATACTTCCCCAATTTTCATCTGTTGATTATATTGTGGAGTCAAGTGAACATACTTCCCCAATTTTCATCTGTTGATTATATTGTGGGGTAAAGTGAACATACTTCCTCAATTTTCATCTGTTGATTATATTGTGGGGTCAAGTGAACATACTTCCCCAATTTTCATCTGTTGATTATATTGTGGGGTCAAGTGAACATACTTCCCCAATTTTCATCTGTTGATTATATTGTGGGGTCAAGTGAACATACTTCCCCAATTTTCATCTGTTGATTATATTGTGGGGTCAAGTGAACATACTTCCCCAATTTTCACTTTTTTGTAGACTGTCGAAGTGATTCTTTTTAAAAAGGAAAAAAAAAAGATTTTTAAATGGGTGCCCTCAGACACTAAAATACCTCATCCCGGATCTGCTCACAGCCTCCACAGAAAACTAAGAACGTTATTCAATAGTCATTATCTGAACCTATCAAGTGGTCTCACTGTCATTAATTCTTGATGGACATATCATCATTTGCACTTTGAATATGGACATCCACACCAGTTTGCTTGCTAATAAAAGTTAAATTAAGAAGATATATTATATGTCTTGAAAGTAGTTTCGTATTTCTCGGATAGATGTCCTTAGGACAAAATTTTCATTGCTTACTTCATTCCAAACATGCTGAATATATATTAGTATGAATGGTTATAGTTTAGGACATTTTTTCAGTCATTGTTTACCCAAATTACTTGAGTGTTTTTTAGTGTAATTTTGAAGATAGAATAAAAATAAGTTTTTTTTCTTGATGCTTTTTGAAAACAAAAAGATATTTACAGTGTATGATGGCGGTATAGTTAACGATTGTGTGTGTCAAATGTGATTTAAACATTCCATAATGGCGATACCATACTCAAAGACGGTGTCCACTCTGGAAGGCCAATTACCACTGATTACAACCAAATTAAGGCTTTGATCGAGAATACCCAGCATTCTACAACACGAGAGATTGCTGAGATACTGAAAACCATCCACAAGAGTTTTGTGCAATTTTGCATTTGAATTTTACTTAAAAATACTAAATTGCTTTCCGGACAACCCAATATTTATTACCTTAAAGGGCTCCAGGCTCCATCAGTCAACTTGGAGCGATGAAAATAAGTCCATATGATTGGACTCTCCTTACAATCCTCAGACCAAATTCGTGCTGTCCAATCTCCAACCGTAAGAAAATTTTTCACAAATCCAGGATTCCTTTGTAATGCATATACTGGGCCCAGGTGTGCAGCATACTAAAAGATTAAATAAAATATTATTTGGCTGTTTTATCTTTTTTATGGGCCAAAGGACAAAAGAAAAATAGATCCCTTACCAAGTTACGGGATTCAGTATTCATAGAAAGCAATTCTTTTTTTAGGTTACCTTCAACATATCTGAATTGGTAATTTGGACATATTGAGAAGCATCCCTAGGAAACAAAATTGTCTAAGATACCAATGATTGAGGAAGCATATAACTCATAATTTGACATTACACATATTGGTAACACTGCCGTATGTGAAGAGACAACAACACTCGCTCATGTACTTGGCGCTTGTGTGTATTGTTACCAGAGCGGAACCCTTTTTTTTTGGATACCATGGGAAATCGAACCCATAACCCCAGGATGATAGTCAAGTATCTTAACAACTAGGCGACAGATGTAGAAGGTAACAAATCACCGACTTGATACTGCAGTCACCATAGATAATAAAAACATATATCAGGTCTGTAAATATGAAACTGGATTTTTTTTATAGAAAATAAACATTTATTGTAGGAAAATGGTAAAAAATATTTTATTCAAAGTATTGCCCATTGCTAGCTACACATTTTTCCCATTTCTCTGACAATTTGTGGATGCCACGCCAAAAAAACTGTTGGTCTTTTGAGGCAAACCAATCATCGAGCCATTTTCGTAAGAAGTGAAGCACTGCTCAGCAAGTGCGTGTCCCATTGATGCAAATAAGTAGTAATCGGATGGAGGCAAGTCTGGTGAGTAAGCCGCATGCGAAAGTATTTGCCTACTAAACGCCTCAATCGTTTCCTTGACCGGTTTTGCTGTGTGCGATGGTGCATTATCATGAAGCAAAATCACTTTGTGTTGCCTCTTTTGATATTCTGGTAGTTTTTCACGCAATGCTGGATTCAAATCCGTCATTTGTTGTCGATAGCGTTCAGTATTAATGGTTTCGCCAGGTTTTAGCAGCTCATAATAGATAACACCCTTTTGATTCCACCAAACGCAGAGCATTGTCTTCCGTCCATAGCGATTTGGCCTTGCAGTCGATGTCGCTGGTTTGCTTGGAGTTACCCATGATCTTTTACACTAAGGATTCTCGAAATATATCCATTTTTCATCGCCAGTCACAATTCGATGGAGAAATGATTTTCTTTTGTACCTGGCGAGCAGCATTTCTCAAGTGGTTTTTCGGTTTTCCTGCTGTCTTTCATTCAGTTCATATGGAACCCATTTTCCCACCTTCTGGATCTTTTCCATGGCTTTCAAACGTATGGAGATGGCTTCTCGTGTCACATTTAATTGATCCGCGAGTTGTTATTGTGTTTGAGCGTCATCCTCATCCAACAATGCTTGCAATTCGGCGTCTTCAAACTTTCTCGGTGGTCTACCACGTTCTTCTTTTCTCAAGTCAAAATCGCCACTTTTGAATTTTTTAACCCTTTCCGGTCCACAAAAAAAAAAAAAAATGTTCCATCAGGTCCACAAAAGATTTACAGAATTACAGGGTAAAACAATACATACAGGTTGTTTTTAATAAAACTATATTTACGTTCACAAGGTTGTTTTTAATAAAACTAAATTTATGTTCACAAGAAAAAAAAAATTGAAGAGATTTCCACATGGCAATAAACTCGCCAGGTAAAAAAAAAAAAAAAATTAATAAAATAAAAAAAATTGTCGAATGAGATTCGACATAGGACTCACTGGAATAAAATCGATGTCGAATGACATTCGACATAGGACCGGAAAGGGTTAAACCACTCGAAGCACTGTGATTTACCTAGAGCATGCTCACCGTAAGCTTCGACAAGCATTAAATGCGATTCTGCAGCAGTTTTCTTCAAATGGTAACAGAAGGTCAATGCTGTCCGCAAATTGTAATTTTCAGGCACAAAAACGGACATGTTCAACGCTATGAAAACATATGTTATGTAGTTGTATTCAACTTGTATTATTGTGAGTTTAAAGTCTAAGATAAATGTAAACACAAGGAAAGGCGCCAAAAACAGACATGTTCAATGCCTTGAAAACATATGTTATGTAGTTGTATTAAACTTGTATTGTTGTGAGTTAAAAGTCTTTGACAAATGTAAACACAAGAAAAAGGTGCCAATGACGCGGTTTGACAGTGACTACATTGACAACTAGAGCCATCTATGAGCAAAATCCGGTTTCATATTTACAGACCTGGTAGTGCTAACAAATAAAAGAAAATAATAATGAAGAGCAGAGAACTAACCTAGGCAGTAGATTACTTACTGTGCACATAGCTCGAATGACTTTATTGGTATATTTACACCCAAAAATCAAATAATCATGTTTTTTTTTTATTTATCAGATTTTATGTGATCAATGAAGATTTTTTTTTGGTAAGTTGTTTTCGAAAACCAAAATCATTCAAAAAATGGAGGACCAACAAAAAGCTGTATGCAGGACCCCACCTACCATAAATCTGCTACTGAGAAATATAATTGAATAGTATCAGTGATTGTAGCAAATAGTGTAAAGGGCTTTTGAAAATATTGAAAAAAAGGATAAAAATATTTACCCTGCCTGGAAGTCTTTCAAAAGGCGACTTTCCTTTTCGGTTTCCTCCAATAACTAAACCTTGTTCAGTTCCGCACATAAACCTGTCAAACGTGGTATAAAATTAACAATAATGTAATTTATTTTATATTTTTCATTTATCAATTATGAATGCAAACTTTGTTACTATATTTTTATAGTATTTTTACATGTGAATAATTACATCTCTCATGATCATAAAGATAAGATAGGCTGGCTAAGCCATCATGTGGATGGAAGATGCCTGTGTGTGTATAGTGTGTAAACTGTTACACTTCAGGAAGCATACAGTCTTTATAGATCAAACCCAAAGTTCCGATGGCCAGAAAATTAAACTTGCAAGATGATTAACAGATTTAATCTACTGCATCCTTTTGTAATGTAAATTTTTATATAGTGCTATTTTATGGTTAATGATTTGTTAAGAATGTATGATTTGCGACATATAAGCTACAGATAAACTTTAATTTAGATGTAAAATGATCTAAAATTATAGAAGCCTAGAAGTGAATCTGCTGGAAATTGAACCTGGGGTGACAACTTGCTTAATGTAAATGCTAACTTTCAAAATTATTAAATTTAAAAAAAAAATGGACTTACCAGTCAAGATCCATTGAGACTTTACCAGAAAAGAACTCTCTTGAAATCTATACTAAAAATACCCACCCTACCAAACATAAAGGTACCCCAATTGCATTCTTACTATTGTTTTATTTTAATGGAATTAGCTTATAAACTATGTTACAAGTGTATGGTACTATTTACCTTGTTGGAATAGTGGTTTCATATTCAAGGCAGCTAACTCCTAAAGCTCTGGTGATATTTTGCTCCTCACCTACATTTTTCAGAGGATCTATGATCATTGTATCAGTTGGCTCAGTTAGTTTCCTTGTGTCCCACCTGTAATAAGTTATTCAATAGTTGAGGATAATTTTATAGATTAAAAACCAAATTTAATTAATTTATCACAAAAAGAAAACTTATATTGGTTATTCCTGTGACAGTAAAAATACTGCAAAGCTCATTTAACTTTTTCTCCTTTATAGTACTTTTTATCACCCACAATCATTAAAAATTTACCTTGTTGTAATGGGAATGCGACCGTATAGTATAAATACATAACAATGCTAAAAACCCTTCATTTGATGGATAGAGAAAACTGCTTCACTGGGCAAGGCCTACGAAGAAGAGTCTTTTTCCTTAATCCCAAATTTCATATATTTGTCCTTAATACTAAAACACTCAACTGAAACACATCCTTACACACACTTTAATCCCAAGCTATCACATACACAACTCTAACCACATTATAATCTTAACAATCATAGCCAACAACTCCTCATTACACACTCTACATTTGCATCCGTAATTCACTCACATGCCTATGTAGAAACTTACAAAAGCTTCCCATTTCTCGCTCTCCTGTCAAAGAGGCACCTTCTTGCATATTTTTTTATATTTAGATGCGCAACATTATAAAAATAACTATTCTCCCTCAGAAATGTGTTATAAATTCTTGGCACAAGGATCTGCATATTCGTTCTCCGAAATTATTTATGAAGATATAGGTTCATAACCAGATTCAGCCTCTTGCTCTATATCTGCACTTTAGCATATTTATCAGAAGATGGTTAATATATGTTAATATATGATTTAAATAATATCTCGATGGAGATCGAGTACCTCAAACTCCAGAAAAAACTATTTTTTGAGAAAACACAATATTTAGTTGCTGTTACTCAATCTACTACACTTACATTTTTTAAATATCATCCACACTTTATTTCAGGTCTTCAAACCAGTAGCATTCATGAAGAAATTCTTACGTTCAATTTTCTGTCACCGAGATTTAAATCTACAACTATACTGAGTCATCATTAGGCCTTTGGGAATATTTGAGATCTTTAGCAATATACTCGTAAAGTCCAGCTAAGTGTATCCTCAAAGCGGGCAATCAGAGAGTGAATAAAAATGTGTAGCTGTCAATAAGTTTTATTAATCAGCAGTGGGACTAAAAGACAACATTGGTGGACAGATAATGGTTGATGGAGATACAACATTATTTTTTACCATTTACACTGGCCATCTGTAGATGAAGAAAAGAACTCTGTTCCTGTCTTAGAATTAATATAGAGAACATTTCTAACGGGATCTCTATGCGCTTGATGCATCGGACTTAATTCACAGGGCTCTGAACCGCGTCTTAGGTCAAATGCTGCCACCTGAAATGGAAAATAATGTGAAGCTATTCAAAATTTTGTATTAAATGAATAACTGACATGCTGATTATTATTGACATTGGCAAATTTGAGGGAGCCTGGAGCATTCAAAGCCACAAATTCCTTCTGCTTAACCTGATCGGCTGCAAGCATCCTTGCTTCCTCTCAAATAATGGCGGTTTTTAAGTTGTCCATACTATAGATAGATACTGCCTGTGTATATCAATCTGTATGGATATTATCTAAGCTTACACTTAAGCAAGCACATAGTAACATATTAAACATGAGATTCTGGTGGCTAGGTATTTAGATTTAAATAACAATGTTTTTTGTCATATTCATTGAGAAAAGTTTCAAAAGACAATTTATATATAAAAAATAGCAAATTACATCAAATTTGTAATGAATTTTTAAAATGAAAGAATTTAACATAAGATGAATGGAAAGGAAAAAGAAAATCACATAAAATATTTCATATCTTGGAAAAGAGATGTAATGTTGTTTTCAGCCACTGTTTAACATATAGAGGAGGTTACACCCAAGACACGTGTTAAGAGCAGTTGTTTAAACCTCTTTTTTCAGTTTTTACTTTTGCAGTACCATCCAGCAGTAGCAGATATGTATAACACCATCGTATAATTCAAGTGTGAAAGGTATGTTAGTTGCAGCTTTGCAGGGAAGCCTTACATCTCCAAATCCATGGTAATGTCTTTAATGTTAATATTTACTACTTTTGGCTTATTTTTTATATTATATATTTGCAGATGAGTTAGCTTTCCCCAATGTGATGTGAGATTAATTTTTGCCTCTCTTTGTAAGACAAAAAAAAATCATTTTGAACTGTCCACGTTGGATATTCTGGACACTTAGTATTTCATTTAGTGTTTGTACTCGGTCACTTTACTAGTGTTGCAGTTGCTGATTTCATTATAAGAAGTACTCTAGTGGTATTATTATTTATACTGCTAGGGCAAACTAAAGATGATGTTTTAAATATAGAATTCTTGATGTTTATGCATCATAGACCATTGCGTGTGGTTATTTTTTGTTTGTGACATGTTGCTATGTTACTATTCCTTTTTCTCTTTTGTTTATTTGACTGAAAAGTTTTAATCTCATATATTTTTAGAGTATGTTTTTTAAAGGTTCTTTTCAGTGGCAAAAGTATTAAAATGACAGCTGGTTAACTTAAAACAGGAATTGCTACTTAGTCGGCCATCAAGTCTACGGTATCCGAGCATAGAAGTTAAGCATGATGGGGCAAGGGAAGTATGTGTATGTTATTTTTATATGGTTATTGAAATGTGTCTTTAAATTTTTGCTTTGTTGTTATTGTATATTTCTTTGTCATAAAAGAAAATTAAAAAAAATGCTTTTGTGCAAATAAATGACCATCTTGGCATGTTGTAAAATTTAAAAAAATGTAACTAATTCTTTGTAAGTAGAATAGTTCTATTTTAATTATTCCCAAAAAACTATATATCTTTACCTGCCCACTAAGTAGTCCTCCGACTAATGTGTTAGGGTCTCGAGGATTAAATTCCATGCAGCAGAGAGGTACATGCGGCATCACTACTAGATGGGGCTTATTAGGATTTTCTGAAAGTAAATATAAGATTTCGTACAAAAAATATATTTAATTAAATACTGAACCCAGCCTTGTCCAGTAAAATTCCAATGACTCATATCTGCTTTCCTATAGAAAAATAACATATTTCATAATTTACAAAAGTATGCTAGCAGGACTCTCAAAAATGAAAAGAAATCTGGTTTTTTATATCTTTTAGTTAAAAAGGACAATAACTTTAGTTTCATGTTGAGATTCTACAAACAGTTATCTTATATCTGTTTATTTATTACTGTATTATTGTAATACAGTGGAACCTCTCATAACGAGTAATTCGCATAACGAGCTAAACAGATTGTGAAAAAAATGCTCCCTTAACGAGCGACATTTCGCATAACGAGTGACGCAGAAAGGGGAAGTCCCATCTTCACGTAATTCACTTGTGAGCCGGGACTTCCGCGCCAGTGCGTCAGTCTCTGGTTAGCACTCGTTCCGCTAGCACGTTAGTGTCACATGTGATCACACATTTTTCCAAACTTATGTTCAGACATTATTTGTAATTTTTTTTGTGCAAAGTTTAATAACCCTTGCAAAAACGTCCCTGAAGAAAAAGCCACAAAAAGACAGCCATAAGAGAATAAAAGTAACTGTAGAAATGAAACGTAAAATCATTGAAAAGCGAGAACGAGGTGTGAGCGTGGCTGATCTAGCGCGCACATACAATCGGTCTACATCAACGATTTGATCTATCCTCAAGAACAAGGACAAAATTAAGAAGATAGATGCTTCAAAGGGAGTGTCAAGAATGTCTACGAAACGGTTACCTATTCTTGATGATGTTGAAAGGTTGCTTCTCATATGGATAAACGAAAAGTAATTGCAAGGCAATACTATTAACGAAAACATCATTTGTGAGAAGGCGAAAGTTATTTTCGCCGACCTCGTTAAGAAGACGCCAGGATCATCAACTGCCGAAAAAGAAGTACAATTTAAGGGAAGTCATGGATGGTTCGAGAAATTTAAGAGAAGAACCGGCATCCACAGCGTTGTGAGGCATGGTGAAGCAGCAAGCTCTGACACAAAGGCAGCAGAGAACTTCATCAGCGACTATAAGAAGCTCGTAGATTGTGAGGGTTACCGGATTTTATTTCTATTAAAAAAGAATGAATTATTTGTCATAAATTCATAAAAAAAAAACAAGTTATTTCGATTTTTTTATTGTTTTTTGCAAATCGAAATCGCATTCCGGGTTGTTACGCTCCTTAACAATTTATAAGTATGTAATTTTATTTGAATAAACGTTCAAAATAAAAAAAATTGAGTATTTTTTTCGGCATGGAACACATTATCGTATTTTACATTGATTTATATGGGAAAAATTGTTTCGCATAACGAGTGTTTCACATAACGAGTAAGATTCTGGAACGAATTATTCTCGTTATGAGAGGTTCCACTGTACTAGAATTATTTGCAAGGCTAGTATTTCTATTGCATTCGTTGTGCTCTTATCACACTTTTTCAATGACTAAGCTTTGCTTCCATACATCAAGGTGGCCACTAGCACACCACTGTTCACTAACATTTTTGAAGATTGCAAAGACAAATACCTAAATGATTACAACCCGATTGTGACAGGTTGGTAAGTCCAATGTATTGAGCCTTTTGAGGCAAATATTGGCTTGATATGCCCTTTTCTTCAGCAACATCACTTAATTTTCTTGTTAGGCGAGGCTGAAAATATTCCACTATCCCGGTATATATCTTTCACTTTTATAGATCTATAAACAATATGTTCATGCCACATCCTATTTTCATCCCTTTCTTACACTCAAAATAGTGTTATTGTAACTAGGGTTGCCAACATTACGTCAATTCAAACTTGAAGATTTCCAACATTACACCAATGCAAACCCGAAGACAAAAAAGTCTCGTAAAAAAAAAAAAAAACTATAATATTCTATATTTGGGAGTATAAAACTATAACATATTAAGTTGAACAGTGCCAATACAAAAAATTGGAAAAAAAAATCTGTGTGTGAACCATTGTCAATAATAGGTAAAATAAAATCATTGAATAATTCAATAACTACCTTTATTTTTTCAAAATTGTATTTTTTCTCTTTGTACACTTTCTACTAAAGACTTCTTTTTCGGAGCTTTAAAATTTGAGTAAAATGTTCTGCAGTCCATATCAACATTGACTCAAAAAGCAAGTTCTGCTTTTACCACGTTCACACGCATTTTATTTCAATCATTGAATCAGCAGGGTATACATATTCCCCATCCATCCTTGGTTTGTGCGTGTGCTCGCTCGCTTTAATCTCTATCTATCACCTAGATATCGCCTGTCTACATGTGTATGTGGAACCATTCACCTTCGTTATTTAATCAATTATACTCAAAAATCAATCAATGAAAAATAAGTACTTTTCAATCTAAAGTAGCATGCTATTGTTAATTAAAAAATAGTAACGACGTTACTTTACAACTACTCTTAATACAAAGTATGCTACTTGTAGCTTGTTACTTAACAACACTGGCAAAATAACCATTCAATCATCATCATAACCTTTAATTAAAAAAGCATTAAAAAAGTTACCAATATCCCAGATGTAACTGTGTGTACATTGATCAGAAGGAGATCTTTGAAACTCCAAATCACAGTGTGTTACGGCCAATTTAGCACCTCCATCGGCTGACCAACTTAAATATGTTATTGGTCTTTTGACAACGTTCAGATCACGGTAAACATTTATTGTCCGACAAGTGCTTTTTTCTACTGGAGGAGCTGGTTCCAGTTCATTAAAATAAGTTTGGTACACATTAATGGCATTGTTTTGCAAAATATAATGCTCCACTTCCTGTAAAAATGTGATTCTTTTTTATTTTTTTGTTATTTCCTCGAGCATTTTATATACAAGAATGTGTACACTTCTCTACATTAAAATTAAAGATTTTGGTCAAATGACCCCACAAACATTTTTATTAGTCTAAAAGACTTACGGTCGCTTAAATTCGGTTGCCAAATATGAAATTCTTATTTTATAAAGGATGTTATGAAGGTGGACTGTATTTATTGAAGTCCACTCTGAAACATTGACGAAATGAGACTTGAAAAAGAGCTATAAGATCTTGAGCAGTCATTATGATTGCTCTGTAGTCAGTAAAAATGAAAATATTTTAACCATAACACAGAACATCATTTGAAACTCTCCTAAACTAAATTCCACAAAAATCCAAAGAAACATTGTTTTGCTAACCAAGTTGAATAATCTTGGAATAAATTGCTCAATAGTGTATAAGTTTTGTGACATTGAACCTATTTAAAAATCATTTAAAAAGATCCAGGACACTAACCCCAGAAGCGGTATTATGTTTCCTTTATTTTTTAAACATTTTTTTGTAAATTGTACAAAATCATGATCATATGTGTTGTATTGTATTACACTTTCGTTGTATACACTACAACCTGGTGAGCTTATTGTCATGTAACAATATCTTCCGACCAACTAGAAAGATGTTTAAGAGGTCTTAAGTGAAAATCAGACTAGAATATATTTTTTGAAATCTGGCTTCCAACTTGAAACGAATTCGCAGCCTCCAGGCTAGGAGACAAGTGTCTTGCCAACTAGAGAGTGATCATATGACAGTTGATATATATATAAAACAGTATTCATGATGTCTATAATAAAAATAATAGAAAATTGAAAACTTTTTTCAATAAATAAATATTATTGAAAAAAAATCAGTTCACAAATAACATTTTGGGTTTCTTTCAAATATGGGCAAACTTATATTTATTTAGGAATCTCTAAGAGGTAGAGAAGAAATAAAATATTTATTATTTTGAAGGATAAATTATTTATAGAGTTTTGTTATAAAACAAAATTAGAAGAAATGGAAAGTTGGATAGCTTTTATAGCTTCAAGAGATACAAAATAAATTTAAATTAAGAACAGTAAAAAAATGATACCACATGTAAAATATCTAGATTTGAAAAGAAATGTTTTAAATGATAAATTTAATCAATAGATTTTTTGAATTTAGAAAACATATTTAAAATTTAATTGTGTAGACTGTCATTTAGATTTAAAATATTGTTTTGTATTAAAGTGAGCTATAGTATATTTTTTGAAAATCTGAGGAAAAAAAACATTTCTTTTTTCAAAATTTTTGTTGCACTTGACACTGGCCTATACTCCTTCATACAAGTATATAGAAGTTCACAGCCATTATTCAATAAGAAAGACAATCTTATTTTCAAAAACTCAATATAATATTTATCAAATTCTTCAAATAAATTTAGGCCATACCTGTGATAGACGCAATATACTCTGCATATAGGATTCATCTTTTTCAATTTTCCTTCTATATCTTTGCATAGTTTCAGTATCAGTAATGTTAATATCTTTAGGCCATCCACCTTCAACATGGTTAATTCCTGAAGTTGTATACTCAGCTCTATAATAAATAAATATGGGTAAATCAGTCAATGGTGGCTTGTGTATGATGAGCATTTGATTCATCAAGTACCTGGCAGTATTTTCAATACATGAACCAACTAACTACCTCCAGTGCCTCTATAGTATCTTGGTAGTTATAGACTGCTACTATGTCTAACCTTCTCATTTGTTACATTATCGTACCACTTGACAATCATCATCCTTCTAACGTATCTGTTCTCGAGGAACTGCTTTCTCTTTGGCCTTGATATCTTGCTAAGCTTTAGAGCAGGCTTGGCCAACCTGTGGTCCACGGGCCGCATGCGACCGTCCAAGGTGTTTAACGCACCCCACAAGCTGTTTTTATAAATCATGAAGGAAATAACAATAAAACATAGTTATTTTATGGAAACGAAACACTAGATCAGGCCTTCACAACTCAAAATGGGATCAGGGCCATATTACTATAAGGAAAGCTGCTGCGGGCCGCAAGAAAACAGAATAGGAAAAAAAGAGAATATTTTGTTTATTGCACTATTATTTTATTACAATATTATTAATTCTAAGTATAACTACAAAATTAACAAATTTTTATAATAAATAAATAATTATTGTAAAAATATAATAAAAAAATAAATACTAGAAATAAACATGGAACTTAAAGATATTGTTTTTAGAGTGTGTAAATTAATTTAATGAGAGACATTACATCATTTTTCAGCAACAATTTGTCATATTCGGGAGATATATTTGAAGTAGCAGTTTTTTAATATGTCTTCCAAATGATCATCACTCAAACACGAGCTTTGCTTACTTTTATGAATGTTCATAATCGAGAATGTCTGTTCACAAATATAAATGGTCCCAAATATGCAGAAGGCATTCAGTGCAATTTTGATAAGATTTTTGTACTTTTCAGTTTAGATTTTTTTAGAAATCTTGCAGGTTGCTCTCTCTGTACATGGTTTGGCAAAAAGCAGAATATTGCAATTCAATAACCTTCAACTGCAAACAAATCCTCTGGATTCACAGAAAATGGAGTTCAGCATCATTTGTGTCTATACGACCGCGTTTGAAATCAGCATACCACCAACAAATTGTTGTTTTCGACGGAGCAGAGCCTGGATAACACTTTTCAAGCCATTACTGAGTTTGAACGGTATTTTTTCCCATTAAAAAGCAATGTTTTAGCAATACACGAAATTCGTTTTTTTTTATTGTTTTGAAAATAGCAAAAGTAGCATCACTAAAACCACTAACTCAATGACACAATGTCGGAATGTCATGAAAGTTTGACACGTACCTTCTAAAGGTTGGTCTAAAGGGGAATGATTTGTTATTTGGTGCAACTTCAACTATTGAAATAGATTTAGAAAAATTAAGTAAGCGAAAAGAAACTCAAATCTCGCACTGAAAGAAGATAATTGTTTTTATTTAAAATTAAATTTGTAATATTGTTTGATTGATGTGTCTTAATTAATAATTTTGCTTGTTAAAACTATTTTTTATTGTGAAAACTATTTTATGTTTATTAGTATACAAATACATATTTTTTGTTAGTTCAATGCGTGTTTTCTTTTCACATCTGGTTGTAGTATTGTTTTTTTTTCCCAATTACCCCGATTAAATGCTTTCAGATTACCTCTGCATTCAAATTATTTATTGTACTTACAAAAAAATCAATAAGTATGAAATTCGTTTAATAATAAAAAATGTAATTATTTTTGTATAATGTATGTATGTGCGGCCCTTGGGAAAATTTTAGATGGTCAATGCGGCCTGAGGTGCAATTTGGGTTGGCCAGGCCTGGGCTAAAATATCGTTTCTCAACCTGTGAGTCACGATCCTTAGGAATTCAAGTGAAGATTAGTGCAAAATATATCCATTCACCCTTAAGTGGAAGGGTGAATGGGTATATTTTTTATAGAACATGGAAGACATAACCAAGATTTTTTGAGAATTAACACTGATGAAATGCTTTTTAAAATTTGGAAAAAGGAATTCAAATCTTAATTCAAAATGATCCAAATAAAAAGAGAAATATACAAGTGTTTCGAAAAATTAATATGATTACTCGTAAGAATATAATATATTATTGTAAGTAGCTTGAAAGAGACAATATGGAAAGCAGGAAACTTTTGATGGATATTTCCAATGCTTGCCAATCAACAAATTTTGATATGGATTCTTCAAATTCTTCAATATATCTGCAGTAATCCTTCATATTTGTCTTACATATGAATATATGTTTTCTTTTTTCAATATATTTCAGAATATATTAAACTTTTATTAATTATTTAATTGGTTTGTTCTTCATGGAACAGGTCACCTACATTTTATATACACATGCATATATTTAAAAAAAATCATACACGGAATTTCGATTATCAGACAACTTTTCAGGAACGTATCTCTTTCATAAAGCTAGGAATAGGGGATAACTTACCTATATGTATTGACTTCATGTATTGAGAAACTTTTACTTAATTGAGTACTTTGGTGTACAGGATTTCTCAAAACATAAATTTTTGAAATTACTTTATCAGGTACAATATAATCATTCAAATCTGGTCCTTTATCACTAAAAAAACACTGTCTACCAAACTCAGAACGAGGTTTAGTATGAGAGTAAGTTAAATCCATTTTATTTTTATTTCTTTTGAAATATTAAAATAAAACTACCCTAATCTATAATATCAATGCTATTTATGTACTATTAGAAAGTCATTGAAATAAACAAAATGGTTGTCATGGAAATCACATCAATAGTCTGTTTGCATGTAACCTTGATTATATTTATAGTTTTATGAAGAATCTTCATCATTATAATCACTATGCAATGTCCCTAATGCGGTAGGCAAAAACAAAAGATCTCCATTTTTTCTATTCTTGTATATATTTGGCTTGTGTCATGTCCATATTATTAATTTAAGATTCCTAAGTCTCTGGTGTGATGATGAATTCACTGGAGCTCCAAGTTCTGTACACTGTCGACTTCTTATCGCACAACAAGTGACTGATTGATTATGTTTTCCTTAACTTAAAAAAGTTATCACCAAATGGTCAGAGTGTTTCTTGTGCTGAGGTTGATAGAGTGTCTTCTCTGTCACGTGAGAAGACTCAAAGAATTTATTTTTAGATTTTGGAATAGTGAGCTGGAATAGATCATTCTAGGAGGAATTGTTCCTTAGCATGCATACAAGGATGTGTGTAAAAGAAGCCTCAAGGATTTTGGAATGGGCTCTGATGAGTAGGAGCCTTTTGCTCAAGACTGTTGAAAGTGGACATAGATACCTTGAATGGGAAAAGTTATCCATGATACCGATCGGTTAAGAAAGCTGGAGTTAAGGAGACAATGCGAGCAATAAATTACAGCCCAGATCCCAGGACCATTTTGAAGGTATGATGTCTGTGCTCAACTGCAGATCGAGAGTTGGTATTTACAGGAAAAAGTGTCACTCCGCACAATTGCCTGAGACTTGGATGTTGCATCTCCATCATCTTTCATAGATGGATGGCAGCTATTGTAACATTAAAAAAAATGCTTTTTTTAATCCCTATCGCCTTATAGAAAAATATGATAATTATTTAATGTTCAAAAACATTTGGTTCAATTCATAATTAAAAAAAAAAATTAATTTTTTTATTTTCCCTTTTGATAAAAGTTTTACAAATAAAAAACATTATGAATTTAATTCATAAAAAGGCCGATTAAGGGCTATCACATGTCATAAAAAGTATATGATACTGAATAAAATACAAACAATCTTAATAAAAGGAATCAATTTATCACCAACTGAGCTTCATAATTTTTTTCCTTTACCAATTCGTTAAATTTATTCATTTGATAGCTTTTTTAACCTATTTGATAGAAAGTATGACTAACCACCCGGGGGTTTCAGGTTCAATCTCCTCATGGAACCTAAAAAAAGAACTCAGTCTAGTTTTCACATATGGTATTAAATTTTAATATTTCTGGTTTCTAAAAGTTGGATCTCTAAAAGTTATGTTATACACAACGGAAATACAATACAATGCACTAAATTTGATAATTTCAATATTTTTGAGTTGAGATTTTAATTATAAGAATTTTCTTCTTGAATAATGGCCATGAACTCCTATATATGAAGGAGCATATGTCAGTGTCAAGTGATGATTACAGGAATTATACATTCCTCATGTAAAATGGTATATCTGAAACAGATAAATGAAGCCCCAGAAAACTCGCCAGGTTGTATACAATACAATAATGTAAATTAATAATAATCTGTGACTAATCTTAAAGGGTAATAATTTATTAAAAAATACAAGATAACTTAAATGACTAATACCATTCTGGAATTTTAATTTTTTTAATTTTTCTAGCACCATTAATAACTTGCCTTAAGGGCTTTGCTGTTCATATTACTAGAAATAAAGTTAGTAAACATCAACATTTAAACAGATATATGATGTAGAAATTGTGCCGTTGTTTACTTTAAAAAATAAAGTAACCAGAAAAGTAGGTACGGACTATAGACAGAGAAACACTTTTAGATATTTTCGTCACAAATTTCCTTATAAAAAGTGAGGAAAACCATCAGTCCTAAGCATTTTAAAATTGTTAATGTTGTTGAAATATTTAAAAAGTTTGTGCAAGAATTTATGAAAGCATCAAAATTTGATTACATACTTGCAATGATTGAGGAGAATCCCATTTAAAAACTGTTAAAAAAGTACCCAATAATTCATTACCTTTTATTGGGATTTTATATTTAATTTGAAAAAAAAAAGAAATCTTATTTCAATTAGCACATTACAAAATTTATAAGTAAACAGTGTTACTTGTTTTCAATTAATATTCATTACTGTAATCCCTGCAGAATTTGAAAAAAGAATAAAATTTTGCTATACTCGTATTGCAACTATCTTCTCATCACTCAAATTCGAAATATGAGAACATGATTCTTTATTTGAATGCGTTTCTTGTTGATTTTTAAGAATGTTTGTTAAGGATTTTGCATTGACCGGAGCGGTAAACTTTAATTTTTTTTATGAAATGTAATATAGACATACAATATTAGATTAATATTAACTCCAATGGATAAAATATTTTTACAATCATAGACAGTAAAAAAATTCAATGTTCTGGATCAAGATGCTACTTATTTTGCTTGTCTTCCAATCCAGGGGTTTCAGGTAAGAAGATAAGAAAAATTTGTGTTTCAGTCTGGTTTATCACAACAAACCATTAAAAGTCTGTTAATTAGAAGAAATTGTTATTTATTATAAGCTTATCAGATTGTACTATATGTAACAAAAGTACATCCACGAAACGAAAAGTAAATTAGCTATTCAATGATGAAAAAGGGTTTTATTTTAAGGTAAAATGTCTAAATGTATGTTGTCTTCAACACAAACTTTTTATTATGATGTTTGTGTTTTTAAAACTATTATTCTAAATCTCATATTGTGATTTTTTAAGTAGAATGTATGTAGGGAGGTAATTTGAATTAACATACTATAGTAGCAATAAGATACTATAGTATTCAAATTATTAATAATTTTTTAAGAAATATTTTGCATTGTTTTAACATATTTTTTCACAACCAGACTGAGTAGTTTTTAAAATAAAATAGAGAATCTAGCAAATTTGTATTGATTTTAAAATGATAGTAACTTTTATAAAACATAAACATTGTAATATAATATATGATATATAAAAAAACAGGTTATTTTCAAGTAAATTGAGGTCTTTTTGATATTTTGAATTCAATAATCAAATTACAAAATTTGTAAGTGATTTACTAATTTTTAATATTTTCACTTTAAAAGGGGAAACTTTTTTTATTTTGCAAAAGTTATAGTTTTGTCAGTAGCATATGATAAAATCTTAATAGTGATTTTTTCATATTTTTTTTATAAACGGCAACATTAGAATAATTTGGCGGCAGAACCTTCATTTGTTTTGAAGCTTTATGGGCAAACATTTTTAGAGACTGTTAAATGATATAATTTTTAATTATTTGAATACGTATTTCTAATGGCAGGTCTTAGACGCATAACGCTAAGTGCATTAAATGTTGAAATAAGTAATGCAATAATTATTGGAGTTATAATTGCAAAGTCTGGTCCTCGAATATTCAAATCAAAAAGGAAGGAAAATGAAACTCGAGGAGTTTGGTCATTCACTTTAAGAGACTCTGATATAGATTTTATTAATTGTTCAGTATGGGGCTCAGCGCATTTTGTAACATCTTTTGATAACATGTTTCATGTTGGTGATGTTGGTCAGTACATTTTACGAGTATAATATTTTCCCCATATAGTTTTAATTTATATTACATACATACACACCATCATGCTGTTTCTCTATTGGGACAGGAAGAGAGGATAAAGTGCCAGACTCTCCTATCTTGACACACATCCATATACCTTCTCAAACAACTCTCTGGCTATTTACATTTCCTTCTTTCAATGACTTGATCTATCCATAATTTCCTTGGTCGTCCTATAACGTGCCTTTCACTCACATTTGCACTATATATTTGTTTTGATAGTCTTTTTTCATGCATTTTTTCTGCTTAATAAACATTTTAGAGTGCTCTTCTTCATCTTACTTAATATGTCAGCCTTAAGTTCACATTCTCTTCCTTAATCACTTCATTCCGTATACATAGTCACCCCATGTGTTTTTCTAAGTGCATTCATTTCTACAGTTATTTTCAGTCTTTCCATGTCCACGTTCCACTCCCATACATCAAACGAACTCTTCTATAATCTGAAAAAAATATATAAAAATTATTTTATTTATTAATTACAGTTGATATCCTTAGTCCACGGATAAAAACACGTGAAATTGGAGATCGAAATGAACAATTTCAACCTCAGGTGAGTTTTTGAAAGATACTTGTATTGTATCACATTTTCGTTGTGTACAGTACAACTTGGTGGGCTTTTTGTCATATGGCGACCTCTTCCAACTAACCAGAAAGATGTTAAAAAGGCTTTAGTTAAAATGCAGACTGGAATGTTTTTTTTTAATTTGCAGGATTTAAACTCACAATCTCCGGGCTAGAAGACAAATGTCTTACGTCATCATAGGTCACAGAGGTCGTCATACTTCAAGTGCATTGAATATAATATTGAATAGATTTATTTTATAAAAATAGTAAAAGATTTAGAAAATTTTGTATTGAAAGAATTATCTTCTTTGTCGTTTACTTCACCATTAAAATTCTTCTTGCTATACACGGATAGTCTAAAAACTATTTGATACATTTATAAAATGTAAAATTTCTAAAACATGTTTTGAATCTGCAGATATCCTTATGACCCCGAAAACTGAATGGTAAGTGTATATATTCTTTACCTGCCATATTAGATTTATCATCGTACGTCATTATTTTACTGAAACAATTTAGATTTCTGATGAAAGATCAAAGGCAGTATTGCCAGTGTCAGTAGTTTAGTGGATTATGGACTTGAAATTTATTATTTAAATTCTAGATTTATATGAAGTAATATACTTGTTCATGCCATTTTTTGTGTAATCGTCTTTTAACCATGTAACTCGTTTCCCGCTCACCGGATTTTATACTATCGTATACCTATAGCGAAAGCTGTGTCACATGCTATTAGTGATACTATGCTCCAAGCGCTCTACATCAATATATATATCTATTGTACTTATATCGCTTAGCCTATCAGTTCCTGTGTAATATATGGAAGACCAAATGCATATTATACATAATTATAATTTAATTGTATTAAAAATATTGAATCCTCCGTCCAAAGTTCCTGAAGAAAGTGACAAGAGTTTCAGGAAGTACAATTCTATTTTATATCTGTTAGGCCAAACCAACAACTTATGCTCAAAATGTAGTCCAATACTTTAATTTATTTAGTTGGATCACGAAGTGTCATTTATAAATTAAAAGTGAAAAGCATTCTTGCTGTTATAATTTCTCACAAAACAGCACAGTATAAGTTGTATGTTTATAATTATTGGCTTATTGAATTATCAATTTTTTTACTTATTGAATTATCAATTTTTTTAAGGTGACTTCACCATTCCAATTAGTTCTGAATGATGGCCAATCTGAGATGAATATACACGAGGGAGATGATTTTTTTCACTATCTGCCTCTTTTACACATTCCAACAAAATCTCCCTCCGGATTTTTTTCTTTGGCTGCAATACAAAAACATTGTACGTATACATCATAAACATTATAGTTAGTTACCAATACTTCCTTGTACCTTTTTATCTATTTAAATCTGGCAGTACTCTGATAGTCTCAAAGTAAGGAGAGCTGGAGAATTATTGTTGACAGGTGGATTGGAAAGATAAAGAATCAGTCATAAATAATCGATCAACAAAAAGAAATACATGTTTAGTTGTGGAATTCAAAATGGGTTAATGAAACTATTAAATCGGATACCGAATCAAAATTACTTGATAATCAAAATAGGGTAATTAAACTAAGTAGTATGAGATATCGAATTCAATAAAGGTAAAACGGTGCAAAAAATTCAAGCAGTGAATCGGAGTATGGTTGTTGTTGCAACAGGAGTTTGAGTGGTAGCTTACAGAAGGAATAAGTTGAAATAAAAAATTGTGTGAAATGAACTCATTCCAGTTCAATTGTTTTTTTTTTCTATAAGTACTAATCAAAACTTATTTAACTTTTTTCTCCAATATCTTTTATTATGGATTTCAGCACAAGACATAAGAGAAGATACTATAGATTTACTGGTGGCTGTTCGGTCAGTTATGCCTACAAGAGTTGTGAAAGCAAAATCAGGTTTAAAATAAGTGTTTTATGTTCACGTCTTATCAATACTGAATTCATTTTATATAAAAATGCTGATGAAAATAAGATATCCAACCCTTCCTTAAAAACATTAATTAACATTCAGGGAATTTAAAAAAATACTGTTCAATATAATACATTATATTTATATAAATTTCATCTAAGAAAAGTTAATTAAGTATAAAAAGTTTTTTTTCTTCATAAAACATGTGTCAATAGTCCATCCTCAATCATTGTTAATTATGTAATGTCTGAAAAATTTTCAATAATTGTCAGTCAAATTTAAAAAAAGAGTTAAAAAATTAAAAACATCTTGATTTGTAAAAATATTATTTTTAATCATAAATGGAATCACATATAGAAGGTACAATAATCACAGAGATAAATACAAACATGATGGCATGCACATTTACCAACATCAATAATCTTTGTATGTACTTTAACAACCAGTTTTGTTACTCTCCTCTGAAATCATCTGCCACCAATTAAATGCTAGTTACTGAAATTTGCTTGAAAGAGTTCAGTATAACCATTTACATTCTTCATTTTCAGGTGAAGAGATTCAACACCGCGAAGTGATTGTGTTAGATCAAACAAGGACACAACCTCTCAAATTGATGCTGTGGGATGTGGATACTATTAAAAGGTCATTTTTACACTAAAAAATATAAGTTCATAAATATTTTCTTAAGAAAACTTTGAATATATTTCTGTTTATTTGCAATTTTTATGAATGGTTTTGAAAATTTTGGTATTACTGAGAACTTTCTTTTTATTTTAAGATTCCTTTTATTATCTCTCTTCCTTGGCATTATTATTCCCACATGGTGGTGGGGTCTGTCCTTCCAATAATTTGCCGCCACTTCGCCCGATCCTGTGCATTCTCCGGAGTGATATCGGCGTCCCTCATGTCTCGTCCAACCACCTCATGCCACCCGCTCTTGGGTCTTCTTCGGGACCTCTTACCAGGGACATTAAGTGTCTACGCCCTGTTTCCTATATACTCTGGCAGTCTTCTGCTGACGTGTCCATACCATCGCAGCCTGCTCTCTTGAATCTTGTCAGAGATGTCGCGTACACCTAGACTCCCACGGATGTAGGAGTTTCGGATCCTGTCAAGCCTTGTGACACCACACATCCATCTCAACATTTTCATCTCAGCTGTCTGTATGGCACAGAGGTGCCTTAGGGAGGTATTCCAGGTTTCTGAGCCATAGTGAGCACAGGCCGAATGACACTCTTGTAGACTAGCCCCTTGAATTTGACGGGCATCTTTTTATCACAAGTCACACCCGCGACTTCCTGCCATTTCAGCCAAGCTGAGGATATTCGGTGCTGAATATTTGAATCTAGGTCTCCTGATGAGTGGGTCATGGTCCCCAGGTACTTGTACTCCTAACACTTTTCTATTTGTTGGCCACTGATGTTGATTGGCATTGTGTCTGTGCTAGAGTCATTCAGAACCATATACATAGTTTTTGAGACGCTTAGCTTCAGTCCACCGGCTGAGACTTAAGATTCCTTTTATATTAAAACCAATTTATGTTGCTAGAAACTTGAGAACATCAATAAAAGGGTTCAAAAGTTGAATGAAATTATTACCGTCTTATTGTATTGTATGACACTTTCATTGTATACTGTACAACCTGACAGATTTATTGGCACATGGTAATTTCTTCCAATAAACTAGAAATGTGTTAACTGAGCTTTAAGTGATGACCAGACTGAAATCCTTTTTAAAAAAATGGGTACCAACAGGAATCGAACCTGCAACTCTCCAGTTGGGAGACAGGATTAATAACTAGGCCACAAAGTAGTCAAATAATGTAAATTAAAATAATTGAAGAAAAGATAAGACTTGTTTCAATAAATATCCTGTATTGAATTGTGTGATAGAAAATCACTGAGATTCTTTGAAAAGCTTAAAAAAATAAAGCCAGGTGATGTTATTTGTTAATACTATTGTAAAAGTTAGGGAAAAAATTATGTTCTTTGTATCAAAAACTAAATAGTAAATAATGGCAACATCCCGACACTGAAAATAAAATTAAACACTTCTAACCATGGTTTTCTTTTTACCAAATTTTCGTAAAATTTTGTTGTTGATTAGAAAAAATATTAAATATGCATATATTTTCAGAGCTAGCACTTGGAATCCTCGAGAAACAATCTTATTCATCTCAGATGTAAGGCTGGAGTGGAGTGACTTCAACAAGAGTATTGTAGGGCGAGTGAATAGCCGCACTGTTATTACTGAAGACCCCCAAATACCAGAAGTAGAGGAACTGAAGGAATTTGCTCGTCACGCTCCATTTCAAGCTGTAAATGTTAATCCAACTACCCAAAATATACCTGATCGTACGTCATTCACATTTATGGACAATTTATTTTAATATAATAAATATACTATGTCAGAAGTACTGTATTGAGACCTTAAATTATCAGACAATCATAATGATAAATACGAATATATGATATAACCCTGTTTCGTTACAAAATTTCACTTCCAGAATACTGTGTTTTTTAATTTATAAAAAGGGCTATTCAGACATACATTCAATCACGCCGTTTCCCTTTTAGAATATGCATAGGCAGAGAGAACAGAGAACTGGATTTTTCTATCGTAACATACATATTTTGCCTCTTCTACATCCATACATTTTTTCAAACCACTCCTGTGATTTCTCTGACTTCTTAGTCCGCATACTTGCTTTCTGGCTTAAGCATGTCTTAAGGACTCCAACGATTCATGCATAGATATTCTTTTGATGATATTTCAAGCCATATTGTCCAGTTGCCTTCCTGGATCATTTTGAAGTTTGTTCAAATAAATTGGAGAATTCAAAACCAATACAGATAGTGGTTATGCTGATTTCAATTTGACTTAAGTAAGTAGTTATTCTGTGTTCAAATGAGAATCTAGCAGACCATCATGTTATTTCCCTTTTGGAGTAGGCAAAGAACAGATCTCCATTCTTTCATATCCACACAAACAGCTTTTACTTCATTCACAGTCATATACACATATGCTCTTCTGTTTTGCTTACTTCTTACATTTCACTCAATTAAAAAATTTCCGACCATATCCTTTTACTTTTCATCAGCCTATTTCTTCCTTGCATACTATATATTCCAATATAATATTTGTTTTGTAAGTTTTTCAGAACTTTTTCTCTCGATATGTCCAAACCGTCTCCAGATTTCTTTCATAAATTAAAGTTGTTACTGTTTCATTTTCGATTTGATATAAAATGATGGCATTTTATTTAATTTATTAGTCATAAATTATTCATTGACACATACTTAATCTAAAAAATATCATATATTGATTATTTAATAAAATTCTACAATTTTAATACTATTATAATAATAAATATTAATTGTTTATTTGAAGCTGGTAGTATCCGTAATGTGATGACAGTGCAACAAGTGTTAGATAGAGTCAGTCGTGAGGAGCATCACCAGTTCACAGCTCTACTATATGCTACTGTTACTCACCTGGACTTAGATGGGTGTTCCAGAGTAATTTTAATTCACTGGTAATATTTTATAAAAACTGTTTTCTTGAGTGCATAGAGTAGTGAATCAGAAAAGATAATTCTTATTTTTTCAGGCTTTTTAAGGGAGTTTTATTTTTAATTCAGGGAAGCAAAATTGAGTAGTTATGGAATAATTTACAAATCGTACATCAATATAATTCAAGAACTACTTAGACTTATTAAATTGCTTGTAAATAATAAAATGAAAAATATGTTTTCAAATTAATGTTAATTATTTTAAAGTTAAATATTTTACCATTTCTTCAGCCATAGTTATTCGACCCGAGTATCAAGTAAATCGACCCGAGTATCGAGATGTGGGAATATTGAGATTAAATGATATTGTATAGGAAGAAATAAGATTATATTTGGTAGTTGATATTTTAAATAAACTTTATATTAACAAACAGGCGTTATTGCTTAAATACTCAAAATTTATTATAAAAATGAAAATAACATTTTTTTTATATATGAACTAGATTGTTTTGCATTATTAAATAACACAGTAAAATGATTTCATGAGCTCGAGTTTTTTATGAAGTTTAATTATAAGTTGTTTTTTTCAATAAAGTTTTTTTCAATGGTTGAAATCTTGAGTTCAAAATATATTAATACATTTTACTATTTAAAAGGGGTAAAAAAACTGATTTGCAGTATGGAAAAAAATAAAATCTGTTATTTTAATAATAATGATTCCGAAAAAGAGAGTCACTAAAAATATTAAATTTAACAACACTATAACTAGACTGACGACCTCTGTGGCCTAGTTGGTAAGACGCCTGTCTTCTAGCCTAGAGGTTGCAGGTTTAAATCCCACTGGAACCCAGATTTAAAACAAATTATTCAAGTCTGGTTTTCACTTCTTGTATCTTTAACATCTTTCTAGTTGGTTGGAAGAGATTGTCTCATGACAATAAGCCCGCCAGCTTGCACTGTATATAATGTAAATATAATACATTACATTACATTTAGATCTAGCTCATCATTGTTGAGTTTGATGTGAGAGAAATGTGTCTTGAATCACATCCATTATTAAGATATGGTTTTTAAATATTTTAATTCAACAATTATATTTCATTTTACGGTAAATTGCGATATTATTCAACTTTGCTTCTTTATGTGTTGAAATCTCATGATTTTTTAGGGTGGGATGAATTCATTGTTTAAAATTAAAAATACAAAATAGTACAAAGCACTCCAATGAGAGTGTTATTTCCAAAATCTTAAGAAATTATCCTTACTTCTTCAAAATCACTAAATTAAGTTTATGGTAGTAAATGAAATATATTTTAAAATTTATGCTGTGATTGATTAAACATAAGATTTTTTTATTTTAGTGGTGGTTGCTCAAGTATATTAAAAAATCAAAATGTGATTTGTACAAATATAGATTGTCCTGTGGCATCAGGATCTGAGTTGGCTAGTCCTATGATTAGTTTTGATATCCATGTCTCCTTAACAGATCACACTGGTTCTCTCTCCAACTGCAAATTAACTGGTGATTTTGCTGAAAAAGTTTTGGATTGTGAGGTGAGTTTTTTTTTATATATGGTTATCAAACTGGAAAAAAAAGAAATGCATTTGAGAACAGCACATTTTTATAATGCTGAATTTTATTAATTTAAGTTGTGCTTGAAATATAAAACAGACACATTGGTCTTAAGCTGGCATATCAAACTCTGCACCAAAGACCACATGAGCTAGTTTGTAGGCCAAGGGATAGTTTTAAATTAAAAAAAAAAAGCAAAAATGCATTACCTTCATAGTATCTAAGACTCTATTATAATTATTATAACTTCATTAGAATTATTAAGTTTTAAATAGTTATCATTTCCTCCATTTGTATTGTACCTTTCAATATATTCCGACTGGTGATTCGGGCATATTGACGATCATGGCCGAGAAACAAGATTGTCTTCGGCCCCATTGATTGATCCTTCGAGTTTAGAACCACAGGATTTCCGTTTGGAAGGTCTCCGGTTCGAACCCCACGCTGTGGTACTCCCCTCAAATGACACAGACATTTTTTCCACCTAATATTCGGGGGTATAAGTATACCTATGATATTGGTCATATCTATTCTTTCAAAAAAGAGAAAAAAAAACATTCTGGTGTACTCCAATCGTCTCACTTTGGTATGCCATCGGATTCAGTACAGCAGTATAGCCGGTGAGTTTGCTAGTATGCAACGGCTTACTTACAAAATGAAACAAAAACTCCACGGCACAGCATCACTTTCTGACAGAATTAACATTGCAATGGCGAGGGAATCCTCGAATCTGAGGCCCAGCAAGGATGATGACTGGAGTATACATGGAACTTGTGGTTTGTCATCACACATGTTGGTAATACTACCATGCTTGTGAAGAGGCAACAACAATAACATGAGTGTCAAGTGCATGAGCAACAAGTCTAGCACGTGTGAGTGTTGTTACCATATGAATTTTTTTACCAGATTGATCCTGTTTTTATTTTTTATTTTAGGGTACTATCAGTACTTAATCATGAAACCCTTGAAATGGAAGTCTTACCAATTAGGCCATAGAAGCTGTCAATAACAAAATTGAATCAGATTAAGCCATTGGTGCTGATATACTAACTCATTAAAATTATTATATTATTGTTTATAGTTAAGGCATTAACGTTGTGGAGGTTTCAGACATTGTAATTTGTTTTATCAAACACTATAAATGGAGCAAAGTCCTATTTATAAAAAACATACGAAATAACCAAAAATATTTCAAGTCACATAAAGCCAGCTTTTTACACTAATTTTAATCTCCGGAAACTCTTATTTAATGGGAAAGGCAAAAATGGAATACTTAGAAACAGTGGTGTGTATAAACTTTTATGTACACTGACTGTGATAATTTCCATATAGGAAAGACAGGAAGATCCTTTGAAAAGAGATTTCGTGAACACAAATCCTCTAATTTATTCTGAAATGGCTAATCATTGTCACCGTGAAAACCATACTTTTTCTATCGATGATGCCAAATTCTTACATATCAGTAACGGAAATAAATTGGACAGATTAGAGTCTCTAGAAATTTCTAAGTCAGTACATCGAGGCGAACATCTGGTAAACATATATATCCCAAAAATCTCTCCGCTGCTGGCCGAGATTGTCCCATGCCTCCCTCAGCCCTCAGTCCCCAACCCAAATGTCCCCAACCGTTAAAAGCATATATATAATGTATCGGTACCAGTTCAAACAGAATTCAGTCTTGTTTGTGCTCCCCTGAAGATGAGGTGAAAGCCTTGAAACCGGTAGGGTTATACCGTTACAAAAAGTGGAATAAACAGTGTTTGATAAAACAAATTACAATGTCATTAAAATGATATTTTCAGGCACAGAACTTCATGAAAATGGATCAAGACAGTAGAGGACAATTAAAATGGAAGTTATTGTTGGAAAGATGTGCTGCCAAGATTGTAGTAATGAAGGGACCACTGCTGTCTCTGTTGACATGTGAAAGAGCTGATCCCAATGAAGTTGTCAATAAACTACCAGTTTATTAAATAATAATTTTAATTTTTTTTAAATTATGACATAAATATTTATTTTATTACGATAATTTCCATCTATAATTAATTTATAATTAGGGTCATTTATAAATAATTGTTTAACTTTATATACGTACATGTCCTCAGTAAGACATATGCCCTCAGTAAGTTTACTGGGGATACAGCAAATGAAAGGCAACAAACCCAGATCCATTAAAATTGAATGCCCACATTGAATTACCTGTTGTTTTTCCACAAATGATCTATTTATAAAATTTCTTGTCATATATTAATATTTTTTTTAAATAAATATAAGTTAAAAATTACTATTATTAATTATAATACTAAATGATGAATAAAATCTAAACTTTTGATGGAAAATTTATTTATAATTAGGGATTATGTTTAACTTCATATAAGTTAAAAATTACTCGAATAATTCGTGAAACTAATTAACAAAATTATGTAGCGAACACAATTCATCAAATTCATATAAAGCACCCAAATGACACTTTTAATGCACGAAATTCTTAACATACAGGTGTTCATATAAACTTTTGGGAATTTATTTACAAGGATTAAAAAGCAAGAGAATCTGGAGTGACCTAATGGTACTGATAGAGTTCGTAAGGTATATGATAATGGATTATACCTGATCTTACCTTTTTAATATTAGTTAAGAATTTGAAATCTGACTGATTTACAGATTCCGTGATTTAAAAATAAATTATTCAGCATTCAATGTTGTTAAGTAACACTCTATAAGAAGTGCACTTCATCCTAGAAGTCGCTATAAATAGTACAGTATTTTTTTTAAATTAGCTGCTAGAGTAGCATATTACTTGAAAAGTAGCTCTAACAATGCTACTTTTCAAAGAAGCTTTAACAACATTAAAATTAATTCAATAAATATTAGTTGATAATTATGTCTTAAAACTGGTATACTTAAATCCTTTTCAATAAAAAAATGTACATTTTAAGAATTGGAATAATGGAATAAAACATTTTTTTTTTGTTTATTAAGTTGAATTCTAAAATAATATAATACAATTAATTCGGAAAAATAACTCATTTATGTTGTTACATTTACATATGTTATATATTTACTTAGTTTTCTGGTGCCATTTAATGATTAAATATCACTTCCTAAGTTTCATACCATGATAAAATTTAAGGATTTTATAGTTTAAGTACTTCAACTTCAGCAGTCTTGAATCCAACCCAGTAAAAGTAATAGTCCTGGGCTACAGTTGCTCTGGAAAAGTAGACAAATACATAAACATTAGACTGGATTCCCAAAAACAATCAATCATTTGTAAGTAAATTATGAATGAAGATGGGTGAGAAAAAAATCATTAAGGGTACATTTATTTTAATTATAAGTAATCAAATCCAACAATAATTTTTTTTATACTAGACTAATTGAAGGGATCAAATATTTTTATATTATATGAGGGTACATATGATTGTTGTCTCTTCAACCATAGGAATGAATTAAGCTCCTTTACATTGTCAGTGTTTTCATATAAATATCATTTATATAATGTAGTGAGAAAAGTTATTAAAGTATTTATTTAAAATTTAAGGGACCAAACAAAAATTAAGTCAAATTATGCTAAACCCCGTTAATTTTAAAAGCGAAAACACAAAATTTGTAAAATAATGAAAAACTTGTACAAAGGTGACAATTTTGTGGAAAAATATACATATCTCAAAAACATACAATTATACTAAAAAAAATCCTGGCGCTATTTATTATGTTTACTTACTGAAACAAAAATATAATTTTTGGAATATCCATGATCATATATCAATACAGGTTTTCATTAGAAAACATTTTAGGGTAGGACTTGACTTATTCCGAGAAACTTATGCTCCATACAAGCGGACACAAGTACAAGGCGGTAATGGTGCCATGGCATAGGTCAAGATAGCTTCACACGAGTGAGCAAAAGCAAAAAGCGGAGCAAAATAAAAAAAATATAGCTGTTTGGAATTTTCTAATAATTTGATTTAAAAAAATATATTTATGGTATGAATGTCGAAATTATTTCAAATTACAAAGTATAATATATGGAAAGTTTAAAATAATGTGAAATATAAAAAAAGCGACAAATGTTTATTAATATGTTTACCGTGAATAATTAGCACAAAACTACTTTGAAAACTTCTAGTATTGATTTATTTGTCTATTACTTTATTATTCCAAATTCTCTAAAAATATTTTTGAAAATATTGATTTATGGCACAACGATCTAAAAATAATTTGAATTCAGCATTATTGGGATTTTCGAATTGACTGGGCTAATCAACTATTAAATTGACAATTCGGGTCGCAGAAGTGTTTTAAATTTTTTTACTTATGTCGATTTCGAATTAATGAGGTTTTACTGTGTTCGTGAAAGTTCCTCTCTTATGATATAACTTATGATGTAAAAATGATGTAAAAATTACCTGAATGTTATTTTTCCTATAAAATTAGTTGGTGCTTGCCAAACAAAAGCCATACCTAAAGGCTTAATTTCAGTAAGGTCGTGAACTACAGTGTCTGAAGAGCCCTGACAATCATTTATCTTGGTGGCTTCAGGTATTGCGACCCATTTACCGATTATTGTGTTGTTGTTCTGAAATCAGAAACCATGAATAATAAAATTGTCATTCATGGTGTCAAAATGAATGTTGAATTTCTAGAATATTTTTGGTTTTATTTTAAAAATATGTAGTAGTAATAGTCAAGAATGCGTTATCTTCAGTTACAAATAAAAGTATACAAAAGACTAAGATTTATTGATATTTTTGAAAATGCCTTATTATTAAAATGTTTACAAGAAAATGAAGGGAAGGTAAAATCAATATTGTAATTTTAAGAATTCATTCAAGAGGGTGCGGTGATAATTGGCTTGACATATTACTGTAGTGGTTTCAGCAGATTCTGATAAGTCTAGGATTGGACTTAACAGTAACAGTAAGTGACATCCATTTGGATTATTCCTATGTAATTTATTGGCATGAAAGATTGTCTCGAGACATAGGAGACCAGCATATAAATAAGACAAGGGTTTATATTACAGCCCAGTTGATGGACATCAAATTTAACGAAATGCATATCATAAATGGTTACGATGTCATATATTTCATACTTTGGAGCTTAATTGCCAACTGACATCTTATAGTTGGTATAATTACATTGATAGTGAGAGATATTTCGAGTATTCAATCTCTAACTCAGGCTAAGTTTAGACTAGCATAATTTATGCCACGGAAATGGAATTGCGTAATTACGTTACCTATGCTTTCATCCAAAATTCCATTTTGCGCCAGATTATCATGTAAATTGTAATTATTTAAACTCACTGCAACTTAGTCACATTTTACGCAGTTGCATATGCGGATGCACTACATGGGCCTACGTGGTGTAAATTAAAGGCACAGCATATGTATTCAAGTTTAAATGTGGCAGTAGGATACACAAGCATAAACAGTTTCAAAACGGAGACCCGACTGAATTTAAGTTCATTGTGTGGCATGATCATAACATAATTTACCATAAACTCAATTGAGTCACATAACTTATATTGGTTATTTACTCTAGTTTGAACCTAGCCTTAGGTGACGTAGCTGACATTATAATATGAAATACCGAGACATTAATTCTTCATTTATCTGTAAAAAAAAAGCTTGAGAATGAAAATTTTAAAATAAGACTTTAAAAATAATATTTTCTATTTGCGTTTACCTCTACAGCTCGAGCTTGAATATGAAATCCTCTGAATGTAACCCCAGTTTTGCTGTAGAGGACTACAGTCATATTGCCTCCCTGCTCCACCTTAAGCGTGGAGGGGATCACCTCATAAGGTGGGGGAGTACTTTGCGGAGGAATTATACCATTGTTACCATCTGGGTGCACTGGGAGTAAATCTTCACATACCTAGAAAAGAAAAAAATATATAGTTTTTTATTAAAATAATAGCTATTCTGTGAATCTTACTAATATGTCAGTAGTAAGGATAAGTTTGAGAAAAAAATCATCAGATTTAATAAAAAAATTAATCTACAACTATTTCCCCCAATTCTGAGTAAATTGTTTACTAAAATTGACCGGGAATGCAGGAACTAGTATAGTGAGATATAATTTTCTATAAAATAAGGTAACAAATGAAACCTGTGTCTTCAAGAATGCTAACTGACAGGTCAATAGAAAAAAAATGTTTTTGTCTTCTTAATTGTATTGCTTATGACTGAGTGTTGTGGTTCCCTGATGATCTGAAACTGAGTGAATTGCCTTCACTCCTCCCGGTCACCATACTAGGGCGTACAGCCAACAAGAAGTATTATCTCAAGGTTATACACAGTTTCACATGAGGTAATCTCAAGAAAATGATCAGAATCGTGGGCAAATAACTCCTGGATTTTGCATCACGATAATGTACCGACTCAAACTTCACTACGAAATAGTGAATTTTTGGCCAAAACCAACGCCACTGCGATGCCGCAGTCACTGTATTCACCAGATATGACTCCCTGTGATTTTCTCTTGTTACTGAAGATGAAGAGGCCATTGAAAGGACAACTTTTTGCGACCATAGTTAAAAGTGTATTTTAACCTATAGGGACTACTTTGAAGGGCACAATATTAAGCCTTTTGATCCCAGCATATTTTGGCAAAAAAATAGTAGTTACTATTTTATTTTTTATCTCAGTTAATATTTAGTTTTAAATGCATTCTTTTAAAAGTGAATGATTCTCAAAATTAAAAAAATATATATTAAACTTAAAAACTTGTATGAAAACTTTGAGGCCGATGATCTGCCCCGTGGGATTTTTCCAATACACCAGTTGGGGCCGATGATTGGCCCCGTGGGATTAAAAGGGTTAATATTAATGATAATA
This sequence comes from Odontocerum albicorne, assembly GCA_949825065.1. Lineage (NCBI taxonomy): Eukaryota > Metazoa > Arthropoda > Insecta > Trichoptera > Odontoceridae > Odontocerum > Odontocerum albicorne. The sequence goes on along the minus strand of OX463845.1, from coordinate 35,311,268 downwards.
TAAATACTTTTTGATAAAAATTAAAAAACTTATTGTTTTTTTTATCAAGCCCGTGTGTATGTGAAATTTTAAATTATTTCAATTGGTTACTAATAAAGTATGTTTCAGAAATCAAAATAAAACAATACACACCCCCTTGGTATGGATGACCATCTGTTGACTGTTCTGTACCAATACAGCCACAGTCAATCCAAGAACTGCCTGCAAACTTGTTGAAATTTTCATTGTTTTGTAGTTTTTATGAATCTGAAAATAATATGAACTACAGAATTTAATAAGTAAATTGTATGAGGGATGCAAAAAGAAAGATCAGAGAATGGATGTTGCAAAATCAAAAGTCTCGGTGATGGAAAAGTGGGAAAGGATAAATATATGCCATATATGGATGAACAATGAAAGATTGGAGGAAGTTGAGGAATTCTGGTATTTGGATAATATTTGCTCAGATGATGGAAGAGTTATGAGAGATATCGGATAGCGTGTATCAAAATCTGCTAAGATGATAGTCCACAACAGTATTTTAGTATCAAGTTTGATATGGAAATGAGACTTGTACATGGAAAAATAATTAAAAGAGCTGAATAAATGCATACATTAGGGGTGAATGTGAACTTAAGACTATGTTGAGTAAGATTAAGATGAGCACTCTGAGATGGTTTGAACATGCAGAATGAATGAATGAAGAAAGACTAACAAAACAAATGTATTGTGCAAATGTGAATGGAGGGCGTGGTAGAGGAAGACTAAAGAAAGTATCAAGTGATTGATATTTTGAAAGAAGGAAATATAAAAGTCAGAGAAATTATAAGAGGCGAAGGATGTGCCAGATAGGAAAGTCTGGCGCTCTGTCCACTCTGCCTACCCCAAAAATAAAATCCATTTGCCCTATGATCTAATAATTATAGAGAAATTAAGTGGTGAGTTAAAAAAATACATCATAAGCAAACAAATTTATAGATGACTTGTATAGCATTGTTTCATAATATGTAATATTGCCTCTTGGGTGCTTTATTTTTTAATTATATAAGGAACTCATAAATGCTACTGAATAAATTCAGGTAGAATGATGCATGTACCATTAAAACTGAGATGCCAAAAATAAATAGCATGGCTCTTTTTCAACAGACGACGGGTCTCTCTTACTGGCCCTGATATTTAAGTACAAGTCTAGATTATTACGACGTTATAGTGACATACGATGATAAGTCTAATGGAGTTTTATTTAGAAAAATTTAGGCAATTTTTTTAAATTTTACTTTACAACGCTTACTTTACTTTAGACGATTAACCTCTGGTTGTACTCCCTCTCTATAATATGGAAAGTTACCTTTTATTTGAGGATGGGATTGATGCCCCCTCAACAAAGATATTAATAGGCTGCAGTTAGATAGGGCATGATGGATTCTTCACTTTGTGATCAACGCCCAATCTAATTATTTTCAGAGAGTCCTCATAAGAAACCCAGTAGCAGAGTAACCTAACATCTTGATTGCTTGGAGGTTTAAGAAATAATAAAGAGATTAGAGCCAAACAAGTTTTTTGGTTTATTTATTGTCAAATAATTTCAACATCAACATTAAATTTCTTTGTAATTTCTGCTACATTTATTTGATGCCTCCAATAACATCACATATACTTGTATTTTTGCATACAAAGGTTTGTAATATGGTGCAGTTGTCACTTGTTCACAAAAGCTAGGAAATTATGAAAAGGTTGTGTTTTCAATTTCTCGTATTATGGGTGCATTGAATTTTCTACATCCGAATAATTGATTTTTTATACGAAACTGTGCAATCATTTGAAAGTAGAACTACAAATTAATGGTATTTTATTAAAAATTATCTTATCTATCCATCACACCATAAATTTATCAATGTATCTACAATACTAATACTTCACAAGTTCAGACAATAAAGTTGTTTACTAAAAGCTGCAATAAACTTTATTTGCTAAAATCCTCGTTCGCTGATAACATTTATTGTGCAAGCAAACAATTGATTTATAGTTTTTCAAGGAGCAAAATAAAAATGATTATAGTTTTTTTTATTAACACGTTGATCGCCAACAGGTTTTATTTAAAATTGTTAAAAAAAATGATTATTTCTTTTTTAGTAGTATTTGATAGGATATTTAAGAATGTATTGTTTTTATTTATTTTGAGGATTTTTTACGAGGATTATTGGTTTTTTTATATGCCGGCCACGGGTGACCGATACAGCGCCAATAGATTGATTTATTACAATGCGCCGGGCCGGTCAATTTGCCGGCCACCTATCTCGCTCTATATGCGCGGGCGACTGCGCGCTAGTTTGTTTTTGGTTAGAACATTGACCGTTATTTGTTTCGATTTCAATTAGTCACACATGTCGCTCTTATTAGCAGTGTCGCGAGTTGTGTAACATTAAAAATAAACCAATACCTATCGTGTTACAGTGAATAAGCTATACTGATATGATACCTGGTAATATAGTGATAAACTAACATCATTTTGCAGCCCCTAAATGTATTTTGATGATTTCGACATAAGTCATGATGATATTTTGCAATTAGAGGAAATCGAAACACAGCATAGTAGAAATCGGAGGTCATCAACGGAAAGCAATAATTCTTTATTACACCATGGAGGACGAAACAAAAGAAAAAGACGCTGCATTTTATCAGAAACTGAAAGTGAGTATGAGTTAATAAAACCATCAACCACAGGCACATGCACAGGTAATGCAATGTCCCATCCTCAGAAAAGTGGTTCGATCCAAAGAGCCACCCCACCGGCCAAGTGTGATTGCATATACAGAAGTACCGGGCATGAAACCTCTCAGTTTGAGACATTCCATGCGCGATTCAAAGCCTGAAGACTTTTATAAACTTCTAGTACCACACGAAATTTTTGAAAGAATAGCTTTACAGAAGGATTTCTATGCTCGACAGGTACTCCAAAATATAACATTGAAAAGAGGATCTCGCTTACATGATTGGAAACCGACGATATAGACGAGATAAAAATATTTTTAGGCCTGGTTTTATATATGGGTCTGGTAAAATTACCTAAAGTGAGTGACTATTGGTCAAAAGACTGGATGTTTGGTCAACAATTTGCTAAAACTACAATGAGTCGAAACATATTCGAAGTGCTGTTACGAATGGTTCATTTTTCGAATAATGAAGAGGCCAATAAAAGTTTGAAATATTTCAATAAAGAACATCGTTATTGCTAAATTTGAATTTTTCGTAATTTTTATAACTTACATAATTTTCATTTTTATATCAATAAAAACACATTTACGATTTTATAAAAAAGTAGTTTTTTTTTCATCACATTTGCGAGTCTATATTTTGTGACTTGGAAGAAATATTCTGAGGGCAAGTTGCAGTAATATACAGAAAGGCCATCCCGCTCACAGCATATAGAAAAATCCATAGTACGCGTGGCCGCTGGCACTGTATGGCACAACTCTAAGGTAGGCCTTCCTTGCCGGTCACCGGTAACCCCCGCGGCACCCTTAAAGCAATTGAGTGCCGGTCACCGGTGACCCCCATGGCGATCAACGTGTTAAATACTAGTGGAAAAGCCAATCCAAGGGAATGCGAATACAGTAACTAAATACTTATTAACTGTTATACAGGTAACAATCTGGACGAGAAATATTTAAATGTAATTTATTTCTTTGAACACAACATATTTATTTTATACTGAAACAGATTCTTCCAGTAATTTTACTTGATTGGTTCCAGGATCAATTAAAATTTTTATATCAGTTTATCTTTTACCTTGAAAAAGTAGTTTATAGTTTTTTTCAATAGGCAATTCACCCATGCCTAATATTAAACATGAGTGGCGGGACAGGGTGCCGTTTTCATTGAAGCGTTGAAGATCCTTTTTTCATATTTGGTAGTTGATTTTTGCTTTTATAGAGACACCGTCTGTGTTTCCTCATTGTATGGTCTTGTTGTAAAAGAAAGAAATATGGTAGGGATGTGGTACGATAGGTAAGGATTTTAGAAATTATCGCGGGGAGGTTGTTTTCCCGCCGAGAGGGCTTGCCGACATTTTACAAAAAGAAGTAAATTTTCCATACTGAGAGAAAAGTAGGAACTTGTCAATGTGGATTATATTTCCATGCCATGAATTGTTATTAAAAAAAATTGTATAAACTAAACAAGCAAATATTTAGCCAAGGGATGGCTAAATATTGGTGTAGGTAAGATATACATCAACTTTATCCAAAGTCTGTCCTAGAAACTTGTTAATTGTAATTATTATTTTATAAATAACAATTTATGTCATGAAAATATATTTCTTATTACCAGGTTCGTATTTTTCACCCATCATGGAGAATCAATATAGAAAAATCCTTTCCCATCACGCCAAATAACGTATTGCTTCATCAATAACACCCTCCAGTAAGGAGATACAGACGGTGGACCTTTAAAAACAAAACGAATTCACCCAACACGAAAAAAAGGATTTTCAAAGCTACAATGAAAATGTCAACCTGCCCGACCGATATGCGGCCCCGCCAATGTAATGTATTTAAAAATTCAAACAATATTTCTGCATACATGTTTTGCATTTTATTTTCACTATTATCACAAAAAATGTATTTAATTTTAACTCAGTAGGCAGTATCCCTGATGATGTCAATTCATTGGCGAATTGTATTCAAACTGGATAGTTCTGTTTATCCTTATTATTACGGAAGAAATGGCTTTAATCAAAGAATACATAAATAAATAAATCTCAACACAAAAAATTAGTTTTCCATTGAGAAACAGTGCAAGGAAAATATTTCTTGTTATTGAAAAACTGTAAATTGAGTGTATATAAGAAATCTCACCTTAATGATTATGCCTCCTTCGGTTCTGTTTCACTATTTGATGTATAAGGTGATAAACCAAACCTTTATATATCATTTTTTTATTTTTTTTTTTGTTACAAAACTCAAGAAAAGTGATAGATATGGTATATATAGATAAGGTATAAATGATATTGAAATTTTCTTCATCCAAAATTTAATTAAGATTTATTTTTAGTTATCTTTTTACGAAGAAAATAATACAATTATATTGTAATCATATTAATCTTTTGTAACCCACATTTCATAAAATAGTCATTTTTAAACATTTTATGTTTTAAATGTTTATTATATATACCATGATGTTGAGATGGATGGTAGGTGCCACATAAAATGATAAATTGAAGAATGAGTTAGTTTGAGGAAAGTGACTTTTATCAAGAATAAATTGAAGGGAAGCAAAATATAATTATTTGGATACATTCAAATAAGACCTAAAGAAAGTGCTTTAAAGGGTAGAGAGGACACTCAAGAAGAGAAGATAGATTGAAGAAGTGGAAAAATAACTTCAGACACTGGGTTGTTGACAACTAATACATGACTTGTACTGTATTATTTTCTAATATATTATCACCCAAAGTGCCAGAAAGTATGTCAAAAGTGTTAAAACATACAAACCAAAAATGAATGACAAATATTTCATTCACCAGACTATTGCCACTGTTTATGCTGCCTCTGATATTTGGGGAGATTTTGTATTACATATTCTTACATTGTATACAGTTCATAATGGTGGGTTTATTGCCATGTAGCAATCTTCCACAACTAACCAAAAATATGTTAAAGAGGCCTAAAGTGAAAAAAGGACTGATACTTCCTATATAAAATATTCATTTAAATTCAAGTAAAAACAATAACTAACCAATCTCTAAACAACAATAGTATAAGTAGAGGAAAGGAGTTCATACAAAGATAAGGGAGAGAAACAAAGGAAATCTAGGATGAAAGGATATTCTAAATAATGAAATATATTTTCAATTATCTCTTCAACATAAATGAGGATGGTGCACATCTGATAACTGAGCCCCGCCAAGTGAACAGCAAATGAGGATGTATAAAATGTTTTATGGTGTGTTGGTATGCAAAGGAATCTCTAATCCCCTGATTGAAGAAGACGTCTAAGTTCTGAAAAAAAATTGGATTATTTGCGAAGATATGAAGGGGAATTAGGACTGTTAAGCATGCAAAATTGTTAAGCATGGTTTCTTTGTTGTCTGATTTTAAGCCATAGAAGTATATTCCAAAATTCTGACACATTGTTATACTTCCTTAGGTTAAATATGAATCAAATACAAACCTTTTGTAGTCTCTACAACGTCTTATTGGCATCCAAATAACATATGCCATTATAATCAAATAATGGAACAATAAAATATTGGGGCAGTAGTATTTTACTTAAAACAGGCAGAAAATGATGCATTCTTTTAAGAAAATTTCGAGAGATAAACAATAATTTAGTTACTTAAATTATGTTAATGCAGATTTTTCAACGTGTGAATTGTTGATTATAAGAGAGGAAAAATTTTGGAAGGTCTTTGACATGAGACATCGACTTCCTATGAAAAATTGGTTGTGATTTTAGAAGATTCACAAGTAGATCTTTTTTTAAATCTAATAAACAAGAGGTTGTCCCAGTGTCACGAAGAAAAAACTCAAGTCTCTGCATTAAGATATTTTTCTGACAAACCTCTGCATTAAAATTTCTTCACTCACTCTTTCTTGAATAAATTAATAAATAAAAGGAGCTAGTTTTTTTTATTTTATCAACCAATATATTGTATATATATTTAAATACATAGCGATGCAAATATTGAGCATTGAGAAGAATTTGTGGTGTGTATGACAGAATAAGAAATGTAATTATTACAAGTTTTTGTAGAGGGAAAAAGGATATGTTGAAGTGATTTGGACATGTTGAACGAATGGGTAACAAAAAACAGACTGAACAAATTTACAATGTAAACGTGAGTGGGTGTCGTTACAGAGGATGATTGAAAAAAGTATGGTTGAATCAAATAAATGAAATTTTGAAAAGACAAAAGAGTAAGAAAAATAGATGAAACTGTATGAATATGGAGGATGTGAAGGAAGTATGTCATGATAGGCTGGTTGGCACCCTGTCCTCTCAGCCTACCTACCCCAACAGGGAAATGGTGGGATGGTATACATGTATCATGTATGTATAAAAAATAAATAATGAAAGCTTTAATTCTAAATTGCAGTTGAGAAACATAAATATCTTTATTTTTAACAATAATTGAATAATCTATTTTTAATTAATTGCTTTGTTGCATTTTCTCAGAAATGATAAAATCTAGTAATTAAATGAAATGTCTTTATTACCAGATAACACTTGATATCTCACTTGATATTTTGAAGAGATACTTATGTGTACTGAGAAAATGATTTAATTTGAATAGATAACATTTATACTGACTTTCATATCACGTCAAATAGCGTTCGATAATGATCAAGTTTGATAAATACTATGTGGCTCTTTTACAACAGGTCTCATTTGAAATTTATTTAAACTCCTTTATTTTTTTCTGCCTTATGCAAAGAACTTTTTTTCGTATAAATATTCCAATAGAAAAAAAATAAATGACTAAGAGTAAAAATAAATTGCAAGTCTATATCTAAAAAAAAAAACGAATGTACAATGAAATTATGGTTTAAGGACTTCTAAATAATTAAGCAATAGTTTAAAAACTTCGGTGAAAATGTTTAAATATGTAAACAAGTGGGTCATAGACTTTAAGTTCGTATAAGATTTGAAGGTTCAAAGGCTCTACTCAACTTTTTAGGCAATATTTCACGGTGCATTTAGAACCATCTCGACAGTGGCCATAGTGGTTGCATTTACCTCATGTTTAGATGGAGGCTATTCCTAGATCCATTATTTTTTTTAATTGAATTGGTATTTAACATATATTGTAGAACTCAATTTTCAACAATTATGTGATAACGTTTAAAGCGAAATACGCCTGTCACATAAATATGAGTTTAATTGTATAAATTTTTTCATATTCATGTGAAAACCCATTAAGTTAATTATATTTTTACTTTGCTTAATTACGAGTATTAGTGAAAAATCTGAGGACATTAATAGGGGAAAAAAATATTTTGAGATTTAAAAAAAAACTAAAAAAATACAGACTTGTATGATTCTTTAACCCTTACACTAGCTCAATCCAGGGGAAGTATTTGCTGACTCAAGTTTTTAGGTTATTTACTCTATCTTTCTACTAGTTATTTTCCGCTTAGGTTTAATCAATAGTTTTTTATTGTAACATACAAAAATGTAGAGCTTCTTAACTAAGTAGGCAACATGTAGGCATGAAATAACTGACACTTTCTCTTTATACTGAATATTGAAAAGTTCCATATAATATTGAAGGTACCACTGAAAGCATTTATCCTAATGGGCATTTCATTCCCGAGACCTTCATCCGCATCTGTTGTGGCATCCAAATACTTATCAACTCGGTGGGTCAACATCAACAAGTTTTAGTAGGACGTAAACTTATTGTTGGTAGCTTATCTATTAAAATTTAACAAGTCACCAATATATCAATGGGCTGAGCAATAAATTCTACCAATCTTTTAGCTTTGTGGTGGGTTACTATGAAACCGGTAGGAATTAATTTTCTTAATCTACTGTTCTTGTACAAATTTTCTTTACTTTTGTTTAATATATAATTTAACATAATCATTGCATAAATAATATAACTCATAGCTTCTAATCTTTCACTGCTAATACTTACATTTTATTGCTTCATATGGATTTAAAATAAAGTAAATCTTAATATATTCTCATTAAAGATTAGAATGATCTTAAATTATAAGACAACCAACTCTGATACAATTGAACTTCTAGGCTAGTCTCATAATTTATTTTCGTAAAAATAGGAGTTCACGACCATTATTCAAGAAGAAAAGTTCCTACCTTAAAAATATATGTACTATATGTAAAACTTTTGCGTCATTAGCTTGAAATTTTTGGCGCCATGTTTTGACAACTACTGACAGTCAACTTGAGCAACTGTCAAATTTGCAGATAAGATTTCTTTGACTCGTGGTGTCCAGTTGTTTTTTGGTATAAAATAATATTTTTAAATTACTTATTTTGAAAAATTGGTGTTTAACTGATAAATTTATTTTTTACAAATCATAAAAATGTTAATTTCGGAAGGGCTCGCTGCGAAATATGAGAAAGTAGACGAGTATTCGACTGATAATGATCCCGAAAGGCAGATATGCGACTATAAAAATCTTTCCACAAAATTCTCAAACGTTTCTAAAGATTTCTCAAAACAATATGCGCACATTTATGCCGCGAGATTGGGGACAATGCGAAGAGGATTAATAAAGAAAGTGAAACTGAAATGGGGCGATAAATATCCAATTAGAAAATTGTTCGAGTTGAAAGAGGAGAAGGAGGAAACCTGTGTTATCATAGGCACTTTGTTTAAACATCAAGAATTAAAGCCCAGTATTTTGAAAGAACTCTCAGAGGAACTACAAATTGTACCTGAACCACAAAGGTTTGTTATATTTTATCCTTTTTCCAACTAGTTTGTTTATCAATAAAATAATCCCTGTAAGTATAGCAAACTTCTGTAGCATCGAGATTCTGGTGACATGTAACTCACATCCTGATTCCAGACTTCCAAGAATTATCCTCTTTGGTAAACTGGTGGAGGGCAGAAGATATTGTGAGCAGTGCTAGAAATATAAAAATGTACTGCAAGATATGTTTAAATACATAAATGCTCAGCACAACAGGGAACAAACGACAGGATGTTTTATATTTGCTCCCAAATGTCATTTATGAGACCTAAGACAATGTTATTTCCCAACCATGCTCTTCAACATGCTACTTAAGTTTTGAGATATGGCAACACCAGTGTAGATACATCAAATCTGACATCAGCATAGTAAAGTTTGACGTTTTTAATGGTATACGTGCTCAGAAAGCTTTGTCATACGAGTGCTATTTGTGTTGTTTACAGTGACTTGAAAAATTAATCTCGACCAAAAATGGAATTAAATCGTGAACATTTTCGTGCGATGATTTTTTATGTTTTTCGACATGGACTAAATCAACAACAGTGTGCCGATTAACTCGCTTCGACTTTTGGTGATGAAGCACCATCCCGGGCCACTGTGTTTCGCTGGTTTTTCGAATTCAATCGTGGTCATAGTTTGCTCCAGAACGAATTTCGTGAAGGTCGTCCAAAATCGGTTGTTGTGCCAGAAAACATCGATGTTGTGCGTGAACTGATATTGCAAGATCGTCATGTGATTTATCGTAAGATCGAGGCATGTTTGGGCATTAATTCCACTTGCATACATTCAATATTGCATAAACATTTGGCCGTCCAAAAGATTTATTCTCGTTGGATACCGCCATATTTGACAATCGCTCAAAAAATGGCGCGTGTTGATTGGTCGCGCGTGGTCCTTCAAAAGACGTCTATAAGTTCGTGACAGGCGACGAATCATGGATCTATGCATATGAGCCAGAAACTAAACAGCAGTCGACTGTATGGGTCTTTCAAGACGAGCCAAATCCAACAAAAGTTGTTCGCGCACGAAGCACTTCGAAGCAAATGGTGGCTTGTTTCTTCGGTATAAATGGTCATGTCCCAACAGTGCCTTTAGTGGAACGTCGTACGGTCAATTCTGAATGGTACACCACCATTTGTTTGCCAGAAGTGTTCGGAGAAATGAGGAAAACCAACCGCCGAAGACGGATCATTCTCCACTACGACAATGCGACCTCTCACACATCGGCTCAAACAAGTGACTTTTTGAGCTCTCAAAACATCGAATTGATGGGTCATCCGCCGTACAGCCCTGATTTGGCACCCAATGACTTCTTTTTATTCCCGGACATCAAAAATAAATTACGAGGTCAACATTTTTCGACGCCTGAAGAAGCGGTTGATGCATTCAAAACGCATGTTTTGAAGTTACCTCATTTAGAGTGGAAAAAGTGCTTCGAAAATTGGTTCAAACGCATGCAAAAGTTTCTTGATCTTCATGGAGAGTATTTTAAAAAACAATAAAGCCATTTTCGATGATAAATATTTGTTTTTACTTGTCTGTCTCAAAACTTAAGTAGCAACCCTCGTATTGGATACTGATGTGCATATATTGTGCACATATTCCATATGAATAAATAAATTTTATAAAAAAATAGTCTAGACTAAAATAAACTGTACAGGAAAATTTAATAAATATTGTAGATGGCTAATGATTTTAAATTTTCTTTTACATCATTTTGCCTTTAAATTTAAAATATAAATCTTTGTGTAGATGATACCAATATTCTATTATAATGTATACGTGGTAAAATATCTTCTGTAATCTCAATAATAATATTACCGTAATGTTATTTCCTCCATATCTTACCTCATATTTTATTTCCTACATATCTTACCTCATATTTTTTTTGTACATATTTATTGAGTTTATAATTGTGTCAATCGCTTGATTAAAATATTTTTTTTTGTATTTCAATTTACATGTACAAGAGTGTGGGCTGAAAATCATCTAGCATCCACGTGGCTGGCCTCACCTTTCTATTGGTTGGAGTGTATCTCGGATGGGATGATTGTATGAGATGAACACTGTCTTTTTAATAGCTTCTTTCTAATGTATTTTCTTTTCCATTGTCTTAATATATACGTGTATGTGTAATTTCTGGTCAGATATTTACAAACTATGTTGCTATCAATAAACCAATTATTTATTTATTTATATGGCCGAATAATTCATGGACAGCTTTAGTCTACCAGATGATTTTTCTCCAAGTCACTTGCTTCATCCTTCCATTTTACTTCTACTTTAGATTTTCCTGCTTATCTAAAAGCCTTTGTGTTGGTCTGTCAAGTGACTTTCCATGTTGTGGTCTTGCATAATGATTTTGGTTGACTATGTCGACTGATCTCTTTCTATGGTTTACCTTTGTCATATTATATTGCTGGTAAATTGTAGTTGTTTCGTTAATATTCAATAGCATAATGACATGTCTTGAGAAATTTATTTGCATAGAATAATGAAGTTTAAGAAAAAACTGAACTGGCATTACTTGTGAACTTTTATCAAAATGAAAGAGCTAATGAACATAAATTTTTAATATGCATTATTATTTAATATTATTTTTCAGGAAAAACTTTGTCGATAATTCAGATAAACTTATACTGGAAGATGAGTTACAAAGGATACGACTTGAAGGTGATGTCATTGATGTACACAAGATGGTAACAGGAATTGTGTGTGCTGTGTTAGGTAATTCACTTTTTGTCTAATATCCATACTTATTTTCTTTCATGAAATGAATATATTTTTATGAGTATAGTGACAATTTTATTATAATATTTTTTTTATACAATTTCATGCCAAAATATGGATTCAAAATATTGAACTGTTAACAGGGAGAACACGTAAGTTATGTTAATTGATAGTGGGCCCGATATGCACATTGTAGTCTGCACATTGTTTATATGTCATTGATATTCATTTCATTATTCATTGCATAATTTTATTAAAAATATTAGCACCTTGAATTAAAAAATTAAAACTTATATCTCGGCTATTATGAAATTCAAGCAAGTGTCCAAGATTAATTTTTGGAATTGGGTACTCATACATATCCGATAAACCTTTTTTTGTGCAAAGATTGCTTATGAATTTAAACAATAAATTACACTTCAAATATTTTTTCTTCTGTGGTTGAAGAGAAGTTTTAAAAGTGTAACAAGCAAAATAAAATATATTTTTATTGCCATTATGAAGATTTGTATATATTGATATATTCTAGGCAGAGGACATAACCAACAATATGTAAATTTGACAGGGTAAAAAACTGTTAGTTTTTAAATTAGGGCAACTGTACTGAGAAAATCCCTATGTATATTTTTTTTATTTATACACAAATTTATTCCAAATATTATTTGAAATTAAATATGTTTTTACTAACCTAATACATCGATCAAGTAATAACTAACCAACAGAGGCGCCTCTAATAACAAATCCATACCATTCTCAGTTAGTACCAACTTTTAGAAGTTACGTGTCAAACTTTCATGACATTCCGAGATTGTGTCATTGAGTTACAGTGGTTTTAGTGACGCTACTTTTGCTATTATCAAAACAATGAAAAAACCGAATTTCGTGTGTTGATAAAACATTGCTTTTTAATGGGAAAAAAATACCGTTCAAACTCAGCGATGGCTTGAAAAGTGTTATCCGGGCTCTGCTCCGTCGAAAACAACCATTTGTCGGTGGTATGCTGATTTCAAACGCAGTCGTACAGACACAAATGATGCTGAACGCTCTGGTCGTCCAAATGAGGCTGTTACACAAATTAAAGTTGCGTGAGATAGCTGACATCCTGAAGATATCATTTGGTAGTATTTACACTATTTTGCATGAACATGAATTTGATCATGAAAAAGCTTTTCGAAATGGGTGCCGCGTTTGCTCACAATGGAACAGAAACAATAACGCATCGATGATTCACAGCGCTGTTTGGCACTGTTTACGCGAAATAAACAGGAGTTTTTGCGTCGGTATGTGACAATGGATGAAACTTGGATCCACCACTATACTCCGGAATCAAATCGGCAGTCAGCTGAGTGGAGAGCAGCCGGTGAAAGTCGTCTGAAGCGACCAAAAACTCAACAGTCGGCCGTGAAGGTTATGGCCTCCGTATTTTGGGATGCGCATGGTATAATATTCATCGATCACCTTGGAAAGGAAAAAATCATCAATAGCGAATATTACATAGCGTTATTGGAGCGTTTGAAGACAGAAACTGCAAAAAAACAGCCGCATATGAAGAGGAAATAAGTTTTCTTTCGTCAGGACAATGCACTGTCACAAGTCGATGGTAACGATGAGCAAATTGCATGAGTTGAACTTCGAATTGCTTCCGCACCCACCGTATTCTCCAGATTTGGCCCCTATCGACTATTGACTGTTCGCAGACCTCAAAAAGATGCTCCAGGGAAAGAGATTTGGCTCCAATGAAGAAGTGATTGCCGAAACTAACGCTTATTTTGAAATCAAAGATAAATCATTGTACACGGCTGGCATAGAAAAGTTAGGAAAGCATTGGAATGAATGCATCGCTCTTGAAGGAGACTATGTTGATGAATAAAGAAGAATTTTGGCAAACAAATGTTGTTTTAGTAGTTAGTCCCGGGCCTTATTAATCGATTTGTTATATATAATTTAGTAAAATTTTAGAGATTTTTCTTTTGTATCAAATTTTTATAATTATGGATGTCTTTTAGTCTAAAACCTATTGATACGTACTAATCAATTAAAACACTACTTTACATTATTCTTCAGAAAAGCTCTAATGGTTCGCTATTGTTTTATTTGTTTCTGTTGAAAATTTTCAACAGATGACACCTTTTGTAAAAGTAATCACATTAAAAATCCTTGTTTTGTTTTTTTGACTAAATTATTGATGTGAATAACTGTCAAAATTCTATAATAATAATAAAATTAATTCATTCATAGCTTTTTGTTGTATTTGTCAAGTTATTTGTATGTTCATTGTACATTTTGCACATATTCAATTTTTTTTCGTGATTATTGAATGTATAATTTTATCACTTTACAGCAAACTGGGGTACATTTTTTACAACTTGTGCTAAAAAACATTGAAAAGTAATAAAAAATGCCAATTACATTTTTTCCAAAATTTCGACTAATCTATGCCAATCTTTCTATCATAAATAAGGTTGTGTCTTCTTAATCATTGACTAAATCTCGCAGAGCTAGTTGCGAGCAAGCAAAGGTGTTAAATCTCGGCCATAAAAGCTAAGATTGCCTAATGTCATTTATATATCTCAATATTTATTGTATTTCAAGAAATTTTTTGTTCAATAAAATAAATTTTCATTGTGTATACGGTTTTTTAAAAATATTTTATTATCTGGAGTAAACTTTATTTTTATTATATTGTGCATTGTGTTGTTTATTTACACGTTTATTTTCTTTTACTTGGTTTGATCAATAACAAACAATTAAAAAACTTCTTTAAGCTAAGCAATGGCAACATCTATAGGTCAAATGCAACTAGCATGAGATACACCAGTACAGGAAATGGCCCATAGCTCGAAACAGATGACATTGGTGCTTTGCATAAAACACATTGATATATACTTTTTATTCATCAGAAAATATGTTTTTTCTAACTAAGAATTTACTAAATATTTTTTACTTGGTTCACATCAAAATATTTCTAATGAAATTTGAAAGGTTAATGACTTTTGCAATAAAGTGATAATTTCCGTATTTTAAAAGCTTTTTGTGTCTATTTTTGTACTATTTTTTTGTGCTTATGCTTTTCGTAATGGTTTTTTTTAGCTAGAAGTCAAAGTATTTATAGTATTATATTTATTTTAAGGTTATGAAAATTCAGATGGAATATTCAAAATGATTGATGTTTGCTGGCCAGACTGTGCCCCCCAGAAGGAATCGCCCGTTTATGAAGAGGATAGGTGAGATTCAATTGAAATCTATTATTTCTTTCATCTGCTTTCAGTGTTGTAATCATAATTTGTGCAATGCCTTTAGACTGCACATTAACACTTCACTACCAACCCAATAGTAGCAAAGTACCACTATGGCCAAAATGTCTTTTTAGTTAATGTAAATTAAATTGGTGTGTCATTTTATGTATAGATAATGTAAATTAAAAATACATACTATTTATTAAAAAAAACGTAATCATTCATGTGTCATGAGTTTTATTTACGGTGGCCAACTAATACACTTCTTTCAGTAAAAAAAAGAGCAATGCACAAAATATATAAATATTACACATAATTTGAGCTTGTTTGTTCCAAATTGAATAAATACAGCTATCAAATTTTGTCAGGAGTCATTAGAAGCTATTGTTATACTTAATATTTTGTACTAATTACTGTAGCTTGCCATGGTATATCTCATGGTCGGCAGTGGACGTGTTAACAGAGAATAATATCTATGGCTAATGCTTGTTTTTTACCCTGAAGCAATAAGTACTATTACGATGGTGGCCAATAAATGATGTTCGTATCTGTTATTTTTGTATTCCGGTCTCAATAATTTAAGTTGTTTTGGAGAGATTGTAAATATTTCAAAAAGTCTGTAATATTGTAAGAAATAAATTAATGTTTTATATTCTAAGAGTATAATATAATTTTATAATTTTTTAAATTGGAAAAGGAAACTAAGTTTTTTATTTTTTTCTGTAGCATTTAGGTTCATTAAACGCTAATCAATCAAAAGTTTCTTTTTGGAGAATATTTTCATAGCTTTTGTTGACACTTTAAACCAAATATGACAACATCCGTGGCCATCAACAAACATTGTGTGATTAACTCTATTGTCCAGTTGGTAAGATGCCAGTGTTCCAATCAGGAGTTACAGGTTTGATTCCCATCAGTACTCAGTTTATTAACCTTTTTACGGCGAAAGCTCGAGTATCTTTGGTTTGTCACACAGGCGGCGGTGTTTTACGTTTATAAATTTATATTGTATCTACATACAAATATGACCGCCTGGCAGCCATTTTCCCGAAGCTGAGTTCTGTGGAACTGTGCGCCGATGCATTTTTTAGCTGACACTACGTAATATTAGAAAATATTCTTATAACACTATTATACAAATAACATATAATTCTGGTACATTTGTATCTACCCAGCGTTGAATTCGTGATTTAGCGGAATATTCCTTACTCAATTTTTTAAAATTATGAAATTGGTTAGTCTGTTGTACCACATTTTCAATTATATTTTTATTTAAAAAATATTCAAAAATATCGAGTTCGGATGATTCTGGTGTAAGTTGGCACGAGGGCAAGATGCCAGATGAAAATTCATCAAACTCGTGGATAATTGGCGCAAACGGACCAAGGCTCCATGAAGAAAATACATTTTCTAATAGTTCGTTTGGTTCCACATTGCCGCTGGTTGTTGCTCCAATATCTAGAATAATTGTATCATCCATTCTCTGCTCTTCTTCAAATGGATCAACATCATCTGCAACATCGTCTTCTTCATCGGTTAATTCAAAATCTGAATCAAGTTCTACCGTGATATCTTCAATTTCCTCTCCAGTCAAGTTCCTTTTAGCCATATTGATAATATAAGCGGTGTTGATTTTTTTTAGTTATTTTAAAATTTTTATGAATTGTTACAATGGCGTATAACACACGTAACATAAAAAATAACGACGATTTGAAAAGTTGTAAAAGTAAGTGAATGTTAAAATCTCTTAAAAAACAGTTTGTGTAATGGTATCCAAATCAAAGCTATAAATAAAGTGCGACAATATAAGAAGCAATAATCCATAAACAATGAAAAAGGCAATTAATTCAATACGCAATACGCGTACACAAAGATAAAAATATCGACGCACAATACCTCACATTGATCGGGAGAAATCGTCATTAGAAACATGACCTTCGGCACACCCGAACGAGTAGCGCCAAATTTTAAAATGCTTTAAATCTCGACGGCCGGGAATCGGTCTGTTTAAATCCTTCTCATGGATCACGTACTTGAAGTTTTGATGATTTTAAAAGATATGTCACTAGAGGACACGTTTTGTCTTATATTCAGGTTAAAAATTTTAAAGAAGATTTAATCTTGACCGACATATCGACACGCAAAGTTAGTGGCCACTTAAAAGGCCGCTCGCCAGGACGATACGTATTATGTATGGGCCAGTTAAGTGGTCCCCCGCCGTGATTGGGTTAAAAAGGTTTCCAGTTGGGTTTTCAATTTAGGCCCATTCAGTATTTTTTTGGTTGAGTATAAGAGATGTCCACATGGAAATAAACCTGCCAAGTTGTACTGTATACAACGAAAGTGTTATACAATATAAATTTAAATATTTTTTTCAGATGCAACATATTTTTTCTTGATTTAATGTTTTTATAGATTCTCTAGATTTTCCTTGATCATGACAACTTTATATTTTTTCAGATTTATTGTAATTGCGTCAGGTTTGAGCCTATCATCTATCCGAGACAATTGTCTTTCAATCCAATTGCTTGTGGATTGGATCACAGGGCTGGTTGGCAGCTGCTTGCAGAGGCATAGTGTTTCACAAGTCGTTAGGTTGATTATTGCTGGTAAGTTAGTTTATTAATAAGTATGACAACCAGTTGGCACTGTTGGTAGAATTTTTATCTTCTACTCAGATGTTTTGAACTCTATTCCTGACGGTTCCCAGAAAAAAGTAAAAACTGTTTCAGTTTGGTTGAGTTTATCGCTAGCTAGGCAATAATGCAGCGTACAAAAGGATTGATATATCCATGTGTGGTAGACTACCAACACATGCATACCAACTGTGGAAGGTTTGCTTAATGAGGGCGAAGACAACATGGTTATGACCACATTCATCGACATATCAGCATTGTCAGTGCAGATTTAAAGAGAAGTGTTCAAGAGAAGAGTAAGATTTATAAATATAAATCATCAAAACAATTAAATAGGAAAAGACTGAGAATGAATGGAAGGAAAAAAAAAGTTGGTAAAATTCTGATAAAAGGAAAGTAAGAAAAAGATAAGATGCATGTTAATATTGGATGTACAAATTAGTTGGGTCCGTTTTTTTGTGTTCAAAAATGCATTTATTTCTAAACAAAATGAATGAACAGATCAATTAAAGTATTGCCCATCGCTGGCTACTACTTTTTCTCATCCCAGGCAATTTTCGAATTCCATCTCGAAAAAATGACTGGTCTTTTGAGGCGGTTCAAGTTTTGAGCCAATTTTCGGTTTCTACGCAAGAAGTGACCCAGTGACCTGCCAAATCGTGCTGCATCCTTCGGAACAACCAGTAATCAGAAGGAGCAATGTCCAGGGAATACAGCGGGTGCGGTAAAACATCCCATTTGAGCGTTTCCAAATATTTTTTTACGACTTTTGCGACATGAGGCCGAGCGTTGTCATGAAGAAGAATAACTTTATCATGTCTTTGCTCGTATTCCGGCCGTTTTTCTCGCAACGCATGGCTCAAACTAATTAATTGTAGCTTATACCGATCGCACGTAATGGAATCACCAGGTTTCAGCACCTCATAGTAAACAACACCCCTTTGGTCCCACCAGATACAGAGCATGATCTTCGAACCATGTATGTTCTGTTTTGGTGTTGATGTTGAGCTTAGCGTAGTATTTTTTCTTCTTGGGGTTGTCGTAGAATATCCACTTCTCATCTCCAGTTACAATCTGATGCAAAAAATATTTTCTTTGTTGCCTTTGAATCAGCTGCTCGCAAGTGAAAAATCGCCTTTCAATGTCTCTCGGTTTCAGTTCATAAGGCACCCTATTTCCTTGTTTTTGAATCATTGCCATGGCTCTTAATCGTACGGAAACGGCTTGTTGAGTCACTCCCAATGATTCTGCAAGCTCCTCTTGCGTTTGACTCTGATCTTCTTCGAGTAATGCCTCTAATTCTTTGTCCTCTAAATTTTTTAGCTGTCCAGAGCGAGGCTTGTCTTCGACGCTGAAATCTCCATCCTTGAAACGTCGAAACCATTCCCTACATGATTTATCAGTTGGAGCAGCATCACCATAAACTTCGACAAGCATTCGATGGGCTTCAGCTGCACTTTTCTTCCAATTAAAGCAGAAAATTAAAACCTACCGCAAATGCTGCTTGGTTAACACAAAATTCGACATGTTCAACACTACAAAACAAGGTTTTTGCATGAAACTCAAAGCGATATAAACTGAATATTATTGGCAGATGTCTAACCTCTCTGAAACCGCCAAAATCCGCTGTCACTATGAACCATTCATAACAGCCAGAGCCATCTTTTGGAAACGGACCGATCTAATTTGTACTCCTAATAGAATAAAGCAGTATGCGTGCACCGAAAGGGTTTTGATATATTTAGATGCATTCAGCATATTTTCAATTCTTTTGAATTTTTTTTTCGAGGTCTTGTATTTTAGAATATATGCACTTGATTGGTATTTGTTTGTTCTGTCTTTTGGTTTGATTTGACATATTTTCCATTCTTTCGAGAATTTTCTTTATTATGATGTATTTTCAAACCTTTTCTAACATTTTATCTTGACTTTTTAATTTCATTTTGATTAGTCTTATCCTTAAATCGACTTTGTATTCAAATTAATACATCGACTACTTGTAAAATGGAGAAAATATTTTCTAACTTATGGACAATGACGACCTCCGTGGCCTGGTGGTAAGACACTTGTCTGCCGATCGGGAGGTTGCGGGTTCGATCCCCGCTGGAACCCAGATTTTTTTAAATAGGATTCCAGTCTGGTTAACACTTAGGGCCTATAAAAACATCTTTCTGGTTGGTTGGAAGAGATGGCCACGTGGCAAAAAACTCGCCAGGTTAAAAAAAAAAAAACTATGTCGTATGCTTATCGCTGATTAAAATTTTCAAGATTGTTAATTGTATAAAACTTCTCAAACTTATGAGAATTGTTGCCAAAAGCTATCAATGAGAGTTAATTGTTCCCAGTGTCGTGAAAATTTATTCGAAAAAGTAGCTTTTTTACAGCTGTTTTTATAATCTAATGTTGCATGCGTCAAACAGCTAAATAAAAAGTTTTACTTTACAGCTTCTCTTATAACAAAATGCACTTAACAATACTGGTTAAATACTCACTCATTTATCATCATCAACTTATTAAAAAATAATATACAAAACTAATATGAATATGCCATATGTTTGCACTGATCAGGAGTACTTTACTTATAGTGCAAAAACAATGTTTGTTCTTAATTATTAATAACAACTTCACAATAAACATTATATGAAACAAAACAAGACAACTAATTATATGTTATATGCAAATATTTTTTATTTCAGGAAATTCTGTTAATGGGGAGCCTTCTGAATCGACTAAACATGGTGGAATTATTAATTCAGTGAGCAGCAGCACGTCGGGACCAGGGTTTGATTCCTTACAAGCCGTTCAGAAGTTGGATGCTATCCTTGCAGAATTGTGTCACAGCATTGTGGTGGACCTGATGCCTGGAGAATTTGACCCAACGAATATCATGCTGCCACAAAATCCGATGCATTATTGTAAGTCATTCATGTTGTTATGAAAAGTAAAATTTATTGTGTTCAATCAAATACTTGAATTATGTTGTTTTTTTTTCTTGTACAGCATACAACTCTGGGGTTTCTGAGCCCTGAACTATGGTGTACAATATTACATATGTACTTCTTTTTGGGTGCAAATTGTATAAATCATGTTAGTGTTTTCATACTTATATATTTTATCGTAACATCTTGTACTCCTTCGCATTCTGAATTTAAATTGTATTTTGTAAAAATTATTAATGGTTGAATTCAACTGTGAATAAATAAATGTGCTATTTTATTGCTTAAAATAATGAGAGTGAATTGAATCTGAACCATATGAAATGTGAATTTTACTTTGTTTTTTTATATAGTCACTGCATTTTCATCAACAAGACCAGAATAAGACCAGATATTTTCAAATAATACCCGTGAACTATATAGAATGATTAGTCATCTTGCCTCAAAACTAAGGTTACAGAGTATTACTGACACTCAACAGTCAGGTGACAAACATAGACTAAGTTAGCTGTCTTTGGACAAGGAGAAGAATTGTGAGACGAATCTTAATTGTGAGGTAAATTGCATAGTCAGCAAGTGAAACTATTGGATGTTCAGGTAATAAGAGTAACACAGGCCTGCGATGTAAAGACTTTTTTTTAATTTCTACCTTTCCTTAATGTATTTTTGTTATATTCAATTCAATAACACTATATATACTTAGATAAATGCTGATTCAAGTTGTGAATAAATTATGTGATAGAGAAAAACTGGGCCTCGTTTTGGATTCAGTATCCCTAAAAGCTACAGATTAAGTATAAAAAGTCATTGTAAATGTCAATTTTTCAGGCCTGTTATCTTCTCAGATCAAAAACAACTCACAATGTGATTTGCCAAATAACAAGCTTTGTCAAGAGTCAACTTATTATATTAATTCAGTTAAGTCTTTAGTGGTACACTTAAGTATGCAAATTATGCACATTAAATAGATTTGCTCAGCTCTCCATTTTTAATTCTTAATATTTAATATAATATCCCTATAAAATTGTGTTTTTTCTAGGCATGTTTCCGAAAGCGGTTGAGATGAAATCATTCAATGGAGTCCCCAATCCCTATGAATGTGAAGTTGGAGGTGAATTTTTCCTTTTTATTTATTAAGACCACATATACTATCAGGTCTTCTTATTTAAAACTTCATTGTAAAATAATCCGGCAGACTTATTGCCAGGTGGCAATAAGCCTGCCAGATTGTCTTTTTCTTCACATTTCTCAAACAAGTTACTTATCATACTGTAATCAATTTTTATTCTCTCCTAAAATTACCATGTCATTGGCATACAGTAGTCCACATACATCATAATTTATGTATTATGTATAATTACCCAGCTCTATCCGGATTGCTAGTCCAAACTAAAAAAAAATGTGAAATCTAAAAACATATGTCATACAAATTACATGTTATTTATTGTCAATAATAATTTAGAAATTTCAGATTTATGATAACAGATGTTGCATTTTTATTTTTGCAACACCATTTGGATCAGTTGCATTTACAACATTGCATTTATTGTAAATAAAATGAGCGCTTTTTGTAAGAATTTAATTATAAAATTTAAATCTGACATTAATGCAGAAAGAAAAGTATAGTTGCGTATACACATTATAATGATAAGGAAATTCAACATATCCGCTGTATTACGTAATACATTTTTTCGGAAGCAGATATTTTTGGATTTTTTAGTTTGTTTGTCCTCAAGCGTATGTTTTATAACAGTTCAGAAATGTTATAAAAATACTCTGAGACCATGCTTGGGTGGGTTAATCGTCTAGCTCTTTATAATGACCTAATTTTTAATTCCTGTATTGCCTTTTTTTAAATAACTTTAAAAGTAATATTATAATTTTTGTATTCCAGGTAGAATAATAAGTGGTAGTTCAGGTCAGCCACTATTTGATATTCTTAAATTTAGTAAGTTGGAGACTCCACTGGAGGCATTGAAATCTACCTTGCAATGGGGTCATATTGCCCCCACTGCTCCAGACACCCTGCCTTGTACTCCATCAGATGGTGCAGATCCTTTCATAATAGAAAATTGTCCAGATGTTTTCTTCACTGGCAACACAGACAGTTTTAGTACTGAACTTTATAAAGGTAAATTATATTTATTTACTCAATCATACTAAGATATTATTGAAACACTTATCTGTATGGCCAGTTACTATCAGTGTTTAAATGGTTTGTGCACATGATAAGTTATCTGGGACTCTAGGTTTGATTTCTGGCAATTTTAAGGTTTATTACGTTTTCAGAACTTTTTTGGTTGGAATTTATATGTTTTCCTGGAATTATATAATGTTGGAATTATATTCATTTTAAGAGTGTATGTAAGACAGAATTTAAAAAAATCTTGCCAAATGAAACATTTTTTATAATCAACCAATTAAATGACTATTTGAGAAAAAAATTGTGCTCGATTGGCTTTAACTTCAATCTGTTAAGCCGATGAAATATTACGTCAAATTCAGTCTCAAACCAAATCTGATCTGTAAAGCGCTTTCATACAAAACAATGTCAACAAAACAGACATTTCTCTATATTAACATTTTAATTATAAATATGCATAGGCTTTCAAAAATGGATAAAAATAACAAAACATTTTGACTAACATGTAATTACGGAGAAACCAAATAAAGATACAAAAAAACTATATGTAATAGTTTTTTGCATTTCTATGCCTAGTGAATATTTAAATTTGTATTATTTGAACAATGATTTTTGTATGGGAAAAAATATAGTGTACTACCATTATTGGTATCCAATGTTAATGTTTTAAATTGAATATAAAATTGTTTTCTGCCTTACGACCTTTAGAGTAATCATTGATATTTAACTGCGTTATACAAGTTACTGGTTTATTATTATCAAGTTCATCAACTTTTGTTGTAGAGGTGGCCTTGAAATAGTTGATGCAGATGCTCCTGAAATGTTGAATATATTGTATGAAATTTTTCCAATTATTTGTAGATCACAAATTTTTGTTTTTAGATCATTTTATAGTATAATTCTCTTTCACCTCTGTACTAGGTTAGTCAAAAAGTTTTGAAAGCGACATCTATGGAACAGTAGAAAAACCAAAATTTCTACGCCATTTTAATATTTCATCTTTCATAAGAACGTACTCAAAATTTCATTTCGATCTGTCAATTCATTCTTTGTTTACAAGCCATTTGAAGTTGACGTGTCAGTGTATTTTTTAACGATGGAAAAATCCGAATATCGTGCAGTGATTAAATTCTTTGTTTTGGAAGGTTTATCGGCTACTGAGATCCATGCAAAGATGGTGAAAGTATTAAAGGAGTCTTCTCCTTCATTTCCAACCGTTCAACGATGGGTTTTGGAGTTTAAGCGTAGCCGTACAAGCGTTGAAGAATATCCACGCTCAGGACGTCCAAAAAGTGCATCAACACCAGAAATCATAGCGAAAATACAGGATATGGTTTTGGAAGATCATCAATCAACTGTGGATGTGATAGCTGACACCATAGGCATCTCACATGGAACAACATGGCATATTTTGGCTGAAGTTTTGGGTTTCAAAAAACTGTGTGCACAATGGGTGCCGCATTTGCTAACAATGCAACAAAAACACGTTCGAATGCGACTCTGAGCAACATTTGGAGCAATTTCGAAAGGATAAAAAGGATTTTCTGCGTCGATTCATCACTATGGATGAGACTTGGGTCTACCACCATGATCCTGAATCAAAACAAGAGGCTAAGGAGTGGTGTGAACCAGGCACTTTGGCTCCGAAGCGAGTTTGTGTCCAGAAATCGGCCAAGAAGGTGTTAGCGTCAGTTTTTTGGGATGCAAAAGGAATTTTATTGATAGATTATCTCCAAACTGGTAAGACAATCAACTCCGATTATTATTGTGACCTTTTGGACCAGTTGGATGAAAAAAATTGTGAAAAAAGACCCGGTTTGCAGAAGAAAAAAAAACATTTTTCATCAAGACAATGCACCTGCTCACACAGCTCAAAAAACCATCGCGAAAATCAGTGAATTGGGGTACGAATTGTTGCAGCATCCACCCTATTCGCCAGATTTAGCTCCCTCTGACTTCTGGCTGTTCTCACACCTCAAAAAATCCCTTCGTGGAAAACATTTTTCATCAAACAAAGAGGTTATAGCCGTCGTAGAGGAGTATTTTGCAGGCCTTCCAGAAAGTCACTTCCTTGATGGGACAACAAAGTTGGAAGATCATTGGTCCAAGTGTATTGATCTTATGGGAGACTATACTGAGCAATAAAAGTGATTTCCCCCCAAAAAAAATGTATTTTCATTTCCGCTTTCAAAACTTTTTGACTAACCTAGTATAATTCTCTTCCACCCAAAGTAATGGTATTTGTATATTTTTTTCAGGTTCTGAAGGTCAGACGGTTCGTTTGGTTTGTGTACCATCATTTGCCACCACTCAAACAGTAGCTATTGTAAATTTGAAGAATTTAGAGTGTTATCCAATGTCATTTGCTGTAAATCTTTAAACATAATCATCAAATTGTAATAGTATTAGTAGATCGAAATAGAAAAGGATAATGAGCAGTCATTAATTTTACTTTCTTTTAAATCTTAAGCATTATAGAGAGTTGAGGGAGAAAAAATGTGAGACAACAGCGCAGTTAATTTTGTTTAGTAAAATCTCTGCAATAGCAAATAATTGAATGCGTGCCTCGAATAAGGTGGTAACTGACATTTTTTCGAAATCCAGTTTTTTGTGAAATAACGTGCTATGTGGTTACGTCCTTCGTCCCCTCTATAAAAATATTCTCTATCTCTTTCGTTTCTACTGATAAGCCAACATTGCCATTGGATTTTTGCACCCGCTCAGTGGAATAACGTGGTTTCAAGTATCAACATGTCTGGAGAGGCGCCCGTCGTTCACTCTGCTAGTGTAAAAAATAAACTTAATTTCGGTAAAAAAACGACAAGCAAGGGCTGCAGAATGATCAGATAATAAACGGAAGAAACTGAGAAACAGCAGACAATCCTATATAAGCAGAAAAGGCAAAGAAGTAACGAGTAAAAGAAGATCAGAAGAGGTTAGTGGAATAACGTGGCGACTAACGTACATGATTGATTTTTCATATAAAAGTTGTAACGACACAACTTGTTTGTTTTATATAAGAGTTGTGGAATAACGTTGTAACTGCATTCGCGGACCACGTTATTCCACATGTTCATAGTGTTTTTCATGTTTTTTTTGTTGTTTTGAATATAGTTTGGTAATTTTAAATTTTTAAATAAAGTGTGTGTATGAAAATATATCTTTTGATATAAAAAGAACTATTAAAATATCGACACTTTATAAAAAAAGTGTTTTTCTTGAATACTGTAAAATACAAGTTTTGTTAGTTTTTACCTTATTCGCGGCACCTTTTCAATTAATGTGTTATTTTTTCTAATTATTTTTCAATAAATATTATTTTTTATCAGTATTACTAAACCATGTTTAATGTATTTTTATTTAATTAATTAAAAACTCGTTTGAATCAACTTTGTATTATATTCATGCATTGCCTTTCCCCACTTAAAGCAAAATATTTTGAGATACGCTGTAAATGATTGAATGATATTAAAAATCAGACACAGTTGTACAACTCAAATTGGCGCAGAAATAGAATGAAGAAAAAATTATGAAGGGATTGTATAAAGTTAGTCCATAAATTCGTGCTTATTTTTGAGAATTTTAAAACATTGCAAATAAAACACATTTTACTATTTTAATCAATGGTATATTTATCAACAACTTGTTGCCATCTTACAGGTAATTTTTCAATTCAATTTGTGTTAATAGGACTGATTTTGATGAAAAAAACTGGATACTTCTTTTTTGTTTGATTTTATTCCCGATAAAAAAATCTGAAGAGTCAGAAATAAATAATATTCACTTGGGACTCTGGAGAGTAAGGGAGGTGAGACAGGAACTCTCAATTCAAGTCTTTAATTTTTTGTATTTTTTCTGTGTCATGTGAGGTCTAGCATTATCATGGAGGAACCAAAACTTTTTGATATTTTTTATTATACATTTTTTATTCAATGTTGAGTTTTAATATAAACACTGTTGATAATAGACATCTGTATTAATTGTTTGATTAGGTTTTAACAGTTCAAAGTGGATGACATCATACATATGGCACAAGATAGACAAAAGTATCTTTTTTGGATGCAATTCCTACTTTGAATCTTTATCTGTCCACTGTCTTTTTCTTGTGATATTATGATACAGTATCCATTTTTTCCATCATCTGTCACAATGCGGTCACGAAATACTTTGCATTCAAAGCAGGTTAAGAAAGAAGTACATATGTTTATTTGCTGCTGGCAATCGACTTCCAATAGCTCGTGTTGTACCCACTTTCCAAGATTGGATACCTTTCCTATCTCCTTAAGGTGACGAAATACTGTTCCATGAGATAAATTAAGCCTTTCTGCAATCTGATCCACCATTAGTTCTGGCACTGAATCCACAAAACTCTTAACAGGATGCCCTGACCGGGGCTTATCGTTAACATTGCTTTGTCCATCTTTAAATCTATGAAACCTTTTTTGGGCAGCTCTAACTAACACTGATACCATTATCACTATTAACACAATTTTTTTTTATGTGGAACTTGCACTTTCACTATTTGAAAATAAAAAGTATATAGTAGAACGAGTCGTTTGTACTGATTATCGATATTTATTTTCTAAGGCTCTTATTTACATCCGATGTTTACAAAAATTGATGATAAACTGACCACTTGAGTGTACATTTGAAAACAGGATACGACTTGTTTGGAATTGTATTGTTCTACAAAACTTTTTTGGAAGTGTATTTTTCTATAAAAATTATGAATCGTACATATGACATCAATATGCACTAATTTTTGGACTGACCTGATAATTGAAATATTTTTGTTGATAAAATTGGTGATTTATTAATGACAATTATCATCAGCCCTATAACCCAAAACGGATCATTCATCAGAATTTTCAACTACTTATCTCTCTCAGCAGTATCCCTCCTCCAACTGATTATATCAAGTGTGCAGCAGTTCTTTGTCACACCATCCAGCCATCTTAGCTTTGGTCTCTTCACTCTTCTACGCCCCACCGGATCGCTAAATAAAGTCTTTCTTGCTGGGTTAGTATCCTGCATGCGGTATACATGTCCGAGCCGTTCTCATAACTTTTAACAATCTATGGAAAAAGGGTTTCATTACATAATAGTATGTTGGTACCCACCTTGATGTATATAAGTGAAGATTGGACTTGGCAGAAGAAGAATAAAAATCAGATTGATGCTGTGGAGATGCGTACGCTAAAAAAATTTGTGTCAATCTATGAAAGAAGGCAATGAAAATTTTAGAAATAATGTTTACTATGTATGTATTTGTTGAATGAAATGGATGTTTTAAGATTAAGAGAGGAGTGGTAAGGTAAGAGAGAATAAATGACAAAAGAATTACTATGTGAGTATGTGTGGAAGAGGTAGACCAAAGATAGATGTGGCTGGATCAAGTGGACCAAATATTATAATATGATAAGTGAGAATTATGATTAATAGAATATTGTGCATGTTGAGATGTATGAATATATTGAAGGCGAAAGTTGTATACTATAGAAATAGAAAAGGATGGGGATCTGTTCTCTCTGCCTACCCCACAAGGGACATGGCATGATGATATGTATGTAGAATGTTCCCAAATTAAAAGATTTTTAGTTTGGTTAGTGTTCAAATTAAAACAAAACATCATTTTAACTTACTTTATTTTTCAATGAGATTTCTTGACATCGTAAGCATAGTAAATATATATTTCTTGACAGCATTTGTAGATTGAAATATGTAAATTAATTAATAATATTTCTTACATAAATTACAGTTTATTTTATATACCAAGTATTCTATAAAATAACAATGGAAAATCTTCTGATTTAAACTTCAATGATTTTAAAGTATTTAAAATACATGTTCATTAGTCATTTTTTGAATATGTATACTTTTGGACCGTTTTTTTTATTTAAATAATTTTTGTAATAAAAAGTAATAAGCCACAGTATTAATAACTTGATCGAATGGGTCAAATGAACTATAAATGTGCATTGATTTTAATAGTAAATTATGGTAGAAAATAAAACCAATGAGTATGTACTATCATATCCTGACTTGTGACATTTTCACTAGCGATGTTTTGTATTTGTAGCACTTTTTATTGCTATCATACATCAACATGAGACACTTGCTTAGTGACTTTTATTACTACCATACCTCACTTACTTTTATTACTACCATACTTAACTTAAGTGTATTGATGCCGCTGCTCTATCCTACTATCTTTTTATTACACGGTGATAAGTATGCTTACCCTATTTCTCAAAATAAAGCCTATAGTATTTATTATTATTAAGTTATGTGAATCTGTGTCTGAGAGGCGTTCCTTCGGAGATAAGTAGAACTTTGCAGTTGATTTCGTCTTCATCTAATAAATTGATTGATCCAAATGGATCCAATAGGAGTGGGATATTATGAAAGAGTTTTTCCAATTGTTGGTACTGTGGTGTGGAATGGTCTGCCTCTTAGTGTTAGAGATATGGGTGGTATGTGCAGTCTTAGGAAGCACTTGAAGACAGCTGTTTTTGGGAGATCTTATCAAAATGTATGATGTTATATGAACACTACACTACACATAAAGTCGAATGTATAACTATCATATATATGTTAAAGGTTTTGTTGATGGTCTTTCCTTGGTAAATTTTCTGCAGTTTTCTTACCAAATATATTTTATTGCACATATTCAGATGCAGGTTACTACCTAATCTAATGCTCTCAGCCACTACCTTCCTATCTTTAAACTCAAATTATTTTTACAGTAAAACCCGAATTTTAAATTTTCCCGCAATTTACATGTGATAAAAATAATTCCCGCGTTTTTCGCATATTATTTTCAAAAATCATTAAAAACTAAAAAATTCCATTTTACTGAGAGTCAAATTTATCACCGCAACGTTATAAAACTACCGCATGAAAAAGGTGTTTATCATTACCAAGAGTACTACTCTCTTACACATCAGACAACATTGAGTGATCAATACTTCTTGTAGACTGGGTTGGATTTTAAAATTTTGCAGGTGTTTGCAGTGTCAAATGCAGCACGCTTCACATATGAATATTGTGTAACTAGAAAAGTATAAATCATTATGACTACTCTATTATTTAGCATACAGCTAATGATCAACACTTTTTGTAGACTGGGCAGATTATTTTCACGGGTTATTGCGCAGCCTTGAATGTAGACTTCAGATATGTTATTATTGTATTAATCAACCTGTAACAGGTTTTCCAACTTGGCTGCATTTCGACGTTTCTATAAATGTTTTATTATTATTTTTGGTTTATTGAGCTTTATTTGTTGATTTTTGGTTATTCCTTATTTCTTGAACTTTTTTGTTATTTTATTGTTGAGAACTAGTTATTGATGACATTTTTTACTAGCCATTAATTATAATTATTGATGCTGTTGAACATCAGCATGGTATGCGATGCTGACGACGGAACAATACTAGCAGAAAGCGAAGATGATCTACAACGAATGCTGTGTAGGTTCCATCTTGCATCTGAGAGATATAACGTGACGATATCCATCGGCAAAACAAAATGTCTGACAATATCCAGACAGTCTGTTCGATGCAAATTGGTTGTGGACGATAAACCCATAGGACAGATCATGAAGTTTAAATACCTGGGTATGGAGATATCTACCTCCAACGATCTGTATAATGAAGTCAAAGAACAGACCAATAAAGCAACAATTATCTCCGGATGCCTGAGGAACACTGTTTGGGGCAATAAACACATGTTGGTGGAAAGCAAAGTCAGAATATACAAAACATGCATAAGACCTGTTATGACTTACGGAATCGAAGCAAGAGCAGACTCTGAAAGAACGAAACACCTCAGAACAACAGAAATGAAAACACTGTGGCTTATCGTAGGTAGAACCCTTAGAGATAGGATACCTAATGAGGAAATCTGCAGAAGTGGTAACATTGAGGACATCGTGAGATGGAGTAGGCAGAGAAGAGGATTCTGAAGGGACCACGTTGAGAGGATGGACCCCGCGAGAATACCTAAGATTGTAATGCACGAGATTCCAGAGGGCCATCGACCACCGGGACATCCACCAAAGAGATCGAGAGAAACTTGGACATCTTCGTCACAGGACCAAAACTGAAATCCTGTTTAAACAGATCGCAAGATCTAGAAGAAGAAGAAGAAGTGTAGAACATTAAATTTAGTTTAGTTATTGTTATATACGAGCAATCGTTGAATATCAGTATATGCCTTTATATTCATTGAAACAAAAAAAATGGTATACAGTCAGTTCTCGACTTACGACGGGGTTTTGTTCCGCCACCTAGGGCGTAAGTCGAATTTCATACAAAAAATTTAAAATAATAGA
This sequence comes from Odontocerum albicorne, assembly GCA_949825065.1. Lineage (NCBI taxonomy): Eukaryota > Metazoa > Arthropoda > Insecta > Trichoptera > Odontoceridae > Odontocerum > Odontocerum albicorne. Next base: position 35,279,830 of record OX463845.1, on the reverse strand, counting down.
CATAAAAAGTGGGTAGTACGTTAGTAGTATTTATTTTAGAATATGTACTATATGTAATATACTCGTATAATAATGAATAATATATATTTACAAAATTATTCTGTAGTATTTTCATCATCTGTGCATACTAATATCCATAGGTGGTGACTCAGTGATTGTAGTAGTGGGGTTTATTTTTCTCACAAACATATCCAGATTTGTTTGTATACAAGTTTGCTTTTTCTTTTCTTTATAAATTTCATTATAACAGGCAAAGTGCTTGCTGAATCAGGCGGCGTACCTTCGAAGATCTATCGGTGTCTGGGTCCATATTTTCAAATTGTTGGATTCCATTGTTGATTTGGCTAAAAGCTGCAGCCATGTCTTTAAGCACAAAGTTTTTAGGTAGTTCATTGTATTCATCTAGTTTTTTAAATTCTTTTGATTTTTTTTCTATAGCACGTTCCTCCTCAATCTCAATCAAATCTTGATTTGTGAGCTCTTCATCATCATTTTCTAAAAGTTGAATTATATCTTCATTGTCAACTTCCAGATTAAGTTTTTAAGCAAATTGTACAATGATATTAGTTACTTCTCCTACTTCATTTTCTCTATTAAAATTCATATTATTATTACGTTTTAATAGTTTGTTCCATATGCAATTCATACATGATGTCGTTACATTTGACCATCCTTCTGAGATATTTTTAATTGCTCGAAAGATGTTATAGTTTTTCCAAAATTCTCTCCAAGTCTGGTATTTTTCTATTCCTTCGATTGCTCGGGCAAAAGTAATTCTTAAATAATGCTATTTAAAGTAAGCAATACCCTTGATCCATCGGCTGTAAAATGCTTGTAGTGTTGGGAGGTAAATAAATAACTTTTATGTTTGGATGGGATTCAACTAAGTTTGGAGGATGACCCGGAGTGTTGTCAATAATCAGCAATATTTTAAAATCTATTTCTTTTTCTTCGCAATATTTTTTTACTTCAGGAATAAAACATTTGTCAAACCAGTCTTGGAAAAGATATTGTGTCATCCATGCTTTTTTGTTCCAACGATAATGTAGCGGCAAAGTAAACTTATCGATTCCCTTGAAGGCTCTTGGTTTTTTTAATTATATATCAAAAGTGGCTTCAATTTAAATCCGGCGACATTTCCACCCAACAGAAGGGTCAAACGGTCTTTGAATGCTTTAAATCCGGGCATGCGTTTGGCTTCTTGATGTATATATAATATGTTCGTTCTGGCATTTTCTTCCAAAAAAGGGCTGTCTCATCGACGTTGAAAATTTGCTCCTGCGAATACTTTTCTTTTTCGATCATCGCTTCCAAATTATCTTTAAATTCTTCGGCAGCTTTTAGATCTGCACTTGCTGCCTCTCCACAAATCTTTACATTATGGTAGCTTTCACGTCTTTTGAATCTTTCAAACCAACCAGAGCTTGCATTAAAACTTTGGTTGCAGTTATCACCGTTCATTTTCTTGAAATCTTCGAAAAGACTACGTGCTTTAGATTGGATGATTATGAAATTAAGTGGAACATTCTTTTGTAATAAATCCTCCATCCAAATCTTCAAACATTTTTCCATTTCATGTATGAGTCTATTTCGTTGTTTAGTAATAATGGTCGATTTTACTGATACCAATTTTTTTTTGCTTCGAGAATTCGTTTTATTATAGTTGACACGGTTGAATGGGACAATTTAAGTTCCCGTGATAAGTCCGACACTGTTTTGCCGCACTCATACTGGTTTATTATTTTAATTTTTTTTCTCTAAATCAATCGTTTTTCTTTTATTTTTATTTGACATTTTGGGACTGAAAAATCAAACAATTCAATAACTCGAAATATAAAGAGTAATCAACCGTCAATTTGTCAAACCTCTCGTGCGCACGGAAGGTGACGAACTGACGCTGTTTACATAAAGATGATGCAATCGATTGCGTCATATTAGTTAAGTTGCACGCACCAATTACACTAAGGCGCACACATTATTTTATAATTTTGGTCTCCGTCGTAAGTCCAAATGGTCGTAAGTCCGAATGGTCGTAAGTCGAGGTGGTTGTAAGTCGAAAACTGACTGTATATGTTATTGTCCTAAAATACCATTTCCCACAATTAACACTTTCTCCTATTTAACAACATTTTAACCTTGTCTCTAGAAAAGTGTAAAATCCGGGTTATACTATTTATGTTTAATCTGTTTATAATAGTGGGTTCGAGTCCCAAGCTGGAGTGGAGTGCTCTTGAGGAGAGTCTACCTTCTGCCTTATAAGTTGCCCTTTTATTATTATTACAATATTATTATGCACTTGTATGAGGAAAGTATTGTAGTTCTGAACATATGATACATGTAGAGATAAATGAAAAATTTATATTGCTCAGCTTATAATGTTTTAATATTTTAATCTGCTGCTTGGAAAAAATGCTGTGCCAATTGAGATATAACCAAACTGTTTTCTGCACATTCTTAGAAAGAAGATTATCATGGTGAGTTTTTGATTCATGTATCAGGTCTGTAAATATGAAACCGGAATTTGCTCATAGATGGCTCTAGTTGTCAATGTAGTGATTGTCAAACCGCCTCATTGGCACCTTTTTCTTGTGTTTACATTTGTCAAAGATTTTTAACTCGCAACAATACAAGTTAAATAATACTACATATGTTTTCATAGAGTTGAACATGTCTGTTTTTGTGCCTGAAAATTACGATTTACGGACAGCATTGATTTTCTCTTACCATTTGGAGAAAACTGCTGTAGAATCGCATCGAATGCTTGTCGAAGCTTACGGTGAGCATGCTCTTGGTAAATCACAGTGCTTTGAGTGGTTTAAAAAATTCAAAAGTGGCGATTTTGACGTGAGAAATGAAGAACGTGGAAGACCACCGAGAAAGTTTGAAGACGCTGAATTGCGAGCATTGTTGAATGAGGATGACGCTCAAACGCAACAACAACTCGCAGATCAATCAAATGTGACACGAGAAGCCGTCTTCATACGTTTGAAAGCCATGGAAAGATCCAGAAAGTGGGAAAATGGGTTCCACATGAACTGAATGAAAGACAGCAGGAAAATCGAAAAACCACTTGCAAAATGCTGCTCACCAGGTACAAAAGAAAATCATTTCTCCATCGAATTATGACTGGTGATGAAAAATGGATATATTTCGAGAATCCTAAGCGTAAAAGATCATGGGTAACTCCAAGAAAACCAGCGACATCGACTGCAAGGCCAAATCGCTATGGACGGAAGACAATGCTCTGTGTTTGGTGGGATCAGAAGGGTGTTATCTATTATGAGCTGCTAAAACCTGGCGAAATTGTTAATACTGAACGCTACCGACAACAAATTATAAATTTGAACCAAGCATTGCGTGAAAAACGACCAGAATATCTAGAGGCAACACAAATTGATTTTGCTTCATGATAATGCACCATCGCACACAGCAAAACCGGAAAAGGAAACGATTGAAGCATTTAGTTGGCAAATACTTTCGCATGCGGCTTACTCACCAGGCTTGGCTCCATCCGATTACTACTTATTTGCATCGATGGGACACGCACTTGCTGAGCAGCGCTTCACTTCTTACGAAAATGACTTGATGATTGGTTTGCCTCAAAAGAGCAACAGTTTTTTTGGCGTGGCATCCACAAATTGCCGGGGAGATGGGAAAAATGTGTAGCTAGCGATGGGCAATACTTTGAATAAAATATTTTTTACCATTTTCATACAATAAATGTGTATTTTCTATTAAAAAAATCCGGTTTCATATTTACAGACCTATGTACATACATACTATCACACCATTATCCTTTTGGAGTAGGCAGACAACATATTCCACATTTTTCTATCGGCACTCCACTCACCCACATATATACTCTTCTATTTCTTGTACTTCTTAATTTTCACTCACTTCATTTTTTTTTGACTATCTTCTTCTACTCTTTTCTGTTTGGAGTTGTCTGCCTACTTCACTCTACTTCTTTCGCAATGTGCCCATTCAATCTCAAGATTTCTTTCTTAATTTTACTTGTAACATCTGTCTCTAACAATTATCCACTATCTAATAATCAAGATTACTTACTAAATTGTGATTTAGGTACATATTATTGTAGGTAATGGGTCAAGTTACCTAAAATTGTAACGCTTTTGAAACAAAACATTTATTTTCAATGGAGTAAAATAAATCTTTTGTAATTTGAAGACTACATACGTTTTTATTTATTTTGTCGTGAATAATGCTGTGTGTGGAATTTTCTTAATGCTTTTAAATATTTTATAAGCTATGATGCTCTGAAATTTAACATTTTCTTTATGCGAGGTATGCCTATGTATATTTAAAATATTATTCGAAGGTGAATCAGCAGTAATATTATACATTAATAAATGTGATAAACATAAAAATGTGGCTTATTACCAATCAATATTAAATCTATTATATTTTAAGTTGATATAGTGATAGAATTTGCAATATAAATTATGGATTTTTCATATTCAATTTCATTAGGCCTTTTTCATTGTATGTATCCCATTTTTACACTTACTTTACTTAACATGTTCTTAATCCCAATCCATTAATTTCATACTTAGAATATTAAGAGTTTTTTTATTGATTATTATTAATTTTCATTTCTTATGAAGCCAAGCTGAATAAAAAAAATCAATGAAAGGAAACAGCCAAAGATTTAAAAGAAAAGAAGAAAAACAAAGATTAGTACATATTATATAATTATTATTCACATTGATTAATTGCTTTAGGTACTATTAACAAATTAATTGTATTCACTTTTTGGATTGGAAGATTTTTTTTGATTTGTCACAGGCTGGTTTCTTTTATCTTAACAAATAAAAACTTTGTACCACTTTACCATATAATGGCAATGTTGCTTTGATATTGAATTTGTCTGAACATTTCTTTTTATAGTTTGTACTTTTATTCGGAATTTATTTTATATTTAAAATTATTACTATTAATGAGATGAAATTTTCCAAAACACATTTCATGCATATTTTGAAAACAGTCAGTTTTTTCAGCAATACTTTTATGATTTTTATCATTGAAAAAAATGTTTGAAAGGAAAGAGAGTTACACAAAAGTAGTCATTTTCTCTTAGTGATAAAGAGAGGCCGTTTCAACTTATGGATCAGATCGGACTGAAACACTATGGATTTTTAGGGTCAGCCAGTTAAGTGTGAAACTCCATAACATGTTAATATAATATTTAAATCTGTAAGCGTTTATTCCAAAGTTTTTAGGGTCAGCCAGTTAAGTGTGAAACTCCATAACATGTTAATATTTAAATCTGTTAGCGTTTATTCCAAAGTTTTTAGGGTCAGCCAGTTAAGTGTAAAACTCCATAACATGTTAATATTTAAATCTGTTAGCGTTTATTCCAAAGTTTTTAGGGTCAGCCAGTTAAGTGTGAAACTCCATAACATGTTAATATTTAAATCTGTTAGCGTTTATTCCAAAGTTTTTAGGGTCAGCCAGTTAAGTGTGAAACTCCATAACATGTTAATATTTAAATCTGTTAGCGTTTATTCCAAATTTTTCAAAAAATTATAATTTAAGAAACATTTTAAGAATAAAAAAATTTATTATTAAAAAACAATACATAGATTGCAGTTTGACCTATTCAAATATAGTAAAACACAAGTGTTGTCTGAATATTTTCACAAATGTTTTTCACTAGCTTAAAAGGATTTCGGAGTTGTACAAAAAAATATTTGATAATGTTTTTGACATTGCCCTGAGGATGAAGGCTGCAACTTCTTACAAATGTTGACCATAATTGTAGCCAATTCGACATGGCAACTCCAAAACACATTTTAAACTAGTCAAACACACAGATCAAATTTTAACTTCTTAAGCAAGAAACTGCGATAAAAAATTGAATAAACAAGAACTAAAATGTATAATAGATATGAAGTTATCAGTTTGAAAAAAAAAATAACTTAGAAAGTAGGAACACTTGTTAAGTATTATAATAAGAGTAACATGGTAATTTATGAAATGCATATATATATATATATATATATATATATATATATATATATATATATATATATATATATATATATATATATATATATATATATATATATATATATATATATATATATATATAACATATTTCTATAAAGCAAAAATAAACAAACCTATACATCATACTTAAAAAGCATGGCTGCTTTATTTGGTTATTTTATTATAATTTTCTCGTGTCTTCAAATAACCACAACATTGAAAAGCGTAATGAAATATTAAACTATTTATCCATGGACAAATCCACATTCGTTCAATACTATACATTTGGCACAAGAAGCATATTTCAACAAACAGTTTATTTTTACACAAGTATTTGTACCTTACAAAATAAGAATGGACAATCAGTTCATTTGATTCTATATACACAATACTACATTCTCTTAAAAGTCAATATATTTGACTCTACATATATTTATCGAAAAAATAGACATTTAGCTAAACATTCATTTATTACACATTTATATAAATAGACACCGATAATATAATATGTATAATTTTCTCTTAAAATTTTAGCTGCCCATTTTTTTTACAATTTCTGTACTTTTAAAACTTTTATAAATAAACACTCAATAATATTAATATTTAAAATGTTTAAAATTTTTCTCTGCTTACTTTTATTTTATGGACATAATTCACAGATCAACTTACATATACCTATATTTTAAATAACTTCTTCGTCTTCAGGACTTTATTTTTTAATCTATTGAAATAAATTTTACAACTCCTTTTATAGACTGAAGTAATGAACTGAAATATAATTTTTCTTACCAAATGGTGTACTTTTATTGTTTTTTAGTTTATTCTAATTATATCTCTCAAAAAATGCACATGCGCTTTCAAATTGCGAAATACTAAAACCTGAAGGATTTTACTAAAATATGATACTTGATACCAAACGAAGCAAAATATAGTCATCATAAACATTCCCAGTATAAAAAACCTAAGACACTGTAAATGTTTACATCATTTTGACGATGCATTCTATGCAATACCACCGGATGCCAAAAATGGCACTGTACTTTTTTCCATTAAAAAATCTTCGTATGGGTTTGTGAGTGAATTTATAATTTTTTCTTCCTGTTTTTCTGGAGTAAATAAAGATAAAGAAATATTACACACTATCAAAAAGAGAAAGTTAGAGTGATTTGGACATATACTGTGAGGAGAAAAATATGAGATTTTTCATCTCATATTGAAAATAGTGGGAAGAAGACACATCTGGTTGAATAACTTACATACTTAGTAGGGAATGGTTTCACAGTGGTATCATATATTTGTTTATTATTGCCTAAAAAGGTCAATATAGCCATGATGATGGCCAACCTCTGAAAAAAAAAGGAACTTTAAATAAAAAGATAAAGAGGGATAATTTTGTGATTGCCTAATAAATAACTCGTTCGTAAAGATCCGGCTTGAAAAACATGCAACGTGGGGGAAAAGGATGAAAAAGAATAGAGCCAAGATCTTCCGAGGTGGAGAAATATCATTATGGAGACTTCAGGAGCTGTATGGTCATGAGACGAGAGTAATATGATTTCAATGAGAGATATGAGTCAAAAATGAGAAGGGTGTGAATTAAAGTTTCCATTAAAAACCTTTATATATTAAGCATTGTTCCCGATCTTAAAGATGTCCAATGCTTCCAAATTGTTTCATAATATTTATGGTATCTTTCGAATTAATATTAAAAAAAAAATATTTTTAAAATTTTCTTTTTAATTTTTTTTCTGACATTCAAAGCATATTTTTTGCTTACTTGATATACTCGTACGTATTATCAATCTTTTGTTTAAGATAATCTAATTTTGTTTAAAATAATTTTCTTGTATCACAAATTGACGAGATGATTATAATTTTAATATTGTATCATACATTACAATGATTTTGTGTGTAAAATGATAAGAAAAAGTAATTCTTCTTATTTAATCTTATTCTACTAGTTTTGTCTTAAATAAATACTGAATATCCTTAATTTTGATATTTCTAAAGATTAATATGGATTACGATTTCAAAGCAGATAGGCAATACAATGATGCCAATATTTCTTAGGTTTTTTTTATATTGAATCCTTTTAGGCAAAACATAACTATCATTTGGCAGTTTTTTTTACAGGAAAGCTAAAAAACACTATTTCACAAAATACTATTCTGAAATTGAATCAAAATTTTATATGAAAACTATTTTCAAGGATTAAAAATATATATTTGACATGTTGAGTTTTTGAACTGTACATAATTTTTTTTTCACATTTTTGCTCTAACCTTTCTGCGCTCACATTCCATAAATAACTTGTGAAACACAAAAGCTGGACCCCAGTCTAGTTTATAATTGAATTCAAATTTTGTAAACTTCTTATTGAATTCAATGATATAATAACATAATAAGATTATTTCTTCATTATTCACTCAAATACAATTCTCTTTCTTTTAATACCAAATAAAAACAGAAAAAAATACTTTTAAAATTACGTGTGAAGAAAGAAAAAGATAAATGGAGAGAAACAATGGCGTTTCTTTAATTGATAGTTGAATATGACAGGAGATAAAAAAAGTCACAAGATGATTGAAAATAAGGTAAGGTGCAATAAGAATTCTTTCTTTTATTCTAATCAACAAATCAGATAAGTTAAAGAATACTTAATGCGAGGTTACCATAGGCTATCCTCCGTGATCGATTATGATTGTCCCCCATCCTGTTGATAGAAAATGTCTGTTTGTATTGGTTTATTGTATGCAAGCTGTTGCACTTCAGCAAGATCAAACCTTAAGTTATGATTGTAACAAGATTAAACTTCCAAGATGATTGGCAGGTTAAATCTACTGCAGCCTTTTAGTAGGCAGAGTTTTAATTAGCACTTCATGTGTGTTGCTAAATAGTGCTATGAATATTTGCTTGATACTTTATTTTATTACACAGGGCCATTATAAAGTCCTCTTTCATTCTATACATTATACAATCTGTTAACAAGATTAGTGAAAAAATGATACAATTTAATAAGTTTTTTCTTAGCATTTTCAAAAAACAAATTAGTCAATCTAAAAAGAATTCAAGAGAAACGATAGATACTTGAAAAAATAATATGAAAAAACAAGATAAAAAAAAAAAATTTACATATAAACAATCATCATAATTTCAACTACACTAGCGTATTTCTCAGCGACTCAAGGTATGGTTTATTTCATTAGATCATTTTTTTTTTTTTTTGTAGATGCGTGTTTCTTACCCCCTTGTGGGCGTCATTAAGTTTCTATGAACAGAGCACTGCAACAAAGTGAACGATTTTACCCTTCTTACAGTTTAAAATAGAGAAAGGTGTGCAACAAAGGTGCATTATTTCTTCTGTCTAATTTATTTCGGAAATATAAAGGGACAAAGTCCTAAAAACTGGAGAAAGGTATAATGATCAGTGAAAAAAATCTTAATTGTTAGGTATGCCAACAATAACCCTGATTACATAATCTGGTACTGAAATTGTAGTACTGCTTTAAAAAGTTGAACACAAAAGTTAATTGCTGAGACTCTAGATAAATTGATTTAAAACAAAAATTATGGGCATTGACTGAACAAATAAGTTTCCCCCAGATAGTGCACGTAATGGACTAGAAATTCTCCATGATTTTATTTACCTCCTCAGGTCATGTACAACAGACAGTGGTGACTGCGAAATAAGATCAGAAGACAGAAAATAGCAATGTCTAAGCTCAAAAAGGTTTGAAATAGTGGAGCTATCATTAAAGCTACAACAATATGTTTGGAGATGGCTTTCTTGTTCATCTTCTTATTATATGGAGTGAAACGTGGATATGGCTAAGAGTGAATGAGAGGAACAGAATAGAGACATTTGAGATATGATGTTGGAGATGGATGTACCCACATCTCCATATTGGAAAGAACTTGGAATCCACGAAAGACTCTATTTTGTCTTTGAAGTGCATATAATGTAAGCAGGGCAGTGGAATATCCCCAACCCCTTGGTGTGACCAGGTGAAGTGTGTCACTGGATTCTTCATCACCAATACTCTTTGAATTATGAACTACAGAGACAGATGGAGAAGAGTCATTAAAGAGGGCTGCAAAAACACATTTTGAAAGTTATGAAAGATATGACAGAATTTTTTTTTCTTTCATAAGTTCGTTGAAATTGTTTATATTTGTATGACTGTGGGATGTGGAAAAAACTATGCATTACAAAAAACCTCCAAAAGAAAAAAAACTCTTAACAATACTGGAACATAACAAGCAAACAATTCAAGTGGTGGCCTGTCCATTCTTCGATTTGCATTAAAAAATCATTGATCTTAATATATATTTATATCGCAACATTTCAACGATGTTATCCCTCCCATCCTTTCTTAGCCATATGTCTTGCCATATACCTTGTTAGCGAATTTTTCACTTGAGTGAATTGTTGCGCTTATTGATATTCGAGCATAGTGTAGACTTTGGGCACCAAGTCATTGTAGAGGCCGTGCGGTAACGCACTGGACATCCGTGCCAAAACTCACCAGTTCGAACCCTGCGCTGTACTACTCCCCTCAAATGAGAAAACTTTGGGCACTAGGTCATTGTGGAATCTCTAAATAAATGTTTTTTTGACTTTGTGCTCTTTAAGCCTTAAGCTAGTTTTGACTAGTGAAATATGCTGATTGCTTTCTTTGCACTGGTGGTGGTACTTGAGGATACTCTAAAATACTTAAGGCAAGAAAAATCTCTGCCCATGAAACTAGTAAAGAATTAATCAACAAATCGAATTTTTCAGATCTTTATATATTTAAAGTATTTTTTTTACAAGAACTTTATTTCGCTCTAAAAAATATTTATTCAGTTTTTTTATTACAATTCTTAATATGTTTTTAATATATGTATCTAATAAGTTTGAGGCCTAGATATTTTCTTAAATATACATTTATAGAATACTGCACATTTTTTTACCTATTATAATCTAATGATTGAACTAATTCTATTTTTTTTATTCTTTATAGATTTTTTTAATAATTTTACTAATACTCGATGTTAAACCTTGTTCTACACATTTGAATTTACAAATTTATTTACTAGGTAATAAATATTTTCTAACAACTATTAAAAATTGATATAATGTTTTCGAAATTGAACTGTTTAATATGACAACGCAATTCTTAAATTTAGGCCTATTTTTAAAGCCTTGGCGATTGACTTAAAAAGATAAAATAATTGTTTTATTTTAATTTCATAATGAAATAAACATTTTACCTTTGCAATATAGTGACATGGCTCAAAAATTTTCAATTTTCTGATTATGTAGCCATTCTGTGTCATAAATGTAGAACAGAAATGGTTACAATAGTTAATTGTCAAATTAACTTTTGCCTCTCCTATAATATTTATTCTTTTCGAGTTGCCACTGTTTTTTGCAAGGGTGTGAAATATTTCAATATTTTTTTAGATTGTTCAGAAATATTTTAAAATCCAATTGATAAATATGTTTAAGCTCTTTTTTATCAGAGAACACTTTCTTTTTCGATATATATTTTTAAGATATACATATTTATAACTTTTCTCTAACAATTTCCTTTTTTTTTTAACTTTATGATTTTTCTTGATGTTTTACATGACAATTTTTTTTTATTAATTTAAAATAAAAATCTGAACTTATCTAGTAGAATTTTGTTTTAGAGGTTTACTTACTTAAGTGAACACAGTTAAAAAATATTTGAATAAAAACCATTAGAACACAAAGTAACTAGAATATTAAATATTAACTTACTTTGTTATTTTACTAATTTGTGGAACAATGTTATTTTATTGTTAAATGTTCTAATATGGAGTTCCATAAGTTAGAGATGAAAGTTAACATATTTTTATGAGAGAAATTAACATAAATTAATTACTATTGAATTTGTATTTACAAATGGGTGTTATGAATTTTTGGAATTTAATTATATGTTATATCAAAAGCAATTATTATCATTAAAGTAAAACATGTATTTTTAGGGAGGAAATAGTCTGTCACAGGTACTTAAATGGAAATGAGAGCCAAGGTTGTTGGTTGATACTTGGCACAAAATACATTCATAATATTTTAAAATCACCCATTTCAGTGTGACATATAGACCAACAATAAAGTTTTTAGTTGCTACATGATTTTAATTTAGTTATAAGCTAATTTTGAATGAAACCTCTTTTACTTGAATAATCAGATGTTTAACTGTTTTTTAAGATAACTGAAGATATCAATAATGTTCTGTGCTCGTTTAAGGAATAAATATTGAATTATATATGTCATTTTTAATGCAAAACTGTCACAATTCCAAATGAAATAGTTTTTAACAAAATTATGTTTTAATATTTAAAAGATTTAATAATTTTTCAAGGATGGTAATAAAAATGGAAGACGGGAAGAATAATTAATAAATTATACTACAAATTGAATTACAGAAGTCAATATTATCTGACCAGAAAAAAAGAACCAGACATCAATAGCCATAAAACAAATCAATGGCGTTTTGGTAAAGAGGTACAAGTCATCAATTACTTATTTGTCAGTTTGAAGTTTTGCAACACTTGTATTTCTGAAATACAGACCTCAGGTAAATTTCGAAGGTAAACTTTGAATACATACATTATTTATGTGTGGCAAAACTTCAAACTGACAAGTAATTGATGACTTGTACCTCTTTACCAAAACGCCATTGAAATATGGAATTGAAAATTAGTAGGAGTTAAGCCAGAATCTCTGAAAGCTCTCAACATGGATGAGGTTAATTGGCTAAACCATATTTTTTAATTATATAGAAAATTAGCAGAGCTTTTAGAGTCTTTCAAAAAAGATAATTGTAATCCAAAAAAAAGGAAACAAAGGAGTTTTTGGTAACTAAAATAAATATCATTGCTAAGTCAATTAGGTATAGTCAAATCAAATGAATGGTCAAATCTTAGAGTAACTTGAGAGACTTAATACCACACAAAATATTATGGAAAAACCTACAAGATTATAGGGTTAAAAAAGTTAACCATCTGCTTTCAAGCCATTGCAAAACCAAATTTAAGTGTTATAGACAAGTAAATAGTTTGGTGTGAAAGGTGTTCAATGTAAATTTGGGATTATGACAAAGGTGTCCCATATTCTTGAACAGGATAAACTGTTGAATTAAAATTGGCAACACTGAGTATTGATGATATCAATTCATTTCTATTACATATGACATTGTGAAACTGGCAAACAAAAAACTAATGCTGCAGGAAAACCAAAGCTGTTTTGAAGAAGTAAAAAAGCAGAAAAAAATTAGAATCAGCATATTGATTACAGAAATGATGAGAATCGAACTTATTCAATCAAAATGCGAAATTCATTGATGAGGATACAATTAAAAAAGTGGACAACTTGAAATATTTGGCAGTTCAGTTTAAATGAATGGGTGTCAAAATGGGGAACTCCTCCCCAGAATAAAAATGGCATATTAAATGTTCTTTAAAGTTCAGTGGTGAGGAAGTCTGAAGTTTGATTTAATACTAAAATTATTGTAGATTTTATTGAGTATAAGAGCTTCATTAAGAGATGTGACGATGGTACACTTGAACAAATCATTAATTTCTGTACCAATTTGAAAAAAAATTATACTTGTGACAATTTTGGATTAAGTTCCAATATATGTATTGATATAAAACACATCATAGACAATATTAACCAATAGCTTTCTATCATTAAAGTAAAAGTTCTTATTTGTTGAGATCAGATTTAAAAGCAGGTGATAAATTTATACAAAAAATAAAATAAATATCCTGCGAATTACACACATTTTGTCTTTGCTTTTCAAATTTTGTAAAGCATAATTAACTGACAAAAAATATAATATATTATAAAGATACGAAATTATTTTTCATACAGTCTTAAGTATTTACATTTGTAAACTGTCTAAAGAAGGTCGTGCTTTAGACAGTTTACAAACAATTATACATCTATGATAGATAACATGCTCTTTTTTTCTTTTAAAAATAAAATAATATTTTACATTAATTTTTATTTGACACATTCATGGATAAACTGTTATTTAACATACGAGTATGTAGAAAATGGAGAATGAATATTTTTTTTTTAATTTTTGAGATAATTTTTCATTGATTTAGAAATACATAATTTAAATTTTTTTGATATTCCTTAGTTTTTAAATAAATAACATTATCATTTTTAAGTACATACATACATATCATCACGCCGTATCCCTTGTGGAGTAGGCAGAGAGAACATTTATCGAAACATTTCTGCCCAAGCACACAACTTTCGCCTCCTCCACATTCATACATCTCGTCATGTATTATACAATCTTCTATTATGCATATTTTTCACTCAGTCTACCTCTTCCATGCCCAGTTTGCACTTCTGACTTGTATACTTGGTAAGTCATTCTTTCGCCATTCAGTCTCTCCACAAGTCCAAACCATCCTAATGTTCCTTTCTCCATCTTACTTCAAACATTTTAAAGTTCTTTTATTTTTTCATGAATGTTGTATTTTTCAATAATTAACAAAATTAAAGTATGTAATATTAATTAAATACTAAATTTTAATAGAAGAGTATGGATCTTCAAAATGAAATCATGCCATTTTTAAAAAAAACGTATGAGAAAGTGGCTCTGTATATATTTAAATGATTTAATGTTTTTTAATATCTTTCCATTGTTCCTTTCCACAATCGAACTCATTTTTCCTTGTTTATTATTACCTTTTTTCCATTCAGTAGTGATTAAAGATAAGCCTTAACAACCGACAAATACATTTTCAATGTAGATTAATTACTTTTACTTACATATCGTTGTGCGAAGCTAAAACAGTATCATCTCTATTTTGGGCAAAAATAAGTTATTACTACTTTTTAAATTGATGTTAACTAGTTTATTTTACCACAAAAGAAAATATCTCAAAGCACATTACTTATCATCTTAAATAAAAGTGTATTTTATTTCCTAAGTTGAAACTACTTATATATTATCACAATAGCAATTCTGACAGAATACAGGCCCTGAACTCAGAGGTTCATAATACGAGCCAGTTAAGGGGCAGTTAGTTTCACTGGTGTGGAGCAAAACCTTAGCCTAAAGAAGAAGTCAATAAAATGTAATTAAATAATACTAAAACTAACGATTTCCATAGCACAGTTAAAATAATGCATTCTCAACAATTGAACCTAAGAGTATATTGAAGAAAAAATCAAATTGATTTAATCGTCTTAACATCATATTATTTTTTAAAACATATTAAGAGTAGGTCAATAAGAAAAAATATTACTTAAAGAAATCTGGATAGTTTTTTTAAGTAGAATTTAAGCATTATTTGAACATATTAAAATGCATCGTTCAATGACAAATTAAATTGTCATGTTAACACTAAAATAATATTGAACTTCTAATAAGTAATCAAAACTACTTTTGTAGTTCAGATGTGAGGAACAAGTATATTGGAAACCCTCCTAGGTCTAGTTGAAAAGACAGCTATCTTCCTACTTGGGGGTTGCATATTGGGTTTTCATCGGTACCCAATTGAAAAAATGTCTTAATTTAGTTTTCAGTTAAAGCCTCTAACATCTTTCTGATTGGTTCGAAAAGATAAGGATAATAAATACGACATGTTCCACTTCATACAATGAAAGTGTATTCAATACAATATAAGAAATGAAGGTTAATGAAAAGATTTTTCTGTATAATTTTTGTTCTCAATGATTTAAAACTTTTTGGAATGTTTGATTTTTAATAAATTTCAATCAAATTAAGCTTGAGCAAATATTTAACTTTCTTGAAAGTTCATCAATTGTGTACCTGTGAAAAGTTGGAAAGAGTACATAAATCATATAAACATTTAAGAATATTGGAAAAAATATAAGTTTTTGGTTGGCTCATGATATTGTAATTTCAATTTAAGTTAACTAAGATTTATTACAGGCAAATCTCCTGGCTCCGCAACATACGTGATTGGACTGGTATAAGGAGCATTGGGGATCTTTTCCAAACTGCCGGGGACAAAGATGCCTACTCTCAGGTGATATTCAATGTTGGGGACCTGACATGACACTGGGAAGATGAAGAAGATTTATTAAAGCCTTTTTCAAGTGTATGACATGTTAATCAATAAAATATTATATCGCACTTAAAAGTTTTATTTAAATATTTCCGTATTATAATTGGCCTCCTGAGTGCACTGCACATGATGCGTATATAGGAGTGGTGGCCCTGATTGAATCTCTCGAAGATTTAGCGTGGACTTTAAAAATCCTTATTTATTATACAAAGACAAATCGCGTACAGAATATTCAACTACACAAATTAATTTACAAAAAATAATTAACTATCCACAATTTCTAATATTATCCACATTCTTTCTCACTATAAAATTAACATTTAAATCCTTCAATAATTTCAAATCCAATTTTACACAACAAATTGTTTTTCATTTTATTAATTGTTTAATAATTAAGGCAATAAGTTAATTTTTATTTACAGTACAAAGCTGTATATTAGATTCAAATTGTTTATTACAAATATAATTAATTTGCTATAAAGGTTTCAATATACTTTTCAGCTCTAAATTCCTTCAATCAGGGATACATTATCTTATAAACAATCCCTTTTAAAAAGTTTAATTGATATTTCCTGAAATTTATTTTTGAGCAATATGCAACAAACTTTTTCTAATTTAGATATATTTTGCATTTTTACACTTAAAGTTATCTTTTATACACAAATTGATAGGATAGTAAAATAGTAATCAATATAATTAGATAACCTAAAAAAATATTTCAAGTACGAAATAATTTGACCTATACAAGGAAAATATATGAATATTTTTTTCGACTGGAAAATATTTAGTCAAATTTTTTGTAAAATTAATATACTGATTATATTCTCCTATCAAGATTTTAAATTTTTTGACAACAGACTAAATTAATAGACTTATTTCAACATTATCATCACATTTTTCGCTCTTCATATATCAGTATTCTTTGATACAAATACATAAAACGACATCTTAATTTACATAATTTTGAATTCACTGTCTTCATAAAAGCTTCCTTCGTCAATATCGAATCCAGGTGAAGCGAGTGTAGACTGATCAGGCGGAACTTTCCCTCCATCTCTGTCTTCTACGGCCTCACACTGGTCCTGTTTGCATTGCGCTGAATCTACTCTCATCTCGAGAATCACATCTGTCAGTGCTGTAATGTAGTTTTTTGCCAGTGTCAGTGTTTCAATTTTAGAAAGCCTCCTCTCCTTTTTTACATGAGGGATGACTTCACGAAGGGACTGAAAAATAACAAAAAACTATATTAAAATAACTTTTATCTTTTAAGATCTATCCATTAAGGATCACACGATCGACGTGGGAGAACGGTTCAGAACTGACATTGGAGTGGCGAGGGCATCCTCGACTGCGAGACCTGGCAATGATGATGATCCATTAAGGCCGTGTTTGCTAACCTTTTTGAGCTGCGACCCAGATTAGGACGGTTTTGCTTATACGACACAAGTAAAGATTAATAAAATAACAGAAACATATAACAATTAAATATATTTCTGTAAATTCACTTTTGACACACAAAGTAAAATAATTTTTGTGCATTTGTAACATGTCGTATGTCATTATAAAACATTTTAAATTATTGTTGAAAACATTTCATGGTACATTCAAAATGTTAATTGACTCAATGTTGGGTCCATGGCCCATGGTTAAGACACCATTAAGGTTTTTTTTATATAATAGGCAATCCATCAAAACTAGGATGATTTGAGTCAAATGCATTAATGTTATATGGGAAAAATATGAAAACGCATAAATGGAATTGTCATATGCTTTATTAAATAAAATTATGGTTTCTTAAAACTTTTATGGCTTATCGTTGTGACTTTTTAAAATGAGAATTATACAATGGCAGGATTGTTTAAAATTTATATTTGAAAATACAGTAGTTCCCGTTATCCATGATATCCATATTTGTGATTTCACTTATCCATGGTTGACCTCTCGCGAAAAAAATGTTAAATCTCGAAAAAAAAAATTAAATGTTGCACTGAATCTTGTGAGGACTATATTTTTAGTTAGAAACACGTGGTGTCGGTTGGTGACGGTCCATACGCTTTGCTTTGTAAACAAAGAGATCAGAATATCATAAAATACTGGAATGTTCTAGGATATTCCTAGGTGGTCACCCTCGCAAAGTTATTGTCTTAAAATTATAATAGCAAGATATCTTAAGATCCTAACGTTTGAGGATTGAATAATAAAATATCCAAAACCCTATGCCGAATTATTAAGAATTCCATTGTCATTGTTTGTTCAAATAAAAGGGAGCTAATAAAGTCTCGTTTTGGGTCGAGACACCAATAGCTGTGTGGGCAGCCAGGTACATTTTTCTGGAATGATCTTGCAATGACAACATCGTGAAGTACAATTTTTGTTCACGATGGCACCACTCGTATTGGTGAGAGAGACGAATTGAATTGTCGTCTCTCTCTCGGGATTTCCTTGCTTAGGGAGAGGATGCCTCTCCAGCCCTTTTTCTTTTCCATTTGAGACGTGGTGTTGTACGGACGTTCCTTCAACGCTGGTCGCACGGAATACTGCCAGACTTATTCGCTGACTTTCTCTGCTGTATCACAAACGCTCTCAGGACGACATCTACAATTTGGTGAATATTATTCCTTTATTTTAATGCTGGATTTCAGACAGGACCTTGAGCCCTCTGGCTCAACTTAAATTCTAATTTGCCATTGTAAATCCCCTCGTTAAAATTCACAACACAGTCTTCGAGCCATTGATTCGGGAACCGAACTTTAAACTTTTTTTCTTGACATACGTTCAAGTTTTTTTTATTTAATCCATTAATATAATAAACTGTTTTGTTTTTAAAATTATATCTCGTTTAATTGTGCCCCTTGTCCCGCTGAGAATTCAGAAAGAGTTACTCAGAGTGCCAATAACCCTACGGACTCCTGAGATTAAAGAGTACTTGCCTCTTTAAGAAGCCGGCTGAACAGAGCAGGCGCGTCACACCTGGTAAGATGGTAATGTGTTATAATTGATTTATGTATTTAAATGTGTACATCTTATTGTTTCTAAAAAATAGGAAAAGGTGTGACAATCTCTAACGATAAAGGCAGGCTTATTAAAAACTCAAAGATTCATTTCAAGTCACCCACATGATCAGTCGCGCTCCAACTCTCGCTGGGATTGCATTATTTCCGGTATGTCTGTGTGTTCTGTTCAAATAATCCTTATTTATCATAATAATGTCTCCAAAACGTATGACTACTGATGTTGGTGACTCAGATACTACAAAAATATATTGTGAAGTACAAGACTTCATGATGTATCTTTGCAATTACTGAAAAACTAATTCTAATTTTATTTTGAAATAAAAGAAAACAATTCGTGGTGTGGCTAGAATGTATGGAAATAACAAATCTTTTTTGTAATGTACTTACAAAGAATAATAAATTTGTACTAGTTTTGCAATAAGTGAAAAGATAAAAATTTTAACTGTTTTAAAATAAATTAAAACAATTGGTGCCGTTGCTGGAATGTATGGAAATAACGAATCTTCTTTTTGTAACATATTTACAAAGGGAAATAAATTCGTACTAGTTTTGATATTATACCTCAATCTGCAAAAGTTACACAAATGGAGCTTGAAAAAAGCTTAGTAAGTTAGGTGGGGTTCACTATTCTCGGCAGAATTAGCGGGAAGGCTCATAACCTACCCCGCGCGATTAATGGGGGACCGCTGTATCTTTATTGTGTGTGAGTGACCAAATAAAAAAAATGTTGTAGTTTAAAAGGTAGACTTAGTTTCTTTGCGCTGCCGCAATGTGAGCACTTTTAAGTTTAATAGACATTTGGTGGATTGATATTAACATACAACCTCAATTCAATACACAATTGTTTCTAAACATTTTTAGCCGATCCCCTAAAAGATAAAATTAAATTTAATTTAGACTGCAATCCCCAGCAAAATTTGAAATAAATTTGAATTTTTTGTATCAGAAAAGGTGGGTTTTTCCTTTTTTTATTGCGCACCTATCTTTTTATCAGAAAATGTGTTATTACTACACTTTTGTATCAGAAAATGTGTTATTTTCATTTTGTGCACTTAAGTTATTTTTATTTTCCCCGACACCCTTGGAGAATGCGACTCACAGATTGAGAAACTATGTATCACACTAATATGGTTATATTATATTAATTGTTGTAAAGATGAATATTTTTTTAAATTGTTCTGTATATAATTTATTTTTTATATTTTATTTTATAATGTATCCCGTTCAGTTCTTGCACTGGGCATGCACTAGGTCCATATGTTTAAATTTGGGAAAATAGTTTTCTCTCTCAAAATAATAAGATGTTAGAGTTATCGATACATTTCTATCCATAATTATCTTGTTTTTGAAAATATCTACATTTACTGTGTTTTTCGTTGACGTAGTCACAATATCAACAGTCACTAAGATCAAGCATGTCATGTATAATGTAAAAATGATTTATGAATTAGTTCTTACCTGGAAGGCATCATTGAGACTATGCATCCTCATTCTCTCTCGTTCGTTACTTTCGAGGCGACGTAGGTTCCTCTCGCGCGCGCTCAACACGGGTTTCCTCTTCCGGTTCCTGTCAGAAACCGACTGGTGGTGTGACCCTCGGTACTTTTTCTGATTACCCACTGTTTCATCGCTCTGTGATGACCAGTCTGTGGGGGGGTCCTGGTCTATTGCTTGGCTCTGCAAAAGAACATGCTTAGTCAGGTGGATGTTTTAAGATTTAACTCTTTTAATCCCAGCATATTTTGCATAAAATGTGCGAAAAATCCCAAGCATTTTTTGGCAAAAAAACAGTAGTTTATATTTTATTTTTTATCTCAGTTAATACTTAGTTTTAAAACCTAATTTTTTGTGGAGACCTCCCTGTAGAGTGTAAAATAATAAATAATTTACATACGAGTATTTCATAAAACAAAAAGTTTTTTCTTTTATTCAACATAAAAACTTGTACAAAAACTTTGAGGCCGATGATCGGCCCTGTGGAATTTTTCGCATACACCAGTTGGAGGCATTAAAAGGGTTAAGCAGTGTTGTAGTCGAAGAAAAAAAATCTCTTGAAATTCGAAATATTTGACTCCGACTCTAAGTTCAATTATAGTACATATATTGCTAACCATACAGTATGTTATACTTAATTACGTGGCATAACTACTTAAATGAAGGTTTTTTTAGAAATAATATCTACAAGGATTCCTCATCATATTCTATTTGTACTAGATGGCAAAAAAATCATTTTAGAATAGCATCACCCGAATCCAACTTTGACTCCATCTCCACAAAAAACCAATGGACTCCAACTCTACAGCCCTGAACCGACTGATTAGGACCGACCTGGAAAAATTGCGTACTGGGTACAAAGTTTGGGCTCGAGGTCTTCTTATTTATTTATTTATACTTACATCTATGAGACTGAA
This sequence comes from Odontocerum albicorne, assembly GCA_949825065.1. Classification (NCBI taxonomy): domain Eukaryota; kingdom Metazoa; phylum Arthropoda; class Insecta; order Trichoptera; family Odontoceridae; genus Odontocerum; species Odontocerum albicorne. The sequence goes on along the minus strand of OX463845.1, from coordinate 35,258,325 downwards.
AAAAACAGGACAAATATTGCTAAAGTATTTTTACCCATAAAATACCCATTTAAAATGGAGTTAAGGTAATTGATTCGTTCCTGCCTATTTGAAATAGGCTGGAACCGAAGAAATTTCAACTTTTTATTTATCTAACATATGAGCGCGGGTCTCGCTAAACACGGGACTAGGCGCGGCTGTATCCTATACACCTGCCTCAGTCAGGTCCTGTTAAACATCTTCCACAATAAATACAAGGACTAGCTAACATATTAAGCAGCTGTGGACTGGCAATTAAAATAGGCCCAGTTAATCAGTCGAGACCTGTCCCTTTTTGGTGTCAAATACTAAGGGTATCCCTCTCCCCCTGCACAATATATTTTTACATTAAACATTTATTTCATAATATGCTTTTTGATGTTGAATTGTTTGTTACATCATCATTAATAATCTTGCTCAACATATCTTTTTCGCAAGACATCATCATGAACGATTCGAAAATCGATCGAGTTATGACATTTCCTAATCGATTCAGGATATACGAGCATTTTAACTTAAAAAAAACCTATCGCAGGATACATATGTTAGTAAAATGGTCAACAAATATTTACAAACTGTTAAAGCATCTTTGCAGGCCAACAATTGAATGTAAAACTTCTGCAGAAAACAAAAGTAACATGCCATGTAGTTTTTGTGTGATTCTAGCCAAGTTTGCTGGCAATCGCTACTCGCTAGGTTTAGTGTGAATTTCGTTGTCAAGTGAGGAGGTAATATTAAAAAAAGAACATGTCCACCAAATCAGAATGTTGGGAAATCGCAAAAAACTGTTTGCATTAAAAATATATGACATAATAATCCATTGTAAAAATATCTGAAATCGCTTAGGCCTCGGCCATATAGGAAGGAGCCTCGCTTTAATGCTTAGAGCTATACTGCGAGTTAGGCGACATATCCTAGCGAACCAACGCATCGCATACTATCGCAGTGGCCACACTGCACGCTTCGCGCCACGTTGTGTGACGATTAGTCATCGAGTGAATCTCCTAGCGAACAGACGTGTTGGTTAATTTACAAGATGGCGGAAGTTTTAATGACAGCTGTGTATATTATATAAGGGAGCCTTTGTGGAACCCATCGAGCAAGTTTTATAAAAAAATGTACCTGTAATAAAATCACTTTGGAATTAAGTTGCACAGAAAGTAAATAAAGATGGTAAGTTATAATGAAATTGGTTAGTTTTGAGAGTGACATCGTGTGTTGACTCAACCGCTCCCAACTGTCAAATGAATTTGTGCGTAGCACTTTGGTGTAGCCATGCATGAAGTCACTTAGTATATGAGTCACGTAAAATCTAGCTTAGCACCTAACGAAGCATTTTGGTGTGGCTTTGGCCTTAAGGTGACTTGATTTGTTGTTTAAAATCGAATAATAGTAATTAAAATAGTTATTCTAGTTTAAAATATGGACATGATTCTTTTTGAGTGAACAATTCTACTTTCATCTTTTTTGATTGAACAGGTCTGGGACATGATGTTTTTTGTTCGATTTAAAAAATATTATACAGGTGTTGCAAAAAAATAATCAAATTAATAATTTTGTAGAGTAATTTATTTCTATTTTAATCAAATGAAATAAGTAAAGTGTTACAAAATAAGAAGAAATTTTACTATAAAACTATAAATATACGTAGGTAGATAAAGCTGTATAATGACATTACACTGCTTGTACGATTTAAAACTGACAGTTGCTGGTGAACTGGTATGAAGCTAGACACAATCGGAAGGCTATGATTGGTCAATTCGGACATGATCTTTATTGATTGGTCTGAAGCCTTCACAAGATTCTTTTTGAAAAAGTACTAGTTTTTTATTATGATTTTAAAATTATTTATGTGCTTTTTTCATTGAAATGAAAATGTTAAACGGCTCTGTACCATCGATAAGAAAAAATCTGCTTTATCAACATTTTTTTTGTATCCGATGGACATGATATTTTTTTAATGTTACCTCCTCAAGTGTAGAGTTAACAGTTCTCTATTTTATAAAATTATTGTACAAGCTTTGTTAAAAATGTATATCGGCTACAATTTTTAAGAACTTGATGTTGATAAAAGAAAATAAGAGTGCTGTGGGTATATTATGAGAGAAAATGTATGAAAACTAATCCAAGTCGAATTGTAGTGAAATATATACAGTAAACGCAGTGTTGGAAGGAAAAGGAATTCCTGGTTGAATAATTTTAAGAGGAGGGTTTCACTGCTGTACGAGACCCTTGCTCAGAGCAGCCACAGTCAATAGCTACAATGATTACCAACCTTCGTTGAGGGAAGGGCCCTTAGAATTATTTTAGTTGTGACTGAGTTTTTTAATCTTCACATTATACGGATTTCCCCAAATACATATCACAATGTTGACCTGATAAACGTACTCGTATTATTCATAAGGAAGAATACTAGGGTGGATTTTTCTCATACAGCTAGTCGGTGGTGACAATTTATTAATTGTGTCACTCAATTGATACAATTCTCTAAACTACGAGGCAGTGAGTGTTTAGCCATAACTTTGTCTTTGCTAGTTGGTACGTAGAATAAAGAAAGTTTTTATGCACGGTTGTAATTATTGGGCACATAAAAATTAATAGCATTTTGGGACAGTCGAAATAACATTGCAATACTTTTAGTAACAATAACACGATGCACTCATGCCTTCATGTTTCGAGAATTTAAGTTATTTTTTATACGCTTTTTTTCAGAAATTTTATTTTACTCAATTGTGCTTAAGTTATAGTTGCATAACTAACTCAAATATCTCGAAACTATGTCATCTTGAGTTATCACAGACTTGCAACTGTGGGTTTCAAGCGCTAACCGATCAAAAAGTTTTTGAAGCAAATTTATGAGTTCGGAGGCTAGATTTTCCTAATTTGGTTTCGAAGGTTGGTAACATATAAAACAGGTCAACATATACTTACTGTTGATATCCTTGTGGAAGATCTTCGTGTCCTGGACCTCAGTCTTCCCATCATGTCTTCGCTTCCTCCTTCGGGCCACACCTCATCCCTATTCCCTGGAAGGTCCGTCTCCATGGTCACTCTTCCTCCGCTTTCCTCACACGGCTCCGAACGCATCTCTTGGGGGGTTTCGCTCAATTTTGCTCAAACAAGTAATTTTTTTCTTTAAAAAGTTCGCCTTCAACTACTTCGAACACTTAACGAGTTTTTTTAACAGTTCATCTGGTTTTTTTATTTGATTTTTTACTAAGGATAATTTTATGTTTAAATTTCAAACTCATTATACATCACTCAAAAGTAAATATTAAAAAAAAAAACAACTGTTATAGAAATTGAGTAGATATGTTTTGATGGTGAGAATACATCAAGAGTTAAAAATATAATTTTTAGATTATGTAATATTTATTGAAATAAATATTTGTTAGGTTTTGGATTCACTGGATTCTGAAACAAGGAAAAAGGGACATTGTCTATAAACACAGTTTTTTTGTAAATTTATTTTAAATAAAATCTTGCATTCAATGGTAACATTTTAATGAGAGTATTTAAAATACAGGCTTAAAGTAAGACAGCTATACAATCTTCACGTTATGCCAACCCTCTTTGGAGTGTTAAACAATCGAAGCTGTCCACAGTATCTGCGTGAAAATTCAATTTTCTTTCTAAGCGTGGACTTTCCCAACAATCTGGTGATGGCAGAATCCTTTATATACCAATGCATCACACATCATTCTAGACATTTTGCGGTTTAGCTCTATCAGATGTGTGTTCATTTTAGATTTCCGAAAAAACTTAAGAAAAATAATTTTTCTCAAAGTACTCCTATTTTCTCTTACACAGTTTTTACCAATATCCATATTTTATTTGAGAATAGTAATTTATTTTAAAATAATTTTACTGTAATTCGTTTTATCAAACACTGTTTATTCCACTTTATTTGTAACGGTATAACCCTACCGGTTTCAAGGCTTTCACCTCATCATCAGCGAGCAAAAAACAAACGTCAGGTTGGAAGTTGCTGGAATTATAGAGTCTGAATAAGTGATTTCGTGAACACAAATCCGCCTTAACAAATCCTCTAATTTATTTTGAAATAGTTAATCATTGTCACCGTGACAACCACACATTTTCTATCGATGATGTCAAATGCTTATATATCAGTAGTAACGGAAATAAATTGGACAGATTAGATGCCCTAGAAATTTCAAAGTCAGTGCATCGAGGTGAACATCTGGCAAACACATATATCCCAAGAATGTCTCCGCTGCTCGCCGAGATTGTCTCATTCCTAACTCCACCTTCAGTCCTCAACTCGAATGTTTACCATTAGAAGCGTCTATCTTGGTACCAGTACGAACATTATTCAGTCTTGTTTGTGCTCCCCTGATGATGAGGTGAAAGCCTTGAAACCGGTAGGGTTATACCGTTACAAAAAGTGGAATAAACAGTGTTTGATAAAACAAATTACAATGTATTTAAACCTCCGCAATGTTGACGCCTTAACTATAAATAATATATAATAATAAAATAATTTTAATTCACTAGGCTTGATCAGAGTTTCCCAAACTTATTTGGCTCACCGCTTCCTTTTCAAGGATATTTTTTTCAGCGCTCCCCTCAGGGAAACCATCTCTATCTCAACTAAGAATAAAATTGTAAGTGTAGATGTGTCTGTATTTTTTTAAATTTCACCAAAATATTTATGTAGCTGTGTATGTATTTTTTTAATTTAAAAAAGTTAAAACAACTTTTACTTAGAAAATAAAGCGATTCTTACATTATATGATCATTGGTTCAATATGTACGAATGATTGATAGTTTTGATTCTTGCGACGATGCATAAAGATGCGTCTTTATTTATTTATTATTTATTTATTTAACACTTTTATTGCAAATACAATCTGGCGGGCTTATTGCTAGGCGGCAATCTCTTACAGCCAACCAGACAAAAGTAAATGAATCAAGTTACGTGGTCGCATAAATCATTCAAATGACTATTCATCCCCACGAAATCCATAAACACATACGTGAGTATATACCCAAGAACCCGACAAAGACGGACAATCATCCGAACATTATTTTTCATATAAAGTGAGATATCGCCAATCAAAAGGAAAGGAAGGGAGGTGGAGAGGAAATGAAAAGAAAACTCAGGAATGAAACGCGTTATTTTACTGACTAGAAATTAAGAGTTTTTTCAATCGCTCCTTAAAGCATGCCAAGGACGAAGTGAGTCTTATATTGATTTGTAACTGATTCCAGAGTCTCACTGCATGGACAGTAAAGGACGACGTAAAACAAGAGGAGCGGTGAACTGGAAAAACCAATAGACAATCTCTGCTGAGCGTAGCGCTAATCCATGATTGGAAAGATACTGAAATTTTTCAGCGAGGAGAGTTAAGGATATTATACAGACGAGACAGTATGTGAATTTGGCGTCTATTTCTAACATTCAACCAGTTCAATGCCTTCTGGTATGAAGTTATATGACCCTGAAGAGAAGTGGGAATGACGAGCAATGTAAGAAAATCTTTTTTCCAATTTGCTATTTCTTCTTCGTTCGTATGTACCCTTTAGCATATTCAAATTGAAAATTTGGACATATTGAAGAGCGTACTCAGAAAAAAAATTTACTTCAGCCACTTCTATTTATCAAGTCTTTGAGTTTAACACCACTGGAGTAGGCACATAAATTGAGGCTCGTAATTGCAAATATTGGCAACACTAATACATGGGAAGAGGCAACAACATTAGTACACATAATCGGCTCGAGCAAGTATTGTTATCAGACGAACTTTATTTTCCAGACTGGTACAATTTTTTTTTTGGTTTTTGCTACCATTGGGATTCAAGCCCAGAACCCAAGTGGAAGTCAAACAAATTGCAACTAGGCTACATAAGTCATCATTTTGGTGTAATTGTATTATATTACACTTTCGTTACATATAGTACAACCTGGTGAGCTTATTGGCATGTGTAAAATCTCTTTTAATTAACCAGAAATATACTTTAAGTAGAAACCAGCAGGGCTGTGGAGTCGCTTAAAAAAAACACGACTCCGACTCCGACTCCGATTCCTATATTTACCAACAATACGACTCCGACTCCCCAACTCCGACTCCACAACTCCGACTCCTCGACTCCGACTCCACAACTCCGACTCTACAACTCCGACTCAAAAAAGCTCAATTTTAGCAGGTTGTTTCCTACCTTTGCATATAGTCATTTTTTTCATGTTATAGGGATAAAAATAAAACAAGATCAAACTTGAATAATTATTTATTAGAATTTATTCTTAAAAACAACATTGCTTCTATTAAATATGTATTCGTAGAGGCTCTCAAATCAGAATTGAGAATTTTAAGAGCGAAAAATAACCGCTCTACGGATACTTGGGTTGGGGGTAATGCTGTAACGATCAATGCTGAATTTTTTACGATTTCTAGATACCACTGTATTGCCATTTCAACATTTAACTTATAAGTTCGGTCAATTTTTTCCATTATTTTCAATGCATCATAAAATTCAATTTTAAATTTTGAAATAGAGTCTCCTTCATCTATATTGGGACTGTGATTCAAACGAAGACGTTTTAGTTTATCTTGTTCATTGAGATATTTTTCAAAATCGTCTTCAGATTCAGCGGTGTCGGATGAAGATGATGATACTTCGTGTACGCCTCCTGCTGTCGTCTCTTTTTCTAGTCGAAGGCCTTTTGATACGAACGGTTAATTCAAACATAGCGTTTTTCGCTCTATTTATTTGTTCTTCCGTCAATATGGATCGAACCATGGGGTTAACATAGATCCCAGCCAACAGAATTTTCTTTCGATGTGAGAAAGAAGGAGACAAACACATTTTCGTAGACTTTATGCATTAAATGGATCTCGGTGATTCACCATATCGGCGCGACTTGCGCCTGCAAGTTTAATATTCGTGCACAATACACATTCATTATAATAATTTAAAAAAAAATGTATTTTAAATTTTAACGAAAAATTAGTTGGAGTCGCTCGTTTTTTACGACTCCTACTCCGACTCCGACTCCGGCCCAAACACCGCGACTCCGCGACTCCGACTCCACAGCCCTGGAAATCAGACTGGAATATTTACTTATTTAAATAACATAACATGGTTTCAACAGAAATCGAACCAGAACCTGCAATACAGGGCGTCTTAATAACTATACCAGGGCGGTCTGTTACCTAAAAGCTTAAAATTAGCTTTTAGACTATCAAATTAAAATATAAAATTTATTACAGATACCTGCTTTTGCTGATAAATTTGTCGTTTTACGAGACAGGATTAAAGATTTCTAAAGGCGTATTCCTTTGAATCAATTTTCAATTTGGGACCTTCTTCAAAATAAACGGGAATACAATGGATCGCACTGTTTATACAAAATGTAATATGGATTTTGATTAACGATTATGATTATACTCAAATATAAAGAATTGAAGGAAATTGGTTCGTTATCTTATTTATAATGAAAAACGAGAAACTAATTATGTTTAGATAGATAGTGTTAAAAGATGTACAAATTGTAACTTAATAATAGTGATTCGAGTCAGAACCGCATGCGGGCGAAGGTCATAAATGTCTTGAAATATAGATTTTTGTTAAACGTAATATTCGCCTGAAAAATGTTGTTTATTGTGGTATGATATTGAATGAATATAGTGTAGGGTGTAAATTAATAAGTGGTATTGCGTTATTATAAGCTAAAAGTAGAGCATGTATAAGAGCAAACGGTTCCTTGAATGAATGGTTTCATCTTTAAAAAGGGATGAAGCAAGGATGTGTTATGTCACCCTGGTGATTTATTTATAAAAAGTCAATGGGTGGCATACAAATGACGAATGGGAATGTGTGCGAATTGCTGTATTCTGATGACATGGTGCTGTACTCTGATGACATAAGCGGATAATGAGGATGAAGATGAGTAGACCCTGAATAGACTCAGAGAAGGGAGGGGGGGACTTAAAGCAAGAATATCTTAAGATAAATAAATAAATATAGGTTTATTGACAGCAACATAGTATGTACATAATATATTTAAATAACACACAAATTGCAGAGAATACATTAAAGACAGAAGCATTCAAAAGGTCTGGGCTCATCTAATAACATCCCCTCGGCCAAGATACACCCCATCCCAGATGGGATTTCTTGAACGAATTAAATATGACTCACAATCTATGCTCATTTGGCCATCGGCCGGGATAATCGGGATAACATGTCCTGGGCAAGACCTGACTGATGTAAATGATAGGGCGATTTCTGTTCCCTCCTACTGGAAACACGTGCCATAATTAACAATTGATGGTTCGGAAATGGAATTGAATGAATGATTTCAATTTGTCGTAAAGTGACGAATAACGAGACTTGCAAAGGATCTGTAGGTATCTCTTCAGAGGGTTAAGGTTTCAATTAAGCCCGACCCGTTGGTAAATGGAAATCTTTGAGCGGAGTGAATACAACGTCATAAAGTGAACTCGAGTAAATTGAGCCTTCTCTAGATTCTCAATTTACGATCATTAATACGTTCCGGAGCTTTATGTCAGTTAACAACTTTACACTCGTCAAGGAGGTTCACTTTGTCAATATCACGATTTATAGCGTTAAGTTTTTGCTATTAAATTCTGTTATCAGCTCGCGGCAAGGATAAAATATGGAAATAATGCTTATTTTGTTCTTGAAATACTCATCGACTCCATGACCATTTAATTTTTTGAAAGCACCTTGTGGCCTAGCTTGTCTTCCAACTCGAGGGTTACGGGCTCGATCCCCATTGATTCTAGGTTTTTTTAAATAGTTTAATTTAGTTATCACTTAAGGCTTATTTAATATTTTTCTAATTCCGTGTCTACTTCAATGGTTCTAAATTTGTGTGCTCGAATAATAAGGTCCAAGATAATGTTGTATTCCGAATACAATCTTAATACAGTTCTCCCTATTACCAATTTAGATACGTGATGTATGAAACATTTACAACCTTCGCAGCCTCCTTAGTCTCGTTAATAAAATACTTGTATTTTAACTAGGAAATTGATTTTTGTTGGTAACAATTTTTTTTCAAAAAAGGGTTTCAGTCTGATTTCCTTTTAATATCTCTTTAACACCTTTCTGGTAAGTTGGAAGTGATTGCCACGTGGAAACAAATACGTCAGATTATATTGCATACAACGAAAGTGTAAAACAATATAATGAAATGAAAATATATCTTATACACGTATATATGTAAACACATTTACTTTCCAACATAAACTCACATTACAATTAAACACGAAGCGTCCCAGACTGGTTTTCACCTAAGACTTGTTTAACAAGACATTCGCTTAGTTGGATAAGATTGCTTTATGTCAATGAATCCGTCAGTTGTCAATGCCGATGAATCCGTAAACTATATACAACAAAAATGTAATGTAATGCAAATATCTCGTGCATTTCCCCCCGTCCACCCATACTGCAACTGCAAACGAAGAGTTTTAGTCTTTTCACTTAAATCTTGTTTAACACATTTTTGGTCAGTTGAAAAAGATTGACACGTGGCAATAAACCCACCAGCTTGTATTATACACAAGGAAAGTGTAATACAATAAAATACCTCAATCAAGTATATACATGACGACCTCCATGGCCTAATTGGTAGGACACTTAGCTCCCAGCCCGGAGGATGCGGTTTCGATTCCCGCTGGAACCCAGACTTTAAAAAAAAAGAAAGAATTTCAGTCTGGTTTTCATTTAAGACCTCTTTAACATCGTTCTGGTTGGTTTGAAGATATTGCCACATGGCAATAATCCCGTCATGTTGTACTGTATATAACGACTACAATAAATATCTAGCTACTAAAATGTGTATTTTATGGATAAATGGAGGTGCATAGACATGCTGTGACGTGGTTGAGAGTCACTGATTTGAACCCCGTTCTGTGCAACACCACTCAAATAACAGGTCTATTGTTTCCGCCCAGTATAATGTGCCTATAACTTTGGCCATGTATATTATTTTCAAAGTAAAACTATAACTTAAAGGAATACTATCTTTGAAAAATATTGAAATCCAAAAAACACATTTCCTCGAATATTAGTCGTCATGTTAAATGTTTGTTGGATCTTTTTAGCATTTTTAATGTTATTCAAGGTAATCATTTTTCATCCATATGTTTATGTACGCGGAGCTTCACAGTAAAACAAGAAAAACTACTTAAAATTTGGAAAAAAACAGTGTCAAAAATATTGACCTAGTATCAGAAAACGGATGGTGTCGATTTCGCAAAAATAAGGAACTTGAGTTGGGCTGGATACGTAGCTAACGCGAGCGGAGAGTAAAAGAAATATAAAAGCAGCTTTGAAAGAAGTTACTGAAGGAATAATATCATAAGGACATAGTTTCTTAACCCATGTGTCGCGATTCAAAATTGGGTCGGTAGATATTTGAAATGGGATTAAATCACGAAATATTTTCAACAATAACAATATTTTAATTTATATCTTTGCGTAATAACTTATGCAAAGTTACAAATATGCAAAAATCATTTTATAAAAACTTCCAAGCCACTTGACGTCAGAAGTTACGGTTTGTTACACAAACACATACACACTATTACGCCATTTTCCCGCTAGGGTTGGCAGAGAGGACGGAGCACCAGACTTTCGTATATCGAAATACATATTTCGCCTCTTCCACACCCTTCATATAGCCACGCCTTCTCATATTGCTTGTACGATTTCTCTGACTTCTTATATTTTCTTCGTTCAAAATATCATTAAATTGATCTAATCATACTTTTTCGATCTTCCTCTACCACACCTTTCTCTCACATGTGCACTGTTTATTTTTTTTTGTTAGTCTTTCTTCATTCATTCGTTCCACATGCTCAAACAATCTCAAAGTGCTCTTCTTCATCTTATTCAACAACTTTTAGTTACCATTCATCCCCAATCCCTCCATTCCATATCCTGTCGTACATTAATACCCCATATATTCTTTTAAGTGCACGCATTTCGACAAAAAGTTATTGGTTTTCAGAGTTCGTATACATTTATTTGATTGTTATCTACATGTGTTATTTTATTAGTGTTTACTTGGATCACGAAACTAAATTTATAACCTTAATCTGGGTCACGGTTCAAAAAGGTTAAGAAACACTGCATTAAAACGATGTTGTTAAAGGATACACAGAGCATTGGTGTCACCCACTTGAGAGAGTCAGCTCTGGATTTTTCCTGGTTGGGGAGTTTGTGATGCAGGAGGTCTGAGGAAGAAATTATATTAACAAGTTCCAAATATAATTCCATAAAATAATGACAAGCTTTTTCCTTGTGATTAGGTATGACTGTCATACATCTTGTGGATGTAAGACGTAAGTGTATTGATTTATATGTGTGTAAGTTGTTGCACTTTAGTAAGCTCACACTCTTGACAGGTCAAACCTTAAGTTCCGATGACAAGGAAATCGATGTTCCAAGGCAACTCGAAGGTTCAATCTGTTGCAAGCTTTCATTAGGAAGAGTTTTATACAGCGTTATTTTTTTATTGTTTTTAAGTGATGTTAGAATTTATGATTTGCAGCATAAAGAATACAGAAAAGCATAAATTCAGATATAAAATGGCCCAAGAATAAAACCTCCTTGAGATTAAATCTATCAGGAATCAAACATGAGCGTTCGTTTGCTTGGGTTGAATGCTAACCGTGAGACCACGGTCGTCGACCTTATAAACCGATTAAAATGAGTAAATATTGATAAGAAATTGTAAAGAGTATTGCATATTTTTATCAATATTTACTCATTGTTATCAATATTGACAGTCAGAGAAACATTTATGAAACATTCTTCAGAAATTTTCGAGTTTCGTTCGCGTTGTAATGCGCAAGTGAATGTGCGTTCGCGTTTTAAAATGGTGTCAAATAATCGATAGCGTTTCGTTGACACTTTTCACTCACACTCCATAAATATAGCATTTCCTAAAACGTCTCACTCTAAACATTACTCGTGATCTAGTCGGTACGATGCCTGTACTCCACTTTGGGGGTGCAGGTTCGATTCCCATTAGAACCTACTCTTTAACAAAAAAGGATGTCTGTCTGATTTTCATTTAAAGCCTCTTTGACATATTTCTGGTTGGTTGGAAGAGATCACATTAAAATAAACCCGACAGGTTGTACTGTATACAATAAAAGTGTAATGCAGTACAATTGATTCACGAGAAGGGGCACGAGGTTATTGTTAAGTGCGGATAAAGAGTTTGCGATGGAACCCTGCCTCGCAACTTGTAAGCTATGTGGAGTAGTGCTGTGGTAGAAGAAGATACGTGATATAGAAATGGCAAATTCCTTTTTCTAAAGCTCTATAGTGATTGACTTATTGATTTACAAGTGTAACTGTATCTAAGAACAATAACCTGCCCTTCCAACAGTTGATGTCACCTGATTTCTCTGATCATGATCTTGCGTGACGCTCAAGCAGATACTGTTTTTGAACATTTCAGTTCATCGCAACTTCCTCACGTCGACTTTTACTGTCCATACAGTTACACTCTAGAACCAGTTACCGCCTGCCGTACTATTCTTACTCTCGTTGGTTTGTTTCAGAAAAGCGACTCTAAAAATATTATTATACATATCTCTTCAATAATGTTAAGTGTTCCTCCAAAACTCCTATTCTCTTGTCCTTGCCGTCTTTCTTCGCTTTTTCTAATTTTTGGTGATATTTGCAAATATATTGTTTTACAATTTTTTTCGCAGGAGCTATATGAGAAGGACGTGAAAGAGGCAAAATATGTATGTCGATATAGGAAAGTATGGTGTTATGCACTCTCTTTCTACCCCTGAAGGGAAACAGCGAGATATTATATAAGAGTATGAATGAATAAACTGTTTTATATATTTCTAAATTCTTCAATATGTTTAAGGTTTTCTTTTTGAAAATAACGTTTTTTCACCTTTCACCAAGCAATTGGCACAAATTCATACATTTCCGTACCCGGAACATGAATTATGCCACGTGTTTCTAGTAGGAGGCAACAGAGATCGCCCTATCATTCACAACAATCATGTTCTGCCCAAAGCATCTAGTCTCGATGCTCGGAGAAACTAATATAGCATGTGCTGGAGTTCTGTACAGCCCCACAATCACATTTAATGGCTTTTTCGTTCAAGAAACCTCATCTTTGCATATTCACCTTGCATCTAGTCCCTCCTACTCGGAGTTTATTGAGTGATCTTCAAATAGGTCAAGACAGTTGGTCTCTAGGTGCTATATTTTCCGAGAGTTTCATCCGGTTGCTAGATGTTTTTTTTCTTTCTGTTACAGAGAACGTGCCTTCTTGTCCTCTCTTATATTGCAAGTTATAGTTCGGAAATTTTAGGATGAGTCCTGTGACAGCTCACAAATTTGCCCCAATACAACCTTATATAATTTATTCTAATAAATAGCAAGTTATTTAGGTAAAATGTATTTACCTAAATAACTTGCTATTTATTAGAATTGAGGCTTATATTAAAGTTGATAAAATAATTAAAATTACTGAACGTCGTTACAAGGTTGTATTGGGGCCAATTTGTGAGCTGTCACAGGACTCATCCTAGAATTTCCGAACTATAGTGACCATATTAAGAGTGTGTTGAGTCCTAGACTTGTTAGTTTTTTATATGTAAGCTGCAAAACTTCTATCAGATATTTCTGATGTTTCGATAATATCATCTTGTTGTTATCCTTCGGATTTCGTTTGTATCAATACCATATACCAATTAATTAGTTATTTGCACACTTTAAAGTAAAGTGTCTTATTAAATTAATAAATAAATTTAAACACTATCCAGTTATAAAGAAACTCGATTGTACGTAAAAACATGTGATATGTGTTTCAAATAAATAAAATTGAATTCCACTGGAAATGAATTATTTTATTTTATCGCACTTCCGTGGTATAGGCGACCCCGGATTATATTTAGGACATAACATACAGACAATTATTATTTAATTACGTAACATTTCAGAGATGAGTTTGCTATTCGCTCAGCGGGTGTCTATAGCGGGATTAACAGCACCGAGTCCTGCCCATCACGGATACAAGGGGTAATAGTAATGAAGATAAACAGGGCGTGCGAAACGTGTCATTCGACGTGGTATCCTTTGGCAAGCTTTACCATGTCGCATTTTAGCTGGTGTTTGCAAAACAAATTATGTTTTTTTTTCAACCAAATATAATTTGTGTTTTTACAAATGAAGTATTTTTTTACAGTAAAATGAATGCCTATTCTTATTCTTCTTCTTTGTCGCGTGCTCAATTAGTTTTATATTATCATGTCGTGGTCTTCTGCTACGTCTCAAACTTAGCGCACCACGTGTCTCCATACCTTCATCCCTTCAGTGCTGAAATATGATCCTAAAGCTTCTTTGTTAGATCTGTCCGTCTCATACGATACTTTCCTCTTGTTTGTCTTCACTTACCTTCGCCATTTCTTAAAAATAATATGTGTATACTGAAAAAAGTTATTTTATGTCAACTGGTTTTTAAGTTTAGAAAAATAATTTGAATATTTTTTTATTTATTACGCTTTTACATAGCAATCGTGAGCATTGATTGAACTTACGAGTAAATTGGTCGTACTGTAGAAATAATTATACGACTCCATTTCTCACTGTCAGTAGAATTTTTACTACACTTTTGAGTTAGTAGAAATGATGTTTGTTGGACTCTCCTATTTTCCCTTGGATCACCAGTCTCTCTATTGTATCTTCCCGTTCGGTAATATGGCTGTAGTGTCTGAGCAGTCACAGTTAATATGGCTGTAGTGTCTGAGCAGTCACAGTTAATATGGCTGTAGTGTCTGAGCAGTCACAGTTAATATGGCTGTAGTGTCTGAGCAGTCACAGTTAATATGGCTGTAGTGTCTGAGCAGTCACAGTTAATATGGCTGTAGTGTCTGAGGAGTCACAGTTATATAGTCGAAAATAAACGGTATTCAATTTGCAGCTGTTTCAAAATTCATGAATCTCCTTTAGAAACTTCTTGGTTTGTTGAAAGAGATTACCATTTGGCAATAAACCCCTCAGGTTGTAATGCATCTGTATATAACGAAAGTGTAACACATATAATAGTAGGAAAGAGCTGGGAAGGAAAAAATATTTTTTACTCATACCAATATAATAATTAAAGGACCGATATCTCGCCGTTTTGAGGGCACACTATCCTGAAAAGCGTTCAAAACATTTTTCGTTAAAAAAAATAATAAAAAAATGTTTCTTCTCTTATTTTTCATTAGGTAATATTTTAAAATCATATAAATAAACTAAATAATTCGTAGTTTTTAAAGCTTTAGTTTACCAGGAATCATATACGAACATAAAACCTACACACTTTTCATATTCCCATGTCTTTCCTTGATCCCTTTTCTTAATATTATGGTTAATGGAACAAAAATTACTTATTTAAGGTTTACTTGCCAATTTGGGAATACCTATTTTTATTATGGGGGTATATTAATATGGATCAAAGGAATTAGCTTTCAGGATACTTACATCGACAGAACAAAGGTTGGCATTTTTTATCACTTGATATTACCACACAAATATGATCTTTATCAAAATATTTTAGATATATGTGTATTCGAAATGATTAGTTTTCTATTGATTATTTTAAAATAATATTGTATAATCGTAGTAGGAAAAAGAAATGTTAATATTTTTCTCAATATTGCATATTTTAAAAAAATAGATTAAGTTATTAAAATCAATGAAGAATTAAAACATGTATACTCGAAGAGAATAGTATCAAAATCTGTTAAGATGATGGTTCACAACAGCATTTTCGTAAATATTTTGATGTATGGGAGTGAAATGTGAACGTGAAAAAATATTGAAAGAAGCCGAATAGAGGCTGCAGAAGTGTGTGCATTAATAATAATACACGGAATGACAATGTACGACAGAATACGAAATGAAGGGATTAGGGATGAGTGTAAACTTATAGCTGATGTGTTGAATAAGATGAACAAAAGCATTCAGATATGGTTTGCAAAAATAAAACGAATGAATTAAGAAAGACTAGAAAAAAAATAATAAACAGTGCAAAAACGAGAGGAAGGCATAGTAGAAGAAAACCGCAAAAGTATGATTCGATCGAGTTAATAATATTTTATTAACTCGGTCGAATTTAAAAGAAGAAAATATAAGAAGTCAGAGAATTGGAAGAGGCGAAATATGTGTATCGATATACGAAATTTTAGTGTTCCGTTCTCTCTGCCAACCCTAGCAGGAAAATGGTGTAATGATTTTTATAAGAATGAACTTAAAACTGATTTGTTGAGTAAGATGAAGAGGTTCACTCAGATATGGTTTGGACACGTGGGACGAAATAATAAAGAAAACAACAACAAACAAATATACAGTGCAAATGTGTAGAATTTGGAAATAATTCTTTATGAAACCAATGCTGATTGTTTTAAATATATTGCTGAAAACTATGTTACGTTATATTCTTTTGCACTTTCGCTGTTAACAGTACAACCTGGTACCCTTATTTCACTATTGACAGTACAACCTGGTACCCTTATTTCACTATTGACAGTACAACCTGATACCCTTATTTCCATGACACCACTTATTCCAACTAATCGTTTCCTTTTTTATTATAAAGAAAAAATATGTTAAACAATTGAAATCTAGCCCTCAAACCCCGACCTAGAAGACATACATTTTACTAACAAGGCTATGAAAGTGATCATAAGGCCACGAAGATCGACGAATACTTGCGGGATGAAGCGTTCAAAGTGTCGATTTAAGAAAGGAGATAACTATATTGTAGAAAGGGATAATATTGCATTGTTTTATATTGTAATGAATTGCACGTTCTTTGCGTGCAGTACAACTTGACGGGATTACTACCATATGACAATCAATTCCAACCAACTAGAAAGACGTTAAAGAGGCCTTCAGTGAAAACTAGAAGAAGCTTTAAAAAATGTGGGTTACAACGGGAATCGAACCAATAACCCCCGGGTCGGAAGACAGGTGTCGATCCAGTTAGGTCATGGAGTTCATCAATATTTTGATACACGTACAACTTGGATCTCGATATACACTAACATGAAACGCAATTGTTCATTTGTGTCACCTACCATTTTTGAAACCAGTATAATGCCCGATGGTCCTACTATCCTTCTAGCTCCTATCAATAGGCTAAAGTAATTTCATTTCATAGGAAAAACAAAATATTTCTCTGTGTCCATGCCACATAACGCAAAATGAATGAAATGCATTTAATTAAGCCATATAAAATAAATACAAATAAAAGTCAATACAAAATATTTAAATATTTCGTTTACACTTACGCGATAAAACTCAAGTACATACTCGTATGTGTAAGGATTTGAATGCAGAGTTGGAATGTTCGAGTGTTTCAGTATTTAGAACAAATTTGTGACTAAGGAATGAGAAAACTTCATCAAAGACCTTGCTTAGGGAAGCGGTTTTTTAAATATACAAAATTGAGGGTTTTTAAAATTATTATTTAACTATCCTCGTCAGTTCGCCTTTCCATGTAAATGTTGAATGATATATTATGGATAATAAAAACAAGAAAAATACTTATTGGAATACTCTTTATTACGTTACTTGACCAAAAAAAAATTTAACAATAGTAAACATGATCATTAAATACGTACAAATACTAATATCTCAATTAAAGGAAACTTCAGTACTTGTATTTATCCTAAAGTTGTATTTTGAATAATCCTCATGCCTTATATTGCACACCACATAAAAGTATTAAATTACCATCAAGACAGAAAACTACATTCAATAAAATATTATTGAACTAAGATAAAATTTGATTTTTGTTTGTTAAATGAAAAATTTAAGTATCATTAATTTTCTTAGAACAGGCAATCAACCTATTTCGAAAGATGACAAAATTACTTCAGGAAATTTCTTTGTTTATGAGATTTTGTTGCTAAAATTTTGCGGCTTTTGGCCCCGCCCCTGTTATGATTTGTTCCAGTAAATAATAATTTTTCAAGATTCTTCGACACAAAAATCTTCTTTTTTTGACACAGATTCGTCAATGAACAAACGTGCGTTACCTTTTGCCACGTCATAAGATTTTTATATGCACGAGTATATTGCAAATATTTTTTATAGAAACTCATTCATTAATGATTTATTTTTTAAATATTTCTATATATATACAACGGCGTATATTTGCCGTCTCACTAAGTCCATTGCCTGTTTTGAGACAGCTGACTTACACCAGCAAAATTCACATTTATGTTACACAACCCATCAAGTCTGAGTTTCAACCATTCGTGAGATTTGACAACTCTTAGCAAAAAAATGTGTTTGCACAATTTTATTAAAACACTTAAAACTTGGGAATATCTACATCATTGTATGCAAATATTGTGTCTCATGTAGTTTTTCTAGCATTCAATATTATTTATTGCATGTTATTCAAAGTAAATTGTATTGTATATTGCATTATATCTTATAGATTTGGGAGCACAAAGTTATAAACAGAATTAAGGTACTAGTGAATAAAACCTTCCAATAATCTCAGTACTTGAATTTCTTTGTCATCAAAACCTCTAGTTTGATTTAAAATAAAATAAAAGATATGCTATGTCAGGTTTTTGAGATTTATTCTAAAACAATGATTTTGTTAGGAAATATTTATTATAATTAAAACCAAAGAGGCACGGAGAAGGTATTTTTTGAGAACGGAGAAGGTTTTCAAAGAAAAATAAACCTAAAATTTCAATACTTGAGATTGGTTTTAACTTTCTCAAACGATTTTTAAATTTATTACTACTATTCAAAAGTAAAGTAATACTTCACTTTCTTTTACATAAAATCATGAACTCTCACATAAAATTTACTGAAACTAATTTCGAAATGACGATGAAAAGATTTTTTCCATCGTCAAGAAGTACTAGAATTCTCCTATAAATTGAATGTATTTTTAGGGTATTAATTCGCAGAAATCGTCACTTTAATATTAATTAAAAATTTGATAAATATTTTTCACAGTGTGTTTATTTGAAAAAAAAAACAAGTTGCGGAATTGACGAGATGTTGGGTTCGATGTAAAATGTCGAAGAATTTTTAATGTTATGATACGAAAGAATCGAAGAGAGTTTGTCTTGATAGGAAAAATGGCACTCTGTCCTTTCTGTGTACCTCAACAAGGATTTGTCGTAATGGTATATGTGTAGTTTGAAAAAAAATCCATTTGTGACATTAAATTTGATATAGACTAATCCTGGTATAATGTTTTTATACAAACATACTTTATTTGTAAATAAAACTATAAAAATCCGGGGTAAATCATTCGTAGTAATCCATTTTATTAAGATATAAGTATTTAATTATGAATTGAAATAAGTATGAGTATAATGAGTTTAACTGTTACTTAAATAACAATTTTATCATTCCGCTCCACTGGAATAGTCCAAAGGTATATCGTTACCGGGTTATGCGTTAATTTGCTGAGCGATGGATACATTTATTTTATGTCCAGTGTTTCATTTACTTGGATAGATATATCATGTAATAGTTCCACTCTATTAAAAACCACCTGATAGGCTGCATGGTAATTTTTTTCAGCTAACCAAATATGCAAATAAAAACTTAAAGTATTTATCTTTTCTTATACCTGAACTTAAAAAGCGCTTAAAAAATATTTAAGACAGCTTTTCATATCGAGTACAATTAAATGCTCGAATTTTGGCATAAAACGATGCAAGGCTACGTTTTAGTTTACGTCTTACTCTATTTTTAATCAAAACTTTCCATAGTTTGCTTTTTATTACGCGGTCATACACTTTTTCCAAGTCTACAAACATACTAAAAAATGTTGCCATATATTTTCCTCAAACATACATAAAAAGAAAGTCTGATCCACACATCGTCTTCCTGTAAAATAGTTAATTAGTTATTAACTGTAGGTTTTAGTTAACCTTTGATAAACGCAGCTCAATGTTATGTAATGACTGTTACTTAATTGCTTTTCTGTACCTATTTGCCACTATCCGCTTTGTTAATTAACTCTCGCAACCCTTATTTACATTTTCCAAAACCATAGTGTACCACAAAAATAATTTTGCAAAAAACTACCCTAAGTCTTTATTTATCTACCCAAAAAAGTAAATTATTCACTTTTTTTATTTTGACTTTTACTATCACTCGCCGAAAGAGTAGTTTACCAAGTTGAGCTTTTATTTATCCAAAAATATAAGCAATTTAACCAAAGCATTTAACAATATTTACATTTAAATGGATTATTTTGCGGAAAAAGTGTGTTTTAAGTGAAATATTTCACAATAAACTCACCAACCTTGAAATTACTTCACTCAAACATTTTCATGAAAAATGTTTATTCAAATTTAAAATATTGTATTCAAAACAGTTTTGACTGGCAGCTTGAAGGTTTATAAAGTTCTTGAACATATTTTTGCTCAATCATTGTCAACAAAGTAACTTGTAAACATGATAAAGTTTTTTTATACATTGTTGAAATTCATTAATTCATTTCCGTGTTCGGATTATCAATTATGCTATGTGTTTCCCTATCGTTTGCAAAAACAAGGTCCTGCCCAGAGCATGTAGTTTCGATGTTCGGACAAAGTAACATATTTTGTGAGTCTTGTATATCCCCACAATCACATTTAGTGCTTTTTTTCGTTCAAGAAACATTGTAATTGATGAAAATAAATACATTAGATGGTGTTTGATTTAAAAATCTTACTATAACGATATACACATACATTTTCGCACACCATTTCCCTGACTGGGTAAGTAAAAAGGACACAGTGCCAGCGTTTGTATCTCGATACACATACTTTGTCTCTTCTACATCCATATAACTTCTACAATTCCCAGTTAAAATCTTACTTCCTCCAAAATGTCATTCACTCTTTTTATACTCGTACTTTCCTTAGTCTTCTCTTCTTACGACTTCTACTCATATTGGCATTATATATTTGTTTTGTTAGTCATTCTTTGCTCATTTGTTCTACATGCCCAAATCGTCTCAAAGTGCTCTTCTTCATCTTACGTAACACATCAGCCTTAAGTTCACGTTCACTCCTCATCACTTCAATCCGTAACATCTGTATTAGAGGGCAAGCATTTTAACAACTAGATCACACAGTTTGTGATAAAATATCTGCCTTAATTTATCTTTATGTTTGTTCCCTTATCCTAGAAGAGTCGAAGGCTCAAGGCACTGCCATCTGACCTAGTTCCGCGGTAACTCGATCATTTTATTTTATTGGAGGTTTAACTCCATCCATTTTGAAGCTGGCTGTTCATATTGAAATCTTGTTTCCAATATTTGGATATGCAAATAAAACGTAGACTTGACGAAAGAGGGATGAAAATAAGATTAATGCGGTAGGAATAAGAGCATTGTGTGGAAAAACTTTTTATGGCAGAATATGTAATGAGGATGTTAGAAAATAATGCGAATTGAAAGAAGATGTTGCGCCTTAAAATAAAAAAAAACGAAGCGTTGAGATGGTTTGGCCATGTAGAAAAAAATAGTAATGAAATGTTAACCCATAAAAAAAGGAAACAAAAACCAAAGGACTACTGTTTCTTTAAATATTTCTTTCGGTTACAATACTCACATGTACTAGATGTGTGGTAGTGTTATTGTCTGCCCACATGTGGCAGTATTTCCAATTAGTGCGATGGCACACTGAGTTTTTTGCCCACTGCAGTGGTTTTCAAACCAAAAACTTGTTTATAAAGACTGAAAAAATATGTTCCGTCGTCCACGTTCTTCAACATGTTTGCATCATTGATTCGAATTTGTCGAGAATAATGTACAAAAAAATTGTTTTATTTTACACTTTTGCTGCCAACATCTACAACCTGGAGGGTTTATTTCCAACCAGAAAAATGTTAAAAAGGTCGTAATTGAAAAACTATCCGAAATCATATTTTTTCTGTTGGCTACTAACGAAAATCGAACTCACAACCTCTTGACTGATAAACAGGTGTCTTACTTACTAAAAAAATGTATTTGTTGCCGAAAATGTTTTAATAAAAGGTTCGTCTTTCGAATAATATTTAGAAGTTGGTAAGACGGTTTTTAATTCAGTGTCCTTTTCAGGAATCTATCAAGGCGATTCGTAAAATACTTCGGCTCGTTAATCATGTGAAATAAATACTTCAAACGTAAACAGTCAAGATGTAAAATGTACGCACTTGACGGACAACTTTTTTTGATACGATGGCGTCAACATTAAAAATTACGTTACTCCTGATTTACTGCAAGATTTTTTGCACTATCATTAAAACTCGATCTATCTATCTACGAGTATATAAATAAAAATGTAAATATTCGTATATAGAAAATGACTAATCTCCGAAAGCTCTCTACCGATCACTTTGAAATTTTAACAAAAGTTGACATTCGTATACATAAATGTTTATATATTTTTATTTATATATCGGTGTATATAAAAAAGTTTAGAAATCAGAAAAAATAACGTTAGCGCCTCCTGCAGCGGACACGGACGAACTAAACTGACAGTTATGTCACATTGCATTTTCGACGTTTCGGAATTAATATTAAATAATTAAATCTATATAAATACAATATTAAATACTTTAATGTTTAATAATAAATATTTCCTTTTGAACAATAATTCTACAATACATTTATTACAGACGAAAAATAGGTTAGAATCCGAGATACGTCAAAATAACATTTGTGTTAATAAGGATAAGTTCCATTGTGTCATAGCAGCTTGAAAAAATCTTAATCTGGCTGAATCTAGACTTTATAGCGCAAGCGCAGGAAATATATTTGGCAGAACTAATACTAAATTTGTAAAAAATATCCAACTAACATTTTATCTGTTTTGAAATATTTCGAGTATCGTTAAAATAAATATAATCGCTAAAACAAATATAGCTTATATGTATAAAAAGATCTAAAATAGACATAACTTATTTTTGTAATAAAAAGCGCAATCCAACGATATAAAATCGGCGTACTTATGTCCGCAAGTAAGAATATGTAATAAATCATAGTTGCGTTTAAATATTTACGTTTTTATTATTTATATAATGTTTTCGGTTTGGTATCGTATTATTATTGTGTTTAAAAAAATATTGTTGTCATATACGGTTTGATTATATAAATAGAATTGGACTCAAACAAAAGAAGAGCAAAATGCACTAAATATTTATGCACAGATATCGAAGGCAACGCTGTAATAGATATACAGCAGATGAAATCAAAAGGTGTCGCGTTGCACATGTAAAGCAAACGTAAAATTTTCAACAAATGCCACAACAACAAAATACTGAAGAAGAAACCAAAGAACGTCGCGTTGTAGAAGCACACCAATTGCGTGACTTTCATCAACGTTTTGAGAAAAAATTAAGTAAGGCATCATAACTCTGACGAGACAGAGTTGAAATTTGACGAGATCAGAGTAGAAATTCATAAGTGTGATTCGATGAACGCTGAATTCCAATTGAGCCATTCTCTCAATTTTGCAGTTAAAAGATCTTCGGACAAAACGTTCATATATTGCTGCCATAAATTAACTATTCTTCTTAAAGATGAACCACGATGTCAATTATCTCATCTTTTAATGGAGTTGTTGAGCAATTCTGATTTTCCGGACGATCAAAACTTTAAAACAATCAAACATTCGTTCTTATAACTTCTTCAGTAGTTTTTTACAACCTAAGCAAGTCAATATAAATCCCGTAATATTACAGCTTGTATAATATATAATAATATTTTAATATGCAATACGAGTAGTTTCCATTGTAATTTTTGGGTATTGATAGTTTTTGTTAATGGTCCTAACTTAAAAAAATAGAAATAAGACTATATTGTTTAAATAAAATATAAATTAAAATTGTTTGAGCTAGTGATAATAGGCAAACCTTCGTAATCGAGTATGATTGATAGCCATCATATGAATAAAATATATTTGAGCGTATATAAATTAATTGTGTGCGAGTTGCTGCTTTTCAGCAAGCATATCATTTTGATACATAACACCCAAAACTTTAATGGTAAGATAGTAAATTTTCAAGCCCATCGGAAGGTTTAATTTGCTGCAATCTTTCGTAAGACAGTCTTTTTTATAAAGCACTATAAAATTCAATGTTAATTGCCCTAAAGTTAAAATAAGTCTGCGAGTGAATCTGCTAGAAACTGAACCTAGGGCGCCTGCTTGCTTAACGTGAATGCTAACCGTTAGACGACGGTCGCCGACTGTGAGTTGGTGATGATGTATCATTAAAAGTATGTAAATTAACTTTGATGGAATCAAGAAAGCTTTACCGTTCATGGCCTTGGATAGCATGTGACACTAGTTTCATATATGCAGTACCTACCAAAATATAATTGGTGAAGTGGTCCAATCATCTCAATTTTGGCTTTATAACTCGTTGATATTTTTCAGGTTTGCTGTTCAGAAGGCGTTTGAGAGTCGAAATACTTCCATTCATCATACCTGAACGAAAAATGTAATTCTTTCATTCTTAAATGAATGGACATCCAGTTAGTTTTTGTAAAGTACTTATCTTGTACTTGGTAGGCTAGTTAGTAGGACACTTCACTTTCACTCAGAGGCTTCGAGTTTCAGTTTTTATGGTGCCCAAAAACAAAAAAATATTGAGAAAAGGTTTCAATTTGGTTAAAGAGTACTGCTTAGTAACATTACTTAAACGCGGTAGGCAGGCGTGTTCGAATTTTGTTGTCTATGTGCAAGAGTATTTCAAACACGTACGATTGTGAACTGCGAGTTACTTGTCTATAAGAATGGTTTTAACTCGAAGGTACTATTATTGGGGCTGAAGGCAATATTGTCTCCCGGGTTTGCATTTAATATATCCGAATTACCGATTGGAATATGTTGAGAAGTACCATGTGAATAAATAAACTCAGTAACTTGTTGACCAAACTCCGCTTTCACATCAACACCCGACACTATACCTTAATATATATATTCGTAATATTGATGCAAGTAGGTTTAAAACACTTTTCTAGTAATTAAGATATAAATTTTTATAAAAAAAATTGACATTTTTTATATAATGTCTAAATTTTTTATAAAACATTTATATCTATTATATTACTGCTTATTTATTTTAATAAAACATTTATATCTATTATATTACTGCTTATTTATTTTTATAAAACATTTATATCTATTATATTACTGCTTATTTATTTTTATAAAACATTTATATCTATTATATTACTGCTTATTTTTTTTAAAAACATTTATATCTATTAAATGACTGCTTATTTATTTTAATTTTTCGTATTGTATTGTAGTTTATATGTATGAACATCATTTCCTACTTGTGATTGTATTTTGACAAAATTTGGACTCATCTCAGCTTTTTTATATTTTCGTTGACAGTTAATCTGAGGGCTTACTTTTAAAAAAAATCTGCAATTCGTTAGTTTTCTGTTTTTTCCTAATCTACATATAAAAAAGTGTGGGTTGAAAAACGTCTTATGTCCTCGCAGCAGGGCTCACCCTTTATTGGTGAGGTGTATCTCGACCGGGGGGATTTTATGAGATGAGCCCTGATGGGGGATTTTATGAGATGAACCCATATTTTGATAGCTTGCCTCTTACATGTACTTTTTGCTATTTATCTTGAGATATATGTACGATTTTAGAGTGTATATTATTTAATAAATGTATATATGTACTATGTTGCTATCAATAAACTTCTATTTATTTATTCAAATGTGCATATTCGTATATTCCTTTCTTTCCACTTAAAACCTAAACGAATGTGTAGGATATCTTCCGCATAACACGTTTCTTTTGAAAAATCAACATTTTATCATATTACGTGGGAGCTTTAAGCTTTAAAGAGATTCTTTTGAGCACGTCATAAGAAACCATACGCGATATTTAAATTCATGAAATGGTAAGTATACAGAAAAAAAAATCTTTTTTTCGATTAAGTCGTATTATTTTATCATTTCAGTCTAAAAAACATGTTAAATACAGTGTTTAATGCGATGTATGAGTGAACTATGAAATATTGGGTCATGTTGAGGAATTCTGCTATTTAGGTAGAATCTTTTCAGTTGATGGAAGAGTTAAAAAGGATAATGAATGGCGTGTAGCGATATAAAATCAAGTCAATTAGGCACTAAAACATGTATACCGGACAGTTTAAAAAAACTGCTAAGATGATAGTCCACAACAGTATTGTAGTAACATCTTGATGTTTGGAAGTGAAATGAAGACGTGAAAATAGACTGAAAGGCGCTGAATAAAAGCTGTATAAATGCGTGAGATGGTTTGGGCATGTAGAATGAACGAATGAATAAAAAAAGACTAACAAAAAAATATGAAGAAAACATAGAAAAGTTTGAAGCTATGTTCTCTCTGGTTACCTCGACAGTGAAATGGAGTAAAGGTATGTATGTATAAATGATATGTTTTATGTGGAAAAGTGGAGAGAAAATTTCCCGAGATGAAAGGTTGTCCATGGTATAGTGCGGTCAATCTTTGATAAGGCTTCCGGATCATTTTGGAGGTGCTACATATGTCAGTGCTCAACTGTGCAGATTGAGAATTGGTCGACATTCATGGAAATAAATGTACTCGTAGCTCCGGACAACTGCCTGATACTTAGAGAAAACGCTGCAACACCATCGTCTTTCATAGATGGATGGCTGCCATGGCATGTGTATATATCATGTAAATGCTAGTATAACATGTTGATGAAATTTAATTGATAAGAAACCTGTTTTCCAAGTCGGGGGTGGCAGATTCGATAAAAATTCTTTATAAAAAGTAATTCGATTACTTTTTATAAAGAATTTTTGTCTGATTTTTACTGAAGACCTTTTTAACATCGTCTTGGTTGACTGGAAGATATTGCCATAAACTATATGAATGTTTTGAGGTGCAAAATGTGATGTTCCATACATACCATTACGCAATGGCTCTTTTGGGGGAGGCAGAGAAGAAATATATCCATCCCTTCTATCCATACATATGGCTAACACCTTTCCATATCCATATATAAACGCTCTCCTGTTTCTAGTATTTCGTACTTTTCCTTCAGTTAAAATTACCCTACTTTACTTCAACCTTCCTCGCTCACCATTCATTTCAGACATATACATTTGTTTTTTTCTTTTTAAAATCTTTCGCTACTCATTGTTTATTTTATTTTACATTTGACACACCCTTTTTTTTAAGATTAGATATGACCGAAGTCATAGGTATCCTTAATACCCTCGAACACTAGGCGGAAAAAGTGCCTGTGTCGTTCGAGAGGAGTAGCACAGCGCGGGGTTGGAACCGACGACCTTCCGCACATAAGTCCAGCGCGTTACCGCGTGGCCATGCCCCTCATTTTAATCTAATTACATCAAACACAATTAATTATCTTAATGTGGTCAAACCATATCGAGATTCCATTCTTTATTCTACTTATAACATCCGTGATTTGATGTTTATTCAATGAAATTTGTGGTTTTTATTCAGTTTATAGGGAAAGATAATGTTTCAAAATTCTGAAGAAAGATTATGATCAAAAATAAAAAAATATATTAAATAACGGTACGAAAACATGGAATACTTTTAATAAAAAAAACAAAATTTATTCAGTGATATAAATTCGCGTAGTGAATATTGTAAGTTTATTTTTACTATATTTATAGTATTATGTAAACATATTTTATCTTGGTCGTTTTTTTTGTTACACAAAGGTAGGTAAAACTCAAAGTATTTTTTAGATGGATGTTTCGCACATTTAACCCAAGCCTTTCAAAAGGTTGAATGGTATGATTTTGAGATAATGAAGTTTCAAATCTTAAAATATACAATTAAAATTCAAATTTATACTACGAGTTGCAATGTGCTAATGTAGTATTATTTGAATAAAACAAATTTTCCTAACTATCGTTTTGCCATAACTTGAAAACGTTGATGTATGAGAGTGAAACGTGGACGTAGTAAAGGATTACAGGAGCTGAAAAAAATTGTAAAGATGCGTGCATTGAGAAAAATATTATACATGGAGGGATAATGTGTGACAGAATACGGAATATGAACGTGAACTTAAGGTTGGTGTATTAAGTAAGATGAAGAACAGTACGTAGATGGTTTGGGCATTTAGTACGAATGAATAAAGAAAAAAATATAAAACAGATATACAGTGTATATGTGAATGGAAGGCGTATGAGAAGAAGACGAAGGAAACTATGGTTAGATCAAGTGAACGATATTCTGAAAGAAGGAAAAGTAGTCAGTAAGAGAAATCGTAGGAGCTGTATAAGAACGTGTAAGGACGTAGAAAAGCTGAAGAATGTGAGGTGAAATAGGAAAGTCTGGTTCTCTGATTTATGTGTTTCGAAAGACGACACTATAAAATTGTAGTCACATTTGAATAATTATTTAAATAACAATAAGGGTGAGACATTGAATGTGATTGGGATACATATTGAGAATACTTCCAGGCAGCTGAATACAAGTTGTGCTGCCGTATCACCCACCCTTAAGAGGCTTGATAAATAGGACACTCATTAAACACCCTACTTCGGCGTTATCATAAGGATATTTAAAGTCTCGGCTTAACGTTGTAGGACGTGAAGTGTTGGGCTTTTGTCCAATCTTGATGGTGTTGTTCTTCGGCATCACTGTGTTTCCAATAATCGTTCAAAGTGACGATATCTTTTTAAAATTGTCGTAAAAGTTTGTCAAATATTGTCGTAAAATATTTTTATTTAATAAAAATTTAAATCACTTACAGGATATCAATAAATCAATTAGAATTATATCTGCGAGTATTTATTTCATACATATTACAGTCGTGTAAATAGATTCGTGGAAATGTTATAATTATTATTTTTCGTGTTTTTAAACTTCATTCTGTAACAATCAGGCAAGTTTATAATCAGGTGGCAGTTTTTTTCCAACCAACCAGACAAAAGTTAGTAAAGTAACTTACATATTCGCAAAAAATACTCGAATCAATATTTTTTACACAAAATTCATGCATAATGAATATAAAAGTGTGATATCATTAATCTAAAGAAAATCTTTGATGACAAATCTTTGATGGGGGAGGCGAAAGGAAAATCGCTCATTCTTCAGCCAACTAAACCCTGACAAAGTGAACTAAATATGCGAATTCTTAGCTACCGTTTTGTACATTCGGTACATTCTAACTATCGGGTTACAGTAGGCTGCTTTGTTTCTTAACGTAAGTAACCTAAACGAAGCAGACTTTTAAGATAGCGACAATGAAGGCTTTAATCAGTTTATTCCCAAGTTGCAGATGAGTTCGCAAGACAATGCAAGATTTTCTAAAGCGTCTAATAAAAAAATTCGTCTGATAACAGCACTCGCTAAATGTGTGCAATTGATGTTAAATGACAATGTTTTCAAACCTTACGATGACGAAGTGTGAACTAAGTGCTTACTTCTATGGTTTTATCCTGAAAGTTTGCTTATTGAGCTGTAGACAATATTGATTCTGGGGCATGCTCTTTAACATGTCCACATCACCATTAAAAAAATATATATAATTCACGTAAAATTCCACATACAAACAAACCATAACACGATATCCTATTGATGTAGTCGGATTTTTCCACGCATAGAACCTTTTTTATTTTCCGCATTCAACTTTATTCTGTTTTCATAACTTAATTACCCCCCAGTTAAATTTTCTATAAAATAACCTATTATTATTAGAATCTTTTTCTCGCTCTTCGATCGTCTCAGACATATGCCTTTTTAGGACGAGTTTCGTTACTTAATTATCTCAATATGACCAAACCATCTCAAGATTCCTTACTACTCGTACTTATAATTTTCGTCTTCAACAAACAGTAAATGTTTTTCCATAAAAATATAATGTCTTATTCAAATATACAGATCGAATTCATATAGAAAAATCAACTTGTAACCATCTCGCATTGGAGGTGCGATGTTACGTTTTTCTTTGCGATCAACCCACCCACACCACGGGTCACAAATTACTTTGGCCCTGGCCGGCGCCTGTTTTTCTCTATCGCAGCTCGTTACTGTATTGTACGTCATAGCATATCAGGCGCAATGTTAGTGCTCTCTTCCATTACGATGCAACAATGTCCAGTTTTACTGTGGAGTAGCGATAGACAACAGTTTGTTCAGATAAAACATCGAAACCAAATTCGATTATTTTATTTGTAATAAATTTACACAACAAAAAGGAGGAACTAAGAACCCCTAGTGCTCTACCGTTTAAACATTTAGTTTTTGCAGGAAAAAAACTAAATATTCGATACTCGGAAAGGTTAAAAAATTGAGAGCAGAACAAGGGCGCTATAATTTGGAAATCGAGTTCACTCTTATTGACAAATTAAAAATAAAACAGGTTGAGTTTAATCATATAAAGGGCATTCGATTGAGTACTTCCCCGTTTCCTAAATTTAATAGAAAAACACTGAGTATACATTAAAAATTGTTATGTCTACATATTTCAATGAAATTCAACATCAACCCAATATTTTTATAAAAATAATAACTAATTTTATTAACCTTTCCTTCCCTGTGTTGGGTATCTTCTACACGTTGCTTCTAATAACCATCAATATCTTTATAAATATAATAAATACAAGGTTAAGATTTAAGGTATTCCTCCATAATATATTTACGCATTGATTTAAAAAATAATATTAATAATAATCAGAGTTTATCGATTATATCGTGGGTATTTTGTGAAGATCGGAAACAAATTCGCATTTAAACGCTGTGAGTGCCTCGACCTTGTGTCTTGACGATAGGTGAAGAGTATGCGGGAAGCGCGACACTATATTCGCATCTCACTCTTGCATACTCCACTGAATTGCGAGGAGCTCAATTGTCTCAATCGTCGCAAGCGTAAGCCACGCCGAGGTAAGCCACTACTGCTCCGCGCCGCAGTTGCTTCTGGGCTTGCTAATAGATTAGACGTACGCCCGTTCCGTGAGCGTTGCCAGATGGTTTTTTAATGTTTTCAGCAAATAAATCTCAATTATTATAATTTTTAACTTCAATTATAATTAATAAAGGGGATTATCTATGAATGTTCTTATTTTTCCGATTTAAAATCGCTAATTTTTGATCGCGTACTCACTACCCAACACCGGAGCGCGCGTTTCAATTTTAGCACCGTAAGGGAAGGGTTTATTAAATTATAAGAGAGAATCTAATAGATATTTAAATATACGAGTATATTTGGTTTGAAAATAGAATTAAGTGTCACGATGAGTGAATATAACTCAGGAAATTATTGTAAAATTAGGCGGCAGCAAACGAGGACATCCTACGTTACACTCAGTTGACTCGATTGTCATGATCTCTAACTAAGGAAGTGTTTAAGTAATTTAATTAAATTCGGAAGACTTTATAGTCAAACAAATGATAAAAAGGACTAGAAAAGGACAAACCAATCTTTTTTTCTCTAATTCACATTTTTTTTGTTGTTTTTGTAAAAGTATAATTTTGGAATGATATATTTTATTGAACATAATTTTTCTGTAAAATTAGAAAGAATCAATTTTAAAAAAGAAAAAGATATCTGAATGAATGTTGCAATATCTTAAGTAATAGTGATAGAAAAGTGTTAAAGGAAACGTATATGCGAAATATTTTTTCAATTAAATTAATTTTTAACACTTATTGAAAATACAATCTGGTGGGTTCATTGCTATACGGCAATCTCTTCCAACCAACCATATATATGGGTGAGTAATGAAGGATTTTAGCAAGTTAAGGAATACTGCTAATTAGGTAGTATATTTTAGAAGATGGAAGAGCAATAAGAGATATTGAACTGTGTGTAGCGATAAAAACCTGTCGAAGAGGCATTAAAACACATATACTCGAACCGGACAGTATCATTATCTACTAAGATGATCGTTCGTATTCTAGTACCAATTTTGATGTACGGAAGGGAAACATAGACGTGGAAAAAATACTGAAAGGAGTCAAATAAATTATGTGAAAAGGTGTGCACTAATATAAATAAATGTTTATAAAAATATTTTATATATGCCAGTAAAAATGACCTTTTTTTACAAGAAGCATCGATCATGTGAAAATACGGGACCGGGACTCAACGCAAATCTAGTTTATCACGTTAAAACACTGAATTAGGATACAGGATACGTAAGTTTGTATGTAAAATTGTTTTCGTTTTATATTGTTCTGAATCTCACGGACTAATTGCAATCTTTAACAGTATTAATAACTGGCAAAAATCGTAATTTGTAATATAGTTTGTAATGTTAGTAAATAACGTTACCAATTTTATCGATTTAGATTAAAGTGTGCAGTGAAGTGTGAGATTAGAAGAATTTGACATCTGAATCTAAAGATCAACTACAGTCTCCGGGTCTAAATATAATAAAGAACGCGAAGAATTCTTCAAACAAGTTGTCAAGGGACGTGTCTAAATATGTATTATTATGTATTTCATCAACTGACAACAAAGAAAAACCCTGCAGAACTTTCAAAGTGCTAAGCACAATTAAAGAAGTGAGACTCGATACATGTGTATGTAGCTCTCTACAATGAAGAATGTTAACAGAAAAAAGAATTAAAATATTTTTTACAAATATGCAAAATTTTAAAACAATATTCTTTATGTTTACTTAGGTACGTGCATATATCAGTTTTAGTAAACCCTTCACTAAAATTTGAATTCCTCAAAAACAAGTCGAGCACAGGAAAAAGGTGTCTTAAAGTGTTAAAACCCATTTTAATCTTTCCCCTTTGGATCAAGTATTCTTGCCTCAAGTTTTAGGGAATGTATGGATTCTTATGAATTTAGATAAATTCATTTAAACCAATTCCCCCTTTTGATGCTGCTAGTCAGGTTTTTTTTTTAATATTTTCATTTTGATTTTCTATATTACATTTCACTGGTTGGTCATCTCTTCCGAGGATCATGTGTTGCCATGTGTACGACATAACAGCACGAATTGCACTAGTTTATATATGAAGTTTACACTGACTACACCATTCACTTTCAGTAGATCTAAGTGAGGCATGTAACGAATTTGAGGAAATTGAAAAAGTGTAATTTTGATAAGAGGTAACACTGTATTGCAAAAATATTTTGAATTATAATATAATCATTAAATAATATAATAGTGGAAATGCTCGATGAAAGACCTTATGTTTTACAAAATAAGAAAAACGAAAAAGATCATATTGACGAAAAACCGTATAAATTCATTTTTTAATGTTGGTTTCATGATTTACACTCGTGCTAACATTTTGAATTTGTCGTTCTGTGGAAAAACGTTGTAAAAGTAGATTGCAAAATGGCATTATTTAGTGTCAATTAATCAGAGTATTCAATTGAACGAAAAATATGTAGAATATTTTTATTGTCATACTAGCTCTACCCGGCCACGCGTTGCTATGGCTCAGGCTGGTTAAATGGAAAACAAAGAAAAGAGAAAGCACACGTTTCTAATATGTTTAATTTCACAATGCTTGTGGGTATACAATATTTTTAACGTCTTTCAGCCACTATCAGCCTGTCGCGTTTATTCTGTTGAGAACAAAGCAGATCTGAAGCTGCAGAGCGCGATCGCCGTGCTCGCAACCATGCATCCTCAAGTCTGGCTGCACGTCACTCTGCTGCTTCCCCGGCATTTTGATGAACTAAAGCAGATCGATTGCACTGAAAAAGAAGAAATAAAGTTAGAACAAAAACATATAAAATTGCGAAACATTAAAAAAGGAACTGAATAATATTGTTAAGTTCATAGACGTCGTTGTTCTTGGTGGCAAAAATAGCTCGTTCACTCAGCCAATCGTGATTCTTATAATTAATTTGAATGTTGGGAAATACTTTTTCAACCAATTTTTCTTTTGACGTCACTTAAGTGCAGAAGTTGCAAGAAATTGCAAGTTATTTAGGTAAATACATTACAAAACACTAACAATAATGACAAATTAATACATCTTGTTACAAATTAGCAAAAATGTGGCAGTTCGTTAAAATCAAATGTGACGTTTATCAAAAGTTTACGTTAGTTGCATGAAACACGTGAAATTTTTAAT
Source organism: Odontocerum albicorne (assembly GCA_949825065.1). NCBI lineage: Eukaryota > Metazoa > Arthropoda > Insecta > Trichoptera > Odontoceridae > Odontocerum > Odontocerum albicorne. The sequence goes on along the minus strand of OX463845.1, from coordinate 35,224,270 downwards.
AATTAAAATGTATAAATCACACACAAATACATACCATGAATTCAAATGAAAATCAATTGATGTTCAAATTCACCGCTAATTGCACTGAAAAATAAAGAAAACGTAGCAATTGATTTATTTACCGCATCATGACAGTTATTGGCTGATTGGCTTACTGGATTCCCTCAGTACATTTCTTGGCGTCTCTGGAAGAAAGGGATCAAATTAATCACATATTCGGTTTGATGTTTCTGCATAATGTTATTTTATTATACTTTGGAAACTCTAGGTTAGTCCTATGACATTTGACAAATTTGCCCCAATACAACCTTGTAACGACGTTCACTAATTTTAATTATTTTATCGACTTTAAAATAAAGCTCGATTTTAATAAAAAGCAAGTTATTTATGTAAATACATTACAAAAAACTAACAATAATGACAAATTAATACATCTTGTTAGCAAAAATATGGCAGTTCGTTAAAATAAAATATGACGTTTGTCAAAAGTTTTTATGTTAGTTGCATGAAACACATGAAACTTTTAATAATTAAAATGTATAAAACATACACAAATACATACCATGAATTCAAATGAAAATCAATCGACACAGTTCAAATTCACAGCTAATTGCACTGAAAAATAAAAAAAATCTGTTAAAAAAACGAAGTGAAACAGCAAATGACATATTACGAAATGACGCATTAAAATTTAATATAGCGAGTGTTGCTTTTACGTCCAAACAGATGGCGTTTGTTTTTTAACACGAACTATTTGAAAATTTAATATTTATTATTTAATTATTTAATATTTATTATTTAATATTAAATATTCTAAATCAAAATGAAAATAAGTTGAAATCTATATTGCGTGTGTTGCCGTCACGTTCAACAGGAGGCACTCCCATTATTTCGTATGTTTTATATACTTTTTTAAATACAACTGTAAAGAAAAAAAATATATACAAATATGCTTGTATATGAATGTAACCTTTTGTCAAAATTTCAAAGCAATTAAAAATAAAACAGTTAAAAAACGAAATGATAGAATTGGAAACATCGAAAATGCGATGTGACATAACTGTCAATGAGAATTGTTTAGTTTGCGTGTGTCGCTGCAGGGGGCGCTCCCGTTATTTCGTCTGTTTTATATACTTTTTTTATATACTCGTACAACCGTATATAAAAAAAAATATATAAACATGCTTGTATACGAATGCAACCTTTTGTCAAAATTTCAAAGCAATCGGTGTAGAATTTTCGGAGATTAGAGATTTTTAATATACGAACATTTACATTTTTATTTATATAGATATGCATTCCTTTTTAAGTTAAAACATGCTAATTTATTCGAAATTAAAGTTTTATCTACTCATACTAAGATATGTTGAGGTGATAAAGCCTTCCATTATCTAAGCGTGAAAGCCTTTTCGATCTAAACACATTTTTTGTGTATTTCAAGTTGTTACCAATAAAAACTGTCGAGTTTTGTATGTAGGGGTAAAAATGATCGATGAACATGCTACCTTTAATAAAAACTTTTTGAGCGAAGTTAAGTGAAGAAAAACTTAAACAAAAGTGATATCTAGTGAACATTGCAAATTTTGCATGTAAAACGTTTTTTCATCAAAACTGACATCATTTTCGATTATTTTATGATCGAACTGTTCATCTTTTATGTTTGTTTTATAGTTTTGTTTTCATAATTTATCACACAATGAGCATATTTTGGAATACAATGTTTTTCTCATCGAGGACTCAATTTAAAGAGAAATTGAAATATACACAATTTCTTAAAATAAATAACAAAGGGACTTTTGCGGTTGTTTATTGAGCTGAAATGCTTGAAAATGAGCTCGAAAACAGTTACACCTGAGGTCAAGTTATAAAAGATCGGAAGCTGAATATTTTCAAAACATCAAAAAATATATAAGAGGGGACCAATTAAGGTGAACAAGTTTGCTGAAAACTATTGTATGTTTATCTATTCTCAATTTTAACAAAGTCTAAACTGAGCGTAATAACAAAATACTCGCACAAAACTGAGCGCAACAACAAATTTCTCCCACAAAATTGAGCGCAATAACAAAATACTCCTTACAAAACTGAGCGTTATAACAAAATTCCCTCACTAAACTGAGTGCAATAACAAAATACTTCCACAAAAATCTTAGTTCCATCTTACGCATTTTACTTATTGGTCAACTTATAATAAAGCGAAGATGAGGTGAATAATTTATGTCAGAATTTTAATTTGTACAAAAAATGAGAGAGTATAAGTCCATCAGTATGCAGAGTTACATACAATTATGTGGCTCATTCCATTCATCTTCCACGCCCACGTTTCCCTCCCATATATCAATGCATAGTTTGAATATATGTCTTTTGATGCCTCATTAACTTTGTTTCCTGTTACAACTCACCGTCAATTATTTCGTTCCACCTTTCCGTCGTCTGAGAACATATTTCCTTCGTAGCAGAGTTGTTCATTTATTGTTGTTGACTATGTTTATTTTAATTTAAAATTAATTGTAGTGAATTTAAAGCAGTTTCTGAATCAAAAGTGTAATTGAAATGTTAACTTTTGATTTACTTGAGACATATTTATTTTGCTGTTTGGCACATATGTATCATAAATAAACGTTATTCTGTTTCCAATATGTGTTCAAGTTTGGATGTTTTACACTTTTGTTGTGTTTTTTTCTTTTATGTTATATTTTTTTTGTGATTTTTCTATTTGAATTTAGTTTTTTTGATATTTTTTATAAAAGAAATATAGTCCAATTTTTTATTTTGTAAAGGCTGCGACTGTTAATACTCGTATATAAAGTATAATAAAGTTCAGTTCCGATGAATTAATTTTTTTTAATTGTCAACTCGGTTATGGTTGAAAATGTCGTATTAAAAAACTCAAATAAACTGTTTGACTTGTACTGTTCCCTTATATTCACTTTTTATACAGACTTTACGACGCTGTTCTATTTTCTACAGCATGTCGTATCTAGTTCCAGTCAATCTGTAAACAGTTTCATGAACCAACTTATAAGAAAATGTGTTACTTATATCTTAACCGAGTCTAAGGGTGAAACGACTTTTAGGTGGATTGAGCAGGTAGTCTTGTTCCTTATTGTATGAAATAAACTTGCTTTGTAGTGTTCGAATATCGTCTATTTTGTAAGCCGTATACAAGAACAATGATCCAAAGTGAAACCAAAGCAGCTGCAGGACTTTAAAAAACTCGTGGTCTGTAAGGACCTATCCAGAAATACCAAACTGATAACATATAAGTTGATAATTTTAAACGTAGTACGATATAGGTTCGAGGCATCGGTCATGACATTCAAAAACCAACAAAAGTTATTGAGTTTCAAAAACTTACAACTATGAAAGATACTCGGTCTGAAATAGCCTGAATGAGATTGAAAACTAGATCTAATTAAAAAATTACGAGATAACTACTCATTACCAGTGACATGAGCTTGTCGTGGATGCTATATAAACAGATCTCAGTTGACACCGTCAACAAAGATTATTACACATATGGTATGCAAGCCCAAGAATATAAAAGAAGGCCACTTGGCAGACCAAGACAGAGGCTTTCAAGTAACGTGTAACAGGATGGGAGTGTAGAGACTAGTACTAGAATGAGAAAAAATCGTCCAGGAGGCTAAATCGCTACGGCGTAGACAATGTTGGAATGTAAATGTTTTATTAAAAGTTTTAGGTGAATACTTGCAAGAAATTCTACGAAATAACGAAATAACTCTTGAAGTGGCGGATTATTCAACAGTGCAAGCATTTGATTTTAATTTAAAAAATATATAAACGATGGAGTTGACTTTAATAATGCTCTTTTGGAGAAAATAATCCTCTTTGTGACTATTTTTAACTCTCAAAGCTCGAATACTTTTTATCTTATAATATAAAGAAGTAATCCTTTAAAACTCGGTTATTTTGATAATATTTGAAAATTTTAGCGAAAAGTAGAATTGATATATAATATTTAATGGTCGATTATCAAGTTTTAAAGAGGCGTAGGGTAACTGAAATCACATTTGTTTCTCTTTTTTAATGTACACACACACAAGTTTTTTAATGTTTTGTCGTTAAATAAAAATAAATATTTTTTAATCGTCCAGTATTTTTTTAACTATTTGTTACTTTACATATAAAAATACCGCTTTCGCATGGTACCATTCAACTTATCTGAATTGGTTTATTACCACTAGACTAAGCACGAAACTCGCAGTTCATCATCCAAGTATTGGCAATATTATTGCATAAGAAGAAGCAACACCACTCGCCCATGTCTAGCGCCCATAAGTTTTGTTTTCAGATAAACTCGACTAGACTACGAAACTTTTTTTAACATTTTTTTCTGGTACCATCGGGAATCCAACCCAAAATCCCCAGGTAGAAACCAAACATCTTACCACCTAGGCCGCGAAGGTCGTCAAAATCACATTATTTAATTGTGACAGATATATCACAGTATTTTTTTATGGATGCAAAATGTCATATTAAAACAATGTTGGGGCTAAAATTAGTCGTATTTGATAAGAGTACCTGTTTTTTTCTATGATTGGTAAACATTTTTTAATACAACGTCTTTATCTCTTATATTGATTGCAGTCAATAAATTCAGTAAGAATAAGTATATAATTAAAAGCTGTGTAATAATTAATTAAAATATTTTATTTATAAAATTTTACCGCATTAACAAAAATCTTTCACTTAAATGGTAGAAATGATTTCTGTGTTAAGAATATTATGAAAAACTCATACAAAACTTCATAGTTATTCGTACATTTATAATTATTTAAGAGATATCTCAAACCTGCTTTTCTAAGCGTTATGAAAAATAAAAATTTAATACGATATTTTTTTCAACATGATATATTCCTTTTTTTATGAGTATTTGACGGCATTGTTATAGTTAAAGAATGATATTTTCTGGTTGGTTAAGAAAAAGGAAGATAGAAAAAAGAAAAGCAGGAATTTGTGAAGATTTCCACCGTCGCGTACTGCATAATACATACAGGATTTACTTAAAACGTCAGATTTACGTTCTTTATTCTTTCTGACTTTCTTTTCATCACATCAACTCATTCATTTTTGATTCTTAGAATGTCAAGAGACTTAGAAAAGGTTATTATTAATAAAAACGGGGTACAAGTTCTCAACACGCGGTTTTTTAATATTTCTTTAGCTTGAATATTTTGAAAGTTGTGTTACATATACAAAGTTTATCATAGTAAAATAAAATAAAATAAATAGTAAATAAACATACTCGTAAAAAAGCTTTTTCATATTATTAATTACAAAAAAAAAAATTAAACGGAGGTCTAAATTTTTGAAAATTTACTTAATTATTTATTCATTTGATACATTTATTAATATTGTAGCCTAATCGTAAAATCTTGCGTATTTATTGTCATCTGGCAATCTTAACTATACAGAAATATGTCAAAATACCATTCACTCGATCTAACTATACCGCCCTTGGTCTTTATCTACCACGAAGTACACTCACATTTGCACCATATATTTGTTTTATTATTATTTTTTTATTAATTCGTTCTACATGCCCAAACCATAACTCTTCTTCATCTTACTTAATACATCAGTCTTAAGTGCATATCCATCTCTAATATATTTATTCTATATTCTGTATACATTGACAAACCATCACATTACTTTGCTTCTTTTATTATTTTCCACACCTACGTTTCACTTACATACATGGCGCTCGCATACATTTTTTTTTAGTGCACGCAGATTCATAGCATTTATCTTATTTTCTCGCCCTTACGTTAAGGTTGGCACCAAAAAACTATTTTGTATAATCAATTTTCCTTTTGATAAAGTGATACACGTATAAAGATGAGTGCTCCGTGTATTTTGTTACCTATCGCAACCATTTTTTAAATATCCCTTTGCAATTGCGCATCCCCATAAACATACTGCGCAGATAACAAAAAGTTATCTACCAGTTCTAAATTGTTAGAATTAACTAAGTTATCGCAAACACATCTTAACACCCCTATTTCTACAAAAATTATGTTAGTTTTCTCTTCATTCAATTAAAAATCTTTCATTAATCATTTCTCATTGCATTTATTTATCATTAACTTTGTCGTTTTCGGCAAGAAAAACGAATTCACTTTTGTAATTTTTTTAGTCAAACACTGTTTATTCCACTTCATATAATGGTATAATCTTTCAAGTTTCAAGGCTTTCATCTCATCATCATGTGAGTACAAACAAGACTTATTTGTGCTCCCCTTATGATGAAGTGAAAACCTTGAAACCGGTAGAGTTTTATCGTTATATACAGTGGAATAATCTGTGTTTGACTAAACCAATTACAATGCCATTTAACCTCCACAGTGTTAATGCCTTAACTATAAATAATAAGTCACCCATGTTCCCTAGAAGAAAATAGGCATTTAATTTCTTTCATTTAAGATGTTAAATGTACTCATAATTAATGTTTTGCCATAAAGGTGTTTCAACTTTTCCTCTTCTTTTCTTCCATCTCCATGGTATGCGTGTGAAAACAGAGAAAGTGTTGTAGCTCCTATGTAGATACTTCCAAATCATGGCATGGCGTCTTGCCATTACTACATGTCCTGGCATCTCACATGAGAATAATGTTGCATCCTAATTAGACCTGAAGTTTTGTAAATACCAACACGTTATCAAGGAACGTTATTAAATCATGCCTGAAAATTATCAAAACTTATTCAGATTATTTTAACTACATCTGATATACCAAAAAGAAATTACGCTAAGCTTTACATTAACAGTAGGGTGATATTCGATCACGAACTTTTTATTTCTTCGTTTAACAGAAGTAGCGGTTTATAAAAATTGTATCTGAGATTTTCTTTACCAGTCGCCTTATATTTTTAATCTTAAGTCATTAGCTTTGCCAGTTTGTGAGTTTTATTCGACTTTTTTTAATCAATTATTTGGAATGCTCCGAGTATGTTTGTCTTTTTTTGGTCGCATCGTAACTTTTCAACCAGTGATTTGTCGAATTAGCGTACTTTTTTATTTTACAATTAGGTGCTCAAATCATTCTTTCTTAACCTCTGTAGCCTTGTGACAAAACGAAAAAAAAAACAATCAAAACAAGACTTTGTGACCCTCCTGTAAATACTTGATATCTACTTGATGCATGTGCACGTGACCGCACAAATGGACGGTATTTTTTTTAAATAAATGTGTCTGTTTATCTCACAAAATGTGTTATTTTCCTTTTGTACACGTAATTTATTTTTATTTTCGTGACCCACCTCATATTTCACCGCAACCCCCTTACGGGTTGCTGCTTGCAAGATGAAAAACGATAGTCTAAGTAAATAAAAATTTAGATATTAATATGTCGTAACAATCGAGATATCTTCTTAAAAAATAGAATGTGTTTTGCCAGTGCCAATTGTGTAGGTAATATTTACTACATTTTTCATGCTAAGAATCGTTTAACTTTTACTTTGAGATATTATTTAACCTGAATTTATTTACTGACGTTAACACTGAGTTCATTTTGATAAACTAAAATATGAGGGCTCTTAAAATAACATTTTATGACAAAACAACATTTAAAAAATGGTCCATATACTTTTTTTGTTATCAAAACCAATAAATGTTTATATCATCGAAATGGAGAGTTGTGTTGCCTGGAAAGATATTGCTTCTTGGCTGATTAAGATTTGGGGGTTCAATTTCTGATTGGTTGACTTTTAACTTTCTAGTTGGCTGGAAAAAAATGACAAATTGTCGAAAGCCAGTTAGAGACTATTGTAGTATCATATCTGTGGCGTTATGGCAGAATTTGATATGTCCGTTTTTTATTATTTTGTGTTTATTCTCTCAATTTATAGAAAATATTTCTCAGCATGTTAAGGCAAAACTTGATGTGTCAGTCATTATCCAAACAAAAGATATATCGTTTGGAAAAACTTAAAAAATGCTTATTTATACTGATTTTAACAGCTTATCAAAGTTAATATTTCTTCTCCGGTAAACTAAGGTAAAACTGACATATCAACTTGTGCCATAACGCCACAGATATTGTATTCCACTTTTGTTGTATACATAACATCCTTGTGAATTTATTGTCACGTGGTAATTTCTTTTGGCCATTCAAAAAGTATTCAAGTAAAAAATAGACAAAAATCCTATAAAAAATTGGTATCCTGTGCTCCGTTCACTTCTTATAGATCCTTACACCTTCTCGCAAAAATCCTATTATTTAACTGACGTTTTAATATTTCTTTTTTTCAAAATATTATTAATTTGATTCAACCATACTTTTCTTGTTCTTACTCCACTACGTCTTCCACTCATATTTGCCGGTTATATTTATTTGTCAATGTTTGTTTTTCATTTCTTCGTTCTACATGACCAAACTAACATCTGCCTTTATATACTCGTCAGCCTTAAGTTCATGCTCATCCCACAATACTTCATTCTGCCTCAATTGAAAGTAAATAATAATTCAACGAAAAATAATACATAAACTATTATTTTTTCATATATCACCAATGATTCAGAGAGGGGAGAGGTAGCGAAAGAAAAAATAGTGTAGGGAATATCGGAAGATAAGCTATTTGAAGAAAGGTAATTTCTTTTTGAAACGAGCCAATGAGGGTGCAAGTCTTACAGCAATTTTTAGCCAATTCTAAAGTCAAAAGACATTATTCTTAAGCATCGTTACATTTAAAATAAAAATGGACCTCTGGACTTGAGTGTGCCTCTAAAAAGCATGTTATTTTATTCGGTTGAACATTTCCAAAACAGATAGTGTTAGACGCAATTTAACGGCCCATTGGCAATAAAGTGTTATGACAGTAGGTCGTACTCCATCGAGTTCGTGCCATTAAGCTTTATGTGATCAAACGGGGGCGAGAAGAGGGATATAATTACAAGCTGTCTGTTTATGCTTTGCATATCTATTTGTTTGCTACTTCAGATTAATCATTATTGACTGGTGTGTCGTACAAGATTTATACACAACCATTTTCATTGACTGGTGTGTCATACAAGATTTATACACAACCAATATTCAATGCATGAAACTACACACTATCTATTTTTTAGCCAGTAACTGATTTTTTAAATAAAATTAAACAAAAAACTTGGTATTGATAGGCGTCGGATTAGGTTATAACTGGGGTAAATAATATGGTAAGCTATCCCTTGTGGTCGAGTATGACAGTCAGCGTCAGCACTCTTGTGAATGGAAGATACCTGTGCTTGTTTTGGTCTACAGTAGGCAAACTGTTGCACTAGAGGGAGCACGCTGCGATCAATATTCCATGACGATCGGCAGGTGTGATTTGCTGCAGTTTTTCATTTGAAAGAGTTTTATTTAGCGTTAGTTTTGTGGTGTTTTTCAATAGCGATATAAGAAATTTATGGTTCGCAAGATATAAGCTAAAGAAAAACATGAATTCAGATGTAAAGTTGTCTAAGAATCAAACCAGGCTCAGATAGAATCCGCTAGGAATCAAACCTAGGAGCCCGCTTGCTTAACGTGAATAAGAGCTCTCGATTTAAATCAATCGAGCAATATATCTCTTTGAAACCATGGTAATTATAATGAGAATTTACAAAATGGAAGTGTCAATTTTCTGTCGCTAACGGATAGGCCAATGGGTGGTGCTAGTCACCTTTAAATAAAGGCTATTGTGTTGGATCCTGGCTGCTTGTGTGGTCTTGATGAGGAAATTTTATTTACTAAATGTCATCCATATCTTCGACGCATCCAATCAATGTTGCAAATCATCCTAGTGTGGGTGGATTGCCTATAAAAAACTTTTTACATAAAGGGAAGCATTCATTTTATCCTTCTTCCCTATATACTTTTCCTTCCTCCTGATATTCACTTTATTTCATCTCGTTTACTCAAATTTCATTCGAAAAAAAATACGGCTTTCATTAAAATACAGAACAAGCTAGTGGGCTTATTGCCGGGTGGCAATTTCCCCAAACCGACTAGAACGGTGTTTAACAAGTCTTAATTGTAAACCAGACTGAATTTTACCAGAGTGTGTATATTGCTTTATGTAAAAAGTTTGTGCTGTATTGTATGACGTTTTCCTTGCATACAATTAAATTAATCTGGGTGGTTTATTGCCATGTGGCATTCTTAAGTGAAAACCACACTTAAACCTTCATTTTAAATTGAATTAATTCCAACGTTAATTAAACTCGCCACCTCCGAGTTAAAAGACTTACTAACGAAGCCATCGAGATCGTCGTGATAGGTTGTTCAAGTCTCGAAAGTATTTCAATATATCGATATTTTTCAAGAAAATTAATTGAATTTAAAAAAAAAATTTAACCCTTTCCACTCGAAGTTTTTTAATGAATGTTACTAGTCAATCAAATCAATATCGATACAAAAACTGCCTAAGTATTGTTGATTTTCGTAAGAAGTACTATCTGCCATATTTTTTGCCAACAAAACTGTAAAAATGATTTAAGTTGAATTTAGTGCCAAATTGTCAACATTGTGGCGCTTGTGAGTTTTGAGATTAATCCCTTAATAAAAAGTTAATATTTTTAAAGCTGATGACCATGAATTAAATAAACTAATATTTTTAAAGCTAATATTTTTAAAGCTAATGAATTAAATGAAGCGAATACCCAAGTAACAAGTGATTATATGAGAACATTTTTACTAAATCACAATTTTACACTTACGTATCATCGTTGTTCTGCGAAAAGGGTTTAAGTCCATTTTTGCTTAATGACTTTTTGAGGCCATTTTACTTAAAATAAAAATATCTACACATGGAAAAAACATTTATGTCCAAAAGTTATATGGTTTCGCTGTTATGAAAATATAAAAAGTCATATAACTTGATTTTATATTGCCCTCTGAAACTTAAATTGCATTTATCACAAAACTCAATATTTGGACTTAAACGCTTTTCGCAGAACAACGACGATATGTACCATCATGCCATTTCCCTGTCGGATTAGACGTGATGGAAACACAATTTTCAAGCGAAATTAAACCCTTTAAGGCACATTTCAATATAAATACAAAAGTTATATTGAAAAGAACATCACATAAATATATAAACTCAACATAAATATAAGCACCCTATTCATTCAAATGTACTTCAATCAACCGACGATCTCCGTGTCCAAGTTCGTAAGACGATTGTCTTCCAGCCCGGGGGTTACGGATTCGATACCCGTTGGAACCCAATTTTCTTACAAAAGAGTTTCAGTCTGGTTTCCATTTACATTTTTTTCTGGTTGGTTAGAAGAATTCTAAGAAGTACGCTAGCTTGTTATGTATACAAAAAAAGTGTAAAAAATATATTTTGCAGTATAATTGTTTTCTACTGCATCTGATCTTAGAAAAAATCGTCCAAATGCTACAAATGTATAGTTAATAAAAATCGTGTATCAGAAAAGGTACGCGATTAAATTCTTAATGAATATTTCTTTGTATGAAATATGCATGTCCCTACTATTATTTTTTGCATGATACGGAAATATAATGGAGTAATAAGGCAACAGTATGAAGAGGTACACTTTAATAATCATATAAAAGTAAATTATCTTTCCCCTATCATAATCGCAAAGCATAAAGTGGTGCTTGCATTTCACAAAGGGACTGCAATTTACCTTCAATAGAGCGTGAACCGTGTTGAATTCACCGTGGTAATTGTATTGTAATTCTTGTTTGTTGTCCAGACGGGATGCTGCACCACAAACTGGTTCCTGATTCATTAAGAGCAGTATCTTCCAAAGGTTCAGAATAATAAGCTCCGGAGTATTCCTCGGTATCATTTTGATATTATTTTCAATGCCCAGAATTAAACTTTGATAATTTGAATGAAAACAAATAGTTCAAACTCTATTATTATTCCCGAAATATTCTAAAATAATTCAAGGGATCTTTTTCATACTCAGCTAGAAAATACTCGAATGAGCTAACATTGTTTTTAGAAGAGCAGGTGAATAATTGCACATTCGGAAATGCTTTGGAATATAACTTTCCGAAAGGTTTGTGATTTTATTTCAAAATTTGAATTCTAATTTGCTTTTCTTGATTTTTGCTGGTAGGGAATCTGAGGTTGTATCTGTGTTTGATTTTAAACAATTATGAAAATTTGATCAACTATAAAACTATACTTAGATTGGTTTTTGCACAGCGCCTGAAACAAATGTATTCTAGTGCTTCGAATAAAAACTTGGGGCTTAAAATTTGTTTAAATATGATTTCCAGAAAAAAGATCGAAACAAATAAAAAAAAGCGGAAGTCATTACCACTTTACAACGTATTGAAATATAAACCATTCTGTTGACTTAGAATTATGGTTTTATAAATGTCGTAATATCAATAAAATGTAAGCAAAAAGTCTTGAAGAATATTGGAAATAAACATTTCTCGGTACCATCACAAAAAAAGTAATTGAGTTTTGAGTAGGCCTTGGAAAAATCGAGGATCCAACTTTTTCATTTTAATTGGAAATTACTTTAGATAGTAACATTTCAGAAATAATTTGACATTTTCCAATATTCATTACCAACGGTTTTAATAAATTTTGTCACCAAAGTATTTTTCAATTGTTTCTTTGTATTATTTTATTTCGAGGAGGGGTAAACAGTACTAGTTGAACTATTTTCAACTCATATTTCAATAGTCTGGAACTAAATTAGCTTGTCATGTTACACGTTCCTTTTAGGCCTACCAGGCAAAACATACTCCATTAGATCTAACCCCAAAGTCTCAATAAATAGGACCTAAAATAATTTGTCTCCCGGAACACATTCTTCAACATGTTCATGTTGCAAATTTGTATAAGTTTATGAGTGTCTTACGAAATAATAGAAAAAAGTTACGTCTTTTATTAAAGAGATTTATCAGAATAAAAACTTTTATCAGAATAAAAAATCCGAAGGAACCCACTTCTGTCGTGTGTTATTTTAACAAGAATTCAGGCAGACATTAAAAGATAGATAGACATCTGACAAAATATGCTAACAAATATTATAAACAAAACATTTTTTTAAAGAAAGTTCACATTGAAAGAAAAAATAACTACTGATCACATCCCTTAACAAACTAAAAAAAATCACCAAGCCTTATAGTCAAAATTTATTTCAATTTCAATGTTTTAAATTCAAATGTCAGATTTTAATGCATACATAATAAACAGCCTTTATCAGCCGTCTCACAAGGTTCATTGGCTGTTCTGAGACTATTGATTTACAACCGCGAAATTCACATATATGTACAGTATGTACACATAGACCATGCAACAAGTCCGAGCTACTGCCGAGACTGGACAACTTTCAGCAGTTAGTATCTCAGCATCGCGCCCCAGCAAATATAAAATTAATAACCTAACCTGTCATGCATAATTATCACTTAACAACGGCATACAAACGTTGAATGGGAATGTAAGCAGATTGCTGTATGCTGATGATATGGTGATGTTAGGGGAAAATGAAGATGAATTACACAGTTTGATAAGTTAATTGTATGAGAGATGTTAAAATAAATATCTGAGAATAAATGTTGCAAAATTCAAAGTCCTAATGAATGTATAATAATTTGAAAAGTAAATAAATGTGAAAAATGAATGAAAAAAGTGAAAGAAAATTTATATTAGTGAACAATGTAAAGTTGGAGTAAGTTGAAAAATTCCGCTATTTTAGAAGTATTTTCTCAAATGTTGGAAGAGTTAAGAGAAATATCGAACAGCGTGTAGCAATAGAAAGCGAAGTAAATGGGATCATTCAACTTATATGCTCAAACTGGACAATATTAAATTGTGCTTTAATAAAATAGTACCAACTTGAATGTATGGGACTGAAACATTAAATTAGAAAAAGACTGAGAGAAGCTGAATAATTTCTATAGAAATGCATAGGCTGAGAAGAATACACGAGGTCACAATATATGACAGAATACGGAGGAAAGGAATTACAGATTAATGTAAACTTAAAACTGATGTGTTGAGTAAGATGGAGAAGAGCACGCTGTTTGGACATGTGGAACAAATAAATGGAGAACACTTAACAAAATAAATATGTATATAGTGTAAATGTGAGTAGGAGTGGTAGAGGAATGCCAAGGAAATTATAGCTGGTGCAAGTGAAGGATATTTTGAAATTAAGAAACTTAAAAAGTCAGACAAATCGCAGGAGTTTGTGAGAAGGTGTATGGTTGTATAAAAGGCGAAATATGTATGTCAAGATAGGGAAGTCTGGTGCTCTGTCTTCTCTTTCTACCTCGATAAGGAAAAGTTATGACGGTTTTAATTATATACTTCACAATAACACGTATTTACACATATCAGTTATAAACTACTTATACATATATGTTATAACAGTTGTATAAAACATAAAAGCCATAAGGCGATAGTGTTATTTTAAACACATTTTGGACAAACTATTGGTGGCTAAAATTATGTATAATGTGCCACATATTCTAAATATCTCGCCGTACAGTGACCACATTAACAACACCGTAACTCCCAATATATTAGCAATTTAATAAAATAAAAAAAATAAAAATTCCATTGCTTAGCATTAACGACTCGGTGACGTGATGTGCCAAAAATAATAAACCAACAATAATATTGAAATATTCATAAGATAATAACAAAAACACTATTATAAATTTAGATTTAAGTTTAAGTGAATGCATTGAAGAAATAATGTTATTTCAGTTTTGAGCTCAGCAAGTTAATACAGAGTTAAAATCATTAGCAAATATTATTATAGTTCAAACACTGATAACATATGTTCAAAGACTTGGCTGTTTCTACTAGTTTAAAATATTTTTCAAAATTTGTTGCAATGTTCAGTTGGCTTAAATAATGGCCGACGTTTCTATGGCGTTGCAGTCTCCATCTCCTTAGTTTTTCGTGGAAACATTTAAATGTTTTCCTTGCATCAAGGTACGCTTCGGCTTCCGGTGGGAGTATCCAAAACTATCCAATTTATCGCAGGCCATGGGAGTTTTTGTGGCAAATATTTTAGCTTCAGTCTTGTCTCTTCACAGTTATATTTTTTTGCGATTATCTGGATAGATCCTCAGATTTCATTTTGTGGTACTGCATAATCGAGTCAATAATTTACGAAAAGGTCTCCGTTCAACTTAACATCGATACATCTTCGGACAGATTGGCGTTAAGTGAGAGTTTTGCAGCTTTCGAAGCTTTTGCCGAAAGCACTGTTAATTTGCCGGGCTATCTGAATGTGAAGTCATAAACCATATTATAAGTATATTTACAGAGTTGGACGCTTAGCAAAAAAAAAGAAGAGTTGGATCTTTTAGTGTAGATCGCGCTAGATAAAGGCTTATTGTGATCCTAATAATAGCGTGGGTAGAGGGAAATCCGAACTAAAGTGAAACCTTAATTATAAGGGTGCAGTTTTATCCTTATAATCCAGGTTTATTTGACATTGCCCTGAGGATGAAAGCTGTAATGTCTCCGAAACTTTGGCCATAATTTAAGTCAATTCAACACGGAAACAAATAAAAAAAATTGGAATTAGTTTATTATGATAGTTTTGGGTATGTTTTAATAAGATACACGTCAAAGGATATAAGTTTTTTTTAGAATATTGACCTATTGTCCTAAATATGAACAATCCGGTGAGTGGTGTTGTAATTTATCCATCGTTTAGTGGATATATAGTCGCGAGCAGCTAGGGCGATGGGCGGCCATTCTGAGCCGTTAAATGACCGTGTTAAGTGCTGTTTTTGTGGGTACTTAAAGACCAAATAAAGAGCCGTGGCCCGGAGCTCCACACATTTACTGTTAATGTGCCCATTTTATGGCCGGCGAGGAATGGTAGATCTCGGTCGGAAGAAAAGTTAGAGGTAGCTATATTATGGCTGTTAAATATGTGAGAAGTGTATACAAATGGAGACAATGGGAACTTATCGACTATTATCTATTAGAAATAACAGATTTTAACGGGCGTTGACGTTTTCCAGCGAGATATAAAATTTAAAAAGTCAAATTGGAAACTCGTGAGTGTGGGTCTCTTATTATTGTTTTAATTTTGGTTGTTATTGTATTTGTGTTTCTGTGTGTTTTTCTTTTTTTTGTTTTGAATTTGTTTTGATTTTTATTCTTATGATTGTGTGCAGTATATTGTGGGATGAATATTTTTGGTCTTTCTGGAGCGATAATGTGTGAGGAGTTGAGTTTCGCAGGGTGTTTCCAGTTGTAGTTGAGTGTCACCGTTTGTCAGGTTGATGAGAGCGTGCAACGGGGTTTTTTGTGTTATCAAAAATCGGAAAGAAGTATCGATTTATTTTTTCATGCTAAATATCCTCAGTGAGATACAGGCAAAAGCCTAGTTTACTGGGGATACGACAAATGAAAGGCAACAAACCCAGATCCATTAAAATTATATGTCCAAATCAAATTACCTGTTGTTTTTTCTCAAATTGTGTATATTTCTTGTCATGTGTAATAATAATAAAAATTTAAAAAAAATTGGAACAAGTATCTATGCTAAGTAGAAGTATAACATAGCGCGGGTTCGAACTCCACACTGTGTTACTCCCTTTGAATGACACAGGCATTTTTTCCACGTAGTATTTCGGTCATATCTATTCTTTAAAACATATATATATACCGGTGTAATTCGATTGTCAAATTTCGGCATGTCATCGGATTCAGTATTAGAAAGAGGAAAAAAAAAAACATTAACTCTACGGTCCACCTACGCTTTCTGATTAAATTGACGTTGGAATGGCGAAGAGATCGTCGACTACGAGGCCCAGCAAATACCACAATTTATTCGATACCACATCTTTATAATTCAGTAGATGTGATTTATTCTTGCTGTGGAATCATTCGTCCAATTGAAAGATTCTCCATTCTGGTCCTTGGCCTTGTCTGAGAATGACCACTTGCTACATACCCTCCTCTCCAGCTCACTTAACCAGTTGCTATCAGGGACCACTTTTCTCGTCTGGAGCAAATATGCTTCATTTTCGACGCTCTTGAAAATTTTCCCTCATCAGTGCCTATTTCAAAATCATAAAGACATTGGTTTGATTATCTGCTTATTTGATAGAAATTAACACTATAGTTCGGAAATTCTAGGATGAGTCCTGTGACAGCTCACAAATTTGCCCAAATACAACCTTGTAACTATGTTCAGTAATTTTAATTATTTAATCAACTTTAATATAAGCCTCAATTCTAATAAAAAGCCAGTTATTTAGGTAAATACATTACATAAGGTTGTATTGGGGCAAATTTCTGAGCTGTCACAGGACTCATCCTAGAATTTCAGAACTATAACGCAATAACCTCCTACTAGATTATTGCAATTGTGTAAATTATAACGCCAGATTGTATATTATACTCGTATAATGAATTGTTCAATACATAAACAATAACAGATACCTCTCTTTTCTTAGTATTAGTTGTACAAGGTATTTCGTATGGTTGTATCACGTGGTAGGGCTTATGATGCCAACGTTTTGAAAACATTGCAGTTTTCCACTTCAGGGCTTCTTTGTAGTCAACATCACCATAAGTGGATAATGCTGAATATCACGTCTCAACCGTAACATGAGTGTATGGGGCCGTCCCACCACGGAAGAACAAGCGTGTGGCTTCCACAAACGTTCAAGTCATTGTTAATTTTGATTTAATCGTCATTTCGATTTGACTATGGAATACTAAGCTGAGTTGAGGTAAAATCAGTATGGCGCTCCATAATCAAATCGAAGCGACAACAAAATGAAAATTAATAATAACTTCCATCTGAGTGGAAGCCGCGCACTTGTTTTTCTGACCATGCGCTCACGTTACGGTTGAAATTCCGCTATGGGCCAAGCGGTATCTGGCGCGCTTCAACTTATGGCAAAGTTGACTTCAAACAAACATTGAAGATGAAAAATGCAACGTTTTCGAAACGTCGTCATTAACTGATTTTCCTTTTCTCTTTACCATTCCTTCCTTTTTCCTTTAAATTGATAACACATTTTAATTTTTATTATGTATATTGTTCATGAATTTTGTACAGGTGAAGAATTTTTAGATTGGCTGGAAAAGATTTCCACCTAGCAATAAGCGCACCACAGAGGTTTACAATGAAGTGTAAATAAATTAATAAATAAATAAGGCAAACCTAGCGATATACCATTCTGAACGACCTTAAACAACTGAAGTTTTCTTTTTTATATAATAAAATATAAAAACATGTCTTTTTGTGTAAAATATAAGTTGATTGAAATCTCAGCAATTTGGAATTCAGCAGAGACAATGGTATCAAATTGATTAAATCCAGGCGGGAGTTAGACAGGAATAGGATAAAAGGTAGAGGAATGCAATAAAGAGGGTCTGCTCCTCGGCCCACATTTATCTACATATAAACGGCAGACGTGTTTGTCTAAATGCTTCTCCGTTTCTTTATCTTCGTTATCTCTGTCGATAAATCAACACTTAATGAATTAAACCCATTCTTTACTGGCTGATCAGAAAGCTCCGTTTATATTCTTTCTTTTTTTCAGTTGACAAAAAGGAAAAAACATTCTTTCTAAATAGATAATAAAATTACGGTTCTTCGGATAGAAAAAATCCAACACGATAATTTCTTTACAAAAGGACGCAGATACTCGACAAACAGTATTGTATATAATTCATTGTTTTCGATTGACAGGAAAATTCTTTAGAATTTCTTAGATATACTCGTATGTTATTTGGACAAAATTGTCCTTGTCCGCAACGATGCTGTAAGAAATTGTATCTCAAACGTGATTTGAAAAATTCCGTAATTGTTATACGATAGTCGGAGTGTCCGCTCTGGACTGTCAATTATTACCGATGACGACCAATATAAGGCTTTGATTGATAATAATCAATATTCTACAACACTAAAAAACGTTGAGATACAGAAAATATTGAAAACTACTGTCCACGAGCATTTGGTGACGCTTGGTTAAGTAAATCACTACGAATTTGACATAAAAATTAAAAGAACTATTATTTCATTTTAATTGTATACATTACACTCAAGTGGTTTTGTTGTCCTGTGACAATCTCCTCCAACACAAAATAATTAATTAAAAGCGGTCTTTAGTGAAAACCAGACAGTTACACCTTTTAAAAGTTGTGTGGGACAATGGGAATCGAACCCGCAACCCCGGGTTATAAAACAAGCTTTTTATCGACTAGTGCTACGGAGGGCATAGCAAATTATTATTTGATTGTTTTAAGTAGAATTAAGAAAGTATGATGTTATGATTACACCACATTGAAAGAATAAGTTGCGCAAGACGTGCGAAACAAATATATACGTTTAAAATGACTAGAGAGTGAGGAAGAGACGGGCCGAGAAAAGAGTGGGAGGAGTTTGTTGGAGAAATTTTAACTGAGGGAAACGTAAGAAGTATAAAAAATAGGAAAGCATAAAAGAAGAAATGTTTGGATATCCACATGGACGACGGAGATTTGTTATCATAAAGGAACATGGTATTATGTACGAGTATATCTATGTAGTAGGGTGCTGATAATTTTTAGAAATGATATACAAACTGAATATACGCTGGTTCAAAGAAATAAATCCATAAATAAATGTAATATTAGCCAAATTTTTATCCCCCTAGAACTTTGCCAGATTTCCGCGCTTTCCATTAACATTCAGAGATCCTCAGTCGACAGGATTCTGTGAATTGTTATTGACTAATAAAACCTGTGTTCTAATGGTTTTAAACTATCTAGAATTCCCGGTTTAATTTCTGAAATATTCTGTTTAGTTACTAAATGTAAATTTTTTTTCATTTCGAAATTTATCACAATTTATACGTCATCATCACTATGCCTCCACTGTGAGAGGAATATAACAGATTTCCACTCCGTTCTATTCCGGCACATCTTTCCATTCTACCATATCCATACACCTCGTCATGTATATTTTTCTATTATAAATATTTTACCTCTTTCAGATTTTAATTATTTTAATAATTCCATGTTTTTAAGATCCTTCAAAAATTATGCTACTTGTTTCGATTATTTTTGTAAATCTTTCGTCATTCATCTTCTTTATGTGGACAAATCATCAAAATGCTCCTTTCTTCATGTTAAGCTTTGCATTTTCTTTTAATCCGAATTGTTTCCTAATGTTCTCATTCTGTCATACATTATACGCTTCTACGCAACACTCATTTTTATTACCTTGATCTTACTTTAATTACTTTTTGTCACGTTTAGCTTTCCTTTGTGTATTATCTTAATGGGGCCTAAATTCCATCATCAACAGCTTATTGAAATGCTCCGGTCGGTAAACACATTGTATAACACATCAATCACAATACTCTATGCTATTATTCTTCTTAACAGAATTTACGTGGAGGGAGTTTAGCTACTTTTGATGTCACTGTTTGAACGATCAAAAAGGATCGAAGTCTACGATAATTATAACTAGATGTGCTTTGTGTTAGTTTTGAGAAAAAATGAGAACTTTTTTTTTGAGAAAAAAATTAACTTGTGGCCTGAGTATCAACCATTTTTTTCTTATTTTCTTTCATTTGATTTACACTATGTTTCTGTCCGTGGTTCCTGATCTCCTGTCTGGGCCACCGCTATTCTTTATACACTCGGTGTCACTATAGCGCCTCCCCCAGGGACATCTCGTTCATCAAAGTATGACTAAATCCAATTTTCTTTCGAGTATAATATCACACTATAAGGAAACATAAAATGTTTTGGTGTTTGAAATAGTGTGGGTGGACAGAGGAGAAATAACTGCATGCCCTTCTAAAAAACTAAATGTGCCCACGTCATGTTTTATTTGTGTTATTCGACCTTCTTGCTTAATGAGTTTAAGGATAAAAACAAAAGAAAGTTTATTTGAAAGCAGACAAATGGAGAGCTTATTTTTAAGCATACAGTGTTGTAAGTAAAAATAAGTATTTTTGTAGGTAGTTTTTCCGTGCAGAAATGTCGGCTAGCTGGCGGATTGTCTGGATTTGTAAAACGCGTGCCGTGATCTCGAATTCAAGGCGTCCGTCTCGTATAATTTATTTCACTTATGTGCCTCAAACTGGACCGCTCAATAGAACCAACACGTTTAGCTAGTGAAATAGGAGTCAAGCTTATGGAGGCGTCTGATAAAATGTCATAAACAATGTGTTTTGTACTACTTTATGCAATATGATTTATACTATTTTTCAGAATTTTCCAGTTTATTGTTTGGATAAATAATGTCTCATTGTGTACTGGTTTGTTTCAAAGAAATGCTTACACTACAGCAAGCCTTAGTTTTGACAAAATGGAATTCATAGTTTAAATGACAAAAACGTTTTAGTTCTAATTTTAAGCATTTTAAATGGCAGATTTATGTAAGGCCTTTTTGTCGCTACATATCGCTCCTAGATGTATGTAAGATTTCTTGTTGCTATATATTACTCCCAGATTTATGTAGAAATTTTCTATCGTTACAAGCGCTTCTAGATTTTTTATGAAATGCTATATGTAATTTAGAAAAAAATATAGACGAATTCTAGTCTGAAATTAAATCTGGTCTGAAAACTATTCGAACCTTGAATGGCAGCGTACTCAACATCAATGCGTTATGCGTAGGATGAGGTATTTCCCTACATTTCAAACATCAGTTTGACAAATGCTTTTGTAAAGCAAAAAAGGCCTCTCATTTTAATTAAAGTGTACTGTGTAATTTTTTTTATATTTAAATATTAAATAATTGCATTTAAGAATGGAATTATACAATATAAATACCAAATCAATTAACATAGAATACGAGTATACTTTGAATATGCACGAGTATATCTGTGCAAGTACTTTATGTACACGTTTTTACATATATAAAGGAACCATTCAATATTCCCAAATAAATAAATATTAATGTCTTAAGTTAAAATTTAGGTGGCAGTTTTTTGTCTAGAATATGTAGTAATTTTAAAATTAATGTTAACTCTTTAAAAGTATTCGTATAATAAAGAAAACTAAATTGCGGGTTTTATCCTACAGTGGACCTGTCAATGGGGGATGTCTTTGTTAAATCGGTCTGGCTGTTACGTATCTTAGTATGTCTTAGTGATTAGTTCCCAGGTCCCAATTCTTCCCTTTCTTACAATATTAACCGTGCCAATGAAAAACCGTAAACGTCCACCTTACTTTAACTAGTACAAATGTGCTGGATGGAATAATACAAAACAGATAATAATCACAATAATGTTGTTAAGACCTAGAAAAAAAACTGTCTAAGTCAAACGGACCGAGAATAACGACAAAATTGTAATTTATTTTCTTTTTATTGTTGAGGTACTTGATCACATTTTATTTTAACACTTTCATTGTGTATATTAAAACATGGCAAGTTTATTGTCATGTGGAAATAAATTAAATTAAATTATATGAATTATAGCTTTAATTATAGCGACAAATTAGTCTATTGACTATTTGCGAGTATCGCATATTTGCGAGTATATCCTGAAATTGTATGGTACATATATATCAAGGCAAAGGAAAAGAAAAATCATAAGACAAAAACGCTCCAGGTTTTGCACTTCAAATTCATCCTTTTTGCAAATTAAACCCACTCTGTTGTTAAGAAATTCAAAAATGTATAAGACAAAGATGTAAACACAAGTATTTATGTCGTAGTAATTAACAATTCATAATTATGTACGTAAAAACGAATATTTGTATGTAGATACGTATGTTTTGCGTAAAAAAACAAAAATCTTGGATATTATGTAAAAATTGGTAAAAGTTAATATCGAGAAAGTGTGATTAATTTTGCAAAACGCTAGCCTCCACAAGACGCAACAAGTAAGTGATCTTGTTGGTCAGATAAGGCATATTCTAGTTTTTCTGTCGTTTTTTGGAAAAAAATCTCGTTAGGTTTTTTTAAAACAACGTTAGTTTTTCACTATCGACAACATCAGGCGAAGATGGTATGATGTCCGTTTTCTGACTTAATAGTTACGGGCTTGATTCCCGCTGTTCCTAATTTTATTAAAAAAAAGGTTCCAGTCATGTTTTCACTCAACGTCGTTAACAAATCTTTTAGGTTGGCTGGAAGAGATTACAACATGCTTATTAACTGGCTGTTGGCTGGAAGAGATTACAACTAGATTGTACCGTATGTGACGAAATTTTAAATATAGGTCTACTGTTTTTCGTGTCCAAGTCACTATACAGCTTCTTTCCAGAATTATATCATAGAATGTGCAATTTGCAATAATCATAGATAATTAAGAAATTTGTAGACATTCTACCCTGCTAATATTTCTAATTTATTATTTATTTTTATTCATTGATATAAATTGACTCAGTTAATCTAAAAAGTTTATTTAGGGCCTCAATATTTATATATTGTAATATATTGCAATTACTCATTAATCACCCTTTACAATCCTGGCTAAAGTATTTCCTGCCAAACCATTATCGTACATATATAAAAGAAAATATTAAACGTTGGAAAATTCTTATTTGTTTATTGCGAAGCAAATATGATTAAACTAATCTCCATGTTTTTTTTTATCGAAGGACATACTTTCATCAATCTTTAGAAATCTCCATCAAAAGTTATTCTCGCACGACTATCCTCAAGATAAACTTCAAACTTTTGAATATCTCCTTAGCCTCTTCAGTAACTAAAAAAGTAAACATTTTTCTCTCTTCTTGTAGGAGATTTTACGGGATAAAAAACTTGGTGTTTTTTAATTCTTAGATAAAAATATTGGTGCTTAAATATGAATGAGCAAAGTGTCATTTTTTTTGTAACAGTGCAGTATTAAAAATGCATAATTGAAATGCATTCTTGATTAAAATTGTATTGTTTCACATTTTTATTCTTCTTCTGATCGTATAAAAGCCACTATGCTACTTCCGCCCAGAATTTTGCCACCTGGATTTTTTACCACCTGACCATTTTGACATATTATCCATGGTTTTTCCAATTCCTGTTCGGAGCTTTCCTGGACCTCCAGAGTAGTTCAGGTGGTAATGCCTCTAGAAACCAATTTTAACCGCTAGGACTCGATTTGTTTCTCCACTCTTTCACCCTTGCAACAAGTTTTTGTTACAAAGGCTTGATGGCCCTGTGCTTGGATTTCTATCTAGGAGCTAGGGATTGGTGGTTATGGAAAGGATATCTGAGGTCATCCTGTTGGTCTGATCTCTTAGCACTATATACTTGTGTTATATATAGTACAACTCTGCAGGTTTATTGCTCTATGGCAATCTCCTTCAACCAACTACAAATTTGTTAAAGGCGCCTTAAGTGAAACTAAATTGGGAACATTTTGAAAAAAATGTGGGTGACCATAGAATCGAACTCGCAACACCCAGGCTAGAGCACAGGCAAGGTCTTATCAACTAGGTCACGAAAGTCAATCGTACGTTAAACAGAAAAACGTTTAAATAAACTAATTTTTTTGTGATTGAAATTCGATATATACTTTCAACAATTGTCTGTTGTTCGGGCTTCAAAGACAGTTCAAATCGATTTGAATTCAAATGATGATTTCAATATAAAAACTATAATTGTTTAACCATTTTTACCTCAGAATGCTGTTAAAAAGTTTCAGTTAAACATCTACGTTCGTTGTACCATCCAAAACGTCGTCGTACCATCTAAAACTACGTCGTACCATCTAAAAGTAATAAAAAAGTTTTTATTCAGTGATACATTATACATTATTTAAAGTTGAAAAAGTGTTATCTTACTTCTCCAGCATGTTAAGTTTCAAGTGCTAAAATGAAAACAAATGGTTATTAAAAAAATAAAAATTTAAACCGTCTTATACAAACTACACCTTACATCAAGTTGATATACACTTGACTTTATTTTTCAAAGAGAGGACGATGTTATTGGTAAGACTTTTTTTAATAAAACGTACAACCTACTTAAAATGTAAAACCACGCGGTGCCTTCCGCCTTCCATGGTATATATTCGCGTTCCTTGACTCATCACCAGCTTGTCGCCAGCCGCCAACCTAGTTGTTTTCAATTTATTATGACCAACTTCAAACTTAGCGCTGGAAAATGTCGAAAGTATGAAAATATTGAATTTAGAAAAGGTGTAGTAACTTCGTTACTTTGTAACTTTCAAGCGGTAATAGAAAATAATTAAACTTTCAAATATGCAAAAATAGTGGCCTGGCGCGGTTATGAATGAACGCCAAAAATTTCACCGAATCATAGAATTAACATAATAAACAGTAATGTGCCTAATGTTTTGGTTTCTAGGCAGTAAATTTATAAATGGGTCAAACGGAAATTTGAAGCGACAGGGTGATTGGAGCATCGGAAACTTATTTATTTACTAACACAATAAATTACGCAATTAAATAATACAGTAAAACCAAACAATAAAAACGACAACGCATGAACATCCTTCAAAAAAATCCTTCAATTTATGAAACATATATCTTTCAAGATATGATGCTTGAACCAACCAATGCAGAACAAAATTAATCAACAATAAAAGACTTACATAATACAACTTGAAAAATTAAAAAAAATAATCTCTCAATGGGTTATTATTGAATAAATTACAAATCAAAAATAAATATTTAGGTTAAAGCACAATGTAATACCAGCATATAGTCAACATTTAAGATTGAAGAAATGCTACAGAAAGGCCCTCCTAAACTGAACAACATCTCCATTAAAAATATTCACCAAACCATATATGTAATTACCCGATTCTTTTATTCTCACGATCGATCAATTACAATGTGCAATTGCAATTAACATCTGAATTTAAAAAAGAATCGTATATTTCTAGCAGGTGTGGAAACTATTTTTAATCAGTAGTTCGGGGTCATCAACGATATTGTAAATAACCTTACATAGAAACATCGAATAATTTTTTTTATTTGAGAGAGCTTAATTAAGAAGGCAGGTATAATTCAATAAAAAATCGTAGTCAAGTATATTAGGGGTATGTCGAAACGAAAATTCATATTTATCAGAAATGTAATCTGAATCCTTTCAATTATGCTTGAACGGATAACATAGAGCTGTAGTAATGAACTAATGCTGCTATTAAATAACAGTTTGTTGCCATATTTTGGCGTTTGAATTAGACTTCTAAAAGAACAGTAGAAACAAGTTTTTTTTCTGTTGAGATGCGTGCGATAAGAAAAAAAATGTGGAATGTGGTCGAGTGCATCATTTTATTTTTTTAAAATATTATGAGAAACTTTATACCATAAATACACAATTTGTGAAAAACAACAGGTAATTCAATGTAAACACATATTTTTTTATGGATTTGGGTTTATTGCCTTTTATTTGTCGTGCCTCCAATAAACTAGGCTTTTGCCTGTATCTCATTGTACACTTTTGTTGTATCCAGTATAACCTAGCGGGCTTATTGCCATGTGGGAAAATCTTCATATAGATCTTACTGAGGAAGACATAATTGAATCTTAAAGAAGAGTAATTGAAGACATCGAAAATAAAGGCATGTCTAAAATGGATATTGTAAGAAAACGGTGAAGGGAGGATTTATTTATTATTACACATGACAAGAAATATACACAATTTGAGAACATCAACAGGTTATTTGATTTGGACATACAATTTTAATGGATCTGGGTTTGTTGCCTTTCATTTGTCGTATCCCCAGTAAACTAGGCTTTTGCCTGTATCTCACTGATTGTTGAGATGGTTTGAACACGTGAAGAGAACAAATAACTAAGAATGATTAAAACATACTGTGCATAAGAGAAGTGCATTATGTGCATGAAGGTGGACTGGGAAAAACGTGGCTAAATTGAAACGATCAGATTTTGAAAGAAGTCATGGTGAGAAGTAGGGAAACTAGAAGATTGTTTATGAGAAGATGTATGAATGTAGAGGTAGGGAAAGTAGAGTATGGATCAAAAAGTGTGGAAGGTAGTTCTCTCTCGCAAGATACTCGTATATGGTGTAATAATACTTATGTTTGTTAGTCATATTTGGTAATTTTGCAAATTTAAATGTTCCTTGACAACTCATTTTTATGGGGAAAATCACAGGAAATCATTTCAGTGAAAAGGTTCGAGAAAATCACTCCCGTGAAAAGGCCACAGAAGGATGTTTGAGCATATATCGCGATTCTTGATTGTTGATGTGTATTGTGTTGTAATACACTTTCGTTGTATTATTACTGATATGTGTACTATTTGAAAATTTCCAACTTCCAACTTACCACAAATATTTCGATAAGTCCTATGCAAGAAAAGCGGAATGAGATACTTTGATTTAAATGCTCATGGGATTTCAATACGATACTCCCACGTGGAAGATGAATGTTCCACTAACTAAGCCACATAAGCCTTTTATCACTTGTGGGAAATTAATGCTTTCCTTGTTGCATACATACTATCATCGCACCACTCCCAGTCGAGGTAGGCAGATAAGATGGAGTGATAGACTTCCCTATGTTGATACACATCCTTAGCCTCTTCTACTTCTATGCACCTTTTCATACATACAACTTCTACGATTTATCTGACTTTTTACGTTTCCTTCTTTAAAAATATCATTCTTTTGATTTAACCATGCTTTATTTGGTCTTCCTCTTCCACGCCTACTACTCGCATTTGCATTATATACATTGTTTTATTTGTTTTCTTTAATTTATTCCTTTAAGAGATCCAAACCATCTCAGCCTCATTTTTCTCAACACATCATTCTAAAGTTCAAATTCATTCTAAATCGCTTCATTCCGTATTCTTTCATACATTGTACCCCATGTATTCTTCTTGGTGCCGTATTTCTCCAGCATTTATTTGGTTTCTGATCCGGCATTTATTTGGAACGAAATTTCGTAACTATTTGTCTCAAGAAATTATAATATTACACCGTTTCATTGAAAGTCAATATGAAATACGGCTAAGAAATTATTTCAGATATTTGTGATATATCTAAACCAGGTTTGACTTAAGCAAAATTAAAAAATATTTAATAAATTAATTTGTTCTTTTATCAAATCACAAGTTAACACCATAACATAATTTATTTTCTCATTGTGTAACGCATATCATGTCTGTACATCAATATACTCTTCTTTGAATACCTCAAATTACTAAAAAAAAGTTATACCTTCATATCCTTATAGAATCCTTTTCATTTATTTTTTTATTTTCGATTGCCTTAATATTTTATTTTTTTAACATTTTTGCTGTTCATGAAGTAATAAAGTTTATATTTTTTTTACTTCTTTGAATCTTGGGTGTGGTTCCAATTGAGTACAATCTTAGTCATTGAGTTGAGTTTTTTTTTTCTGAGATGGCTCACTTAGTGTCTCTTCTTAGTGTTTTTTTCTCATAATAAGAGATTTATTCATTCGTATGGTATCCTTCACGAAATCTGAATTGACGATTCGAACACATTGAGCTTGGAAATATAATCAAAGAGATTAGAGAGAAATAATGTTTATCTTATTGATGGTTTTACAAGAGAATGCTAGTAGATAGAAAAGTTTATTTCGGCACATATTAAAAATTTTTCGACGCACATATTATAACGCCACGTTTTCAGCGTTTTTCCTATCATGGACTAGCGCTACGCTCAAATAGAGATCGTTTATTGGCCTTTCCGGTTCCCCGCTCTTCTTTTTTTATATCGTCCTTTACTGTCCATGCAGTGAGACTTTGGAATCAGTTACAAACCAATGTTAGACTCGCTCCGTCCTTGACATGCTTTAAGAAGCTACTGAATAAACCAGGGCTGTGGAGTCGGAGTCGGAGTTGGAGTCGGAGTCGCGGAGTCGCGGTGTTTGGGCCGGAGTCGAAGTCGGAGTAGGAGTCGTAAAAAACGAGCGACTCCGACTACTTTTTCGTTAAAATTTAAAATACATTTTTTTTTAATTATTATAATGAATGTGTATTGTGCACGAATATTAAACTTGCAGGCGCAAGTCGCGCCGATATGGTGAATCACCGAGATCCATTTAATGCATAAAGTCTACGAAAATGTGTTTGTCTCCTTCTTTCTCACGTCGAAATAAAATTCTGTTGGCTGGGATCTATGTTAACCCCATGGTTCGATCCATATTGACGGAAGAACAAATAAATAGAGCTAAAAACGCTCTGTTTGAATTAACCGTTCGTATGAAAGGCCTTCGACTAGAAAAAGAGACGACAGCAGGCAGCGTACACGAAGTATCATCATCTTCATCCGACACCGCTGAATCTGAAGACGATTTTGAAAAATATCTCAATGAACAAGATAAACTAAAACATCCTCGTTTGAATCACAGTCCCAATATAGATGAAGGAGACTCTATTTCAAAATTTAAAATTGAATTTTATGATGCATTGAAAATAATGGAAAAAATTGACCGAACTTATAAGTTAAATGTTGAAATGGCAATACAGCGGTATCTAGAAATCGTAAAAGATTCAGCATTGATCGTTACAGCATTACCGCCAACCCAAGTATCCGTAGAGCGGTTATTTTCCGTTCTTAAAATTCTCAATTCTGATTTGAGAGCCTCTACGAATACATATTTAATAGAAGCAATGTTGTTTTTAAGAATAAATTCTAATAAATAATTATTAAAGTTTGATCTTGTTTTATTTTTATCCGTATAACATGAAAAAAATGGCTATATGCAAAGGTAGGAAACAACCTGATAAAATTGAGCTTTTTTGAGTCGGAGTTGTGGAGTCGGAGTCGTGGAGTCGGAGTTGAGGAGTCGGAGTCGTGTTGTTGGTAAATATAGGAATCAGAGTCGGAGTCGGAGTCGTGTTTTTTTTCTTCCGACTCCACAGCCCTGGAATAAACACTTCATTTCTAGTCAGTAATATAACGTGTTTCATTCCTGATTTTTTCTTTCCTCTTTATCGTCCCTTCTTTTTCCTTTGATTGACGATATCTCGATTGATAATTGACCGTCTTTGTGGGGTTTGTGGGCGTATGCTCACCTATGTGCTCATGGATTTCGTGGAGGTGGATAGTCATTTGAATGGTTTTGCGACCATGTAACTTGCTTAATTTACTTTTGGTTGGTTGATTGGAAGAGATTGTCCCGCCAGATTGTATTTGCAATAAAAGTGTTAAATAAATAAATAACATATAAGGAACACACTTATATTGCCATGAATGTGAAAGTTTTTAGATAACACGTTATATGTAAGTTTTTCCATAAATGTGTTATTTTTTAATGGTATATCTATCAAGCATGTCTGAACCAAGCGTTTAAAATTATCTCAGACGAACAAGTAAGAGTATTTATGGAAAACAAATACTTTATTTTCAATCTTTCAGTATATTTTATCGTTCATAAACCAAAGACTAATTGATCAGGATAAAGTTGAGACTATTTTGTTTTCCATTATACTTTTAGTTGAATAATAAATTATCATCAAGGGTAGTCAGATAGACCGGATGTTACGAAGCCATTTCAAGCCTTAAAAAATAATCACTATTATAGAAATGACTTTTGTAGAATATTTGTTAAGACACTTGTCTTTCGAATCAAACACTTAGGTACTTATTTTTTTTGAAAAGGGTTTCTATCTGGTTTTTACTCCAAGTCTCCGAAAAAATTCTGATTGAATGCGAGAAATTACCACATACATAACAATAAATCAGTTGGTTATATTGTATGCAACAAAATTTTAATACAGAACAATTATCGTCTGAGAGTAAGTAGTAAAATTCTTCTACTAATTCCAATCTTTCATTGTTCACCCGAATGTCGAATGTACTTTTCCTTTCACCTTTATCATTTGCTTTCATTGTTCACCCGAATGTCACATGTACTTTTCCTTTCACCCTTATCAGTTGCTTTCATTGTTCACCCAAATGTCATATGTACTTTTCCTTTCACCCTTATCAGTTGCTTTCATTGTTCACCCGAATGTCACATGCACTTTTCCTTTCACACTTATCAGTTGCCTGGACTGAATTTTGCAACATTCATTCTCAAGTCTTTTCGTTCACATTTCACGTACAATACACTGTAGTACATTTTCGCTCTCCGCTAATATCATTAGTATCCAACTGTCGACGCATCGTGAGAAATTTAAATGCCACATTTTTTTTAAGTGTTTATTTTTATTTCGAATAAATAAAAAGAAATTTAAAGCAGTTTTTAAAATTAAGGTGCCAAATGAGTTTTTGTCTTTGATGTAATTAAAGTCATACTTTTTTTCTGTTTTGTACATAAATATTTTTCTGTTATGATTTTGAGTAAAAAATTTCATGTTTTTTAAATTTTGTTGTTGATTTTAATTTTTGTCATGTAATGTGTTTTGTCATGTAATGTGTTTTGACGTTTGTTTAATTACTGTTTTAATTTGAATTTGGTTTCTTGAATTTTTTACGTAAATACTGCGGCTATTAAAATGAATAAATAATTTAAAAAAAATACATAATTTTCTTTCCTTTTCCTTTCAAGTTGGGGTTGGAAACTCAACAAGAATAAAAAATCTGAGTTAGTGTAAACCAGAGTTATTTAAAAAAAACTACAATTATATGAGTCAATACAATAAAACCAATTTAAAAAAATGATATTTGGTATGTGTAAACAATGCACCCTCACCCTCACCCTCACCCTCACCAGAGTGAATTGCCTCAATCAAAATAAATACGCAAAAAATAAAGAGAACATTTTTTAAATAGTCTTTCCTATTTTGGGTATTTCCTTTCGTCGAATATTTCTGCAATATTTGGAAATATGGACATCTATAATTTTATTTTTTCAATGCATAAAATATTCAGGTTTGGTCACTGCGGATAAAACGAAGGAAAGGGGAAATATTTGAGGGAATAAAATAAAATATATATCGGATGCTGTCATCACAAGAAAAAATATCATCCGTTTGATGTTTCTAGTGATAAATAATAAAATAAAATGTATTTATAGCAAGTCAATGGTAAGAAAATAAATTTGAGAATTTTTATAATAAAATAAATACTGAGTAATACATAATATTGGCAGCTTTCAGTAAAAAAAAATGTGTTGCAAAAAAAGGATATGAAATTGAATAAAACTATATGAAATATTTGAATCCCGTTCTAGTAATATAAATTTTTGTTTTGGTGCTGCCATTAATAAATAATAATTTTAGAATTACAGGAAGTATCACAAATAATATATTTTTCGTTTATTCTTCAATTATTTCGACAGAAAACGTGTGAAAGTTCCTGTTGAAAACCAATATAATATTTGTTGAAAAAAAACGCAACTGCACTCGGATTGCAAGTATTGTCACTATTGTTTGGTTACCATCGGGAATCGAACTCGAAAATTCCGGGTTGAAGAAAAACATACATATCAATACGCCATTTCTCTATTAGGGTAGATAGAAAGAATAGTGCGCCAGAGATTTCTAACTTGGCACATATTCTTCGCCTCTCCTAAATCCACGTACCTTCTCATACAACCCTGCGATTTATCTGAATTTACGTTTACTTCTTTCCAAATATCATTCAATTGATCCAACTACACTTTGGTTCGTATTTTTCTACCACGCCTCTCCCTCACATTTAACTGTATATATTTTTGTTAATGTTTTTTTATTAATAAATGTCTAAACCATCTCAAAGTGCTCCTTTTTACGTTACTGAACACAGCAGCATTAAGTTCACATTCATCGCTAATCCATTCATTCCGTATTCTGGCATACACTGTCGCTCTATGTATTTTTCTCAGTGCACATATTTTTATAGCATTTATTGACTCCTTTCCATTTCTTTCCACCTACAAGTTTCATTTCCATACACCAAAGTTGCTATTAAAATACAGTTGCAGACTATCATCTTAGCAGATTTTGATACTGTCCTTTCGACTTGGTTTCATGTTATTACACGTCGTTCAATACCTCTCGTAACTTTTCCGTTATCTGAAAAAATGAAAATGCCGACAAAACTGTAACTCGAACTGAAACTCCGATCAACTGAAAATAAATAAAATGTCATTATACGTGTTGTATTATTAATCTCGGTCATAATTAACTTTTGAAATAACCTGTGATTTGTCATTTTATGACCTTCATTATACCCAGCAAAAATGTTTAATAAATGTGATTCAAATTTTATTTTTAGAAGCAATAAATAACTGCAAAGTAATTCGTGTTCGTTGTATTAACCAAGAGAATTGAGTATAATTTGAATAAAAATTTATTCACTTTAAAAATTTGAATAACTTTATGACTGACTAAAATTCTGAGTTCATAAATATTGTTAACTGCGCAGAAATGCAAATTTGACGAGAATTTTATATCTTTGAGGTAAAAAAGTATAAATAAACGCTAACTATTTGAACGCGACCGAAACTTTAGCATTAAAAGCTTAAATATTACATTAATTTATTGAACAATTCCAACAGACGCATTTTTTTAATTATACAAAATCTAATTCAGGTTCAAATATTGTCGTTGCACTCGAATAAAAAAATATTGATGTTGTATCCAAAACTAAGCAATATTCATAAAAAATGTATTTATTGAAAAAAAATAACTTTACTTCGTGTAATTCAACTACAATTTGATGACCTCTGTTTGACCAATTTGACCAAGTTGGTTAGACGCATTTTTTTTAGCCCGGGGGTTGAGTTTGATTTTCGTTGGTACCCATTTTCAGGTTGGGTTCCAGTCTGGGTTTCACTTAAAGCCTATTGAACATCCTAGTTGACTGAAATAAATTGCCACATGGCAATACGCCTGTGAGTATGTATTGTATACAACGAAAGAGTTATAAAGTAAACGAATACAATTATTTCAGGAAAAGAGTGACGATGTGATTATTGAGTGCGGAAAGAGGATGTGTGGTGGATATCGTATCGCAATTTTTAAGCTATGAGAAATAGTGCTTTGGGAAAGGATGATGAGCTATTTTTTCATGGCGTGCTACCAAGAAATATTTTTTTAAATACTTAAAAAAAAAACCTTACCTGTAAGAAACTGAATTATATTTGTCACAATAGTACTCATTAAACTAAGCGGAAAATAGATTGGAATTATCATATTAAATCAGAGTGTGGGTCTCGAACCATACATCATCTACACATACTTCTAGCGCGTAAGCCACACGGTTACAAGTAAGACAAACACTAATTTGATACAATTACTAAGCTCAAAAGCGATTGTTTAATTTTATTTTAGCTAAAGGGCTAATGAATTACTTTGCGATCACAAGTATTTCAATCATTATCTGATTAATTCTCTATCACCTATTAATTTTTTTTGTTGAAACTTATCTTGACTAAAACATATTTCAATTATCGAATATTTATAATTTTAATCCATAAAATACGATACCTTTGTTTTTCAGGTAGTCGTTTTCTATATAACTAACTGCCGATACGATATCTTCCGGGCCAAGGCATCATTGGTTTAATCCCCAAAAGCCATTAAACTATTACAATATCTATAGATCGCCTCTGAGTTGGTTCGTCTGTCAAGAAACAGACTGTGAATCAACCTGAATGGAGGCGTTTTACAGCATCCTCTTGTTCCTGGTGGAATGAACAGATAGGGTGATAATCCACATGTTTTAACCCAAATATGACATTCGCATACATCATATTTATTTGTAATAAGTCTACGTGTTTTAAATATAAATGGTTGCCTCTCTAAGGTTCTTATTTAAAAAAATCAATGTCAGTACAAAGTGTCGATTTTTTTAAATAACAAATTTTTCATTAATGGAATTTTCAATGAATGAGCGAATGCCCATTAACCTTGCTGAGTAAAGTCAAAGGTATAATACAAAGCAGGGGATCAGAGTACTTGTCGTTAGTGCCAATGGATACGTTAGCCAATTCGTGTTAGGTATATCCTGTTGCATATATGACATAGAGCTTTAGTAACATACTTACAGTTTGTATGGATCTCCTTTCTTAATTGGCTCGCTAATAACTAGCAATAGATCTACACCAATTGATTCGATCTCACTCGCTAATAATTCGATCTCGGATCGCTAATAACTGGCAACAGATCTACATCAACTGCGCTGAGCATATGTGTTTTTGAAGTTTCAATTAGTCATTCATTTTCGTGTCCAAACCATCAATTATTAATTATGATACGTGTTTCTAGTAGGGAGGAACCGAAATCGTTCTATAGTTTGTATCGTGTTTCTAGTAGGGAGCAACCGATATCGTTCTGTAGTTTGCATCAATCAGGTATTACCTAGAATATGTTGTTCCGATATTTAGACAAACTAGCATGTTTTGGGAGTCATATACGTGTATATCCCCACATTTACATTCAATGTTACTTTCGTTCAAGAAACTTTTTGCATGTTCACCTTGCATCTAGTCACCGTTACTCAGAGTCTATATAGTGCTCTCCCAGTATGTCAAGTTAGTTAATCTCCAGGTATCATCTTTTCCAAAAGCTCTGTCCAGTCGTCAAATATTTTTTTACCACTTCGCAAAATGCACTTTTTCCTCAGGTATCTTCGTGCTTGCGTTAATTTATTGAAACTATTTTTAGATTACGATTTTCATATTGCTGACTAGATACCATAAAAGAGGTGTATTATGCCCTAGAATTATTTTGTCCTTTCTATGTCAGCTGCAGTAATCTACTAATCTCAGGTGAGGGGATACCGATTAATTGATTTATTTTCTAAATATCTTCCCGGTTTCGTTCATGACGACGTCAAACTGTCAAGCATATGAGAAGCCATTCCAAACTACAGCTGCATACCACATTGTTGGCTATATAGCAATGAGCAAAATATGACACTCTTAATGGAACTGCTTGCTCTTCCCATGACATTTCAGTGAGTTGACGAAGGATATTATTTCTAGTATTGAGTTTATAGTACGGTCTAACAATACTCCCAAATATTTAGGAGCCTCGCAATGTTGCGGTTCCCATGATAAATATGGACAACAACGAATATTAGGGTTTTGTGTATTTTGGAGTTTATACGGGTGGTGATAATTTTAAATAATACTGTGATTCGTCCAACATGTCTGTAAAAAAGTAATCTGTTTAAATACTGATGTAACTGTAAAAATCATGAGCGGTAAATTAAGAAACTTTCGATTTTTTTAAACAAAATCAAGTCCGATGGTTAGACAACAAGGCTTCGTAGATAGTACAAGATGCAACTGGGAGTTACTGAAGAAACGTGATCGCTAAGAAACAATTCGTTCCTACTCTTTACAAATTTGAATCATCGGTGATGGTAGAATTAGCTAGGTAGTATAAATTGATCATGTTCATATAAACAGACAGTTAAAAGACTTTTGAAAATGTATGACAGCACTAAGTAGACCATTTGTTCGGCCCCGAAATTAACTGAAATTTATTTAAATATAAGCTTTTTCAACTTCAGTGACTGGACAATACTGAGATAGGTAGTAAACACAGAATCTCCTATAATTCGGAAATTCTAGGATGAATCCTGTGAGAGCTCACAAATTGGCCCCAATACAACCTTATGTAATGTATTTACCTAAATAACTTGTTATTTATTAGAATTGAGGCTTATATTAAAGTTGATAGAATAATTAAAATTATTGAACATCGTTACAAGGTTGTATTGGGGCAAATTTTTAAGCTGTTACAGGACTCACCCAAGAATTTCCGAACTATAGTGTGGAACGAGATCATCACGGATACTCAAGAAGAGTTTATAATAATGGAATATAAGGTTAGAATGAGGCACTGTTTTTTATTTGAATATTTTTTCACAATGAAATAAAATGATGGATCTTAATGACAAATAACTCATAAAAGACAAATACTGTGATAAATTATGGACATCATTGCTATAGTGTAGGGCTGACCAGC
Organism: Odontocerum albicorne; assembly: GCA_949825065.1. NCBI lineage: Eukaryota > Metazoa > Arthropoda > Insecta > Trichoptera > Odontoceridae > Odontocerum > Odontocerum albicorne. Next base: position 35,187,551 of record OX463845.1, on the reverse strand, counting down.
CTTTTTGTGCACATGAGCGACTTTTTTAAGGACGACTTAGTGGTCTACCAGTGTACAGAAAAAAAAAACAAAATTATAATCACATATAATACACCGATATACTCGTATACGGCGTTAACAAGATCAATTTTCATATTTGTAATGCATCTGCTGACAAATTATAGAACTAAAATATGTCAGTTGGTAGAGTATATATCCTTATGTTTTACGTTAAAAACACAACTAATTTCACTTTTTTTTCACTTCAGACCATCGTATTTCTTATGACAATCAACTAAAATAATATATTTTTGTATCTGCAATGGAAGAAACAGTCAAGATCTCCTTAAAAGCATGTCACGTTCGATTGATAAGTCGTGATCGCCTGTTTTGGTACTCATGCTATAAGCGTATACCTAATTTATTTTACTCATTGTATTTTCGATCCAATAATTTCTTTACTGCATTTTCGTTCCAATGATTTTTATACTCTTTAATGTATTTTCGTTCAAATTACTCTAGATTGTTTTTTTTTGTTTGAATAATTTCTTCACGTTTCACTGTATTTTCATTCGGATAATTATTTATAAATAGTTTTTTTACTAATCGTTTTATTTCATATTTTTTCGCCATATATGATGGTATATAAAAACGACATTTATTTATGATTTTCCAGTTAAGACAAGCAAAAATTATTATTCTGTGTGGAGTTTTTAATTAAATATCTAACTTGGAAAGAGTTTTATACAGATATAATTAAATATTCATAGAAATTTTATAAGGCGGCCAGTGATTAATATGCTGCAGTCGCTGTTAGGTATACGGAGCTTAACGCCCGCGGGGATTAAGCAATGGCCTAGGAAAGCTTTTCATCATTTGAGAAAGCCATTTCAAGTTTTAAGGAAGAAACAGTGTTATGTAAACAGATTAAAAATATCACTCGCTAGTATTTTTTAATTGAGAACTCTTTAACTAGTGTATTAAAATTGATCATGGGTATTCAGGAGGGAAATTTTCATCTTGGCGTATCAAATAGATGATCTGAGACACTTCTGGTGTTGAATTCTTCCCATCAAGTATTTGATCTTAATTAAGGTCGTTTAAGAAGTAAGCAGCTGCGTATCGATCATGGGAAAGAAGATTCGCCATGGCTCGTCTCTGATCACAGCATCGGCATCGGTTCTCATTGTATATTACTTTATTGTTGATTGATGATATCTCATTTTATTTGAAAAGGAATGTTGTGTTCATGAATTTCATGGGTAGTCATTTGAATGTTTTTTTTGCGTCCATGTAACACGCTTTATTTATTTCATCTGAATAGTTGGGAGAGATTGCGATCTGCCAATACGCTCACCAGGTTACACTAATTTAGATTTATAGCCTATCTTACACTGATTCCCACTTACAACCCGTATGCTTATCAGGTGATGACACTGTTAAAATTTGGTACCAATACCCTCAGTGGTAAGCCAACTAGAGCCAATAAAAGACGTGTTATTTTGTTATACTTCGAAACATAAAAAAATGAATATCGTGCGGTCTTCAAGTTTCTTTCAAAAGAAGGGTAGAGATTAAATAACGTCAGCATCTAAACGTCGAGCGTTTCCCTTAATTTGAAAGAAACTTGATAACCGTGCAAGATTCCACTTTTAACGTTTTTTTCTCCTGGCGAGTTTATTGACATGTGGTAATCTATTCCAACCAACCAGAAAGACGTTTTAATGGGCCCTAAGTGAAAACCAGACTGAAATTCCTTTTAAAAAAATCTGGATTCCAGCGGGCATCGAACCCGCAACCTCCGGATCGGCAGACAAGCGTCTTACCACCAGGCCACGGAGGCACTGTTTTTTATTTGAATATTTCAAGTCACAATGAATAAAACTGATGGATCTTAATGACAAATAACTCATAAAAGACAAATACTGTGATAAATTATGGATATCGTTGATATAGTGTAGGGTTTATGGATATCATTGCTAACGTTTCAGAATATAATGAAAAAAACGTCTTTTATAGTCTCTAGTTCATACATTATTGAGGGTAAATGAATCAACTGTAACATCGCGTGATGGGTGTGACTTGGGTAGAATCTATCCATACACGTTCTATCTTATTCAGGCTGGAATCTTATGGACCTTATGGTAAGCCTGAATAAGAACTTCACTACATCACATGGCTGGACAATGGCAACATTATGAAATGTGTGATAACAAAGTTGACAGGAGAAGGGGGTCTTGAAGGGATTATCGCTACTTCTGAATATTAGGGTTAAAAGCCCAAAACGATGTCCCCCCTACTTTGGAATTGGACAAAAGCTTTACTTACCATCTATCTCGTTTAATACTTATAGGTAAAAATAGCCAATCAGCCTCAGGATTTTGATAAGTTTGGCACCAAATTAGAAGAGGGAGAGTGATTTAAATTAATCATGAGCATCATTTTACGCACAACGTATGGTGAAAGCTTTGGCTTCTCCAGAAAAAATCTCCCACAAATCCATTTAACACTATATCTTATTCACAGAACTGATGTTTTTTCAAACTCAGCTCTTATATCTAAAGTTTGCCATGAGACTTTTTCAAGGTTGAGGTTAAAGGGGCTTTTAAAAAAAGTCGAACACCTATATTTAAGTCAATGAACGAAAATAAAACTAACCCTAGGCATAATTCTTTCAACCGAAGATAACTGTCAAATTGTTACTACATATTTCTGATTTTGTGGGAAAATATTAAATATTTATAATTTGAGTTTGTCATTTAGAGTTAAGACGTTAAAACAACTAATTCATTTTTTTGTAAAATGTTCTTTTTAATCCACATCGTGTATATAATAAATTGGTAAAATTTAATTACTACTCGTACGTAAAGTGGGGTTTGCCTTTATTTGTAATGTTTACCCAAAATATCTAAGAAGAGGCCTTAAATTCAATTAAAAAATCGTCTTGTCAACATCTGAATAAAATATGGTCCTCGCCTCACCCAACATCCAACACTGAATGACGTATTAAAATTATTATAAATCACAAAGGTATTCAGTTACCCTTTTTCATAATTCACAAAGATTTCGCCCCAAAAATTTGACAAAAGCCTGTTGCAACGAATGACTTTTAAATAATTTAGGCTTTCTTAAAATACAAGATATAAGAAAAATATTTTATTTGTTTCTTCCCTTTTATTTAATGACGATAACCAACAGCTCACTCCAAGTTAATAGAATAAATGCTGATAACCGTGAAAAATGGAAAAGTATCATTAATTCTGTCGTGCGGTCAATTTACTTGCAAAATTAAGCCTAATGATCACGACTGTTATGTAAATAGCGTATCGAACTTGAGAATGAATGGGGACCAAACATTTATTCAGGCTCTAGTCACTCTTTAAATGAGCTTTGTAAATCAATTTAAAGTATTTAGTTGCTTTATCTTCGTTCACATTTGAATTATCAATGCGAACATCCACATTGTTAGTGTATTTTTTCGTCTTCTTCTTCTCGAGGTGCCGTCTCATATCTGAGGTCGGTCACTATCATAGCAATCTTTTTACAGCATAACGGAACTCTTCAGTAAAGCTGCAGCTAAACAATTCTCGAATATTTTTAAACCAAAAAATGTAATGATTAAAACGGATTGAAAACTCTTTTGATTTCAGGTCAGTAATGATACATGTTTCATTCTCGATTTTTTTTATCTTTCTTCTTCATCATACCTTCAATTTTCTTGTAATTTAAAAAGTTTTAAAATTTTGTACAAATTAACAAAAATTTCAATATTTTTCTTGACCATGTAACTTCTTTTATATACTTTTGTCTGAATGATTGACATCACTTAAAATTTTTGAAACATTTTTGGTCAGTATTTTTAATCTTACCATCTTTCGAAAACATGTTTCCAAAATAGCAAAATCCCTTCAACCTGCTATTATATTCAATTGCTCGCCCAAATATTATAAAAACTCAACAAACAAGATCTCCCTTTTCAACAACCACGACTTTTAATTATTTACATTCATTCTGAAATATTTTTGCAAACACTTTGCATATACATTCTTTCTACCAACAAAGCTAAGTCATATTAAAATAGTTGAGAATAAATTACGTATCATATTTATTCCAGTAATTACATTAATCCCCGATATACGTGTTTGTGCCTCCCATTTCGAGGCTTTCTTTATGCAGAATGATCCCGGTTTTTTACAAAAGCAATGCTTAGGTCAGAGTGATGTCATGCTACATCGGAAATATGTAGTTTCCTTTGAATCAGTAGTCCACACACTTTTCCGATGTAATATGCCATCAGTATAACTTAGGTCAGAGTGATGTCATGTTACATCGGAAATATGTAGTTTCCTTTGAATCAGTAGTCCACACACTTTTCCGATGTAATATGCCATCAGTATAACTTAGGTCAGAGTGATGTCATGTTACATCGGAAATATGTAGTTTCCTTTGAATCAGTAGTCCACACACTTTTCCGATGTAATATGCCATCAGTATAACTTAGGTCAGAGTGATGTCATGTTACATCGGAAATATGTAGTTTCCTTTGAATCAGTAGTCCACACACTTTTCCGATGTAATATGCCATCAGTATAACTTAGGTCAGAGTGATGTCATGTTACATCGGAAATATGTAGTTTCCTTTGAATCAGTAGTCCACACACTTTTCCGATGTAATATGCCATCAGTATAACTTAGGTCAGAGTGATGTCATGCTACATCGGAAATATGTAGTTCCCTTTGAATCAGTAGTCCACACACTTTTCCGATGTAATATGCCATCAGTATAACTTAGGTCAGAGTGATGTCATGTTACATCGGAAATATATAGTTTCCTTTGAATCAGTAGTCCACACACTTTTCCGATGTAATATGCCATCAGTATAACTTAGGTCAGAGTGATGTCATGTTACATCGGAAATATGTAGTTTCCTTTGAATCAGTAGTCCACACACTTTTCCGATGTAATATGCCATCAGTATAACTTAGGTCAGAGTGATGTCATGTTACATCGGAAATATGTAGTTTCCTTTGAATCAGTAGTCCACACACTTTTCCGATGTAATATGCTATCAGTATAACTTAAGCACTGCTCTCGTAACAATCCGGGATAATTTCGGTTGAAGAAAATCTTGGGATGGAGATAGAAATATGTGCTGAGTGGATTTTTGTAATTAGTGGAATAACAAAGTTATTATTTTTCAAATACTAATTTGGAGTTTCAAAAAGTAAAAGCCGAAACTTTTTCATTTTCCGTCAATAGCACAATGTCTTCTTCTAATCTTTCATATTGTTTTCAAATTAGGCAATAAAATATTGAAGGGATATTTAATTAATATTTAAGCTTTTATAAATATTCATCGAGTCGATTCCTGACTGATTTGTACTAATAAAACACGATATTTATCACTAATGGGCGTTGCATTGGGCTATAACTGTTGTGAATAAGGGATCTAGATGTACTCTTTTAAAATTGTGGTATAATATACTCGCAGTAAGAATGAACAAGATGTCAATCATGCGCAATTTGCTTATGAGCCACTGCGTGGTAGCTAGTCATTTTTACAGATTGAGTATTGTAGAGGATAGCGGTTGCTAGTGTGGTGATGATGAGACTGAAGTTCATTTGTTTTTTGGTTGTCCTTTACGTGACAAATTTAATTTACTTAATAAAATATGTAGCGTTTCTTCTTTTCTGGAAGAGAGTCGTTGTAGTTTTTTAAAGTTTTATCAATTGACGTTTTAAATTGTTATTTTTATTATTTAATTTGTTATAGTGTAATAACATTTTTGGCGTTAACACCGATAGCTAAAAACATCCTAATGTGGGTGGATTGCCTATATAAAAAGCCTTCTGAAAAAAAATTGTACATTTTTTTGACTTACTTTAAGGATATTTTTTGTATATGCGAGTAACACGGAGGTTGGTAATGTAATAATTTCTCAGACTGAGGGACTTAGGCAGATGCCAAACTCAACGGATCATATTTCAGGGTATACCCATGTATTAGGCAGAGAAAGGAGGTGCACGTCGTCTGGTTCTGCTGGCAAAGGGTTGTATGGAAGGGGCGGGGGCGGGAGCTCTACGTGGGCGACTGGCGCCAGAGCTTGGTCTAGCCGAATAATTGCGCCGGAGAGAGTGTTGATTTGATACAATATAGTCCCGATGATGGCAAGGGGAGTGTGGTACGCCAATTTTTTTGCTTCTGCTGTATCTGCCTACTTATAAAATCAATGAAAGCTCAAATCATTTAACAAAGATAATATAGTTTTTTTTTACTTCTCCTTAAAGTTTCTCTCCACGTTGGAGGTTGGCTATCATCATGGCTATTTTAGTAAGTAAAAAGAATTATTCGTATACATATTTATTTTATTTATATGATATATTTGACGGGCGTATTGCTACAACCAACCAGCCAGCTTTTCCTAAATACGTAAAGCTATTTGAATCCATGACAGATTTTATAAAAAAAATGTTGACTAAAATTCAGGTTGTTTTTTTTTTCTAATCTCGAGACAATAATGGCGGGACTGGGAAAAGAAATTTGTTCAAGGATGGAGAGGAAAAACAAAAAGAAAATTAAGATGAAAATATATTCTGATTAATATAATATTTTTCCAATTCTCTCTTGAACGTGCACATGCAGTGAGACTCTGGAATCAGTTACAAATCAATATAAGACTCGCTCCGTCCTTGGCATGCTTTAAGAAGCGACTGAAAAACCTCTTAATTTCTAGTCAGTAAAATAACGTGTTTCATTCCTGATCTTTCTTTTCCTTTCCTCTCCACCATCCCTTCCTTTCCTTTTGATTGATGATATCTCACTTTATATGAAAAAGAACGTTCGGGTGATTGTCCGTCTTTGTGGGGTTCGTGAGCATGTGCTTACGTATATGTTTATGGATTTTGTTGGGATGGATAGTCATTTGAATGATTTATGCGACCACGTAACTTGCTTAATTTACTTTTGTCTGGTTGGTTGGAAGAGATTGCCGCCAGTTGTAATTGCAATAAAAGTGTTAAATAAATAAAAATAAATAAATCTCATAACTTTTGGAAGTTTGTTCCACACTCGTGGACCGTAAATGTAGATGTGTAAAATGGGATTTGGTGTGTCGGTATGCAAAGCAATCTCTCATTGCCTGGTTGAAGAGTTATTTATATTAATGAAAATATATTATTTTAATAAGCTTTCGTTGTATACAGTACCACTTTGCGAGTTAATTGATATGTAGCATTTTTTTTAAATCAACAAGAAACGTATTAAAGAGGCCTTAAATAAAAATGGGAGTGGAATGCGTTTTAAGTTTTAAGAAAAAAATCGGTGTCCAAGGGAATCGAATCGGGTCGGAAAAGGGGGTTTTAATCAAGCATTTCAGAAGGCTGTCATGTTATATATATTATACATATGTTAAACACTGTCGGAGCTTTTAAGTCAGCCAACATTCCAACAACGTGGAAATAAGTAAACACTTTGAATGATAACATTTATCGGACCATATCATCATACACTAAAGCTTCCTGTAAACAAGATAAGCTCAGTTTTCGGATCAAATGAGATTTTAATATTTTAAATATCAGCGTGTTCAAATTGATATTACCACAAAAATAAATCTCTCAAATAAAATTAACTTTCAATCAAGAACGAGAATTACAATATGTCTGTCGTGTTGATACTAAACTTTAATATCGGAATTAATTCATAGTTTAGAATAAATATAGTTTGTCATAATGAAACTGTAACATATATATCACCTAGCTTTCAATATTATGTTATATATTGTATATCACGAAGTAGCACTCCAAATTCTGTGAAGCACATAACTATAATAGAAAAAAATATAATTAACAGTTCTACCAAAACCTAACTACCATATATGATACATCAGGTGTACTGCTTTTATACTACGCTCTACTACTATAAAATATGAATGAGTTTAGGAAGCACTTGAAGACAAACCTTTTCGGGAGGTTTTATCAAAATTTATGATTGCATATGAACACTATACTCATGCATTATACTTCACTTAAATCCGAAAGTGTTACTTATCGGATGGTCTACACAAATCCGAAAGTGTTACTTATCGGATGGTCTACACAAACTTCTTTATAGTTCTAAATGTTCTGCGGTTTTTTTTTCAATAATGTTTTTCTTAAAAGAAAATATGCAGGTGCGGGGAAGTACTAACGGCAGCAACCATCACTTTATTTTTTAAATATTTTTTAACTGTCAATAAGATTGTTCGGTTCGAGGAATGTGTGCTCTCTAAAAATTATTATCCAGCTTGTTATTTTATTATTATTATTAATAGTCCTATATACGCTATGACTGTAAGACAAGATGTAGTAATAGCGTACCTGTACACAACACTCTCATTGTTATCTCCCTCCCAAAATACACCACAACCATCCACCCTCTTTCTGACACTACAAATTTATGTTTTATCCACCTGGCTTATACTTTTCCGGGGGTTTTCCTTCCTTAAGGGGTCTTCATGTCAAACTGTGGTTCCATAAAATGCATTTAAGATAAATATTAATTCAAGTATCTTGAACATGGATTTTCTCTTCCTGCTCTATCTCACTACACGTATATCATTTGTAATGCAGGTCTGTTGAATATGAGAGTTTCTGACACAATATTTTAGAGATTTACCTTCAATGGTTCGTTATACTCGTATGTTAATCTCGGATGATCGAATATATCTCATTGTTCTGTTTATGTCAACTTTGGTTTCACCACTCTAGGCCTGACACTGGACCAATAAATTCAAACTTCTATTTAATGAATTTATAAAAATAAAATTATCATATCACATGCATAGTACCATCACGCCGTTTCCCTGTCGGGGTAGGCAGAGAAAAGAGTGCGCTAGACTTCCTACCGCGGCACAAATTTTTCACCTCTTCAACATTCATACATATTTTCATATAAACCTAAATTTTTATGACTTTTTACATTTTCTTTCAAAATATTATACACTTGATCCAACCATACTTTTTTTCGTCTTCTTCTACCATGTTTTCCACACGCATTTGCACTGTATATCAGTTTTGTTGGTTTTTCTTTGTTCATTCTTTCTACATATTCAAATCATCTCATAGTGCTCTTATTGATCTTACATAATAATATTTTCATCGTCGATTATCCAAAGATGGCTCAATGATTATCCAAAGATGGCTCAATGATTATCCGAAGATGGCTCAATATTATAGTTGTATCGGTTTTTATCCTATAAACCATGATCGGTCTGACATAGGATTTCTGAATTTGAACTTAGAATTAAATGAATTTATAAATATATTATAAAAGTATCAAATTACAAAGTAAAAGTGAAAAGACAATATTCAAAATTTTCCGATATACTATATTTTAATATATTCCTACTTATCTCATTAAAAAAGCCTTTTTAGCTCAAATATTTTTCATGACTTTTAGTTGATGAAGAAATTCATTATCTGTTATGGTTGACCCTTGGAGCTTTAATACTAATCTCTTTGTTCTGTCGTGTCTTGCATCTATCCATTATTCGGTCTTCCCCGTTATCCTCGCTCGCCTTCTTTATAAGATAACGCCCACAGGGTATCATTGATCCTCGGTGACTTCCTTTGATACTCCATTTTTTAAGTAAGTCAAATTGTTATATTTATTCACTGAAAGCCATTTTACTTCCACCTACTACCTTAATAATTTAACACCTTTGTGGCGAAGTTAGTAAGCTCTAATTATCTTCCATCTCAGGGGTTGCAGGTTTCATTCCTATTGGAACCCAAATTTTTTTTAAATAATTCCAATCTGATTTTTACTTAAGGCTTGTTAAAAGATTTTCCTGGTTAGTTTGAAGATATTGAAAATAAAACCAAAAGATAAATTTTTATATAACGAAAATATAGAACAATAATTTCTTTAAGTTTATTATGCTCTTTATAGAGCAGTTGTGATCATTGAACTTATTCTTGCAAGTGAAATGATCGCACTGGAGAAATAATGGTACGTCTCCATTTCTCATGGTCAACAGCGTTTCTACTACTCTTGGAGTGAGCTGTTAATTGCGTTCTTTGCCAGATCTGTTCACTTCGTTGGTGATCTACCATGTGATTGGAACATTTATGTTTCCTCTTGAAGCATCAGTCTCTCCATTGTATCTTCCCGTCTGATAATATTGATGAAGTACCGAATGATTCGCTGTTGTATAACAAAAATGTGGTTCGCTTTTTGATCGCTATAAAAAAATTGTACGCTATAAGAAAAAACTTGTTTGCTATAACAGAAATGCTGTCCTATTTGCAGTTCTTCCAGAATTTATGTATGTCTACATGGTGTCATTGGTACACGTAACAAATATCACCAGAACCACATCACCAAGGCGTCTATCTTCTTACGTTCCCTTTCCCACAACGTCCAAATTTCGGCAAGATACAGAAAGATTGGGAAAATCAATGTTATAACAATTTATAGGTGAATTGATAGTATTTTTTCAGATGATGGAAGAGTGACGAGGGATAAAGGATATCCTGTAGCAACAAGATACAAAGTCAATAAGTCACTAAAACATACACGTATATACTTATTAATTTTTATATAACTGCGTATTTATTTTCATTTTTCGTATTTTGGTTGGTGTTCATGAAAATCATTTTCAATTTGTGATTTTATTTTGAGAATATTTGGTATTCTATTAGATTTTCTCTTTTTTCGCTAACAGTCAATCTGAGGTGGTGGTAGAATATTTGTTTTTTTTCTTAACCTACTTGTACAAGGGCGTGGGCTGAAAAACATATGTTGTCCTCACGGCTGGGCTCGCCCTTTATTGATCGGGTATATCTCAACCGAGGCGGGGAGGGGCGGGGGGAGGTATGATGAGATGCGCCTAGACCTTTTGATAACTTCTCCCTTACATTTATTTTCCGCTTTAATCTTGGTATATTAATTTTAGTATAGTGATTAATATTTTAATAATGAAAGATTGACACAGAAATATCTTAATAAGTAATTTTAAAGGTACAAAAATATTGAAAAGACCTAGAAAAATATGGCACGACCAAATGAATCAAATTCTGACTGAGAAAGAGTGCAAATCCTTTTATAGAAGTGTACGCATAACGAGCTGTATTTATTTGGTAGAAGTGAAACAGTTTAGGTTAATATAGAATAAAATTAAGTAGAATCTATTTTTTTAGTCTACCCCAATGAGAACATGGCCTGATGGTGATGGAATAAGAAATAGGTGACGCAGTCCGCAACTAAAGTCAGTTTCTATCCATACACGCTTTGACTTTTTTAGGCCAGCAGCTTTCGGACCTTTGGACTGGTATGCTACTTAATTTGAAGCTTACTGTCGAAACTTGGTTCGTACCATTTGGATTTCCAATATTTGTCTGTAGAATCTTATGTAAAGTCATATCCGTGGATGTGTCTATCTCTATGTTTGTCCAAGTACATGTTGTCTTTTCATAATGTCAACAATAAACATGACGTGGCAAATGGTGCCTGTTTATTTGTGTAATTAGCGCCCTTTATACGTCAAGTTTCTCGTGTTTGACCCGATAAATTTATCTGTTTGAACAATCAAACACTTAAAGTAAATATGTTTTCCTAATCTTGAGGGTGCTTTGTTATCTGGTAATTATCGTCAACATCATTTTTGTAATCGTAGCACTTTGAGTGTTTTTTAACCTCATGAACCACTCGTCTCCAGGTTCGTCCCATGAACTATTTCTGTAATCGTGGCATTTTAAGTCTTTTTTATCTCATGAACCACACTTCTCCACGTTCGTTTCATGAACCATTCCTATAATCGTGGCACTTTAAGTGTTTTTTAACATCATGAACCAATCTTCTCTAAGTTTTTATCATGAACCGATCTTCTTCAGGTTTATCTATTCTTCACAAGCTCACTCGTTAAAGTGGCGCCTTCGATTATATTTCTATACTTTTCTGTATTTTTCTATTTTTTTTTGTGTACATGGTCATAAAAACCTGTTACTTATCCTTTTTTTGAATATTTCCCTTCCTTTTTCTACACTCTTTAGACGTGTTTAAACTATTACAAGGAAATAATGTAATTGGCTTTTATATAATAGTTTTATTCTTAGTATATTGTAATTATTTAAAAAAAATCTCAAATGAATACATGAATAAAACAATATATAGTACGTCTGATGAACTTATCGTTATATGGAAAAAACATTCTAGCTCATCAACTTATATTGGATATGAACTATAATAGAACAATAATGGTAGAACAAGAGGAAAGGAATTCGTTCCGTATAAGAAAGGTTGCCTGAAGTGAAAAGCATACTGAAACACATTTTAAAACAAATTGGTTTCTAACGGGAATCAAACCCGAAACCATGAAGGTCGTACTGTAATTAGTATAGTGTGACCTCCGTACGGATAGTTGATGGTTGTGATATAATAACTGCTATATTTATAAATAATATGAAGATATAGAAAATAACACAAAAAAGTGTTATACTCGTAGTTAGGTAGGAAAACTCAAATAAAACATTGTTAAATTAGTCATAACATACTTCATTAAAATGGAGAAATGCTGTCTAATTGATTTGTATGGTACTCTTCAACATTTTATTTTTGGTGAAGCGACTTTTGAGTTAAGATCTACCGAAGCAGACCTGGAACATTGTCGTTGTGATTTTTAACAATACTGTCACAAATAGAAAGGCAGCATTGACACTCGTTAGTTTGTCCTGATCGGCGATATAAATCAGAATGGGACTTTTGTATTTTTTTATTTTCTACGTGTCATTTCGAATTAAACAAATATGAGTGGAGACATGTGCGAGGAAGACCAAAGAAACTATGGTTAGATCAAGTGAGGGTTATTTTGAAAGAAAAAAACGTGAAAAGTCAGAGAAATCGTAGAAATTGTTTGGATGAAGAAGTGCCTAAGGATGTGATAGTAAATCTCGCACTCTGACCTCTCTGCCTACCTCAACAGGGAAATGGTGTGATAGTATCTGGTGTGATAGTATTTCGGGTGGAAAATAATAGCTGAAAATGGCTCTGAAGATTTAGAGAGGAGATTTGTGTATCTAGTGGGATTGGAATGGTATCGTGCACTATAAGTTGTTGACACCAAACTATTGATTCTAATAAGTACTACTTACTATTGATCAAACTGAAGCAAGCAATCGACAAAAATAAACCAGGATTGGCTAATGGAAAAGACGCTGTGTTCCATGACAACGCCAAACCATACATTTCTTTAGTCATAGCAAACATTGTCACAACTTGGATGGGATGTTTAAATGTACCCGCCATTTGTTTAGATCTTTGCAAAACATCTTTAGTGGTGTAAATTTACCGAACGTAAATTCCTGCATAAAAACCACTTGGATCAGTTTTTCGTAATCTAGTCTTTCGTAATATATAGATTTTTCAGCTATCAGAAAGGTAGAATAAGGTCATCAATCAAAATGGCACACACATTAATGAATAAACTTATTTCTGTAAATAAGTACTAGTAAATATTTTTAAAACGCTACAAGAATGGAAAAATATATAACCAATACATATAATAAAATGCTTATATAAGTACTAGATAAAATTCCCAAAATAATATTTAAAGGAACAATGATTCCATATGCTTCTCTGCAAAGTGATTTAGTTATACCTACAAAGTAAATAACTCAATTGACCCACCGAATTATGGAAGATACCACTGTTGGAAAATTCGCTCAAAAATGTCATTCCATGAGATGGTTTGGCCAGATTGAGAAAATGAGTTGCGAAAGTATTACGAAACAAATAAATATGTTTCACATGAATGGTAAGCGAGGAAGAGTTAGAAATAAAAATAGTGCGAGATACATACATAGCATCCCCTCGTCTCCCTGTCGGAGTAGGCTGAGAAGAGAAAACGCTAGACTTTCTTATCGCGACACACATTTTTCGCCTCTTCTATATCCATACACCGTCCATATACATCCATATCTCATAAAATTCCAACGATTCCTCTTATTTCTTATATTTCGTTCTTTCAAAATACCATTCACTTTATCCAATCACACTTTCCTTGGTCTATCTCTACCCCGTCTTCCACTAACATTTGAACTGTATGTTTATTTTGTTAATCTTCCTTTATTCTTTCGATCCACATGCCCTAACCATCTCATAGTGCTCTTCATCTTAACACATCAGCCTTAAGTTCGTATGTATCTCTAACTACTTAATTCCGTATCCTGTCGAACAGTCTCGCCCCGTGTATTATTAAGTACATGTATTTAGTAGAACAAGAAGATGATTGGATACATTTTAATTGAGGGAAAGTTAAGACATATTAGAAACAGAAAAGCACGAATGAATGTTAATGAGGCATGGATAGAAATCAATTCTCTCCGCTTACCTAAAAAGGAACAAGGCGTTATGACATTTGTTTACGCTTAAATGCCTTTGAATATATAACCTTTCCTTTCCTGTGCTAAAAAATCCGCCCGTTCCGGTGTTGTGTATTCAATACACATGTAAAATAAGAATATTTATTTATTTCATAATATCGCTTAAATTAATTAAATTTGAAGTCAAAAGTGATAATAATTGAAATTTAATTGCTAAAACATGAAAAAAAACATCGGCCAACGATCACAAAACGGGCAAAGCGACCACCTCTACCGAAAGCCGCCGACCTACTGAGCGAGAGAAGCGAGTGAACTGAGATACTATTTCTTGAGTTCCCATGTACTGAAGTAGAGTGAGACGTGAATAGCGTCGTTTTCTCACCCATAGTGGTTTTTTTAGAATGAATATACCTACATCACACACTGGCACACATTTGATTGCATTGTTCAATTTATTCCCGATTTTCACAAAATATCTTTGATGTGGTCGATAAGTGCTAATTGTTATTAATATTATTTTTTCTTTCAATGCGTAAATGTATTACGGAGGAATACCTAAAATCTGAATACAGTAATTATTATATTTATCGAGATATTAAAGTTTTTTGCAGCAATGTGTACCAATAACACATCACAGGACAGGAAGGGTTAATAACTTTATCGAAACCATCAGAAATAAGAAAATTAAGTAAATGGAAGCAAGAAAAAGATCTTTAAAAAATACATACTTTAATATAAACGAAGACCACAATTAATCTAATAAAAAATCCCTGGCTAAAAATAAACATTTGAAAAATGTCAATAATATTAGGAAAACGGTGCAGGCAGGCAGACAGATCGGGGCGGGGGTGGGGGTGAGTAGAGGAGTGGTACGTCACTGGTAATTGAGGGCTCAAGGTCTAATCAGCACGAGGCGGGATAACTGCCGGTAAAGGGGAGGAACGGAGCTATTATATGCCTCGCTGCTGTGTGTCTGTTGTGTTGTGGCCATCTTATTTTGACGTCATTGGCATGACGACCTCCATAGCCTCGGAACAGAGGTACATTTTCGATTTCTGATGGTAAAGCAAAAAAGATTTTTTTCACATTAGTAAAGTAATTTTAGCATAGTCATCAATCCAGTTGATTCCAATGATGCACATAAACCTCTCTTATTTTTCTATACTATTTTTTTTAATGAAAATTTTGACTTCCAGTTCTTTTTCAGAAGTTATTCAACCGAGTCAACGGAGCACTAAATTATATATGGTATACTTGAACCGGACATTATCAAAATCTGCTAAGGTGATCCCATAACAGTATTCTAGTGGCAATTTTGATGTATGAAAGTCAAATGTGGACGTGGAAAAATACTGAAAGGAGCTGAATAAATGCGTGCACTTAAAATTATAAGTAAGGGGGCAATGTACGACAGAATACGGAATGTAGTGATTAGGAATGAATGTGAACTGAAGTATTAAGGGAAATAAAAAATTACACTCTGAGATGATTAGGACGTGTTGAACGAATGAATGAAGAAATACTTATATTGGGTGTTAACATAAGTTGTGTCCGTTTTTTTTCAAATTAAAAAATGAGCACCATAAGTAAAACAAAATGGTAAAGGTTATACGTCATTCGAAAGAAAATGTTCTGCTCTACAAGATATTGTGTTTGCTTTTACGTTACATAGATTATTTTATTTGATTACAAGCCTTCAACATGGAATGTCAAGTAGACGAAAATGAGCATTTTCGACACCTCCTTCTGTTCGCGTTCAATCGAGGGAATAAAGCTGCTCGCGATATTTACGAAGTGTACTGTGAAGATGCTATAAATTAAACGATAGCTCGTCGATGGTTTTTGCGTTTCAAAGACGGTAATTTCGACCTGAAAGACATGGAGCGTTCCGGACGACCAGTGGACTTCGATGAAACCATATTATTCATGAAGATCCCCTTCAAACCACCGTAGAATTGGCTGAACAGATGAATTGTAGTCGCGAGTAGCTTTGACAGCTTTATTCCCTCAATTGAACGGGAACAGAAGGAGGTGTCGAAAATGCTTACTTTCGTCTATTTGACATTCCATTTTGAAGACTTGTAATCAAATAAAACAATATATATAACGTTAAAGCTAACACAATATCTTGTAGAGCAGTACATTTTCTTTCGAATGACGTATAACCTTTACCATTTTGTTCCACTTTTGGTGCTCATTTTTAAATAAAAAAAAAATACGGACACAACTTATGTTAACACCTAATATGTTATACAAATATGCCGTGCAAATGTGAGTGGACGGCGTGGTAGAGGAAGGCCAAAAACAGTATGGTTGGATCAAATGTATGATATTTTGTATAGAAAAAATGTAGATGTCCTACACTTCAACCACGCATATTTGCACTGTATATCTATCTATCTGTATTATGAGTCTTTCTTTATTAATTCGTTTATATATACCCAAACCATTTCAGAGTGCTCTTCTTTATTTTACTTAAAACATCAGCCTTAAGGTCTCATTCATCCCTAATCAATTAATTTCAAATTAAAAAGTCTTGATTGTTATACTTACCAGTTTTTAAAAACAATTATTTTACTGAAAAAATCAGTGTTAAATTATTTAAAAATAGTTTTGTATGTATTTTAACAATGCATATCTAACTATAACAATATTTTTAGGGGTATAATAATATATATCATTTTTATGATTAGAAGGAAAAAAAAAATTAACCAAATAAGTCTTCTTCTTCTTTCTCTTACGTTATATCTGTGGCATGTTATTAGGACTGCCTCATAAGATTTGGGCTCTCAGCTATCCTTTTATCATTTTGGAAGTCTTCCTTGGAGATGACTGTCAGCGAATATTTCATATATTGACACATATGAAACCCTTATGTTACCCATCTTTTCCACATGGTATCATCAGAGTGTTCTGCAGTTTCTACTCCAATTTAAAATAACCTCTTTTTCACATATTTTCTATTAGATTCTACGTATCTAAATGTTTTCCTACAATACATTTGAAGGCTTTTATTATATTAGTTCCAAACATATTTCTTGTTTATTTAATAATTGGTCTAACACATGCTTCGTAAATGTTAATTTTACTGTTTATTTTTATCTACTTATTATTCCAGACCACATATTTTAGGCATCGTTCAAATTAATCGTTCAATTTTTTTATAACAAGTAATAATTATATTTCCTTTTAAGACTTCTCGAAAAGAGAGTGATTTTAAAAATAATGTTTTAAAGATATTGACACTATAGGAACTACTGTTAATTTGATACAAATATTTTGTTTGACAATTTATTATCATCTTCATGTCCTTGTACTCAACTCATATATTTATTTTGTATAATCTTTAACCTGTCAATAATAGTGAGTTCAAGTGTCAAGTTGGAGAAACCCTGAATAGAATTTCCTCTCTAAACAGTGCTATATAGTGAGTTCAAGTGTCAAGTTGGAGAAACTTTGAAGAGAATTTTCTCTCTAAACAGTGCTATATAGTGAGTTCAAGTGTCGAGCTGGAGAAACCCTGAAGAGAATTTCTTCTCTAAACAGTGCTATATAGTGAGTTCAAGTGTCAAGTTGGAGAAACCCTGAAGAGAATTTCCTCTCTAAACAGTGCTATATAGTGAGTTCAAGTGTCAAGTTGGAGAAACCCTGAAGAGAATTTCCTCTCTAAATAGTGCTATATAGTGAGTTCAAGTGTCGAGCTGGAGAAACCCAGAAGAGAATTTCTTCTCTAAACAGTGCTATATAGTGAGTTCATGTGTCGAGCTGGAGAAACCCTTAAGAGAATTTCCTCTCTAAACAGTGCTATATAGTGAGTTCAAGTGTCAAGCTGGAGAAACCCTGAAGAGAATTTCCTCTCTAAACAGTGCTATATAATGAGTTCAAGTGTTGAGCTGGAGAAACCCTGAAGAGAATTTCCTCTCTAAACAGTGCTATATAAATCGTCCTTTGATAATTATTGCTATTGGTCAGTGGTCTATTTTCCACTTCTGAGCCCACATCGGTTATCCTGTTAAGTGTCCCGAATACAGTTTAATTCGTTGAATATGATATTAATTACTTCAGAGTGTAATTTATATAACAAAGTCAGAGTAACTTTTGTTACTAAACGGCACGAAAATGAATCGTGCCATGAAAGGGATTGAGAATCCAGAGTATTATAGGTCACACGATATCTGTCGCGGCCATCTTGTGACGCCATCAACATGTCCGATCCGCAACGTGCAATTTGCTGTGCTGTATTCATAATATTTCTAAATTTGGATCTGTATTTACCGCAATTCTCGTAAATAGGCGACGCCAATATGGTGTCGTTTGGATGTAATCAATCATCGAATATGTTGAATGGAAATACGATGATAATATTTTACACTGTGTTTGAGGTTAATGTCAAAACATTTAATAAAATAAAAAAATTTAATTCCTTTGGTTTCAATTTTACAGCATTTCGTTTATGAACATGTAGGGAATACGTAGAACGAATGAATAAAGAAAGACTAATAAAAAAGATATACAGTGCATATGTGAGTGGAAGGTGCATAAGAGGAAGACTAAGAAAAGTATGGTTGAATCAAGTTAATGATATTCTGAAAGAAGGAAAAGTACTAATCCGAAGAAATCGTAGAAGTTATATAAGAAATGAATGTAAAAGAGGCTAAATACGCTTTGTTCTCTCTGCCTTCCCCGACAGAAAAATAGCATGATGGTATGTAAATAATATATGTCTTTACGATATTGTCTATCGATTCAGTTAAATATAGAATTACGTTTTAAAGGTGTGCTTGTTTTTCGCTGTCAATAACAATAAAAAAACGACGATTTATAAAGTGCCGTTTAGAAAGCAAACTCTTCTCAGAGACTCTCGGGATTCAAACTCGCTTTCATTGACAGATTAAAATACACACATACCATCATTTCCTTGTCCAGGTAGGCTGAGATGACAGAACACCAGACTTTTCTATCTCGACACACATCCTTCGCTTCCTCTATATCCATACGCCCTCCCATACAACTCCTACGATTTATCTGATTTGTTTCTCTTTCTTCCAAATTATCATTCAACTATACATTCCTTGGTCTTCCTCTACCACGTCTTACACTCACACTTGCACTATATATTTGTTATGATAGTATTTTTTTATTCGTTTGTTCAACATGTCCAAACCATCTCGGAGTAGTCTTCTTTATATTACTCAACATACCAGCCTTAAGTTCACGTTAATTTCTTATCACTTCATTCCGTATTTTGTCATACATTATCGCCCCATGAGTTCTTCTCAGTGAACGCATTTCTAGAGCCTTTATTCAGCTCCCTTCAGTCTTTTTCCACGTCCAAGTTTCAAGACCATACATCAAAGTTGGTACTAACACACTATTATGGAATATTATCTTAGCAGATTAAAAATATAACAATAAAACATATAATCATAAATTAAGAGTTATGAAAGGATGGTGGTAGCTGCGGTCATGTTGTGAACTTCCTCACATGTGCATGTGTTTTGGTTATAAGATCACAACAAACTTATCAAGGGTAAATGAACTACAAAGAAACCTTTGTGATATATAATCATACATTTTGATGAGATCTTCGAAAAGGGGGTTGACTTTAATTGCTACCTAATGCCGCACCGCAATGTTACACGTACTTCCCTGTGAAGTGACTCAGTTATAACTATAAAATGTATTAAGGAGTTCAATCTTCAATATATCCACCGAGATATAGAAGATATCGATATCGGAAAATCCATTCAATAAAGTCATTCCGTGTTCGAGAATGGATGTGAAGGACTCGCGAGAAATGCGTGTCACGATTGAAAAATTTGGCGTTTTGTCCTATCTATGTACCATAACAGAGAAACTGTGTGATGGTAAAATTTATGTTTGTAAGATTGGATCAGTCTATATGAGCACTGATTAAAATGGAATGTAAAAATGCTACGTTAGTTGTTTGTTCTAAACACCCGAAACATAATTTTAACGACATTTCGGTACAAGAACAAGAATTTGTTAAAATAATAATTTTGTATAAACGGTTCTACTAAGTGTGAAAAGTGGTGAAATTCGTTTAAATACACTGATGAACAGAGACAATAATATTATCTTTCGTTTCCGCGATACACTTCGCTAATGGGGTGTGAAAGGGATGGCTGTTAAAGTACAGTTCAATTTATTTAACCTCCCTCAGGAATATTCGAAAGTAATCATAATTTATAATCGTCAAGGGACGAAATGTTTGCAAATTGGATAAATAACTTCTGGATGCCGAGCGAATGTCGGATGAAACAAACACTTAAACGACTAATATTATAATATAATGCAAATGATGTTGGATCTTAACGAAAATACATTTTCTCTCGTAGAAGTAATGTTTCGATTGATTCATAAGTGCTCGGTGAGTTAAATTAACTGCTAAGGGATTATTTTGAATGATTCACAAGCACTAGATGAGTTAAATGAACTGCTAAGGGATAATTTCGATTCGTTTACAAGTGCTGGATGATGAACTTTTTTTTAATGATTCACAAGTGTTGGTTGAGTTAAATCTATTAATAAGTTATTATGTCGATTTGCTGGAAAAGTTATATTAACTGCGGAGGGATTATTTCAATTCATTAACGACAGGAATAGTTAAATTAATTTCTAAATGGTTATTTTGATTGATTCACAAGTACTGAATGAGTAAAATGAACTGATTAGTTACTATGTCGATTGACTCACAAGTACAGGAATTATTTCGATTGATTCACAAATACTGGGCAAGTTGGACGAACTACTATATGATTATTAAGATTGATTTACAAACAATATATGAGTTAAATGAACTACGTAGATTGTTTACTGAATAATATAAGAATTGTTAAATACTTCAGGGAGATATGAAATAAATAGCTATTAAAGTAACTTCAATACATAGTTTCAAATATGAATGAGGTAAATAACCAGTAAAAGTTCAATTAATTTACAATTCGTTAACGTTAAAACATTACCTAATTAATTGTGTCTCATGAATTGCATCGGTTTAAACGCGTTATCGTTAACAAGTCCTATAATGTTTTGATAAATATAGCTACAGTTGGTTATGTAAATACGCGTGTGTTATTTAGTTAATGAATTTGTCAGGTTTCACATATCTCTGGGAAAATAACGTTGTTTTAATAAGATCCAAATGTTTGATGGTGTATGAAGGCAAATGACGTTGGTAGTAAGGTGGAATGAGGATTATACGACAAATGTATTTTATATGCAAATAGTAAATTTATATTGACTAACAATCCAAGGGTATCCAATTCATCGCAGATTCTTTTAATCTCATACGGTGACGACTCTAAATCAATTAATTAAAATAACCATTTATCAGCTTGCAGTCTATTAACAACTACATTATTTATGCATCGAATGGAGTTCTAGCCTCGATGACAGTTTGCCACAGTCAGGGCCTTCACTAAGGGGATGTTTGCCTGTGTTATTGAATGTGATTAAGAACCATGTATTTGGCTTATTTTAATTCGAAGTAATAGTAAAATAATCTCATGATTTAGATATGTTGGACGGATGAGTGACGAAATGCTGATTAAATAAATATGTAATGCAAGCAGAAGATTAAGTTGTGGTAGCGGGTGATCGAAAAAAATATAAAATATTCTACTAAACTGTCGCTACGCTTTTAAACGTGTCTTTCAACTCGCCCATCACACATCAACATAACATACTGTCAAGATAGTAAAACTCATCAACCAGCTCTAATTTCTCTGAGCTAAACAATACATCGCACACACTTTTAACAACACCTCTTTCTATAACCTTTGATTTCGTTATATTATTTTTCAAATCTTAGCTACATTAATTTCCAAATCTAAATATTATTTATTTGAAATTTCAAAATATTTTTTTAAACTTAAATGGCTTAAAATATTTCCACTCACAAAACACACAAAACACACAATTCTTATAACATCTACTGCAGTCCTAAAGGCAATGGGGAACCCCAACACTATTTTTTCCAAGTAAACCGCATGAATACGCTCAACAATTAATGGGTCACGATAAAAAAAGACCTTTGATAGACTCGTACGCGCCCCTTGGTTAAACTACCCGTCTGTTTCGCACATATAGTACACGTGAGAACACGGGCTCTGGACACAGCCTCCAAAGCAGATAGCTAACAGAACAGGGCCGGCGCGAGGGGCTCGACAGTCGATTAATACTGAGATCCTCTCCGGTGTTTAACTTGGCTATATAATGCTTTGCGCGGATTAACGTAAGCCTCTCCTAGACAGGGATTAAATTTCCAGTAATATCATATCCATGGAACGACCGAGCCGGTGCAATCGTGGCATTACCCAACAATCTCTACTGTTCTATTTTTTTCCTTTAACTGATCCATTTCTTTAAGTAGTTTTTGAACACTTTTTTGGATCTCAGGATTTTGTATTGCAGTTATGATATTGTGTTGGAACTCAAAATTCAATTCATAAATTTGTACGTATTTTTGCAAAAAAATCGATCGTTTGAAATATCGAGTACGTATACATTATAATTTAAAATATAAATATTTCAAGCGAGTAAAATGTTTATCAAGTGATTAAGTTCTGTTATTTTTGTATTCATAAAAACTGAAATTATCAGCAATTAGCACAACATACACGTATGTATATGTATCTCCTGTTTGGTTGATTGAGTAGGCCGATAGTAGGGCGAGATTGAAGTAGGGCGACAAATCTGCTTATTGTAGCTTTGTACAGTGAAATACCATAGTTCGACTACGAGGCTGAGCAACGATTTAATAGTAATAGAAAATTCGAAGAATACGAAGTAAAATCGGTAGTAATAAACGAGCTTTTTCCAATAAAATGAAAAATTCCTTCTCCATATGTGATCACGATCGCAATTTTTCTCGTTATGGTTTATATGTGCCCCAACTGGTTTTAAATTAATAAAAATACAATAACCATTACAAGCGGTTTTCCCCGTGATGGTTAGTATTACATTATAGCCTGACTGGATTCGAAATTAAGATACATACCAACAACTGATACAAAGTTACAACAATACATGTATGTAAAAGTTATGACTGTATTTGCAAAAAATATGACAGTATACTCGTATGTAATAAAGTTCGGTTATTTGCAAATAGGGTTCAACTCACATTTTGAAATATTTAGGTATGGTTGGATCAAGGGAATTAAATTATGAAGGAAGGAAATGTAAAATGTTAAAGAAATTGTAGTAATTGCCATGGAAGATGAAGCTTTGAGTTTGATTTGTAAAGATTGCACACTTTCTAAGGTGCAGCATATAATAAAAATGTAACGATGGTTGACAATCATACTCGATTATGACGGATAGTCTGCCGAATAATGTTACTTTTTCCCATTCCTCTTTTAAAATTTGATCTACTTTATAAATGAAATATTTTGAAACTGTAAACCTTTTTACCAATTCAAGTGTCCAGGGTGTTGCCGCTTCACAAGTGTTTAGTGGAGTAAGTCCCCAGGCTGAACTGTGTCTAATGAGAAACTATCTGCACTCGGATCAGGTTGCCACTAATTGGGGGAACTTCAAAGCTTGTGGAAGTTATAAAACCATATTTTCATGCACTGTTGCTGAAAATTGATTTAATATCTTTCACTGTTTATCAGACATATTTTAAAACATAAAAAAATAATACTATTTGATATCTTTGTGTGAAAAACAATTCATAAAAAAAAAAACAGGGAATTAAAGTAGTTATTGGAATATTGTAATTTAATTAACTTTTTTTAGAATCCGTTGTAATAAAGTTTTGCATAAGAGACATTTTCGCATTAAGTGATAAAATATTTTGTAATAAAAAAAGTTGTACAATCAAGCACATACATTTCATGATACTTATCATTAATTCTTAAAATGGTGTTAAGTAACATAAAAATAGCGCTATTAAAAAAAAACATGTCTTACAAAAGGCTGCAGTATATCAAATCTGCCGATCGTCATAGAACTGGGATGTCATTGCCATCGGAACTTTAGGTTTGATATGTCAAGACTGTGTTCTTGCTGAAGAGGAATGGCTTACATACAATACACTTATACAAGCCCATATATATTCTATTCGTAGGATGGCTGTCAATCATTCTAAATCACGAGGGATTGTCTATCGTTATCCTTTAATTATCACTTTTAGATTATTCCATAACAATTACGTTAAAAAGGATGAACATATCTA
Organism: Odontocerum albicorne; assembly: GCA_949825065.1. Lineage (NCBI taxonomy): Eukaryota > Metazoa > Arthropoda > Insecta > Trichoptera > Odontoceridae > Odontocerum > Odontocerum albicorne. The sequence continues at coordinate 35,163,012 of OX463845.1, read as the reverse complement.
AATTGATATTTTGATTATTCAAGGCACAGACTGTTCTTGTAAATGTTAACGTATTTCTACACAAGGCAACGGTGAATATCAACCTTTTAACTTGGCACATTGCATGTTCTGAGACACCTGACTTACACCTCTGGAACTGTTTTATAATAAGCTTTTATAGTATGCAAAACAATTTGACGGATTTATTGCCTAGTAGTTGTTTCTTCTAACCAACCAGAAATATATAAAAAAGTCTTAAGTGAAAACAATACGACTGATGTTTAATTAAATTGGGTGCACAACTTCCGGGCAGGAAGACATTCGTCTTACGAACTAAACCACGGAGGTTGTCACGAAATTCTCACATAAACAATCACATACTCGTACAATGTCCAATAAGTCCAAGCTGGAGTCGTGAGATTTAAGAACTTGCAGTCAAACATATTCAATCAAAACTTCTTAAAAGTGGGCAAATTTATATCAAAATATCATATAAAAAGAAATCATAATATAATATTTAATAAACTATTGTGTTTAACGAATTTTTGTGCATTTTAAAGACAAACCAAAAATCACCAGTTAACGAGCCTTCAATTAATTAAATAGATTTGCATTACTACACGTTAAAACGTTAGACTTGCGGAAGGTTATCAGTTCGAATCTCCAAACTACGCTACTCCCCTTAATTGATAGTACTTTTCCACCGAGTTTTCGAAGATATAAATATATTAATGACTTTTGTTATATATATTTTTTTAAATAGATGTTTTTACTATCGATGCACATATTTAAGAAAAATTGATTAAATGCTTATATTAAGAAATCTTTATAGCATATTTGGTAAGGAAACATGTCTTTCGGCCTGGACTTTGGATTAGATTCCCGTTGGTAACCAATTTTCTTTTTTAAAAGTGTTTTGTAATTTTCCATTTCAGGACTTTTTAATATATTTCTGATTGATTGTAAGAGATGATTGTAAGAGCCATATGCTAATAAACCCGCCGAGTAATACTGCACACAATAAAAGCGTAAGAGAACAAAACACAGAATAAGGAAATACTTGCAGTATATAATATCTTAACAAGTATGAGTTGAATATTGGAAAACTTGTATCGTTCGTCGTATTAACACCTACACAATAGCTAACTATATTGTGAAGTTTTGATATTTCAACTCGGCAAGGTGATATCAGAGTTTGCTAAAGATTCCGGTAATTTAAGGAAGAATTTTATGAGTTTGATATTTGTTAAGGAGGGCTGCTGGCTTAATGAAAGCAAAATTTAAAAGCTTTATTTATGTATAATAGAATGTAATAGATATTGATACGAATGTTTATTTATTTATACATGACAATAGTATTTTATAAATATATAATTTGTGAAAAAAACAACAGGTAATTTAAAGTGGGTACACAAATTATATGGATCTGGGATCGCTGTCTTTCATTTATCGTATCTTCAGTAAACTAGAGTTTACCTGTATCTTACTGAGAACATATAACAAAAAAGTAAGTGATGTTTTTTTCCCGGTAGTTGATAAAACAACACACCGTTGCAAACTCTCACCAACTTGATACACTGTGAGACTCAATTACATGTATGTATTACGCTAGTCAAACCTTGTTTACTTTATCATTCCAGACATACCAAAACGCCCATCACAAAATGTTCCACACATAATCACCAAAAACACACTATACTTAAGAGTTCACACAAACCTTTGCTACAAGTCATCTCTGCTGCAAATCCTTGCACTCAAACTCTCGTCGCAATAACAACCACGCCCCGATCAACTACGTGATTTATTTGCTCCCTTTTGTCTTTATTGAATTCGGCACCTCATGGTATCTCATGGAAGCCAAAAAGGTATATTGCCTTTGGGTAAAATATGATCTAAGGATGATAAATATTTGATCAGTAGCCATGTATGCCATGTCTCTCTGCTGAATTTGCATTTTCTCTCATATCTTGATGATAATGTCAGATAATAGATCTTTTACAATCTATTATATAATATATGATATTGTAATTTATATGCCTTAACTATAAACAACATATAATATATGAACTTTGTTGCTGTATTAACATCTATATCATACATACGAACCATTACGCCGCCTGCTTGTCGGGGTGGGCTGAGATAAAAAAGCGCTAGGTTTTTCTAACGCGACATACATATTTCGTCTAATCCACACCCATACACCTTATAATAAAGCTCTTATAATTTCTCAAATTTTTGTACATTTTCATCTTTTAAAATATCATACGCTTGATTCAACCATTCATTCCTTGATCTTTCTCTACTACACCTTCCACTCATAGTTGCTGTATAAAGGAAAACATAATCCCATCACATTATATCATAAAACGTAAAATTTTTAAATATTAGAAATCGCCACCAGGTCCGCGTATTGTCACTTTTATTTTAAATATTGTAACATCCTGAACTCTATCGGCACTACTCGATATCTTACCAAAAATGTTCAACGCTTCTCTGAAGAAGGACTTACGCTACGCTCAAGCAGATATGGCCTTACGTCATTTCCATTTTATCCCTCTTATTTACGATGCCCTTTACTGTCCATTCCAGTAGACTCTAGAACCAGTTATCGGCTGCTATAAGAATGTTACTCTCTTTAGTTGTTCCAAACAGTGATTTTAAAAATATAATTACCCTGTCCAATGACGAAATGTGTTTCTTCAAAACTCATATTTCCTTGTCAGTTCGCCCCTTCATTCCAGTGTAATTTTAATTTGTTTTTTTAATGTTTTAAATATTTTTTGTAGAAATAACGTCATCTTTCACCTAGCAATTGATACCAGTCTGCTTAACTCATGTCTCGTTGCGTCTAAATAAATAAAAATTCAACAATTATATTGAAATACGTTTTAAAAACACAGAAAGTATACTAGCATAACGTATATTTATTTAATTAAAACGTGTATTTATTTAATTAAAACGTATATTTATTTAAAATCGTCGTTAAACTTTCAACAACTACTGTTGACAGTTTGGTCATGGTATTTTCAGTAAAACACACCAAGATCTTTTCACTACAACTTTTAAGAATGAATTTCCGTAAAGTTTGGTGATGAAATATGACAAACCTTTTAGCTCGGCTTCGTAACAAACTAATATTGTTTACTTGGTTCCTAAAAACAAGAGGAATAATATGTACTTGCAGATACAAACTTCGCAAAAGTGATATTCTTCAAGTTATCATTTATAGTCGTAAACGTTAAATATGCTTCGCATATTATGTAATCTAGGAAGATAATTGCTATGTTGATATTATTCCCAACTAACCAAAAATATGTAAATTAACCTGAATTTAAAAAAGAGAGTTTTTTTGTCGGTATATTTTTTCCTGCGTAATAATAAATGTAAATTCTGAATCTATGTTAAGTCTACCGCTTCATATTTGTTTTTTTTTCTAAATTCTCTATGACTATATCATCAAACAACATTGAATCGATTGTATTTACGTCCGTATGTTAGAAAAGGTGTCATAGTTACAGTTTAATATTAACGTTTTGATTGTTAATGTCATAGTAACTGTTTAGTATTGTTGTCGTCAAATAAGTAAATCATTGTCATATGGTTTAATCAAATAAATAGGAACAGATGTATTGTAAATTAACCTGAATTTAAAAAAGAGAGTTTTTTTGTCGGTATATTTTTTCCTGCGTTATAATAAATGTAAATTCTGAATCTATGTTAAGTCTACCGCTTCATATTTGTTTTTTTTTCCTAAATTCTCTATAACTATATCATCAAACAACATTGAATCGATTGTACTTACGTCCGTATGTTAGAAAAGGTGTTGTCATAGTAACAGTTCAATATTAACGTTTTGATTGGTAATGTCATAGTAACTGTTTAGTATTGTTGTCATCAAATAAGTAAATTATTGTCATATGGTTTAATCAAATAAATAGGAACGGATCCAAACGAAGAAGAGCAAAGCATCACGGTTCTCACGGTGTGTAACTACAGAAGCCTCGAAACAAGAAGGCAAGAATCCATTGCGATATTCCTAATAAAGGTTTTCCAAGGTTCCTTTAACTGTCCCGCGATTCTAGAAGCACTAAGTTTATATGTAGCCAATAAATATAGCCGTGCAAGGAATCACCTTCTGTTCTACATACCACTTACAGGACGAATACCATGGCTAAACACTCAGTCACGAGTGGTATAGAGATATTGAACCAACTGAATGACACGGTATTCTCGGTACCGACAAGTAGTATGAGAAGAATCCTGGCTGATATTATTCCTAACGAATACACTAACGCTAGAAGCAGACTCTCTTTGTGTAACAGAGAAATCCGTGCAAAGTGGATTAAAAAAAAAAAAAGCACGCTAAATACTAGTATATGCGCCATTATCAGACGCAAAATCGTGAGATACAACAGCAGAGGAAGCCAATGAGCACACATGCTCAGCAATGTGGTATTTTCGACAAGTGTAACAACAGCAAAATACTGAAGAGGATGCCAATAAGCATCGCGCTACGGAAGCTTAAGTGCTACAATAGCAACATATAAAGAGGAAGTCAACGTGTGTCGTGCTGAAGAAACACAGTGAACACGTGACTTTCGTCAACGTCCTGATAGAGAAGACTTGAAGTTTGTCATTATGACAACTTTGACGAGAATGGAGTGGAAATTCATAACTGTTACTCGATGAATACTGAACGCCAATTCGGCCATCCTCTCAATTTTGCAACTGAGAGATCTCCTGACTCAAATATTGCTACCATAAAAAACTTATCTTCTTGAAGACAAACATATCCACGATATAATTTTGTTCAACATTTTATGAAATCTTTTAGTATTATAGATTTTCCTGGCTGTCAAAACTTTACAGTAAACATTCGTTCTTATAACTGTTTCAACAGTTTTTATTTTCCAACATTACAGATAAGCAAGTAAATTTATATCCCGTGACTTTTCATGGGTTACAACTAGTCATATTTATAATAGTTTAAAAGGAAATTTTACAAAGTGATGTTTCGCAAAAAAAAACTTAAATATGCTGAGAAGGCATAAAAAATATTTCAAAAACTACGAATTCAAATTATTTTTGACGTTACTGAAAATATCAGCACTTCTTAGTGTTGGTAAACAGCTGTCATATTCAAAACAATCAGATACGAGTATGCAGAAAACGTTTTCAACATACACAGGCTAATATCATACGAAATAGTTCGAGAAGACGACATTTACCAACTAACAGGGAACCAACTAACAGGAAACAATGCCTTGTGAATAGACACTACCACTTAAGGCCAGGACGCCTGCCATATTTACAAAGTGTGTCGCGATTCCGAGACGAATTCCAATAAAGTCGGTTGTGGACACAATTCCATTTTTCCTTACACTTTTATAACAGCATTATTCAGTCAGGAACATTATAATTTATCGCAGGGAATTATGAGTCCGGCACAAGTTAGTTGGTGATTGGAAAAAAAAACACCGGTCCTGATCAACCTTATCCGTGACATGCAGGGCGGTCCCATCACAACTGATTACATAAAATAGATATTTAAGCTGGATTGCCAAAACAAGTAGACACTACAAGATGAATTGAAAGTTTTGTAAGAGAAAAGCTCTTTAGATATGAAGAATGGACTATATTGAGATCTTAATACAATAAATTGATCTTTCTGGTTTGTTGACCTTGCAAATAAAAATCGTGGAACGAAGTTCCGACTGAAACAAAGAATTCAACTAGCTGTGTTCTTTTTCTTTTCTTTTTGACGGCTCTTGTTAATTTAACACAAAATAACGATGCAAAGTTATGATTGTGCTGCGACGAATAAAACTTTTGGGCAATGAAACAATATATGGTACAATACGTAAATAGTTACGCAAAGGGTGAACAATAAAGGTGACTATTTGATAAATAATTTTTGTAAAATTTTCATCATTCATTTTTCATACATGGCCAAACTATCACAATGCCCCTTTCTTCATCTAAAGCACTGCTTCTTCAATCAACCCTCATTCATGCCTTCATTCCTTATTCTGTCATACATATTTTTCCTGCATATTTTATGCAACGCTCTAATTTCTACCCCATTTATCTTACTTTCACATTTTCTTCGCTACATCCAAGTTTCGTCTATATGACCTTATGTTGTACCAATTTTACATTATGACTAACCAGCTTTGTTTCTCTTGAAATGCTTCAGTCGATAAAACCATTGTACTATCCACTATTTACTTTATTACTAAATGTAACTCTTATTTAAATATTGCACTTCCCGTGGGCAAGCGATATGCATTATGTACTTAATGCCAAATGACAAATAAATATGATACTGTCATTTATAGCAACATCAGTAAATGAGAGAAAAGATTATGGATTAACTTAGAAATAATTACAAATTAAGACAGATGATCATATCCAATAAATACTAGAAAGATAGATAGTATTGGAGTTTAAAACAAAAAAGAGAATGATTGAAAGATATACCATAGATATAAGCAATATCACGGAGAGTCCGATCGTGTCCACAGAGAAGCATACCCTCAGAGGTAAATACAATTCCCTCTTCATGGTGGAGATTCTCCTCCCCCTTTCGTGTTTCATACAAAAGACTCTTACTATCGGAACTGAGTATTTGTTTTTGGTTCTCTTCTGGTTTGATCACGAGAGGATTCTTGAAGCTTATAAATTCCCATAGAATTTTTTTCTCCATTTGGAAAGAAATTTTGACATTTATTTTTCAGAAATCGTAAATATCTTAAATACTTTAATGAAAATATATTAATAATAATAAGTCAATTTAAAATGTTCATCTATGATGTACATACACATTTCATTCCTAAAATAACTGAATTATGTGTTAGTCTAACTATTACTAGAAAAATAGTTTATAACAAGATGAAGAGATTGGTGACCTGTCCAAAGATGATTGAATGGAGTATAACTAAGAAAACTTGCAAAAATATATTTTCGATATCAGAATCTCACACAAAAAGGTATTTAGTAAGATAATTAACTTATTGATATTGGAGTGACGACCAAGTAGATATTATAGGTCTGCGGCACTCGGGCGGACACGTGAGAGGAAAATCAATAAGCCTAGCTTAAAGGGAACCGTAGAATTGATCTTTCCATTTATTTTCTAAACCTAAGATTAATTGACCCACGCTCAGGATTTCTTCATCAAATGAAAATAATAATTCCAATTAATTATGCAGCATTCATCCAAAATTACTCTTTGAAAGAGTTTAAGTGTAAAGACGACCTCCGTGGCCTAGTTGAGACGACACATGTAGTTCAACATGGGGGTTTTAGGTTTGATTCCCGTCGGAACCCTATTTATTTTATAAAGGGTTTCAATCTGTTCAGGTATATCACACGTTTCTGGATGAATGGAAGAGATTGCTCGATGGCCATAAAAAGACCACGATGTACTTTGTACATTAAAAGTATAATGCAATATAAAATGTATCGGATATTTTTAGGAAAAGTGACAGGAAGGAAAAAATATTAATATTGGATTATAACATATATGTTATGATAATTAATTAAGCATATCAAAGTGATTTAAAATTTTTAAAAGTGTTCATAACAAAAGATCAGAAATTTAAAGTTCATCCTCTTCAGACCAGAGTCAATTCTAAGGTTTTAAAAAATATTTTGGCTTGTGAGTGTATTATTTACACTAAATGCAACATAATGTCATATTATTTCAGTCAGTGTCCTACATTTAATTTTTTATCATTGGGACTAGAAATAATATTTCATATACCGCCAAGTTGTTCAAAAAGTGCACATGAATACCATGTCTGAAGAGGTTAAATAATTTACATGAAAATAATATAAAGAAAAAAGCATAGTATATAATTAGAAACATTTTATTGAGCTTTATTGAAAGGCACATATGAAAATAAAAAACATAAAATTTTACAAATAATTATTATATCATTTCAAGCATATTAATTTTATAACTTCTTCGTTAAATTTTCGTGTGATAGTTCATATTCTTCTCTTGGCGACAACGCATTCCCAATAAACTGAAAGTCTGGATCTACAGTATCTGGATTAAAGAGGCTCTGATGTATTCGTATGTGTTGCAATAACGGAATATTTCTACTTTATAAAAAAATCCATTTATCTAAAGAATTTTGATGAAAGTGCGATGAGTTTGTCTCCATCAACGTAAAGGAAACTCTTCAGAAATGTCGAGTATTCAATTAATTTAGTTCTCCTAATCCAAAGCAACTGCCATCCTTAAGGTGGGGCGTCCTAAAATAACAAGTTGGCTTCTTTTACCTCACTTCGGTATTTATTTGTCCTACTTGTACTAAATTAAATGTGACGTAGAACGTTGTGGTGATAAACCTTCCTTACTAACTCCTTATGACCTTATCTTATGGCAGTACTTAAAGTCACGGTATTTTTAATTCTAATTTATCTATTAAGGTAGAAGACTGATTGATTATAGAAGCAAGATGGAACACGCAAATACCTCGGTATCCGAAATGCGCTTGCCGTTAAAAGTATGCAAATTTGAGAGAGGATAACAGGGTGGCAGTACTTTGCTGCCACAATTTGGCCAATAGAGATGAGATAGTGAACAAATGAATTTAAAGATTTTCATTACATTTTAAGCTAAATTATGACGCTATTCAATGTGGTCTTATTGGAAAAGTTGGGACATAAGTCTTAATTTATCCCACATCAACATATTAATGGGACACTTAACCCAGCTAATATCACCAGTTGCTCAAAAGATGTTAATGTGAAATCTTTTCTGACATATTTCTTTCTGTTTTGTTTTATTTCAGCATCATTTACTACAACTGTTTAATAAAAAAAGCTTCTGCAACTCAGAAAAATTTCAAACAACAACAATTGCCATTATAAATTAATGATACAGTGAGAACAGTCAGTAGTTGGCATAACAACAGGCTGGCATAGTAATTTACCAGAAATGGTGACACTTGCAATATTAAAAAAAAAAAACAAAAGTTTGTAAGAAAAAGAAAATAACGGGAAAAAATTATCAAGCTCTAAAGAAAAAGAACAGTTCTGTTAAATATGTGCTATCTTATTCTAAAAAAATATCTGGAAAGAATGGATACGTAATTGTTGAAATTGGACTAGATGCATTTCTCAAATCGGTACTACATTTATATTTTTCGATATCAATCATCCTAGCTACATCGATTAGTATAGAACAGCATTTAAACATTTTATAAGTTTAGATTTTATACTTTAATTGAAGAAAATATTTCACTTAATGTATTTTTAAGACTATGTTAAAGGGAAATTACAATTTATGTTTAATTTAATTTTTATTGTTTTTCATTCGTACGACACCCTTCAATTAATCCGAACTGGTGATTCGGACCTATTTAAGAGATAATAGTAATCGAGCTTTCGGGCGTAGAACCACTGAAGTACGCAAGGAATTCACGATTTTTTATCATAAATATTGGCAGTACTACCCCGCACGTGAAGAAGCAACAACCCTTGCACAATTCTAGCGCGTATGAGTTTTATCACAAGAGGAACTTTTTAACTATGTAGACTAAGCCCCTTTTTTAAGTTTTTAAGTACCATCAGTAATCGAGCTCGAAGTCCTCGAGTGAAAGTCAAATATCTTAACAACTAGGTCACGGAGGTTTTAATTTTTACCGTAGTTAAATTTAAAGATTATTAACTGCGCTGACTTGGGTATAAATACCACATTTAGAATACCGATCCAGCAAGGAGGGCTTCGTTCAGTGATTTGATGGAGCGTATTGAAGAGTGAAGACCAGAATTGAGATGGCTGAATGGTGATGACGGTGATGGAAACTGCTGCACACTGGATATAACCAATTAAAGAAGGAATGCTGCTGAAGAGATATGTTAGTTGGCAGAAAATCCTGCAGGCAACATTGGCTCATTCTGGATCGAAGAGTTGATGACGATGATGATCAAACAATAAAACAGCAACAATGTTGAATTTGACTTCATTTTTATAACAAGAAAATATTAAATTCATTTTAAACACTTGGAAAGGCTAAACCGGTAGATTTATTTAATTTGATTTTATTTTAAGAAAATATTTCGCTAGCTTTAAAAAGTATTTCAAAGGGAAAATCAAGAGTTATGTTTAATTTGATTTTATTTTAGTTCTAAGAAAAAAATACTCATTTTACAGACTATTAAAAAGGTGAAACAAAGAGTGGTATTAATTGAGTAAATTTATATTTACTTATTGTATATTGTAAGAAAATATTTAAAAGCAAATAATTCATAAATATATGAGTGCTTTATAAGTTATTATTTTACACAAACTCTCCAAAATTGCATTTACACCACGAAGTGATCATGCCCTATAGATGGGGTGAGTTTTAACACTAATTGTATCAATAAATCAACATTTTTAACCCTTCATTAACCATATAAATTATTTTATTATACTTAATTGTATAGCTGGATATTCTTGGTTTTAAAATGATTTTCTTTAGTATGCAAGGGATGCGTTATGATTTAAAAGGGTTTGTATCAAAATTTAGTCAACTAGTGCCTCCTTAACATTTAGACGTATTATTTAATCTATTTGGTTTGATTTTTAAGTATGAAATTTCATAGAGAGATTATTGAAGACACCAAAAATAAATGAATGACCAAAGTGAATATTGTCAGTAAGATGAAGAAAAAATTGTTTGATATATTCATAGATAAGAGACTGGATGTCAATGAATAAATAATTCAAAATTACACAGGGGAAAGAAATCTTAGCTGGAACAAGTGGACCAGACTTTAAAAAAGGGTAAAATGAAAAGCACGAATAATACAATATTTTGTATGACAAGGTAACATACATGAATGTATGACAAGGTAATATACATGAATGAAAAGAAAACCAAAACAGTGTTTTTGAATAAAAGAGAGCAAAGGTTCTCTCTGTGTCTCACAAGTGATAAGGCGTGACGATATGTATGTACGAGTATGTTAACTTTTAGATATAAATATTTGTGTTGTTCATAAAATATTTAATAAACAATTTTTTGAGAAAATAAAACGAGTTCACGTTTGTTCAATAATTTGAGGATTACGTTCCTTAGCATTGTGACCATGACGAAGAAGAATGGAAAGGTGGCCTATAAAGTATGATAAGTACATAACGAAACCAAAACCTAAAAAAACGTGGATGTAGAGAACCACTTCATAAGCCAAGGTCTGTGACAAAGTAATCTCTGATCTCTGATTTTCTGAATTTACGTATACATATTTCTACGCGAATCCCTTATTTTTCAATTTGTTAATGTTAAGATCGCGTTTCATATAATTTATTTAGAATAAAAATAAATATTTTAAAGATTTAAGTATGAAAAAAAATTCATCAGTATTTTTTTTGTTGGCTCAATATTGAAAATTGTTCATAAGTTTATTGAAAAGACGCTTACTTTATAACGGACACATAAATAAATGCCTGCTATGTGCCGCAACAGGTTAAGAAAAACATACATTAAGAAAACTATTACGTAACGAGAGCTTTCTAGAAAGCTCGTAATACTCCAGATTAAGAGTGTCGTAGAAGTCTATCATTAGAATTTCCAACGTTTGCAAAACCACCCTCAACTGATTCAGCCTCCTCGAATATATTTAACGCCGCAATTAAAAGCAGGCAATTCCGTCCATAAAAATAATTGTTCATCACTTATTAATCGTGCCGACGGCGCCCTTCATCAAAGCCGCAAATTATTCTCATAAGACATAGCTTTAATTCCATTGTACAATTCATAATTTCACCCTAGTTGAAAACCTCATAATTATGTTCTCATGACTTGTGAACAAGTTTTGTATCGGGCTGTAAAATTGTCTATGTTAACGTCAAGGTGCGTTGTATTGAAAATGCCACATTGCGTGGGAGTAATGGTTAGTATGTGTTAAAAATATTTTGATCCAGCATCCCGGATTTAATTATAGTAATGGAATATGTTATTTTTTTTTATTTTTATTCCTAGTAAAGAAGCAAACCTTTAATTAAATCCTAAAGTTTTACTATAAATACAAACTTTTATAAAACGCCTCACTCATATTTTGTTTATTCGTACGGTAAAGCAGACATGCTGAAGAGCGTAACGTGGAGATTGTCTTTGGTCTTTTTAAGCGAACCTTTGGGTGTAGGACAATTGACGTATGCACTTAGCTCGGGTTCATTGTTGTACGTGTTGGCAATTTTACCGCGAACAGAGATGTAATAATTACTTCGTACACGAATTTTAACCAGCTTTGGACCTTTTTTTTCAGGATCAACGAAATTTGAACCAGAAATTCCCGGATGGAACATAAACATCTTACAACTAAGGCTACATAGATTGACTAAAGTATGAGGCAGCCCTTCTCTTTTTAGACAACTGTTCTTATAGGGTATAATCTACCAGCTGTTCTTCCATCTTTTTGTAACCTAAAAACCACTTTTTAAGGGTATAAGTATACCATATAGAAAATGTGTAATATTTAAATACATTCCATGGTTTTCACATGTTACATTGTATTGTATTACTTTTTCATTGTAAACAATACAACGTAGCGGGTTTATTGCTATGTGGCAATCCTTTTAAACCAACCAGAAATATCGCAAAGAAACCCTAAATGAAATCCAGACTGAAACCCAATTTATAAAATCGGGTAATAGCAGAAATTGAACCCGCAACCCTTGGGTTGAAAAACAAGCGTCTTACTAACAGTGCCATGGAAGTCGTAATGTTTATATTCAAATCCTCTTTATATTTTTCCTACCCGATAATGAGTACAGTTTAAAAGAAATATAAGTTATGGGTATTATGGGTACTTTACCCTTTTGAGTAATAACCAGTGATCATATTAAGCCTTCTTGTTTTTCAACCCTTAAATGTATTTTTAGTTAGAGTTATGGTACTCTCATATCGATTCCAAATGTGAATACAGTCTAACCAGAAGTTTTATAAATTCCATCTTGTTATTTATGTTTGTGAAACAAATATGTTTTATAAAAAAAAATAGTTTGATTCATATTTTTATTTGGAAATCGTAATTCAGAACAAAAATGTTTTGGCGTGCAAGACAGACTTTAAAAAGCTGGAACGCTTAAAAAATAACTCGAATTTTATATTATTTGGATAAAAATTTTAATAATCCTCGGAATACTGGAAATAATTTTTGTGTCCTTATAATCATTTTTATATTCTCAAAGGAACCAATTCGTATGAAAACAATGTTATCATAATAATTATAAAGATAAAACAAATAGTGCATCTGAATGAATTTATGGAAAAAATATTCAAAATTTTATTTTACAACTTTATTTATATTTTAATATAATATGGTGGGTTTATTGTCAAGGGGCAGTATTTTTCAACCAACCATACAAATGTTTTACAAACTTTTAAGTGAAAGGCGGAGGGATAGTATTATTGGTGTGAATAAAAAAAAATTGTGCAATACAAAAACAACAAAAACGAAATTTAAAAAAATAAGCAACAAAAAATACAACAAATACAAATTTAAGAGGTCATCGAAGACCAGGAAAAGGCAAGGCAGATTGAAAAGAGGGATGATGGAAAACGAGGAAAAACACAATAAGTCACAGAAGGGAGATGGCTTGTCTTTAATTCGCTTTTTAAAACACGTCAATAATGATGCGAGTCTCAATAGTCGGTAGTTGGTACCAGAATTTAGCACCATGGACAGTAAAAGACGATGTGAAAAAAGTTAATTAGCTGGGGTTCATGATCGGAAAGACTCTTATAGAAGTGACAATACATGAACTTTTCGACTGTTTCTTATATTTAACCAGTTGAGAGATGTGCGATTGTGTGTATAGAAATTTTAATTTAATTAAGAAATTTGTTTCCCTTTTGTTTTTTTTTTCAAGATTTTGTATAATCTTGAACATTTATGTTAAAACTTATTCCAGTATTTTGCAATTTTAAAACGCACAACCTCTCACAAGGACTATTTTAATTTTCAGTTTACCATAATGCAGGCTCTTCTCTTTGCTGCATAAATTGCAACCCATTTTAATTATCAGATGGAAAACATTTCTTTGAATCTCTTAGAGTTGTACGGTTTAAAACATTTATCTCATAACCCAGATAACTCTAGTAAACTTGAAACTAAAATAATAATTTTCTCTACTACTTGTGAGTCCACTGAAGGGTCGATTTTCTTCAATCAACATTTTGAGAATTTGATTCCCGATGGTGATTGAAAAAAATTGTATTTAACATAAATCAGCTCTATTTATTGCATTGTAATGTATTCCATTTTTGCTATATACAGTACAACCTAACGGGCTTATTGCCATGTAACATTGTCTTCCAAACAACAAGAAAAGTGTTAAAATGGCGGAACACTTATTATTAAAAATTGGGTAGTAACGAGTATTGAACTCCCAAACCTCAGGTTGGAAGACATGCGTCTTACCAACGAGGCTAAAAGGGTCATTTACTTCGAATAGTTGCTTCGTCTTATTTTTGAAATATAGACCTTTTCACATCTGGTCGATTGAGAAAATATGTGAGCAATATATATATGTGATATATTGAAGGTGATAAAGGGTTTTAATACCATTTTTTAGTTCATTGTTTTTAGAAGTGAATCAGTTATTGGCCATTATAGATTGTATCACTTTATGTTAGTGGGTATAATCACATGGCCCCGACTTCCCTACTTTTTTATAAATTTGAACGTAACATTAACACAGTCGATGGCAATAATGTGTAATAAAAAACAATAATTTGGTAAAACTTCTAAATTTCTTAATTAACAGTTCACAGATATTAAATAAATGATTAATTGAAGTGATATCGAATCAATCAAGTAAATCTAAAAAATAATAAAAGTATACTTTGTTACTTGAGAAATAGAGGATTTACACTCGAAACCAGTCGGTCTATATCGAAGAAGTGGTAAAATAAATACTATTTCCCTGTCGGGTAGGCAGAGAGAACAAAGCGACAGACTTGACTACCTCGACACAAATCCTTCGTTTCTTTTACATCCATACACCTTCTCACACAACTCCTACAATTTCACTGACTTTATACTTTTCATTATTTCAAAATACCATTAATTTGATCAAATAATTATTTCCTTGGTTTTCCTCTGCCACGCCTTCCTCTCACGTTTGCTCTATGTATATTTCTTTTGTTAGTTTTTCTTCATTCATTAGTTCTACATGTTCAAACTATCTCAGAGTGCTCTTTTTCATCTTATTCAACACACCAGCGTTGCCATATTCATCCTTAATCACTTCATTCCGTCATACATTGTCACTACGTATTCTTCTTAGTGCAAGCATTTCTACGGCGTTTATTCGGCTAATTTCAGTATTTTTTCACGTCTACGTTTGACTGTCATACATTAAAGTTGGCACTAAAATACTATTGCGAACTAATATTAGCAGATTTTGATACTCACCGGTTCGATAATAATGTCTTAGTTCCCGAATTAAATTGTTTTCTATCACTACACGTCGTTCGAAATCTCTCGTAACTTTACCATCCTCTGAGAAAATATTACTCCAATAGCAGTTATCCCCAACTTTTCCAATCTTTCGATATTTAACTTTTCTTTTTACACTTCTCTTTCACCATGACGTTAGATTTTGCAATTTACAATCACAGATCTTTCTTGTCGTAAAAGGCTAAGCTTAAAAAAAGATAGTTATTTATTAGTTATTTTTAAACACGGTGCCCTAGTGAATGTTTATCAGTCTTATATTTGCCGAGTTGATTATATTTAAGATGTCAGACAATTGATGGATTGAATATCAGCAATAAATTTGATTATAATACACTTTTATTTGAAGAAAAGGAAACTAAATTTAAACAAAGCCATTTTTAACCAACGAAAATCACTCCGACTAACTAAATAATCGAACCTGAGAAACTAGAATTGAAAACATGTGGGCTAACTTTTAAACCATCGTCATTTTTTTTTCATCCATAATAAAGATTATTTGTCGGCAGGTGATGTTGTTCAAATCTACAAATTTCCTTCGATTTCTCTGCCTTTTTATCTTTCCATCTTTCAAAGTTTCATTCGTTTTGTTTTCATCATATTCTTAAATTTTTTATAAATCTATGTTTTTATTATAAAAACGCCTTCAATTTTTATCTTTGGTGTACTAAGTTTGGTGAAAAAATAATAACTTCATGAACAGAATGGGTACTATCACTGTACGTTTATAATGAAAATGTGAATTATGTTCATTTACAGCACTTAATTTGTAATTTTCATGAGAGTTATAAAGGGTCTTTCAAATTGAGCGGTTTTTTTAATTTAAATTTTTTTAATTCTTGAGTAAAATACACGATTTCCTTTGATTTCAAAAAACTTTTTATTGGTCATTGAAATATAATGCATAGCATTTAAACACAAAAAAACCGTCTGCCAAATATCCACCTCTTGCAGCTCCACAGCTGTCCACTATTTTGTCAAAGATTTCAATGACGTTTTGGCATAATTGCGGTTCTAACTCACCAATAAGCTCATGAATTAATTGATTGGGGGTCATTTTTATAGACCTGGGTTTTCACGTAACCCCAGAGAAAATAGTCCAACGGTGTCAGATAACATGATCTTGGTGGCCAATTAACATCACCATTTCCGGAAATTACAACGCATAAAATAATTCAACAATTTGAACGCGTTGTTGTATTGTATACGACTCCATTTTTATAAAAATGTCACAACACCCTGGCAAGTTCACGACGCCATCTGTGTTTTTCCAAGAATTAAAAAAAACACTCAATTTGAAAGACCCTTTACAATACAATAATAAACTGCAATTTTGGATTTTTTCAGTTTCCGATTTTTTTAAATCATCTGATTAATGTGTATAAGAAATAAGAATGCTTTTACACGATATAAAAAATCTAAGCTGAAAAACAAAACAGTACATATACGTATCCTATCCAGGTTATTTAGCTTAATTAAATAATTAAAATATTTCTTAATTACGAGTACCTATTTTAATTTCCCACCTAATTATACTTTCCACCTATGAAGGTTTCCAGGAATATAAGTGTGTTTCTTGGTATTTCCAGTAGGCATCCGATGCCGTGGAGGGACTTAAAGCCTCCTTTCCAAGTTTGCTCAAGTCATTAGAGACTTGGAAGATTAGCGGGAAACTTCCAAGCGGCGGAACTCAACAATTTTATTGTTTATTCGCTTATAAAACATTTAAGTAGATTTCATTATGGATGGGAGTAAGATATTGCGCATCGATTACACCCGTTCAGGTAGGATACCGGGGAAATAACGGTTAACACAGTGGTGAAACATGAAATATTCAGTAATTATTTTATTGAAAAATAATTAGCAAAAAAAAGGAGCTGAATAAAGGCTAAAAAAATATGTGCACTAAGAAAAACACACGAGGTGACAATTTATGGCAGAATACGAATTGAAGTAATTTGGAATGAATGTGAACTTAATACTGATGTTTAAGTAAGATCAAAAAGAGCACTCGGAGATAGTTTGTACATGTATAACAAATCAATGAAAAAAGATAAACAAACATATATCCAGTGGAAATATGAGTGGGAGGTGTCGTAAAAGAAGACCAAGGTAAATATATTATGATCAACTGTATTCGTATGATATTGTGAAGGAAGAAAATTCAGAAAAATCTTAGGGTTTGTATGAGAAGGTATGTAAATGTAGAATGGACAAAATATGCATGTCACGATATGAAAGTCTGGTGCTCCATATTTTCTGCCTACTCCGACAAGGAAATGGCGTGATGGTATGTAAGTATATAAGAAACGGTACATTTTAGCATCAAAACAATAATGATACATCAATAAAAACTTAGTTTGATGATTAACAAACTAAATGTGTTTAATGTCCATCACTATCACACCACGCCCCTATTGGGGCTGGCAGAGATAACAGACATCCACTTCATTCAATCCTGTCCCACTATTTCGCCTCTCTCACGTCCATACGCCTTGTCATGCATACTGTCCTATTATAATGGTTGTCCTCTCTTCGTTATTTAACTATTTGATCTATGTGATCACGCTAAGTTTTTCTAGATCTTCTCTAACTTTTTGCCCCTTCTAAACTACTTGTTTAGATTATTTTTATTCATATTTTATCATTCATTACAAGTTGCCACGGTTGCCATTTCAACGGTCCTTTCTTCATCTAAAGCAATACATCATGGAAACCTCCACAGCCTAATTGGTAAGATGTTTGTATTCCAGCCGGGGGTTGTGGGTTCGATTTCCGTTGAAACGCAGATTTTTTTCAAAAAAGATTGCTGTCTACTTTTTGCTTAATATATCTATAAAATCTTTCTGGTTCATAACATCTCAGAATAGTCTTTTTCATTTCATTCAACACATCAGTCTGGATTTCACTTTCATCCTCAATCACTTCAATCCATATTTTTATATACATTATCCCTCCATACACTCGTTTTCTTCTTAGTAATTTTCTTCTCAAACGCATTTCTGCACCATTTATTGGGCTTTTTTCCACATCCACGCTTCTATTTCATAGACCATAGTTTTATATATCATACACATAAACATAACATCACGCCATTTCCGTGCTAGAATAGGCAGATTGTAATAATACAATACGAGTACATTTTCTTAATAAAGAAAAGTTGGACCGTTAAAATGTCACTTTGTTAATTCTAAAAAAAAATATTTACCGAAAGTACGAGTACTTTACATTCCACATAACAAAATATTCACAATCCAATTTTTTTTAATATTTTAATAAATTTTGTTTCATGTGATTTAATTCGCAGCATTCGTATATTTAAAAAAAATTTAAAGCCTCCTTTCTGATTTAACATTATTTATTTCTCCTTCATTATGGATAAAAGGGCTATTGATTAAATAAATTGGGGTAGAATGAGGAAAAAATCATTAAAATAATGCAATTGATGAAATGTAAGCGTTTTTCCACTAAAAACAAATCTGTTTTTTAGTACTATAAAATAAGTGTTACACAATAACGTCATTCTACTTGGCTAAATTTGATAATATTTTGTAATATGTGTTGAATTTAAATATACTTATTAATGTTAAATAATTTTATACAATGACTTTGTAATTACTTTTTTATTATTACAACTGCTTTCTGTATCTATATGTTACTTTAAGAAAAAGTTCTGTATTTTAGTCAATAATTTTAAATACTGTATAATTTGTCATATGTGCATTTGTATATAAAATACACTGTTGAGTCGTATAATACAAATAAATGTCATTATCTTGAATTTAACACTGTAATTACAATTTTTTTTAAAGTAAAACGTTAATTATAGGTTAGGTTCTAGATTTATTATATCAATTAAGCAATAATAATAATATTGTAAATGTAGTGTATGAACTGTTCAAAGTAATACATTTTTAATGATATATTTTATTCACAAAGATTTTTTTAAATACTCAAAAAAAAATTATAACTTACCAAATCATTTTTTTTATGTACATCTGGAAATTAAAAACAATATAATATTAAGAAAATGAAAATAATCGGGAATATGAAAGACAATTTTTCAGAATCAGTAGTGAAGAAACATCATATAAAAGTAGATAAAAACGTCACCTTTAAAGTTATGTCTTTAATTGGTCGTTTGAAACATTTATCCTTTTCTTTGTTTAAAAATAATAAAATAGCGTAGTGAATAATAAAGTATAAATTAAATTAAAACTTTTTAATCATATTTTATTTTTTATGTCACGATTTCATCAACTTAGAAAAGTCAGAAAAAATGTTTCACACCACTGGTTTTACATGACAATTTTCCGCTAATGGCGTTCAATCGCTGTTCGCCTTCCCTTTAGAATTGTACGAGTATATCAGTGACATCTATTTATCATAATTCCAACCTAGCGAAGACTCTTTCACGGTTCAATGGTTGTCAATACAAATCTAATATGGGCATAAACGTTTTAAGAAAAGAAATAACACACGAAATGACACGACTTTCCTGTTTAGATTGAAACTGATTTCAGCTTTAGATGTGGGTGAGGGAACGGCGTACTGTCGCCACTTGGTTCCAAGAATTTGTTTTTCTCAAAAAATATATAAAGTTGCAAGTATGATGTTACCGATCTGGAATTTAGTTATAAGGTAGGTATAAATATGATGTGTAAATAATAATAAAATATAAATTAAGGAACAAAGTATCATAACAATATTAATAAAAGGAAAATTTATATAGCGCCGTTTAGGGAATAAACTCGCCGTTAAGGGTGCTCTTACTCGGCACCCGAACTCACTATTATTGTCAAATCAAAAATATTACAAAATAAATATATATTAGTTGAAAGTAACGATAAAAAGGTAGAGGCTGTGCCTATTAGGTACTTCCACGTATTTGCATATGTGCAGATAAATAAATTTAGTAAGATAGCCCCAGAAAACTTACTAAGGGAAGACGAACTACAAAGTACCAGTATTAATAATAAAATCAGCTCAATAATGGTTTGAAATCAAGGTTGTTGTATTAAAATATAAGTTTGACTGTTAACCATTAGACCACCGATAGCAGTTCCCTTTCTTTTTAGAATTTAAACAAAATGATAAAGCATGAAATAACATTTTCAGATCCTTAACCGCTCTTCTAAAAGTCGTAATAAAGTAACTCTGAACCAGCTTCGTTCATCATTAAACTATTTTCTTTGACAATTGCATGGTACAATAGTATAAATTGTTGCTAATATGTAGTTCATTGTAAACGAATCGGGGCTCTGTGGTGGCCTCTGCCAAGTTGAATAAGCTTTAAAAAAAGCTACAGGAATGTTATCAAACAACATAAAATCGGTGTGTTTACGTCCGTGCGTAACATTAGGAGTTGAAATTGTTACGGCATTATAGTTATTATTTATATATTGATGGAATCATTAAAATATTTTTATTTTCAAGAATTATTTGACAGCTACTGCTTTTTGACTTAGTTATGAGACATAATACTCGTATGACAATGGCAAATAATTTGTTTACTAAGAAGGGATGACTGGACTGGACTATTGAACAGAAAAGTATAAATATTAAATCGTTTTAATGAATCAGTGAGAATGCTTAATCCTTCTAACATTTATAATACTAAAAATAACACTCAATTATTAGATTCACTTATCACTCTCACTTACGAGTACTTTATAAATGAATTTGCTTGTTAATATGTGTAGTTTATATAAAGTTTTCTGTCAATTTTATATAATTTGTTTTGAGTTTCGTTTCATTTTGGAAATGGATTTTACTCATCATTATGTTAAAAATAACCTTAACAAGTTTTAGTTTATTTTTGCAAGGAAAAGTTTTATAGACTTATTATTATTATAGATCAAAATGATAAGATGATCGCAAAAGACCTGAAGATGCCAAAAAAGGGACGATAGCGTTAATCACAAGGAGCAAGCGAGACTGGACAAACAGCAACACAATGAAATTTGATTTTACCTTTTCAGTTGTTGCTTCATGATGACCTTGACTAGCGTAAGTGGTAAGTTAACGACAACATTGTTAATGTAATTCAAGAATTTCGGAGAAGCAACAACGTTACACACAACATTTTCTTAAAACAATAAGGTTTTTATGGTAACCCACGATTTATTAGAGAAAACTGATAACCGATTTATAACATAGGATCTTCAATGAAATATTAACGTTACCCACACGACTGTCATGATGACAGACACCAAATTGTCAGATTCTGGAAAGATAATATTTCTAAACAGTTTACCACACAACATGTGTTATGCACAATTTATAGAACAAAATTGAATTTTGCTACCCTTATTTTCATTTATTTCTGTCAGTTAATTTGTTAACACAGAGGGACTTCAAAGAAAAGTTGACACCCTCTACATAACTGTCATTTGGGCAGATACCAAATTGTCAAATTCCGGAGAGTTCATATTTTCTACGATACGGAAAGTCGACGATATCTTGAAAAAAATCGATTTTTTGGTATCCGCTTTTGCAGGTGATTTTTAGGTTATTTTTTTATAACAAAGGAATTAAAAAAAAAAAACGTTAACGATACTAACAACATTACCACATAATATATACCTAATTTTCAATTTCTGGATATTTCAGGAAAGCCGTCGTTTTCTTGGAGAAAATTTGCGACTTTTTACTACCCTTGTTGGCAGCTATTTTTTTATAACATGTATTTCAAAGAATCGATAACATTACACACAAAATTGTCAAGCGGTAACGATTTCTTAGACCAATTTTTTTATATTCATGTTTGCAAATCATACTTCAGGTGATTTTTAATTCATTACTTCCCCTTCATTTTAAATATATTTCCAATCGCTTACTTTCAAGTTAAATAAACTGAATGCATCTCAGCTGGAATTTTTCTAAGAAACCGTTTTACCTCAAGCCTTTTACCCTTTTCCTCAATGACAGGCAAATTGTAAAGTAATCACCTTTTTGCTGTAATGGATTTAACTTTAGAATTGTTGTGGAATTTCCTGAATAAAACCGAGTAATTTTCTTCGAAGGAGGAAATTGAAGACAAAAAAGAAATTAATGAAGAGTTGACCTTTTTATTGATTGGTTTGCCTTTTTATGCAAATGTTCAACCGCAATTTGTGAGAAAATCGAAATATTTAGTTTTATTATCATCCTTTCGTCTGTTTCTTAATTTTCCTCAATGATTAATTTGGAGTTGTAGATTTTTTCTCTCACCTTGGTTTCTGAGTGCTTTAGAAAACGTAATTTACTTGAAATTGATTGAATTGGGATGTTGAATACAAATGAATGGTTTTGTTTTTTTTTTTTCGTAATGAATGTAATCATGGGGAAAAGATTTTTATGTGGTAAAACTAACGAGAGTTAAAATTTCGATATTTGTGAACACAATTGTTTCTAGATAGTATTTAAATATTGTGTATATAATGACACAAGGTTAAAAAAATCCGTAAGTGATTTGTCATACTAATAGAAAGTAAAATATTTTTCATGTTTATTTATAAATTTGCATTTAGTTCTTGAGTAAAAATCTTACGTTATTATTTTTCATGTTAATCAAAATAAATAAAAATCAGAGGGGGTGGTCTGACGGTAAGTATTCACGCTAAGCAAGCAGGCGCCAAGGTTCGATCCCTGGTGGTTCCACTTCCGAACGATTTACTTTCAGAGAATTTAACACCTGAATTTATGTTTTTCTGCAGCTCATACACGTTTGCTGATTATCATACATTTTTACAGCGCTTTAAACGACATAAAAATAGCACTATATAAAATTGTGTCTAACAAAAAAGCTGCAGCAGATTAAACCTGCTGATTCTCTTGGAAGTTCAATCTCCTTACCATCATAGCTGTCAAGACTTTGTATTTGCGGAAGTGCAACAGTTTGCGTACAATAAACCAATGCAAGCACAGGCGTCCCGTATTTGGAGTTACATGCATATTCGATGAGAATTGTCTATTGTTTCGTTATAACAAAAACTGAGTGCTGATAATAAATTATGGAATGCTGATAATATTGGAAAATATGCTATAAAATTCAAAATAAATAGTATTGGGTGTTAACATAAGTTGTGTCCGTTTTTTTTCAATTTAAAAATAAGCACCAAAAGTAAAACAAAATGGTAAATGTTATACGTTATTCGAAAGAAAATTTTCTGTTCTACAAGATATTGTGTTTGCTTTTACGTTACATATATTATTTTATTTGATTACAAGCCTTCAAAATGGACTGTCAAGTAGACGACATTGAGCATTTTCGACACCTAATTCTGTTCGCGTTCAATCGAGGTAATAAATTATTTGCGAAGTGTACGGTGAAGATGCTATGAATTAAATAACAGCTCGTTGATGGTTTTTGCGTTTCAAAGACGGTAATTTCGACCTGAAAGACATGGAGATTTCCGGACGACCAGTGGACTTCGATGAGGACCGCTTAAATCTTATTATTCATGAAGATCCCCTTGAAACCACCGTATAATTGGATGAGCAAATGAATTGTAGTCACATGACTGTATACCGCTATCTTAAATTAATGGAAAAAGTCCAGAAGTTCGGCGCTTGGGTTCTACATGTTTTGAGTGAAAACAACAAAAATCAACGTTCGACAATTTCTGCTGGTTTGCTCGCGCGTCATCGAGCTACGCATGACCACAAGCAGAGGTTCCTTTTCCGCATCATTACTGGTGATGAAAAATGGTTTGAAAATGGTGATGAAAAATGTTCGAAGGGGATCTTCATGAATAATATGGTTTAAGCAGTCCTCATCGAAGTCCACTGGTCGTCCGGAACGCTCCATGTCTTTTAGGTCGAAATTACCGTCTTTGAAACGCAAAAACCATCGACGAGCTGTACTTTCATTCATAGCATCTTCACCGTACACTTTACAAATATCGCGAGCAGCTTTGGCAGCTTTATTCTCTCAGTTGAATGCGAACAGAAGGAGGTGTCGAAAATGTTCACTTTCGTCAACTTGACATTCCATTTTGAAGGCTTGTAATCAAATAAAATAATATATGTAACGTAAAAGCAAATACAATATCTTGTAGAGAAGAAATTTTTACTTTGAATGACGTATAAGATTTACCATTTTGTTTTACTTTTGGTGCTCATTTTTAAATTGGAAAAAAAATGGACACAACTTATGTAAACACCTAATAGATGATGGCTCAATTAAATATATTATCGTACTAAAATCCTATAATATACCTCTTCAATGTTTTTGTTTGATTAATATTTATTTATTATTGATTCTCCATTATAAAAAATCTGACGGGCTTATTACCAGGCGACAATCTCTTCCTACCAACCAGACAAAAGTAAGTAAAGCAAGTTAGTTAAAATCATAAACCTGTAAAATCATAAACCTTACACGCAATTTATATGACTTTTTAATTTTATTTCAACCGTCAAATGACCTTTTTGATACAAAAAAACACAACATGCAGAATTTGACGATGATATTTAAGCAGATTTTACAACAGGAAAAAAACAATATAAGTCGAACAATACAACAAAGTGAATTCATGCAATTCAATGGATTCATCCCGATAAGAACAATTTCTTCACTTTACTCCTGTAAGTAGTCAAAGTCATATGCAAATCCATTAAATGCCCATATTGACTACCCAATCTGTAGAGTCTCATTATGCAAGAGGCTTACAACCACTTCACTATGGAACAAAATATTTTACCTAGTGGGCCTAGAAGTAACGTTTAGCATGGCAAGCTGAGTTAGTTCCGGACTAATGATTTATTAATTAAAAAAATATTCAACATACAAAAAAATATTCAACATTGGATATTTAAAATTTGTTTTACATTATCTCGGTAAAGACATTTATAAAGAATGAATTGAAAATGTTAAATTAAATAACAAACGTTTTTTAAGAGTATCGGTCAGCAATTGCAAAGGGTGTTTAATTAACCCTGGAGAGAGGCTCATCGAATAATTCCACCTGATTACTTTCAGCTGGAAATTATTCGAGATTATAACGACCCGGTGCACATAATTTATATCGAAAAGTAAAACTGGCTTCGTATTTTACGAAAAAGAAACCGGTTCGATTAAAAACACAGTATACATGCATATAAAAACACAGTATGTATGCATATAAAACACAGTATGCATGCATATAAAAACACAGTATATATGCATATAAAAAAAACAATATAAAAGCAAACAGGTCTTAGCAAACAAATCCCATTCTTCCTAAAGCCAAAAGTGCTTATGTTACTGTGGACAAATTAGTACATGATATAGTACAACCTGATTGTGATTGACAACCACCGTATCCCTAATGGCCTAGTGTCAGTACTTCACTTAAAATAACTTAGAAAATAAACTTTCACCCGGAGGACTTGAATTCGCTTGGCGACCAAAAAAAGCTCGGAATAATTGTATATTATATATTTTTATTTCTATTATATGAACTAATATATCCAATAAAGGTCCAATATATATTCTACCTGTTTCGAGATATTGGAAGAAACCTTAAGACGTATTGCACATACTGATTTGGTATGATTTTGTTAAAACTAAATTTTACCATTTAATTTGCTTAATATTTTTACGCTTAAAACGTCCGTTCATTTTATATGTTAAGTAAATCAATAAATATTGTAATATTATACTTTTGCCGTATCAATACAACCTGACTGGTTAATTGCTTTATGGGAATTCTCCAACCAACCGAAAATGTGTTAAGGAGGGATTAAGTGAAAATCAAATAAAAACCCTTTGAAAAAGTAGGTACTAAAAAATCGAACTCTTAAGCCAAGTTAAAAGACAGGTACCTTTTCAACGAGGCTAAGGAGGATGCCGTGGGTTGTATTATTTATATGTTCATTCATGCGTTTAGAACCTTTCAACATATCTGAATTGGTGATACGAACAAATTAAAGAGTGTAACGGGGATATAACACTGTCTGCCCCTAGTATTTGAGCCTACGAGTTTAGAGCCACTGAAGTAGACATGGAAATCATGATGACATATGTTTGCGATATTACTACACGTAAATAAACAACCCTGACACACGTCTAGCGCTTTCGACTATTGTAACAAGATAAACTATCGAACTGAGTTTATAAGCTTTTTTCGGGTACCATCGGAAATCGAGCTAGAAATTTTCAAGTGTAAGTTAAACGCCAAACCAGCTAGGCCATGGATGTCACATTTTTTCATGCTTACATTCATATTAAAAAACGCCTTAAATATACTTAAGCCTACCTTATGAACTATGAGTAACTGTACCGATATATATTATAACCTGGAACAACATAAAACCAACTTTCGTCGAGGTCTCCAGAAAAGTTGCCTAATGCTTTTGAAAGCTTAATCTAACAACCTGGCAGAAGTTTGACTTTGATCTAGATTACTGGTAACTTCTTGCACTCCGCTGAAGTTTCGTGCAACCTTAAACTATAATCGAAACTGGCAAGGAACATTGGATAGTAAATGTGAAATTTTAATAAAAGTTACAATACTTATAAAATTAAAAATATTGATATATCATTCATTTTGGTTACACCAATTAATCTACTAATGTGTATAATTTAATTTCCTGAAACTATTGCGAGAGTAAGTTTCAGTTTATGATTCGTCTTCTTATTTATAGTTTTTTTGCTTTTCATAGGACATATTTTTTCCCAGACTTTGGCAACATTTGCAAAAAAACTGTCTTTTTTCATTTATAGTTCGTTCATGATTTTAGTATGTTGAATTATTTTTTTCATTTTGAAAATAACCTTTATCCGGCAATCAACACGAATCTGTGTAATATTTGTCTGGTGTTTTGAAAGAGATTACCACATGGCAATATATACGCCATTCGTATAAAATGTAGTGTCTAATATGTTCGAAGTACTTGCGTTATTGTATTTTACTTTCGTTGTATATACCATAACTATAACCTATTGGTACTATAACCTGGCGGGCTTATTGCCATTATTGCTTATATTGCATTGCGTGACAATCTCTTTCTACTTATCCGAAAGATGTTAAAGAGGCCTTAAGGGAAAAAGCAGACTGGAATTCTTTCTAAGAAATCAGGATTCTAACAGGATTTGAGCCCTTAACCTGCGGGCTGTGAGACAGGTGTCTTACTAACTTCGCCACGGAGGTTTTATTCATCAGTTTCAAGATGTCGCCAGTACGGACTTATCAATGAACAAGATTTTTTGTATTCTTTGATAGCACCACATTTCAAAAGCTTCTATTTTCTTTGTGATGGTCTGATTTAGACTCCTTGTTTTATTTTTTTCATTTTTCATGCCCTCTCGGGTAGATAACCATTGTCCTAGAGCGTGAAATCCTTGTTGCACAAGACATCCTAGATTTTGAAGAAGCAACTTGGCGCCATCTCCACTTTTATTTTTATATCTTGAGATTGTGCTCGTTGACCATGCAGCTTGTATCCCAGATTATTTATATTGTTGATTTCCCAACTATTTTATTATTTATACCAAGAAGTGCCCTTATCTGTACTTTTTTTTCACATTTGCATTAGGATCTTATCATATTAAAGTTTTTTTCTTCTTCCGGAATACTTGCATATTATACATTGTTAAACATCGTAACTAGCAGCATCTAAACCTAAATGAGCTTCGGGTTGCTTTATACAGAAATATTTTACATGTAAATTCACCGTATTATACAAAACAATAACCTTAAAATACACTCAATCTTTATAATTTTATATAAGACATCATTTGGTCAATCCAATTAATTTAAATTGTTTACAATCCTCATTGGGTAACATGTATTTTTTCGAGGCAGTTGACAATACCCGCAGTCTTCTTATATAAAATAAAATATTCATCCTTGCTTCCACGAAAGGTCAATTTGACCTCTGAATCTTTTAGCTCAATAAAATACCAATTTATTTTTAGTAAATGCCAATTTGTAAAAACAATTTTTTTTTCTTTTCAAAGCCATTAAATTTTTTAATTTTATAACCTCACATGAGTGAGGTTATAAAACTCAAACCATATAAACTTAATTAGAATATTTATAAAAATCCCTGTGGACTTACGACAATTTTTATTTATATGTTGGGGGCTTAATAAAGTTAGCGTTTTTTATTTAAATCTTTCTCAGGTTTTTCTTTAACCAGTTTCATTGAATTTATTACCCTACATCATAATTGAGTCGTATTAATCTAGATATCTGTCTTTACATCACAATCAGCATCGCCTGCCCCAATAAACAAATAAGATTTTGGTGAATAAAATACTATATTATTCGAACTGAATTTAAAAAATAAGTTATTATCCAAACTAAATTTATAAATTGTGATTTAGAGGAGAGGTCAATAAGTTTGATAATTGAAGTGAGAAAAGAAAAAAAAAACAATTTGTTATTTTTGCTTTTCGATATATTCACCATTGACTAATATATTTCACAGATCTTTCAATAAGCTTATTTATACTCAAAAAGTTGCTTTTGCCCTCCAAATAAGCCAAAATTACACTTTGAACTTCTTCATCGTCCGTAAATTTCTTTCCTTGAAGTTCTTTTTCCATATTGGGAAACAAAAAATAGTCAGACGGAGCCAGGTCTGGGCTGTAGGAAGGGTAATTTAATGTTTGGAAGCCACAGTTGTGAACAGCAGCCAATGCAGAATTGTTTTTTTGCACGGGTGTTTTGTCATACAAAAGCAGTGTCCATTTTGTTCATTTTTCTCTTCTTTTCTCTTTCTCTTTTAACTGTATTAGCAGACCAGAGTAGTACTCTCCAGTTATTGTGATGCCCTTATCTTTATAATATATCGACAGTGTGCCTTCCGCATCCCAAAAAAATTGTAGCCATAATTTTTCCAGCCGATTGCAGCACTTGAAACTTCTCAGGGGGCTGTGTGCCCGTTTAATGCCCCTGTATGGCCTCCTGCTTTGACTCAAGCTCATAATGATGAACCCAATTTTTATCCCCAGTAACAATTCGGCTTAAAATCTCATCTTTGTTGTTTCTGCAGAGGTCCTAAAATTGTGAACATTCGACATGTTATCGATTTTGAAGTGGCGTGAGCATTCTGGGTACCCACCTGGCACTGACTTTTGCCATCCCTAGAAGCTGATAGATATATTCAAAATGATTGCAGATGATACTCCAATCATCTCTGAAAGCTGTTGTTTATATAGGTCACCTTTTAGTATAAGATTCTCTACTTTTTCGACGATGATCGAAAAAGTGACCTCAACAGGTCGTTCTGGTCGGATGTCGTTTTCAATCGATTATCTTCCTTGCATAAAAATACTACGCCATCGTTTTTCCAAGACAAAAGTCTCCGTAAGCCTATATAATCTCTTCCAAACTGATTTGAGGTGTTTTCTTTCGTTTTGTGAGAAACTTAATAACGGCGTGATGCTCAATATTTTCCATACGTGGAATGTTATTAACGTTTGACATACTTTCCTGACGGTATATTAAACAACACTCGAAATTAGAATTCAACTTGGTGAATATACTAACAATGAGTCATATTGCCGAAACATACGAGTATGCATGCGCACTACCGCTCCCTCCCTTAACCCCTTCATTTCGTGAATTTATTGACCTTCCCTTGTATGTTGCAGCTTCTGCAACTCCCCTTCGATAAAATAGAGAGAAAACTAGTTGATGATATGATTGGTAGTTTGTAAGTCCTCGCATGCATATGTAAATGATTCAATAATTCCCCACTGATGGGGATAAGACGTCGTGCAGGCAACTCTGCACTTAAATACGTTCAGTGCGCATTACAGCTTTCTTGGCAAAGAGAAGCAAGGTTGTTGCGGGAAGTCGAGCATCTTTCCATCTAGGTCACTGAGGTTATAGAGGTATTTAAAGTAAAAATCCAAAACTGTGGAATAAAAAACGGAAAAATACCAATGTATTAAAAAAATATAAATAATAAACAGCTCTCACAAATTTTAATTTAAAAAACAATAAAACTTTAAGACCCACTCGATCAATTTTGAAAACGCAGTTTCATCAACCAAAAAAATAAAATAAAGCTATGCAAATACTTCACAATTTTTCATTATCATTGCAGGAAAAAAGTATCCTTCCACCTCGGGGGGAAAAAAATATAAAAATACCCTCTACGCAGGGAGAAGTTTCTGACGTGCTTCAACTGCAACGAAGCGTTAAGTGCTGCGAATAAAAATCCATTTTTTAAAGTGAACATTTACCGACTCTGCGAATGAAATGATTGTCGGTGACGTATATTCGTAAGTACTCTTTATGCATGAATTATTTTATTTGGGTTTTAATGGGTTTGATCAATATTCTGTTTCTGTCAAAATGAAATAAAGTTTTATGGATATTTTTGTTATTATTAATATGTATTTTATAGCCAACGCTTATGTCACTCAAATTGTTTTTTTTTATTTTGTTGGAAATGGACTATTAAATTGATCTCTTTTTTTTCTAAATTAAATTTCTTTATCAGATTTTACTTGACGCAATAATAATTCAACTAAGATTTAAATTTTGTGAGTTAATTGAAATTATTTAAATTTGAAACTTTTTTTCTTTAAGTATACTCAGATTATCATTACATTTAAACTAAAAGTACGAGTATATCTAAATATGTCCCATCGCTAATTTTGGGATATTGGTGTAACAAACGACTGATTCCAACACAAAAGACAGGAAAACAGAAGGAAACCAACATTTTATCAACTTTTATAATTTTTTGTAACTTTTTGATTGTTGTTAAATATGTTTTTTTTGTATCAATATACCACAAAGGTCCAAAAACTTCCGGTCTGAATAACGTAGAGCGTATTTGAACAGATACCACGATATCAGTATCAACACGTTATTCAATTTCTGTCGGACTTTTCTCTTCTTTTCAAAGAAACTTGATAACCGCGCGATATATATTTCAAAATATAATAAAACAACATGTCTTCGATCGGCTCTTTTTGATAAAATACTGAGACTAAAGGTATCAAACTTTAACATTACCGGATGACCAAGCGATGGGCGATGTTAGCGTGGTAGCTGTCTACACTTTTAGGCTTGGATGGTATCATGATCAATGTTGGCTTTTCGGTGTAATATGACCAGGGCTGTGGAGTCGGATAAAAATTTACCGACTCCGACTCCGGCTTTATTTTATACTCCGACTCCAACTCTTGACTCTGACTTCAATTTTTATTTTATTTTATAATTTACTGCGTCTACCTAATGTATTTATATTGGCTTATTAATAATGGATACAGGTATAAATAAAAAATTAATTATATTCGTACACAAATGAAACAATTTAATAAAAAAATATATAAACAATACGCATTAAGCAATATCTTCACACAAAAATAATATGAAAAATGTATATTAATATTTAAAAAAAGAATTAAATAAAACTTTTAAAATAATTAGAAAAACAACACAGGTAGGTATTAAAAAAATAAGAAAACACTTTAAAATAAAAAAGTTGTTTCATTTGTTTTCATACGTTAACTAAATCTTATTAATATTGTTTATTATTATTTTGATTCAATATTGAATAGAACACAAGATAAGATTTTTGAAAGTAAATATACTTTATATAAATCTTATTTCCTATTCGTGGTCTAAATGGAATTAGATCTCACATAAAGAATTGCTTCTATTAAGTCAGGATTTATGGAAGCTCTTAAATCTGATTTCATCATTTTAAGCGCGGAAAATAATGCGGAAAATAAAGTTAAATAAAATGTTAAAATAATTAAACGGAGTCGGAGTCGGTCGATTTTTTCCGACTCCGACTCCGCCTAAAATGTTCCGACTCCACGACTCCGGCTCCGACTCCGACTCCACAGCCCTGAATATGACATATACCGCAACTAAGTATATGTCATATTTTTTTTGTGTATAATATTTTGGAATCATTGGTAAAATGATGGCTTGTTTTACACTACACCATTAATTAGCCCACTAGCTGTTATAAAAATTATTGATATTAAATTACTAATAACAAGTTTTATTTTAACTTTGTCAGCATAAAGAAAAACAAAATTGACAGTTCGAATTTATTTTCAACATTATATCTCATAATTTTGTACAGATCAAATAATTGAGTACGAAAAGCAATGTCGAAATAAATCATGATACCTTACACAAAATACGCGGAAAAATAAATGTTTTATTCGTGTCTTATGAAAAAAGTTCATTCACCGTTTAAATATAGCTTCATGAGAATATACTCTTAAAAAAATAAAAAGTAAATTAAACGATATTTATTGTACATACCCTTATCAGAGAGATAGCTACCTTCCATAGATATTTCTAGACAGCCATTCCGTACGACTTCCGTTTCATCTTCACCGGAAACGGCGGAAACTCCATTTTGTCTCCATGTTCTCTCTTTTTATTCATCATTTTCACTTTATTTCGTCATAAATTTACGTTACTTATGTTGAAAGATGATAAAATGAACAGGAATTATTTCATAACATAGATTATTTATGTTAAAAGTATATTTGATGAGTCGAGCTTTATTTTACTTAATAAATAAATATTTTTGTATGAAATATTAGTATTTATAAAATAAGAATAAATTTGACCGAAAATAGTAAAAAAAAAATACATTGCCTTTATATATAGTAAGACGTTCGATTAAAAAAATGTGTCGAAATCGTAACCTTCTGTATAGAATTCTGGATTGCTAAAAACACATCCAATCTCTCCACATCCGATAAATATAGAATGTTAGTTCTTAAAACGGTCTTAATATTGTTAAGTTAAATATTTATACGAATTCACAGATCAAATAATAGCCAAAATAAAATAAATGATAGATATCTTCGAATCTTGGTGCTGCAAAATATTATTTAGGAGATTTATGAACTAACTATATACTCGTAACTAATGTGACCACATTTCAAGAGGTCAAGTTTCAAGATTGACTTATCTGACTTCTATCCATATTTTTTTCTTTCAGTTTCCCACACTACTAATTTGAAAGTAATAAAGATGGAGTGTCCTGAGAGAAGAATGAGAGATCACTCATCAATGACATATAGTGAATACATTAAAGTAAGAACTAAAATAAATATAAAACAATATAACCATCAATAGTGATAAATAATGGATTTGAATTGTTAAGCATGGGGTTTACTACGGTGGACGCGATCTTGAACCACGAAGAACACCGCAACTAAGTATATAGCAGCTATGAATTAAAGCTATCAGTCATGTTATGGGTATTATGAACTATGTGTACTAACTCTAAATGGATTTACGCTCTGGAACCATCCAACTAACACAATACTCCTTCAGTCTTTAGCGTGTTTCGAATAACGACTCATTAAGTATTTTATTCCTTTCAGTGGCGTAGCGGGTATTTTGTTTTCTCTACTTCTAACTTATAGATGTAGAATGAATTATTATATTTAAATAATCAAATGATCCAAGTCCTCTTTGAAACTTGAAATTCTTTCTTTTATCATTTAATTTACACTGTGTAAAAATCAAATGTAAATCATGCACCGAACACCGAAAACAAGAGGTTTAAACTTTCTTTATAGTTACTATGAATATATTGCTTTCTGGTAACCAATCCGCCAAATTGCGCATTGTACTGTTTAAATAAATACACATTTGCTGTATCGCGTTTTGCAATTTTAGTATTGCTCGAGTTCAATTTCAAACACTTCAAATGAAGTACATTTGTTAAAATTTGACCGATGATTTACCAATCACTACATTAAAAAAAATCATCAAAACAATTTTAAATATGACTTATTTCCAAAGAATCAGTGTCCAAAATTTCAAATTCAAAGGTAAACAGCATATTTCTATATTCCTTCGGGTTTCTGGAACAAATTGGTAAGTGCTAAATTTCGAAATAAAAATTTTTTGGAAATAATTATCAAATGGCCAATACATTGTATTATGTCTGATAAAAAATGGGAAATTTATTTTAATTGGAAATACTATTTTCATACAAGTACAAATATATGAGTATGAACTTTTAAATTAAAATACTCGTAATTAAAAAAAACAGTAAAATGCCAGATACCAATTTACGTTAAAAAACCTGAAGATTTCATAAAGCAAAGTAGAATTGATCGGTTATTTTTTAATAAGCTGTTTATCAAAATTAAATTACAAAAAGTAGAAACATTTCCACGCCTTCTCACTGGGTATGACAAGGCGATTTTAACACGTTATTATTTTTCTAGAATCGACGCAAAAAGGAAAAGGTGGCTGGTAAATGCAATTACCAACTGGCAGCCATTTTGTATCTTCTTATTTTTTCTTCTTCTTTCTCTGACACTTTCATAAAGAGATGTTTTTTGAGCGGTAAAAAAGCAGCTGCCAACTTCGTGTTGCAAATTTAAATGGGTACCGAAGGTTTTTCCATTTTGCACCAGAGAAAATGTTGTAAGAGGGTTTAATTGACTTTGCCATTTTATGATTATTTTTGTATTCAATTGTTTTGCGAGGATTTTTTTTTTCTTCAATGTAAATACATTGAAACAGAACGCTTTTTCTAAATCGTTTCTTTTAAATTATTTTTTCTCACACAAAACTAGCATTTCTGACTTGTATAATCTCTTAGTCATTATTTTGTCATTCATTATCTTCACATTTCCAAATCATTTTAATGGGTTTTGCTTTCATCTTACTAAAATCATTCGCTTATCCATGCATTCATTTCTGATGTCGTCATTCCGCCTTCTTTCGTATTTGAATACTCTTTTTTTCTTAGTGGATTCATCTTCACAGCAATAATCTTACTTCTATGGTTCTTCTTTTAAGTATAAGTTCATTTTAATGCGTCAAAAGTGGGCACCAACACACTATTATGTTTTGTTATTTTTTATAGTTTTGATTATACGCGGTTGTTGTGTTTTATATTATATAATTGGCATAAAAGCAACGGCAAATTTTCATTAATATATTATAACGGTAAAATTAAAGCTGGATTCTTTTTCAATATACTGAACAAATAGTAATCAACCTTTGTAGTCCTTATTTATTTGTGTAAGGCATTACAACAGTTTTGTTATTTCCTTAAGGGTATATTTCAATTGCATTATCAAAAATAGGATTAAAATTTAAAACGGGATAAATAACAAGATTCGAATGATTTATATATATTTTTTAATTTGTACTATTGAAGTTCAAAAAATTAACTTCAATTAAAAATAAAAATATTTTAGAGCAATATAATGACCCCAAAATTGTTGTCATTATATAAATTATTCATACAAGTGTCGAATAGAATAAATGATTCATAGAAATGTCGAATAGAATACTTCGTAATCAAAATAATCGTTTGCATTTTCATAATTTAAAAACAAAAATACTTCAATGGTTCAGTACGTTCTTTCGACACTTGTAAATTTCTAAACTTCTTGTCGTTTTAATAAAACCCTGGAATCAAATGTGTTAAGCCACTTATAAAAAAAAATAACCTATTTTTAAAATAACCCATCAACGTTACTTAAATTTGGCCCAAAAAAAAATGACTCAACCATAAATATATTTTTGGTTTATTTGAAATACCAAAAAAGTATAAATCTTTGTGCTAAAATGTCAAGCCCGTCAAATGGGTGTTTGGTTGTTAAATTTCGTCTGAAATAGTGTTTATTGCATATTTTTTTGGATATTTATTGCATTGCTCTATAGAACAACATATTTTCTCAAATGTTTAGAACAAATTTTTGTGGATCGGGTCTCTTTTGCATAATTACATTCTTATATCCGAGACTCAAATCAACACCTTTCATAATAAAAACCAACATGAGAATTGTACTATTTCATAAAATCCTCCTATTCAACTTGTTAATATATTTTTTTCCAGGAAGGATGAAATAAATGCAATGGGTCATGGCTGCTTATCCCTAACACCCTTTCACACCGTAGTTGTAATCGATTATTAAATTTACGACGATCCAATAAACCCCCATAAAATCGGCAGCTTTGCCTACAATGCGATCACCGGTTTATGGACGATTTGATAAAATGGTAATACCGTCATCAACGAAATTCATAATATTATATCTAAGTCTTGAATAAAACGGTTTTGTGTGAAGCGGTCAACAATGTTCTTTACTTTTCTCAAAATTTGACAACCTCCTTGCCTTAGTGAAATAACTATTGTTTTCCTCACGGGGGTTTATTCCTTATGGTTTAAACTAAATGTCTAGTTTTGACATTCAGATATTTTGGTGCTTCCTGATTTATTATCAGCAAACACCAGAATATCGCAATGTCATAAATCACACACAAGGATACCTTTTCATAAAATAATGAAATTGTTGGCCAAGTCCAACAACATAAACATCTGGGATGCTGGCTGAATGACCAATGGGACCAGTCTCAAGAAATCAAAGTAAGAGTGGAAATGAAATGGATATGCTTCTATAAAACACAGGATCTCCTCTGCATCAGTAATTTTAATCTCAACTTATGTATGCGAATTTTACGTAGCTTATATTCATAGTTTTTTATACAATTACTAAAGTCATCACAAAGAATCTAGAAACCTTTGAAATGCGGTGTAATTTCGACAGAACGTGTCAGGTAGCGGGATCTCATCTATTGAATAATTTACTATCGTCCCTGAGGTAAATTTCCGAATTGGCGAACTTTTCGGTATACTTGAAAAGTTGCTTGTCCTCTCTACGTATTTTGTAATAGGTTAAGTGAGTTATGAAGTATTCTTCAGGTGATTGTAATGTTCGGAAACAGCGTTATACCAAATTATCTAAAAAAAAAAGTTTTAGCCTTTCGTTAGGCCGAGTTTTCATAAAATGCTATTTTTATGTTCCTTGATTGCGTTATAAGAATTTATGATGTAATACTTATAAACCAAAGAAAAACATTTATTGTTATGTTATATAAATCTAAGAGTAAAAACCAACACGGAAGTGAATCCGCCACAAATTTGAACTTATGCGGCACTTAGCGTAAATGCTAACCGTTAGACCTCGGCCGCCTCACTTATCTTCAGTATTCAAGATATCCAACTGCAGTGACTTCTATATAATTATTTCTCATTAAATCCCCCCCTATACCATGGTCTAATGATCAAATTCTGTCCACTGTAAAACTAAGGTAAACATCCCTAAAAGAAAACATGGATAGGAGTACCATTAATTATGATAGAGTGATGTTCTGTCTTACGGAAATCTTTGATGCCAAGCTTACTTCTGATGTATTGATCCATAGTATTTATCAGGACTAGCGAGACTGAGAAGGTAGTTCAGATATTAGGTAAGCCTGATTTCCCAAAAGCCCGTCCCATATGACGTAGTGACAATAGACAGTTCTCCGTTTGTCCATTGTCCAGGCCATTGAGGGCCTTTCTCCAGCATACGAGTACCTTAGATCTTGCCTGGAAGACTTATTCTTTTTAATGGGACGTGTCCGGTCTCACTAACATTAGCGATCACTCTTGAGAAAATATCTCTGCCTTTGGTGGCACGAAACTGCTCCTCAACTGTCCAGATAGATATCTGCTCATTTGCGAATGTTGCAGAGCCAAGATAGCCGCATTTTACCTATTCCGCGTCGATCCTCAATTTCGCCCATCAATTAATTTTAGGAAGGGTATTTTTGCTTTTCTGAATATATTGCATTATTGTATTGTAATATACTTTACTTTTATACATTACAACCTGGTGGGTTAATCGTAACGTGGCAATTCCTTTCATCTAACTAGAAAGGTCTTAAAGAGGCGTTAAGTGAAATCCAGAAAATTATATTTATAATAAAATCTGGGTTCCAACGGGAATCGAACCCGCAACCCCTGGCTTGGGAGACAGGGATCTTATCATCTAGGTCACGGGGGTCGTATATGACCCAGATAAGCAACTAGAAGACTGATTATTCCATTTTCGTGTCGTATAAATAGCTTTTTTATAATTTGATTCATTCTGTCGGTTCATTGATTGTATTTTGATTTCTTTCAGTGTTATACTAAACATTGGTGATTTCACGCACAGTTTATGTTAAGAATTGCATATTTTTTTAAGTTTTTGATATTTTTTAATTTTAAAAGAATATAAATGACCAAAGTCATAGGTATCATAATACCCTCTTTTGATTAGTAAAAGTTGTTAAGTGTTTGTAAATAAAGTGTCATATATATTTTTAATAACTAAATAAAGAGCAATCCATCATTATTAATTGAAATCATATCGCTTAGTGAGAAATCGTATCATTCTTCATAGTTCGATTGTATTTTGCTCGCATAATTCGAGGGTGCTGAGAATTGTCGACGGTAAGACAGAAAATGCTTGAAATAATGGGTGCGCGCCCATAAAATTCTGAACTGATTATAGAAGGTAAACTATGAATAAGGTTACGCATGGGCAATTTTGTGGGTTTGTTGAATAAACGTTGTAGCCGCCCTGTGTATTATCGTAAAAACTATTTTATTACATTTTCAGAGAAGCACTTGACAAAACAAGCCTGTTCTAACTCTTGAAATTACTTAAGAAAAATGACGATAAAGGTAGGTATTTTTACCTTTTGTAAACGAGAAACAGAAGTAAAGTATAGATGGTATATATTTCAACAATTTTTATATTTTTTAAATATGTTATAACTGCAAAATTATTGGGATATTCCATATCTCAGCAATTCAACAACCGACTTTTTCATTGGGTGGCCAATGTACTCGTACAAACATAACATCCCTATCTGAAACCATTAGAAAATTTAATTATTTGTTTTCTACGATTAAGTCAAATAGGAATGTTTAAGTAATGATTTTTTTTTTAAATTTACTATCGTATATAAATTATGAAATTTTCGAAACAAATACAGGATATTTCAAATTGAGCGGGTTTTTTATTAAAAAAAATTTTATTCTTGAATAAAACACAATTTTCTTTGATTTCAAAAAACTTTTTATTGGGTATTGAAGTATAGTATAATGCATGACATTTAAACACAAAAAACAATATCCATCAAATGTCCACCTCTTGCAGCTCCACAGATGTCCACTCTTTTGTCAACATTTTTTATGACATTTTGGCATAATTGCGGTTCTAATTCACCAATAACGCGAATAATTTCGTCCTTCAGCTCAGGGATTGATTGACAGTCATTCTTATAGACCTGGCTTTTCACGTAACCCCAGAGAAAATAGTCCAACGGTGTCAGATTACATGATCTTGGTGGCCAATTAACATCACCGTTTCCGAAGATTCCAATGCATAAAATAATTCAACAATTTGAATGCGTTATTGTATTATATACGATGTCATACATTACACTTCTCAAATGTCACAAGACCCAGGCAAGTTCGCGACGCCATCTGTGTTTTATCCAAGAATTAAAAAAACCGCTCAATTTGAAAGACCCTTTATATATATTTAAAATTAATGGAAAATATATCCATAATCAACCTGTATTGAGATATTTGAGAAAATATACCGTCGCTTTGTAAGGGTATACATACATCCACACCATCACAACATGTCGCTTTTGGAGAAGCAGAGAGAACAAATTTCCACGCCTTTCTATCCATGCATGTAGTTCCCACCTCATTCACATACATATATCTCGCCATACATACTTCTGTTTCTCAACCTTCTTCTCTGTCTCTGCGCCGGCAGGAACTGTTCTCAATAACATACGCAAGAACGTGTCTTCCAGCCGCTATGCCTGTTGGAAGGGGCTTAACTCTTTTGAACGGGACTGCTTCGGATATTGACATATTTCATATCACATTACAAAAAGCAAAAGTAAATTTTCTTCTTAGATTAAGCGCGTTAGAAAGCACTCATCAACATACTTAAGTGACTGAATATATATGTAACATACGTTTGTGTGTAAATACTCATTTGTATACATATGCATTATTTTTTACTTTATATAATTTAAAAAAAAAAAATTTTCCCTGTAATTTTTCTTCTTTTTTAATGTCTTGTATTTTTCAATGTAATTGGGCTAAGCCTGTTTTGAAAAAATAAATAAATAAATAAATAAAAAATTCTCCTCCGATCTTTCTCTGTTCTCTATTAATTTCAGGCGTTTCATATATATTTATCTCTTAAGGTTTTTGAAACTCATTTTCTGAATGTGGTCAAACCATCTTAATATTCCAGTATTCGTTCATTTTATTCATCTCCAATAAACAGTTATCTGATCATTTTCTATTATATCAAACAATACGAGTATAACACCAGATACTCTACGTTCATTTTATTCATCTCTAATAAACAGTTATCTGATCATTTTCTATTATATCAAACAATACGAGTATAACACCAGATACTCTCGTAATACTAAAATATTTAATAACAAGAAATTGAACCATTTTTTGGGTTAGGTATTTTTATTTCAAATTTCAAATAAACCATAAAATGTACAAATAGATTAAACGTACTTTATTTATAACCGTCAATATTGTGTTTACCTCATATGAGTTTGATTCCATACATTGAAAAAAAATACTGTATTTTTTAAATAAATAAATATTTACATATACTCGTATAACATCGATCAATAAATCTCGGGACTAACTACTAAAAACACATTTGTTTGCCAAAATTATTTTTTATTCATCAACATAGTCTCCTTCAAGAGCGATACATTCATTCCAACGCTTTCCTAACTTTTCTATGCCAGCCGTGTAGAACGATTTATCTTTGGTTTCAAAATAGGCGTTAGTTTTGGCAATCACTTCTTCATTGGAGCCAAATCTCTTTCCCTGGAGCATTTTTTTGAGGTCTGCGAACAGCCAATAGTCGGTAAGGGGCAAATTTGGTGAATACGGTGGGTGCGGAAGCAGTTCGAAATTCAACTCATGCAATTTGGCCATCGCTACCATCGATTTGTGACACGGTGCATTGTCGTGATGAAAGAGAACTTTTTTCTTCTTCATAAGGGGCCGTTTTTTTTTGCAATTTCTGCCTTTAAACTCTCCAATAACGCTATCTAATATTCGCTTTTGAAAGTTTTTCTCTTTTCAAGGTGATTGATGAGCATCCCAAAATACGGAGGCCATAACCTTCCCGGCCGACTATTGAGTTTTTGTTCGCTTCGGACGACTTTCACCGGCTGCTCTCCACTCAGCTGACTGCCGATTTGATTCCGGAGTATAGTAGTGGATCCAAATTTCATCCATTGTCACATACCGATGCAAAAACTCCTGTTTATTTCGCATAAACAGTGCCAAACAGCGCTCTGAATCATCGATGCGTTGTTGCTTCTGTTCCATTGTGAGCAAACGTGGCACCCATTTCAAAAAAAGCTTTTTCATGACCAAATGCTCATGCAAAATAGTGTAAACACTACTAAATGATATCTTCAGGATGTCAGCTATCTCACGCAACTTTATTTTGCGATTTTCCATCACGATTTTGAGGGTTTTTATGTTCTCTGGTGTAACAGCCTCATTTGGACGACCAGAGCGTTCAGCATCATTTATGTCTGTACGAACGCGTTTGAAATCAGCATACCACCGACAAATGGTTATTTTCGACGGAGCAGAGCCCACTTTTCAAGCCATCGCTGAGTTTGAACGGCATTTTTTCCCATTAAAAAGCAATGTTTTATCAACACACGAAATTCGTTTTTTTCTATTGTTTTGAAAATAGCAAAAGTAGCGTCACTGAAACCACTGTAACTCAATGACACAATGTCGGAATGTCATGAAAGTTTGACACGTAACTCTAAAGGTTGGTACTAACTGAGAATGATATGCATTTGTTATTAGAGGCACCATCTGTTGGTTAGTCTCGGGATTTATTGATCGATGTATTATATATCTGGTTTGTTGGAAAAGTTTTGTATTTAAGGGCTTTACAATACAAAAGTAAAATACGTGTATTTAAGAAAAAAAAATATAAGTATTTCCCGTACACCGTGTTTTTTGAAAAAGGAAAATATGTGATCATTTACACTGTAAAGATATATAATAAAATATTAAATAGCTGTTAAGTAATATTCTTTCAAAATCGTTCATACATTTGTATAAATATGAAATATCCTGCTGTGTCATACAATAACATACGAGTATATTGGACCCTTTCTTTAAATCCTGCAGCATCACGCCATAGATACGATAAAAGGATAAATATAGAAATAACTTATAATTTGTTTCGTGTTTGAGATTTATCCAAGTATACCGATACGTATCTTCATTTCTAAGGATCTATTTTAGTCCATGATAATGATGCCTTAAAATATATAATAACAAAGGACCAGAAAGTAGAAATAAATACAATTTTTTTTATTTAATTGGACAATGAATATATTGTATATCAAAAAGTGGCTTTAATCACGGATTTTTATTTAGTTGGACAATGAATGTAATATACATTCATTAGTGGCTTAATTAATGGGTTTTCATTTAATTTGATAATCAATATATATTCAAAAGTAGCTTAATTCATGGATTTTTATTTAATTGAACAATAAATGTATTTTCAAAAGATACTTAATTCGTGGAATTTTATTTAGTTAGACAGTAAATGTATTTTCAAAAGTGGCTTAATTCGTGGATTTTTATTTAATTGGACAGTTTATTTATATTAAAAAATGGCTTAATTCATGGATTTTAATTCATTTTGTTGATGGAAATAACATGGTTTTGTCTATATTTTTTACTTTATTTAGCGTGACAATTCATTACAAAATATTCAGTCGGCAAGTTAACTGCAATACGGAAATCTCTTCTAACTATTAAAGAGTAATGCAGATTTGTGTCTTTCTAAAAGAGGTAACCAAATTATTTTTCTAAAACATAAAGAAAGAAAATGTTAAAAGAAATACGTTATCTTATTTTATTATTTTTTATTATATTGTATATTACCAGAAATTTTATAAATACATAATTTGTGAAAAAACTACAGCTAATTCAACGTGGATACCCCATTTTAATGTATCTGGGTTTGTTGCCCTTCATTTGTCGTATCCCTGGTAAACTAGGATTGGCCTCTATCTTACTGAATATATATAACATGAAAGAAATTAATTGATCTTTTTTTTCCAATTTTTTATTTCACAATACGCCGTTGCATACTGTCATCAACTCGCGAATTAAACCCCTCACACTCCTGACAGACCAAAAAGTTCATCCCATAATGTACCACACAAAATCATCAAAAATACACCACACTTAAGAGTTCCCACAAATTTTTCCTGCAAATCGTTCCTCCTGCAAGCCCAAGTATTCAAACTCTTGTCGCAATAACAACATTGTATGCCATGGGAGCCAAATAGGCATATTGCTTATGTGTAAAAGATGTTCTAATTAAGGGGATGGTGAACATTGATCGGTTGCCGCGTGTCATGTGTCTCTGCTGAGTTTGCATTTTCTTGATGATATGAGAGGACTTGAAATGTAAGTTGGCTACGTTTAAGACCCGATACTCCCTGAAAAGCTCCGCTAAAAGATGCCGGACAGAAAGTTTTTAATTATTTTTATAACCAATTTTTGGGAAACCTGCATTCTGTGTTAAGGGACAACCCTCCCCCTCCCCACTGATAAACCGTTGGAAAATACCAGTACCGACTGACATAAAGCAAAGTATATACCGTTTAGAACATTTTTACTGGGCACATTATACCTATTTAATATATCATACATACGAAAAATCAGGAATACCAAATATTTTTAAAATCTATCAATAACAGATGAAGGGGAGGGTACACAGAAAACAAAATAGGAAACGTAGGATAAGTTTTATACTTTAAGTTACGTTAATTTAACTTCAAATTCCAAGAACTGAGTTATTTTGTTACAAGTGATGAATCTAACAATCTTGTGGGAGACAAAATAATATTTGACCTCGCAATATGATTATAAGATTGTCAGCTCAAATTTCAATAGTGTGTAAAAAGTTGCGCTTGTCGGGTTAAACGTTCCTTGCAAGCACTCCGTGTATAATATTTTATTGCACAACGATGTGGTTACTACACACTACTTATTTTATAACACCTGTATAACATAGGTTAACTTGTATAGCATCTTATTTTATAGCACCTGTATAACCTGTATAGCATCTTATTTTATAACACATGTATAACATGGATGTTGTATAGCATCTTATTTTATAACACCTGTATAACAGACTTTTATATTACCTAGACTACTAACAAGAGTAAAGTGGCGAAGTTTTTCTTGTCGGGATGAATTAAAATATTTTATGTGGAATTGTTTTTTTTTATTTTGTAACTCACATGTCAATATTGATTTCTTGTTGTTATTTTTATATCGAAAAGGTATTTGACCGTTTAGATCAGGTAAAGCAAAACTTTTACCAAGGTGAG
Organism: Odontocerum albicorne; assembly: GCA_949825065.1. Classification (NCBI taxonomy): domain Eukaryota; kingdom Metazoa; phylum Arthropoda; class Insecta; order Trichoptera; family Odontoceridae; genus Odontocerum; species Odontocerum albicorne. The sequence goes on along the minus strand of OX463845.1, from coordinate 35,118,367 downwards.
CAATATACTGTTTGACAGAAGACGTCGCGAAGAAGTGGACAGATTTTTTTAAATATGAAACGATTTATATACTTATTTATGAATCAATAACACTTCCATTTATAATTATAAAAATCAATAACAATTACTTCAAAATAATTAGGGAGAAAAATTAAGATTCTTTGTATCATCCATAAATTTTTGCATGTTTGTTGTTGATATCCTTAATATCGTTTCAAAATGGGTATCAGTTAATGTTGATCTTGTTGGGTTTTTATGGATACTCATTATTGATAAAGTTTGTTCATATGTACGAGTAAGTTGAATTTAATATCACAATTATTTTCAAATAAACGACAAATGGCTCGCTAAGCAAATAATAGCTTTACTAAAAACTACAGATAACTGTTTTATCTTCAGGGTAAGCTAAACAAATATTGAAATACGTATACAGATGTCATTACAAGTACGGAAATATGCGTGCTCATCATTTTTGGTGAGCTTGTGGAAATAGCCAATTAATTAATACTAAAAAAAATTATTCACGGTAAAATTGTGGAGACGTTTCCAGAAAGATTTATCACAAAATATTTGTTTTTGGAAAAATAATAAGTACGAAATAATAAATACCAAAAAAATTCATAGCATTACTAGGTTACGCTAATGCACGAGTCGTTCTGTGTCGCCACGTGACACCGCGCTTTATGCCTACACGGGCCACAAAAATTGACCTGGCCGTAGTTTTTTTCATGACTGGTTTCGATAAACTAATAAAGGAACACACACATGTCGTAATCTAGCCTATAATCGATACCAGAGTCAAACTTCAGAAATAATTATATTTTGTAAAGAAGGTAATTTTCTTATTTGCTTTATTTCTACCAGAGAAGTTATGCCTGGGGTGGATCCTTAATGCAAGCATACCACCATCCCGTTTAACTGTTAGGGTCGACAGAGAATAAATCGCCAAACTTTCCTATCATGGCGCACGGCTTTCATCTCTTCTACAGCTAATCACCTTCTCATTCAACTTATACGATTTCCTAATGTTTGCGTTTCCTACTTTTCCAATCATATATTACTTTGTCTTTGTCTTCGTCTCCAGTTCTCTTTCATATTTTTTAAAACATCGGCCTGAAGTACACATTCATCCCCAATCATTTTATTTCGTATCATATTATTGATATTAGCCATACAACCCTAATTACATTGTTGAAAATCCATACCCACCACCCCCCTCCCCCTCCACTCATATTTGCACTGTATACTCGTATTTGTTTATTTTTTCAGCATTTTTTTCAATAATTCGTTCTACATGTCCAAATCATCTCTGAGTGATTTTATTTTACTTAATACATCAGCCTCAATTTCACGTTCATTCCTTATCACTTCATTAAATACTAAGATTGAAAATAATATTGATTTTTTTCATAGAATAGACGACCCCCATTACCTAGTTGGTAAAACGCTTGACTTTCACCCAAGAGGTTCAGATTTGACTACCGATCTATCCAAAAAAAAAAAGTAAAACTGTCCCAATCTGGTAAAATAGATCATTTGCTTAGTGTTACCAATACTTGGAAAGATTAATTGCGAGTTCAGTGCCTACTTCAATATTTCTAAATCCGAATGCTCGATTACTGGAACCGAATACAACATTGTCTCCCGGCCATACTATTCAAATGCCCGAACCACTAATTCGGATATCTTGAAAGAATCATACGGAAGAGAGAAAACAACTAGAAAACATATTATTTAATACAAAAATAAAAGTTAAAATTCCTTTTGTGATTTGATTGACAAACAAATAAAATTATATCTATGAAATGTCCGCATACTAGAGGCAGCGGTCTTTAATATAATATTATAATTGACTCGGTGATTTGCTTAACTAGCTCCATTGAATTTATCATCCTTCGTCAATATTATGTCGCAATACTCCAGATATCCGTCTAAACATCAAATGCAGGAATTCCGGCGCTTGCAGTGTGGTAATTATCAATCATCAAACAATATAAAATCAGTTGTACTTATGTCCGTGTATAACTTTATGTGCTATCATAATAACGGTTTAATGGACATTATTTAACTTATTAATGTCATTGAACATTTGTATTATTCAAATATTATTTGACAGTGGTCACTTCTTGATATGATAATATAACAATGAAAAATAATATATTTATTTAGAAGATATGATTGAAGAACAGAAACATATAAATATGAAAGCGAAAAATAAGTATGAGGGAAAATACTTGATTCTTATTAAATTTATTAGATTCACATATTACTCGCACTCACTTTATAATGTCGCAATTTAAATATATTTATTTGGTTGTTAATAGTTTTGATAAAGTTTTCTGCCATTAGGATTATTTTGTTTCTGGTTGCATTCAAGTTTTACATTATTAAAGATATCAAGTTTTATTCTGGAAACGAATTCAACTCATGTTTTTCCACATCAATTTTTTTATTCAAAGTATAACAGAGTTATTATTATGGATCAAAATAATAGGATGGCTGCAAAAAAGCTGCTTATTCTAAAATTAAGAGACAATCGCATCAGCCATAATCACCAAGCTAGACTCTGGAGAAGCAGCAACACGACTACAACATCACGCTACACAAAACAAACTCAACGTCATTATGGAAAAAAAATATTTCTGTCATTATTGACGGGTTATCATAGTTGACACTTAATTTCCGGTCAGTAATGTAAGGTGCTCCTTTCCCGGATTTCCTATTTTCCTTCCTTCTTCAGCATCACTTCCTTTTTTTTATTGATGATATCTCACAATTATTTATATTGTTTGTGAATTCATGCGACCATGTAACTTGGCCTTTATTAATGAACTTTTATCAAATTCATTCAAATATGTCGCCATCTGGCAATAAGCCTTCCAGATTTTTACACAATGGAGTGTTAAACAAATAAGCACGATTAATTTAAATACCTAATTATTTTTTGCTATCCCAATTTCAAATACAAAACTAGACCTTATAACACCTAAATAAATTAAAAGTCGTGAATGGGATTTATAAATGCCTTTTATAAATTCGAAATCAAAACGCTCCGCAGATGATGTTTATTTGAAAAAGCGTTATATGTCATATTTTTATTATTGTTTTAAGTTCTGTCAAGGAATATTTGAAAACTTACTATTATTTTGAAAATAGGAAAGATTTTGAATTATTATTTATTTGTGTAGTATTTCGAGTTAAGATAAGATTTAATAAATACTAGTTGCAACCCGTGAAATATTCACGGAAGTAAAACAAATTCTACATTTATGAAAATTTGTATTCATAAATATAGAATTTGTTTATATATATCATTTATATATACATCGTCTTTTTTTACACCGGTTCAAAAATTGTTAGCTAGGTATTTAAAATTCGTTCAGTTATCACGGACCCACCGAGATTCAAATTTCGAATTACTTTCGCAGATAATCTAAGTATTCCTCTCTCGCTCTCTTGTATTCAAAATTCAATTCTCGTATTCTTTCTTTGACGACAACCATCGTATGGGTTTTGGCCTATTTATACTATGATACAAGTAATCTATTTGTTTGGCATAGAGTTTAAATGTCTTAGAAAAATGAATGATGTTATTGATAGATTTTTATTACTTTCAACAAATTACGCTGATGAATGACGATACAAAGAATTTGGCAGTATTTTTTAAATTAATGACTAAAAGTATGAGTTTAATAATGGTTATTTCCAAAAAAATCGTTTAATTAAATGCTAGAAGTATTTTTATAAAGAAAATCTCACAGAACCACACGAACCAAGATTCGAATCACCCATTTATCAAACAAAGTTTTATATCCACCTCATAAATAAAACACTTTACATAAACATCTCCCAATCTTCAAAGTAAAACATCCTTTTTATTTCAACCCTTTTCACGAAGAGACCTTAAAACTTCCTTTCATTGGGTTTTAGTTAGTGTTTCCATCTCTTTTGTCCTCCCCAATAACAAGATGAAAAAAAGGACGCAGAAAGCCACAGTTCGGTTGCTCCCTTATGAATGTATAATTTCCGACACTTGTTGATTGTGCCTGTTCTACTACAGCCCGTTCCAAATGGTCTGAGTATCAAATGATAATGGAAAAATATTTTTATAAAACCACGAAAAGGTTTATATTAAATAAAACAAAAGCAGAGCATATACACAGTATAATTGCAGAATAATGTGACATCACACCCTCGTGAGAATGTGATAGTCACAATGGAGAAATAAGATAATAATTGTTGGCAAAGTTGAGAAGCAATGTTATGCTGTAAATTTATTTCCGTCTCTTGTAAAGCAGTAACAGCAGAATATTGAATTATTTTAGAAAAAACTTGTGGTTTCGATCTAAAACCTTGTTTTCTTTAATGTTTTAAAAATTATCAATTAGTTTTTTTACATAATTTTTTAACGTTGTTTAGTCACGTCTTTCTTGCGCACTGTCTCCAATCTCCTAGTTGTTTTTTTTTGCATAAAACAAATAAAAATAAGTTTTATATATTTATGACCAAACGTAAATTACGTGTATGTAGTTTATTGTTTGACGTATTGATAGAATTTTTTTACTTATTTCGATGACATATATAGCTCACGTTTGATATTTTGTGTAGTTATGACTTTTTCGATGAAAACGACAGATTACTCGACAGTAGCAGAGCAACAGAGCATTTGACGCAATTTCTGGTTATAAAGGTTTTTATGAATAAGGAGGAAAAATACACGACATTATTGGTGATTTAACACACCTTGACACAAAATAGCGAAGCGAGAATATACAATTAAAACATCTGACCTTTCAAACTCCCGGATTGGGTGAGAAATTGAGATATCGGGAAGATTAAAGAAAGGCGATGTGAAGGTATACCATTCGAATTAAAAAAACTTAAGATTAAACAATGGAGATGAATATTTTAGCTGGAAAATATTAAGATATACCTTTTAATATGCCAAATATCAAGATGTACCTTCTTTTGGAAAAAAAATAATGAGATGCGCCATTGAATGACAAAATATCAAGATATACATTTGAAGGAAAAAAATATTGAGATATAACCTTTTTTGGAAAAATATTTAGATGTATTATAATATGAAAAAATATTAAAATGTACGTTTCAAAGGAAAAAAATATTTTGTTGAAAAATTAAGATGTTCCTTTTAATTCATTCAAGGATTGTGGAAAAACAAAGTTCCGTGAAATGTAATATTTTTTTAAAATCTCTCAGAAATGTGAATAAGGCTAGCTGGTACACATCTGATGACACCTGTTTTATGTCTTGTTAAGCTGAAAATGGTATGCATGAAAGAGTTCTGGTCACACGCTTCCCATTGATTCCCGCCGAAGGTGAGGAGGGTGAACGCACGGTTTGCTCCGCCGTTTTATTTAGTGAGTATATTTATTTTTATATGGCGCCGCTGCCACCCGCCGCTCGTGGAGCGGTGGCGCCACCGCTACTGTTGCCGCTCTGCCGCCATGTCGAGGGTTGCCATATTTCAAAAATAATTACGGCCATCAGCTGTCCATTGTAATTCCAGTCGCCTCCTCGGAGAGGAGAAATTTCTCCGAGGGAAGGAAAATATTTTGTTATTTTGTTGGGACGCAAAAATATAATTTTTAATAAAATTGTTAGTGTTTTTTTCTAACTTATTACAATATATTAGGTGTATATTAGGTGTTAACATAAGTGGTGTCCGTTTTTTTTTTCAATTTAAAAATGAGCACCAAAAGTAAAACGAAATGGTAAAGGTTAAATTAAATTATAAAGGTTATACGTTATTCGAAAGAAAATTTTCTGCTCTACAAGATATTGTTTGCTTTTACGTTACAAATATTATTTTATTTGATTACAAGCCTTCAAAATGGAATATCAAGTAGACGAAAGTGAGCATTTTCGACACCTCCTTCTGTTCGCGTTCAATCGAAGGAATAAAGCTGCTCGCGATATTTGCAAAGTGTATGGTGAAGATGCTATGAATAAAAGAACAGCTCGTTGATGGTTTCTGCGTTTCAAAGACGGTAATTTCGACCTGAAAGACGTGGAGTGTTCCGGATGACCAGTGGTCTTCGATGAGGACCCCTTAAACCATGTTATTCATGAAGACCCCCTTCAAACCACCGTCGAATTGGCTGAGCAGATGAATTGTAGTCACATGACCGTATACCACCATCTTAAATCAACGGGAAAAGTCCCAAAGTTCGGCGCATGGGTTCCACATGTTTTGAGTGAAAACAACAAAAATCAGCGTTCGACAATTTCTGCTGGTTTGCTCGCGCGTTATTGAGATACGCATGGCCACAAGCAAAGGTTCCTTTACCTCATAAAAAATGGCGATGAAAAATGTTTGAAGGGGATCTTCATGAATAATATGGTTTACCTAGTCCTCATCGAAGTCCACTGGTCGTCCGGAACGCTCCATCTCTTTCAGGTTGAAATTACCCTCTTTGAAACGCAAAAACTATCGACGAGCTGTCCTTTTATTCATAGCATCTTCACCGTACACTTCGCAAATATCGCGAGCAGCTTTGGCAACTTTATTCCCTCGATGGAATGCGAACAGAAGGAGGTGTCGAAAATGCTCACTTTCGTCTACTTGACATTCCATTTTGAAGGCTTGTAATCAAATAAAATAATATTTGTAACGTAAAAGCCAACACAATATCTTGTAAAGCAGAAAATTTTCTTTCGAATGACGTATAACCTTTATCATTTAATTTTACTTTTGGTGCTCATTTTTAAATTGAAAAAAAAAACGGACACAACTTATGTTAACACCCAATAAATACACAATTTATCATTTGGACGAGGAAGATTTTTTAACATGTTTGTCTTTTCCTTTTTCAAAAATATTTATTTTTTTATTATTTTTACTCTGACAACCCTAAGACGATACTTGTTGAACGTGGATGGTCTGAGACAAATAAAATAATTTCCATCAACCCTCCCGTATCCAAACGGGGTAGATACTGACTTCATTCATTTCGCAGCTTGTTCGACACGCCTTTCCAGCACAACTCTGTTATGGACAAATAAACAAATGAAAAGAAGTCTGTTATGGACAAATAAAAAAATTAAAAGAAGTATGTTATGGACAAATAAACAAATAGATGAAAATCTTTGATAAGATATAACGTCGTTTAGTTTAGACTTGTCTTCTCATTTTGTTTTGCCATTATTTAATCTATTTGGTGTGAGTTGTTCCATTATTCCTTCTCCATACACCTGAATCTAGAAAATGACTTGAGGATAGGCCCAGTCGGGTTAAGTCCTCCTCTGCTTTGTTATCTAGGGTCGTATATGATGTTTGCGTTTTTTTTTTAAGTTGTTGTCATCAACTAAGAGTATATGTTTGTATGAAATGAAAAATATTCAAAACGAAATTTAACCATGAAAGACGTCTTTTTTGTATCTGAATCAAATTCTAAAAAAAGATAAGAAGGAAAAGTTTAACAAATTTGAAATCATGCATGATAAGATGTGTGGACGTGGCAGAAGCGAAATATATTGTGTAGATCTACGCTCTTTGTTTAACACGATAGGTTATGGCATGATGTTGATTTTTTTATATTCATATTGAGTTATGCTTTTTCGATATTAAAAATAAATAAAACAAGTGTATTCGTGGGTTAGATTATTTTTGCATAATATAATATTATGACGTGTTATGTGCATGGCTAAAACGGCCATGATTTATATGTAAATTTAGCAGACACTTTAAAATAGCTATGTAAAATAGTGGTTATTCTAACAAACATGGACAAAATTTGAGTGTCATTTTCTTGAGTTATTCGCTGGTGAGTAGATTATTAAAAGAGTTGCTTTAGAAATAAAGTTATTTTTTTTATATATATTTATATTGGTATCATTAGTAATGAATGTGTTATTTCTTCTACCTCGTCGTTGTTAAGGAAAAAGTCGTTAATTGCATTTAGACTTTATGGAGCTCATCAAGTAATATAATAACTTTTCCATACAAACAAACAATAAATGTTTACAGTTAATGATTTTTTTTTGGGGCCTTACTTCACTATTGGCTTAAATAATGCCGTTTTTTACTTTTAGAATGATAGAAATTTGTGTTTTTGATTCAAATAATGAAAAATCTCACTTTGAGCAAAAATGGTAATTAATGACTTTTTCCTTAACAACGACGATCTGTTGTCCTTTATCTAATTTTTCAGTCAGAAACTAATCATTTATAAAAAAAATAATATGATACTTGGCACTGATGGGCGTTGGATTGGGATATAACTGGTGTAAATAAGGATTCTAGATGTAAACCAATACAACAATTTATCGCTTTAAAACCATGGTTAAATATAATAAGAATGAACAAGGTGGAAGTGTCCGTCATGTGTCGGGTGGGCTGCTGCACGGTGGCTAGTCACCTTTACAGAGTGGATAATATGTATTGTGGAGAATCTCAGTTGCGAGTGCGGTCTGGCCGATGAAACTATAGGTCATGTATTTTTCAGTTGTTCATTGCGAAACAGGTTCGATTTACTAAAAGCTTTATATTTATCACGTACAATGAACGTTGCGTTTCTCCTTTTCTTCATGGAACTTTTTCACTTATAGACCTATTGTTAAATTTTTGAAACTTAATCAGTTGGAACTTTAAATTGTCTAGAATTGTATTTTTTTTAAATAAGTTTTATTATATTGAGTAACCATTATTGCATAGGGACTAATTTGATGGCATAAATTATACTTGTTTGGGTGGATTGCCTATTATAAAAAAATATGGTAATATGTACAAATCACGAAGCTTACATCAACTCGATATTTGCTGAATTGAAATATCTCACTTTTGTAAATTTTTTGTAACAACTTTTAGATTAAAAATAAAGTAATATGTACTCGTAGTAAGTACAATATATAATACAGGTGAAAATAACAGAACACATTTATTTGTTACAAAATCATTAATTACAAAATAAACTGCCTTCGCGGCCTAATTGGTAATACATTGTCTTTACACCCCGGAGTTTCGAGTTCAGCTCACGGAGATACCCTACAAAATAATTATCTGGTTTATTCAGCCGATATAGTTATTGTTATCTTTTGGCGAGCGGTAGTATTTTTAACAAGTATGATGACGGATAGCAAATTGCATGTTTACTTCAGAGCCTTTTAGGTCGAAAATATTATTGTTTCCACGCTCTTAATTAAATATTCACATTGTCAGTATGTTATGTTGAGAAGTAAACTATTGCGTATATTTCACTACGTTCAATCAACCGATAAGTTCGATAATTTTCATGTCATGTTTGCTACTTGAAACGATAAATGCCGGCTCAAATATCTCTTAACACTTAGGAATTTGGACCTTATATCCACCATAAATCCTGTTATTGGTGTTAAATGAGATTTAAATTTTGAAACAATACTATCGTAATAACCCTTGTGTCGAGCAGCTATCGTAACAACCCTTGTGTCGAGCAGCTATCACATCAGGCAAGTAACAAAATAACTCGATAAAATTCCTAAAGCAAATAATTAATACGGATAAAGAACGCTGCAGGTAATAATCATAATAATTTACAATGAGAAGCCCTCTACCTTAGTTGGGCTATAAAACAAATTCTAAATTTTAAAAAAAGGTTCGACATCCATATAAATAAACATACCCTTACGCTATTCCCTTATTTGGAGTAGGCAAAGAGGACAGAGCGCCAAACGTTCCTTTCTTGATGGACATCCTTGACCTTTTCTATATCCATATGCTTTATCACACACCTCCTATTATTTCTACGATATATTACATTTCCCTCTTTCAAAATATCATTCACTTGATTCAGCCATACGTTCTTTGATACTACGCACTCTACTCACATTTGCAGTGTGTATTTGTTTTGTTAGTATTTCTTCATTCATTCGTTTTAATGCCCAAACCATCTCTCAGCGTGCTCTTATTCATCTTACCAAATACATCAGCCTTAACTTTACCTTCGAACCTGATCACTTAATTTCGTATTCTAATATACATTGTTCCCTTATACATTCCCCTTAGTGCACGCATTTCTATAGCATTTATCCAACTCCTTTCAGTACGATACACGTAAAATATATTTAAAAAAACTTTTTTTATATAACGCATTTTTTTAAATATTTAGTTTCTTTAAATGTGTTATGTATCTGTATAAAATTGTTATAAATGTATTTAAAAACACACCTAAAGTCCTGTGATAAACAGGATCTATTTTTAAGCGCATTCTTAAATTTAAAATTGCACAAGCAAAAAAACAACAATTGGCGTTTTTTTTCTTCGATCAGGCATTTTCGATTATTGTTAATATATCTCATACAAATGCTAATGCGTGGAAGTTCCTAAATACATCAACATACGATAACTTCGTGTCTTTTCCCTTACATAATCTACGAGTTTTCTTTAAATTTCGTTAATACGTTAATTCTCAGTATTTTTTCTTTATATGATTTTTAAAAAAATATATTTGAGTTCAATTTTCAAAAGGGTAGAGGATAAATTTAATTAAATTGATTTTGTGGTGTTTTGGTACAATAAGTCACACTATAAAAGCTTATTATTAACCCCTAATTATGTACTATAATTAATCAGCTTCCGATAAACATGTTGGAGCGCAGTTATAGAAAAACAAGTGACGCGATGAATCTGGTTCCGACCCCACGCGTTTATATATCATTTGGGAGTAGGAACATATGGTACAGTTCCTTATGCCAATAATTCACAACATATTACTCAGGAAGAAATGTGATTATAACGATTTCACGCCTTTGAACTTAAAAAATATGTAACAAAGTGGCTCTTTCATAGAAAAAGAGCGAGGAGCTTTTGAATGTCACCACATGGTAGGTATGTGAGTGAATGGCTGATGCCAATGTAGAGTGTGTGATGAGGAGTTGCTGGATACGATTGTGACGTGGTTGGAATATATGTGTATACAGAATGTAAATGTTTTAAACCAGTGTTTTAGTATTAAGAAAAAATCATTTTTTTGATTGAAAGAGACTACTTCATCACAAACTTTGCCTAGTAAAGTAGCTCGCTATATCCACAAATGTATGGTAACATACATGTCTTCGGCGGCTCGTTTTTCCATTAAAACGATATTAATTGTAAATTATTTATAGTAATGTGTCAAAATAAAAAAAAATCTAATCAGTCAGAGTATCTTATTATAATACTTTACGTTTAATACGAGTAAAACAAATTCAATTTTTTTTATTCTTGAAAATAGAAAAAAATATTAGTGATTATTTGAAGTAATCGAGTATTCTCCTATTTTCAAAGAAAAAAATATAACAAATCAGGAAAAAACATTTGAATCGGATTGTTTGCTTTACATTTTCAATATTTGGTAGTTTTATTGCTCGGGGCTATTTATGGGTTTGCTGACCGAAGTTAACTCAACTATGAAAGCAATAATTTTTAGAAGTTATTTTAGTAAAAAACATTGAATTTTCTTCAAAGGGCAGATACCGGAACCAACAATAAAAGCTTTCAGTTTTTATCTTCTGAAAAAACTTTGAAAGGAGATCAAATAACCGGTACTTATCTTCCTCTTGATCTATGTTTTTCTTTTCAAGGGGAATTAAATAATCCATTTTAATACAGTTTGATCGCGAATAAATTAGGTCTCTTAATCTTATTTAATAATACTTGAACTATAAGATGTTAACCTTTTGAAGTCAACAGTTCTCGTTTACTTTAAAATATTGGCATAGACGAACTTCGTAATACAATCAATAAAATGCCTGTCTTCGAAGATGGAGATGCAGATTCGATTTCCATTGTTACTCCGATTTTTTTAAAAAGGGTTCTTTCTGGTTTTCATTTAAGGCTTATTAAGCCCTTTTATGGTTGATAGGAAGAGATTACTACATGAAAATATAAAAAAAATAGTGAGCAGACTCAAATATATACAAATACCATTTCCCTTTCAGAGTAGGTAGAGAGGACAGAGCGCCATATTACCACATGTTGACACACTTTCATATTTTGACATACGTCTCTTCTACATCCATACACCTTCTCATACAACTCCTACGTTTTGTCTGACTTTCCACTTTTTCTTTTTTTTAAATATCATTCCTATGATCCAACCATACTTTTATTGGTCTTCCACGCCTCTCACTCAAATTTGCACTACATTAATTCATTCCACATACCCAAACCATCTTAAAGTGCTCTTCTTCAACTCACTCAACACATCACCCTCAATTTTCCATTCCTCCCATGTCCCTTATTCCCGTATTCCATTATACGCTGTTTTTCTTTGTATTCTTCTCAGTGCAAGCATTTACTCAGCTTCTTTCTTTCAGCATTTTTCTACATCCACGCTTCACTCCCATACATCAAAATTGGTAATAAAACTGGACTGTTGAGTGGGTACCTTTAATTCAAGAGTATTGAGATTAAGTGAAGATGAAATTGCAACGGAGCCAACTTGAGAATTATCGAGGAATACGGAGGACTTGATAGGATTGAAATTAGGTCCGAAAAGTATCTTAATTAGAAGGATAAAAATATCAATTATGTTACACTCAATCATAAAATACTAATAAAATAAGTTCCATAAAGGTCGTAGTAAGTATTCGCACAGACGAATGGTAACACATCTATCTGGCTAACGTAAACATGTTTTTTTATTTAGAAATATGATTTTAACAGTGATAGTACAGGAACGATCACAGCCAAGATATTTCTTCTCTACAACAGGGAATTGTACCCGAGCTCAAATTAAAGAAGTTAAGAGTTTAATTAGTTATCTTCGTTAAATAATTTTTATATAAACTTTTTTATCATCTGCATTGCCATATTTAAAATTAACATATTTTTTATAGAAATACGAATAGTGGAATTACAAAATGTAGCCAGTTCTTTATAACATCATGTAGATATTTTATAATTTAAACGAATTAATTTATATCAATGACACATCTAAAAAGTGTATATTATCGAATTATAGCTACAGAAAAGCAAAAAAAAACTTTAATGTTGTGAATATTTTATTTAGTGGATTTATTTATTACAGTGGTAATGAAATAAAAAATGCTTTGACCTCTTAATACCTGGCATCCATTATAATAGACACATGGTTCATATGCACGTTATAAACAACATTGTGGTATATTTCTATTCCCAATGATAAGAAATGAAACCTTAGATTAAATTCAGATCTGAAGAGGTTTTGAAAGAAACCTCAAAAATACATTCTATTAATATACCTATACACGAAATCGACTATGGAATATTTTAAAATGATTTAAACCATTTAAAATATTCCATAGTGAAAAAAATATGATTTAAAATTGTCGTAATGTTTTTCTACTAAAATTGATTCATAAGTTATAGTATGTTGTTAAAATCGATAACGAACAAGATCCCTGATTTATTTATGACTATAGCAGATATCTATGTATGTGAATTTCACTTTTAAATCGGTAAGTATAGTTTAATTATTTAACTCATTCATTTTTGTTTAATTTAGCTTTAGATGATACTTTATATGAAACTTTTAAACCGAATCTATACATTGCACGTTTAATATAGAATGGTCGAAATTACATTTCGAATTTATAAGTTGGAGTATTACTATCTTATTGAGTATAATATCCCTGTCGCGAGTAGCTATCGCTCTAGGCAAGTTGCGGAAGAACTCGATAAAAGTCCAAAAGCAAATTATCAATACTGAGAAAGGAGACTGCAGGTAATTATCATAAAAATTTTCAATGGGATATCCTCTGACTTGGGCGAAAAAAATCTTGTTTTTAATAACTTTTTATTATGTATTAAATTTACTTTTAATTATGTTTTTTGGATAACTGAGATTTTTATATAGGTTATTTATATGCATGTAACGTTATATTTCGTTAAGATAATGCAATGTACTGAAAAACATGCGAAACTTCTTGATTACGCAAATAAAAGTTAATTTCCATTATTTTTTGTTAAATTAAAAAAAACTTTCAAAATTTGAACTTAAGGAAGTTTGCCCACTTTCAAAAACTGCGAGTCTAAGCAAAGTCCGGCTTTTATCTATTGTAGTATTATTTGAGTTTGTTTAATTTTTAAACCTATTTTGTTTTCATGTGTGCAATATTTCGTATGAAATATATTTTTTTTAAATATCTTGAGTCACAGAAACAGATTACTTTCGTTGAATTTATGTTCCTTTATACAGTCCCGTTCCGTCCACTATACACATCTTACATTTTTCACCATTACCCAGTCCGTCCTTAGCTCTCGCGGAAAAATCACTAACTGCTTTTTAAACCGCCTCTCTAACTGCGGTTCCCATAGAATAACAAAATTTATTTATTTATTAACTTTTATTTCTAAAATAATACACTAACGGGGGATTAAGTAATGAGTTTAAATAAAACATATTGTTTCTAAATAATTCCAATGATTAAAATTCCAATTACAATTGTTCATTAATGCACAGTTTTATCAGATTTGCAGACATTGATGCAAAGTTTCATCAGATTTGCAGACATTGATGCACAGTTTCATAGATTTGGAGACAAATGAAATTGCTACAATCTCTTTTATAGATATATCATAAAAGATATATTAGTATGTATAAGAAATTACCTTTCTTGAGCACTTCAGGAAAAGAAACTTCGTTCTTTGAATACATTCTACTAACGGCAGCGATTGTTTTCCTTTCTTTTCGTACTAAGTCAAAAGTTTTTAGTTTTTCCCTTAATGCAAGCACTTAACGAAGTCACTAGTCTTGCATTTTAAAGACATTATCACAGTAAATATGGGTTATTTGAATACGAACACTGAGATATGAAAAACGATTACGAAAGGCGTAAAGCAAGGATGTGTGATGTCACCGTATGTGGAAGATGAGGAAAATCTGACACCCTGTCCTCTCTGCTTACCCAAGCAGAGTAAGGATGAGTTGATATGTTGTATGTATAAAGTTCATAATTAGAAGTGCTTATACGTGTACAATTCAGTTATACTCTATAACAATTGTACAAGGCACAAGAACTACAAGGCACAAGAACTACAAGGCAGTCGTGGTAATTTCAAACTCTCTTTCTAATAAACTATTGTTATCATTATACAGGGACACTAAATGACGGCGGTAAAAATATTATTACTGTGGGACATATTCTTAATACCTCGCCGTACATCGGTCACATTAATATAAATAACACCATATATTCCATATACATTACAAATTTTATAAAAAAAAAGTTTTTCTGTTGCTTATTGTTAGTGACTCAGGGACGTGGGTGGCGTACCAACAATGAATACTAAAAATAAGAAATCAACAAAAGGATTATATTTTTTATTTGCGAGAGTACATTACGAAGATTAGAGCATGTCAAAAGAAACAAAGCTCGCTGCTACTAAACAAGGCGGCAAGTTTCCTAAGATATGGAGAGGAACATTAAATTATAAAAAAATTAAGCCATATCACAGATTCAGGAAAAAACTTAGGAACATTTAAAAAAACTTCATTGTTTGTATTTCGTAGGTGAAAAGTCTATACATAATTCGATTTGCTCATTCATTCGAATGCTACCCTTCAACAAATCCGAATTGGGGAGTCGGACAAATAAAAGAGCGTGGTCGGTAGACAAAATTGTCTTCGGCTCCATAAAATAGCCTTAGAGTCACTAGAGTTAGCACATAACTCTCGGCACTTTATTGTATTACACCTCCTTCTTTTATAGAACAATCTAACGGACTCATTGCTCCGTGGTAATCTCTTCCAGTTAACAAGAAATATGTCGTAATAAGTGAAGACCAGTCTTCAACACTTTAAAAAAAAAATCTGGGTTTCAAAAAAAGTCGTACCCGTAACCTCCGGATTGGAAAAGATATGTCTTACCAACTGGGGCATTTAGGTAGTCGTTATTACATGTGTTGGCAATGCTAACTCACTTAAAGAAGCGACAACACTCAAAATCGGCAAGCGTAGTAGAGGATTGTTGTCATAACGAACTCTTTCACTGGACTGGAATCCTCATTTTTGGGTACTATCGTGAATCGAATCCTAAACTTCCAGTTGAAATAAAGCGTCCTCCTACTGGACCACGAAAAGTGAAAAACCTATACACAATTCGATTCTGCTAGCAAAATCTTATTGTTATCTGTGTCATTTTTTCTCTTTTTCTAGTTTGGTTTTTTGTTATAAATATATGGTTTCTTTTATTTCTACTAAGGTTCAAAAGATTCAGGCCTGATGAAGTTAGGCCGTGTATGGACAGATACTACGGATAATGTTAATCTTAATCTTATGTAGACAGCATTTAAACATCGTTTGATTTCTTTCGGACTTTTACCTTTCTTTGAAAGAAACTTGAAAATCACGCGACGTTCAATTTTTATCGTTTCATAAGATAATGAAAAAAAACATCTTATATAAGCTCTAATTGATATACTTATGAGATAGAGATATCTTATTTTAGCTTTAAAATCGTCTGACCACACCGTGGACGTGGTCCGCGTAGTATCTGTCCATACACGTTCTCACTTTTTCAGGCTGGAAACTTTTGGACCTTTTTGGTACCATACTGCAGATACTTGGGGCTAAAGTATTAATTTATTGTTTCATCAATACTCATAGTTACAAAAAAAAACATAATCAAATCCCACGCAAAATATTTAAAATTATTCAAGATATTATAACAAATATATTATATTATATTATAACAAATATACATAAATAACTTTATCATATTTCAGCTGAGCAGTTGTCTACATAGTGTGCATTTTTTAAAATTCATTCAGAAAGTACTTAAATAATATACAAATTCATCAAATGAATGCATTGAAGATCGTGGCTGAGAAACAGAAACCTGTTTTCGAGTCCAGAAAACGAACCTTTGGAATAAGTACCACCGAAGCAGACAAATAATTTATAGTTCGCCATCGAACATCTTTGAAATACTACCGCTCGTGAAAATGCAAAAACACGCAAACACGTCTAACGCGTATTGCATATTGCTATCACACAAACGCTTTAATTAGACTGGAATCATTTTTTTTTTTGGTATCATCGAGAATCGAACCTGATAACGAGTCTATACCTCTCTGCTGAATAAATTAAAGACATATTTTAAAAATGTGTTGTGAATTAGGTAAACTTTTATTAAATTGTTATAAAATCCTGGTACGCCAACACCTTTATCCTAGATTTTAAAAAAGGTTTTCAGTCTGGTCACTTATGACCTCATAAACATCTTTCTGGTTGATTATAAGAAATTGTCATGTGGTAATGGTCCCACAAGGTTGTACTGTGTACAAAGAAAGTGATATACACGTATAGTGTATTATTTGTTCGGGCGTTAATGTAATCTGTGCTCAAGCGCTGCTTTAGCTACCAGTCGGGATTTTTTTAATGGTAGTGGGTTTGAGTACTGAGTTCGAGCGGCCCTGAGGAGAGTTTGCTTTCTAAACGGCACTAAATAAATTGTTATTTTACTATTATTATGTATGGTTGATTGTTGAAGATGATCGTTGTAATTTGAATTAAGGAATGCATCTTCAAAAGCTTTGAACACCCATAGAGAATGAATTTGCAAAAGAGTTATGTCGAAACTAATCCAAGTGTGAGTAAGGAAGAAAATTTAACCGATGGAAAGTAGATTATTATAGAATATAATTATATAATTATATAGATAAGTATTGAAAGGTGCATGGTTACTCGCGGAAGTGTCCCTATTTGAACTCCACGCTGCACTACTCTCTTCAAATGTCTTAAACTATTTCCCACATAATATTCAGGAATACAAAGATACATATGACTTAGATAACGTATATATATTTCAAAATAAAATAGTATAAGGAACAGAGACACAATTATATAGAGATGTATGGATGTGGAAAAGGCAAAAGCTGCACGACTGGAGATAAGTCCTTACTGCCTACACCAAAAATGAGCATGGTGTGGGGGCATGTACTCGTATATATGAATGAGTATAATTGTATTTGAGAACCTTCGAATTTGTCAACATTCGTGACCTAACATAGTTTGTAAGATACCTATTTTAAAACCCGTATATCGAAAATTAAATTTCCGTTGGTGCCCAGAATTTTTAAAAAGGGTTCTAATCTGGTTTTCATTTAAAGCTTGTTTAATTTTTTTTTGATTGATTGAAAAAGATAGCTCCTATCAATTAACTCGTATTTTAATATGAACTACCCTTTATAATTAAAGAGTTATTAAATAATCATATATAATGTTTCTCAATACGGACAAATTCTCCTGTCGAGTTTAATATGTTTTGAGCTTTTCTCTTGACACTAGTGCGGTCATATAGGTCAAAGTTGTAAATTCGTAAGCTTTGAGATAAATTGACAAATAGCTGAGCACGAAACTTTGTTACCTTCTATATTTAGGACAAAGTAATGTTCTTTGTCACTGATAAGCTCTGTTATGCAAATGGTTGTAGAATGATAGTAAGTGTGAGGGAAAATTAGTGTGTGCTGCAATTTCACCATTAGAGAAAATAATCGTATTGTGAAAGAAAATTCCGTTGGATCTTTAAATCCAAATTATAGAATTCCATTAGGTATTTTGAAGAATATCTATCAGCCAAAACCAGCCTAACATAGTTTGAACACAGGCCAGCTTTACCTATCACATCAGTGTATAGTGTTGTATTATATTGATTTAAACTTTCGTTGTGTACTATGCGGTTGTAGTTGGTTAATTGTCATATGGTAAATTCTTCCAAACAACCAAAATAATATTTTAAACAAGTAAAAACTAGACTGAAATATTTTTTTCTTAAAACGGGTTGTCAAGATTATGGTTTGTATTGTTTTGTTTCACACTTTCGTCGTATATACTAAAATCTGGTGGATTTGGCGTAATGAGAATTCGTTGAATTCGGTGCCATGGCATGTCTAACAGGTATGCTCTCAACTCATGGGTCGAGAACAAAATTCGAGTATATTTTATTTAAATATTCAATCAGATTATAATTTTTTGCAATTTATGGTGAAGAGCAAATACACAGGTTCAGTGCATATGTTTTAGTGTCTCATTGACTATACCACCTATCGCTACACGCCGTTCAATATTTCCCGTAACTCTTACATCATCTGAGAAAATGCTACATAAATAGCAGAATTCTCCAACTTCGTCTAATCTTTCATATTCTCGTATCACATTTACTTTACCTTTTATACATTTCTATCACCATGACTGGATTTCGCAAAATTTATTCTCAGATCTTTTTCTTCGCATCTCTCATACAATTGACTTATCAAAATTAACTTTCCTTCTCCGCTAACACTATTATGTCATCAGTATACAGCAATCCGCATAAATTCTCATTCCGCCAGACAACCGAAAAACGATTAGTAAGGCTTTAAGTGAAAAAATAGACTACCCTTTAAAAAAAATGATAATTTTTACAGGAATTGAAACTAAGATGGAAATTGCTACGGGAATTTAAACTGCAGCCCCCGTCTAGAAGACGGGCGTCATACCTACACAAAAAGGGTATGTGGAAAAAACTGTTCAGCCAGGTAGCTTGATTTTGACAATGTCTTTACTACTAGTAAATATGTTGATGTATCAGCTCTCTCCTTCTACCGTCGTAAGGAAACAATACTACATTTTAAACCTATTTATCGTAAATTTATATGCATTGCATTTAAACAGGAATTTATTTGACGTCATTACAAGGTGTATGAATTTGGTAAAAGTGAAAGAAGTATATAAGTAAGTGTAGTAAAAATTGAAGATCGGTTTTCTCCGCTTACTCTAATATAGAATTTGCGGGAAAGGTGATGGTGACGATAACTAAGCAACGTTTCCGCATATTTTAATTGAATCAGAAGATCTAAAATAAGAATAACATATTCGAAAAAAATCAACCGTGTCAGTTTTAGTTTGTTTGAGGAAATGTAAGGTCTGTTAATAATAAATAGTTTTTACAAGAATATATTTTTGCATGTATTTTACTTCAATTTTATTATTTACAATACAACCTGGTGGATTTATTGCCAAGTAGCAATCTTCTCCAACTAAACAAAAATGTTTAAGAGACCTTAAGTGAAAAGCAGACTATACCCTTTTTAATAAATTTGGGTGCCAACGGAACTCATACCCATACCCATAACCCCCGGGGTCAGGAAATAAGCGTCCTTTTCGATTGTGTACAGTTCATAAAATTATTATTTTTAAGATTAAATGTTAGTAAATCCTGTTTTTCTTAAGTATATTTCTTAATATATTAAACATATTATTATTAAATATATAATAATATATAATTGGTGAATTTATGGTCATACGGCAATCTTTTCGATTAATCAGATAAGAACTACGTAAATTCGTGCCAATGACCTGGTGAGTTGAGTATTTTTTTAGACAAAAAGTAAATATTTTCACGTAAGGTATTTTTTCTTACACACATTTTTTTTAAATTCAGTATCACCAAATAGTGAGAAAGAAGACAAGAAGTTTATTCTTAATCATGATTTATTTACTTTTTTTCTTTTATATTATAACAAAATTTAATTTAAAAGATATACATACACATCAATAATCATATAAAATATAGTACATATTCTACTTTCCCCAACATGTTTATTTTCTATGCTCAGATACCCTTGACCTGTCGGTGGACTAACTAGGAATTCCTATTTTTTTCAACCAGTTTGTCACATGTGTCAATTAAATTCTTTCGTCACCGAAAAAAAAACATTTAAAGAAACACATTTTAGAAATATATTTTATAAGATTGAAACATTTTCATTTAAATAAGTAAAAGAGAAAAAGTAATCGTAGCAATATATTATTGTATATTAATCCCTCTGAATCTTGAGTATATCATGCATAAATAATTATGTGATGTTTTTAATATTAAAGATTTTTTTATAAAAAAATGTTAAGGCTTTATCTCCAAAGAAATTGTATTTACGAGTTTCTGAAGAAATTATTTTTGAGAGTCAGTGGTTTTGTACCATAACCAGAGGCGGCACAGGGGATTCCCTAATCGAATAAAGGCCTCTCAGAAAAATAATTCTCTTACATTATTTTCACACATTCATCTCATATTCCTCGGCATCAAAGTGTGTGTCTCTTGCTTCACAGAGATATGATGTTAAAAATATGATCATATCCTTATACGGGTCCATGTGGGAATAAAACCATTCTACTAGGTGCCATCCTGTCATAATCTTGTTTTTATCTCAACGTGATAAGATGTGAAAGAGCATTTTTGAATAAGATTTTATGTAGAATAAAATGTTTACTTGAAATTAAATAAACTACGAAGTGTTCGAGATACGTGTGGCATGTGCAGTTTAAGAAAGCACTTGAAAACCACCCTTTTTGAGAAGTCTTATCAAAATTTATATTATAATATACTCGTATATATATAAGACTACAATACAAATACACTCAACCTAAAGCTAAATGTGTTACTATCATATATCGAAATACCCACAAAGGTGTCTTTGTAGTTCGTCTTCTCTTTTTAGGTTTTCTGCAGTTATCCTATCTGCGCATATGTATTTCTAAACATATGCACTTCCGGCCGTATAAATTATCTCTAAATGATGCTTTATAAATTATTGTTATAAATTTTCACTTTGTTAACAAAAACTAATTTTACTATTTTTTCTCACAAACGATATTTTAACGTTTTAAAATCTATGACGAAGAAAAATTAGACCTTTGACTTTTATTGCAAATTTGCTTTGAATAAAATTATTCAGTTCATGATAATTGTGCATGAAGACAAATATACAACAAAGATCCCTACACCCTCTATGACGAAGTTTACATAGCAAAAGTTATACAAATTATAGACTGCACTAGCTTGGGCACTTATACCGTATGCAATGACCATGTAAGGAAGGATTTATTAGAAGAGTGGGGAGACCAAAGCTAAGATGGTAAGATGGTGGGAAAGAGAACTCCCACATATTGAGTATTAAAAATCAATAGGAGGAGGTGTGCTTTTAAGAGAGGTTGGTGACAGAGAACTCAGAAGGCAGTTAAGGCCTATCTTGTGGTGTAGGGCTGATGACAAAAATTGTTCAGTTATTTTAAAATGTATTTTTTGTCGGAGATTCTGTCATAGGGGGGTATTTTACTCTAGAAATTTGAAAAAATGTTTTTTTTTGCGTATTCTTAAAGTTTAGACTTTTAAAAATATTTTCTCAAAAGAATTTTTTTAAATTATCAATATTTACGAAGTTATAGCTATAAATGAGGCAGCAATTATGCCGCACCGGAATGACTCAGACAACAATCTCAAAACTTTAAACGCGTTTTTCTCGAAACTACTTTTTTCGAACTGGTCGACATAAAATCTCAAGTTTTATTCAACCAATTTCTTCTAAATTTGGTATAAAACTTTGATAAATGTTTTTATATCGTTCCTACCTTGAAAAATTCAAAATAAGTTTTTAATATTTTAAAAAAATTTAAAAATAAAAAAAAAAGTAAACAAATAGACATGTTTTTCAGACAGCCGCCATTTTACTTTTTTTTAATTTTTTTTTCTTTGGTACCAATTATAACGATATTATTTTTTATTAAGAAACTGTGTATTTATTTATTTCGAATTTACCAAAAGGTTCCAAGCATGCCGACCAGATTTATTTTTACGACAAGATAGAAGCGACAGCTGATAACATCTTGATTTTTTTTATTTACGACAGCTGATAACATCTTGAATTTTCAATTTACTTTTTCAAAATTTCTTTTGTACATTCTCAAATCATCAATAAACAAACAAACTGTAAAAAATGTGTGACAAAAATATTTTTTATTTTTTTTATTTAGTTTGAAAAAACGCCCGAAATTCGCGCCTCTAAAGTAAAATACCCCCTTAAAGCTATATGAAAATATATCGTGATAGTTTTTGAAAATAATTTGAAAATACTGTATTTTATTGGATTCATTGTGCATAGTAAGCATTTATTTATACATACGCAGATGCTGAGGTTTCATTTTTATTGGAACCCAAATTTTCTTAAAAAGGATTCCAGTCAAGTTTTCATTTAACGACTCTTTATCGTCGTTCTGGTTGGTTGAAAGAAATTTTCACATGGCAATAAGCCAGCCAGATTAAACTGTATAAAACATAAGTGTGATACAATTCAATTGTACAATTGTGTAAGAAATCTCGTCAGGTTATGCTGTATACGAAGAAAGTATTATACAAAACATTTTCTTGAGGTATCATCTGTTATCGTAGGAAGGTCACCGCGATGAGAAACTTAACTGTCAACAAGATTCTGTCTGAAATTACTCTGTTGAATAGCAGTAAAACTATTCACACTTATAGATCTTCTTCCAAGAGCTATACTCGTGGCGTCTTACTTTGTATCGTTTGAGATTAAATTTTACTTCGAGTATTTCTTGTGATTTATATACTGAATACACAAGGTACAGTACATTATCATTAGCAACGATTTTTTTATAAAAGGGTTCAAGTCTGAATTTCACTTTACACCTCTTCAACAGTTTTTTGATTGGTTGAAGGAGATTCCCAAATGCTAAAAAAACCGTCAGGGTGTACTTTATACGATGAAAGTATATTACAACACAATAAAAAAATATTATAATGTTAGGTCTTAAAATTTGAAACTTAAAAATGATATATAGAACTACCTCTTCAGCTTTGTTAGTAAGATGAAGGTTACCAGTTCGATTTTCATTTGTACTATTTTTTTCTAAAAAAAGGGTATCAAGCTGTTTTTCAGTCAGTATGATGTTATAAGGGTAATTTCTTTTAAATAAAATTATCAAAATAGTAAATATTTTGGCTTAAATTTAACCATTTTCCATTTATATTGACCCAAACACTTTTGTAAGTGTAAGTGAATTTATTGAGTTTTTATCAGTTAAGATTGTAACAATAACTGTCAATTTAGCGAACAACTCGAGTGTGGCCTGGCAACAAAAGCACCCACACGAATCATTGTGTTTGCCTCCAACTTAAACTTAATTGAATCCCGGCAGATTTTCCGAAAATGTGAGCTCAAACTCGCGGCCACTTTTGGTAACTTCAACATACGAGTACATAACATACACTACAATATGTTAGTTCGGAAAGTTAAAATAAAATTCATTTCAACGAGAAATTCACCAAACCTTTCCTATTGTAAATGATTACAGGATATATTGAAAAAGTGCTATTGATTTTTGTGTAACTTTTTTATATTAATAATTTCTTTGGTTTATAAAAGCTAATAATTATTTAACATATATTCTTACTTTGCCTTGAAGATCTTCGTGCCCTATTTGGTAAGATGTCTTCTAAACTGGGAGTTGCGGGTTTGATTTATATTGGAAACTTTTTTTTGTATTTAGTTTTGAACGAAAGTGTGAAACGAAAGTTTGGAACTAACGTAATACTTTTAAAACAAGAGCTATCTTTCCAGCCAATTAAACAAGGTTCGTCAATCATAATTTACAAACTTCATAAATCGTAATAAGAAAAATATGAAAAATATTAGGTCCTTACATATGAAATTGGCGTTTTGCCGTACTGGCAACTTTGATCTCAAATATCTTCTCTTTGGTTAGGAATTTCAAATTCAAATTTATACAGCTATTTACTCAAGTATTTGTGTTTCGAAAATTATAATTCATTTGTTTTTTCCTCAATTGTTTTTTTTCTTTGCGTCACTCAGTTTACAAAATGGAAAACTTGAAATATCGCGTTATTTACGAGTACGAGTTCCACCGTGGCACCAGTGCTGCAGAAACGGCTCGAAGGATTAATGATGTGTATGGCGACGGTGCCGCAAAAGAAAACACAGTGCGTTTTTGGTTCCAACGTTTTCGTTCTGGAAATTTCGACCTGCAGAAAAAGCCCCGTGGACGGCCGGAGACCAAAGTTGATAATGAAGAATTGAAGGCTATTGTGGAAGCGGATCCATCGCAAACCACGTCCGAGTTAGCTACAGGCTGCGGTGTTAGTGATAAAACTGTTTTAATCCACTTGAAGCAAATTGGGAAGGTGAAAAAGCTTGAAAGGTGGGTACCTCACGAATTGAGTGAAGCAAATCAACAAACGCGCGTTGACTGCTGCGTTGCATTACTCAACCGGCACAATAATGAAGGGATTTTGAATCGAATCATTACCTGTGATGAAAAGTGGATCCTGTATGATAATCGGAAGCGCTCATCGCAATGGCTGAACCCTGCCGAACCAGCCAAACCATGCCCCAAGCGAAAATTGACTCCAAAAAAGTTACTTGTGAGCGTTTGGTGGACTAGTGCTGGTGTCGTTCACTACAGCTTTCTTAAATCTGGCCAGACGATTACGGCAGATGTTTATTGTCAGCAACTGCAAACCATGATGGAAAAGCTAGCTGCTAAACAACCGAGGCTGGTTAATCGCTCTAGGCCACTGCTGCTTCATGATAACGCTAGACCACACACTGCACAACAGACGGCTACCAAATTAGAAGAGCTTCAATTGGAATGTCTAAGACATCCACCGTACTCTCCGGACCTTGCCCCGACAGATTACTATTTTTTTCGAAATTTGGATAACTTCTTGCAAGGGAAAAAATTCAACTCCGATGGGGCAGTCCAAACCGACTTCAAAGATTTTATTGATTCCCGTCCGAATGGTTTTTTTAGTAAAGGGATCGATGAACTACCTATGAGATGGCAAAAGTGCATAGATAGAAATGGTACATACTTTGATTAAATAAATATATTATATTAAAAAAAAATCAACTTTATGTTCCTCCCAAACAAAACGCCAATTTCATATGTAAGGACCTAATATTTCAAATTGAAGTCCTATATTAGGATAAGTACACATTAGTGTTAACTACACGGCGCCATTTAATTTTGTAAATTTTAAAGCTTAATACGCCATTGTCGTTGTAAGCATCTCTTTGTAACGACAATATGATTTATTTTCTTATGTTTTAAATTCATGTTTTTTTTTGTTAATCATAAAAAAATGCATGTAATAAATTCTTAAAACAAACACGTCATTCGAAATGTGGATGCACCGGAGAATGCTACGGATACCCTGGACGGATATGGTCAGCAGCACAAGGGTTCTTCAAAGAGCCAAATTTGATAGAGAGCTGCTGACTAATATTAAAATTCGAAAGGTGTCCTACTTGGGTCATGTACTTAGAGAAGTAAAGTACAAATTACTGCCCCTGATCATCCAAGGCAAAATATAAGGCCGAAGAGGTGTTGGCAGAAGGTAAATCTCCTGGCTCCGCAATATACGTGATTGGACTGGCATAAGGGGCGTTGGAGATCTTTTTCAGGCTGCCGGGGACAAAGATGTCTTCTGTCAGGTGATATTCAACGTTGGGGGGACCAGACATGACACTGGGAAGAAAAAAAATCATGTGGGCATAAAAATGGTTTTAAAAAAAGTTATTTGAAAAAAAAATCAAGCAAAACATATGCTACAGTAGGAGTTTTGCTCACTGCATTACTATTGTAGGTTACGCAGATATAGTTTTTGCCGTTTGACATTATGCTGTATGCCTACTCGGGCCACAAATATGGACCTTGCGGGCCGGTTCTAGCCCGCAAACCATAATTTGGTCATACCTGATATAGGGTGATGATTTTGTTGACTTGAAAGCAAATATTAACCTTAGTAGGTGGATGATACACACTATATCGGAAGTTTAAATATTCATTGTTATTAATGTATATAATATTGTTGATTTTAAGTTGTTTCTTGCTCATTTTCAAATAACTAATATGTACATCAAGCATTTTATATTCCACAACTGCTATGTCCGATAATATTAGATGACACCACAATTCCACTGAATAAAAATGTAAGACTTTGGAATTATATTCGATGCTACTCTCTCATATCAAGACCATTTAAATGAGATAAGACATAGGATCGTCTTTTGTTTCTTTTTTTTAGATTAAGATCACCTCAAGAAGGCTTCTCAATTAGCTAAACCTATTAACTTACGACAAATCACTTTTCAAATAAGACAATTCACTTTTCAAGTCTACTGAGAACTTCGCAAATTGGAGATTTACCTCAGAGAAGGGAATACTGTTCCATTTCTTCTATCATGCCTACATACTAGAAGACTTTGTATCCCGATCCCGTATTTTAATGTAATAAACTAGATTTGCGTTGAGTCCGAGTTCTACGTTTTCACGTTATCGATATTTCTACTAAAAAAGATACATTCCTATTACTAGCATATAGTAAATATTTTTGTAAACAATTTAAACTATAAAATATAGTCTCCTGGTTTACATAAAAATGTGCATGAATTCTGATGTCGCGTCATCAATTAATTCTGACGTCGCGTCATCTATGAATTCGGACGTCGCGTCATCAATGAATTCTGACGGTGCGTCATCAATGAATTCTGACGTCGCGTCATCAATAAATTCTGACGCCGCGTCATCAATGAATTCGGACGTCGCGCCATCAATGAATTCTGACGTCGCGTCATCAATGAATTCTGACGTCGCGTCATCAATGAATTCTGACGTCGCGTCATCAATGAATTATGACGTCGCGTCATCAATGAATTCTGACGTCGCATGATCAATAAATTCTGACATCGCGTCATCGTTGAAGAGGACACATGAATCTGGAGACCGGCTAGTCTCCTGGTCTAAATAAAATAACAAATTTGCAAGATCCTATAAACAGGTTGTCAAGGAATGTGTCTAAATATTTTATGATAAGGTAGAAGACGTTATAAAAGTGTGCAAAAGAATGAAGTGGCAATGAGTAAGACACGTAGCCAGAATGTCGGACTCCCGATGTGCATTTCTCTCTTGAATGTATTTTTTTTGTCATTTATTTATTTACTGAGTTTTTTTTCTCTTTTTATTCTACATGTTCAAGGGTGTGGGCTGAAAAACATCTGGTGTCCCCGTGGCTGGGCTCGCTCTTTTTTGGTGGGATGTATCTTGGCCGGGGGATGTTATTAGATGAGCCCAGACCTTTTTATAGCTTCTGTTTTTTAATGTATTCTCTTTTTAATGTTTTCTTGAAATATATCTAAATGTATTATGTACATATTATGTTGCTATTAATAAACCTGTATTTATTTATTTGTTTACATCCGAATAATCTAATAGTACCCAAGAGGCCCAGAAGAAGACCGAAGGTACGTTGGATATATGAAATCAGGAAGCATGGTAGCATCACATAGCACCGACGAGCAAAAACCGAACTATTTGGAGTCAACTTGGGGAGACCTTCATCCAGCAGTGGATCGACCCTGGTTGACAATGATGATGATGATTATGATGATGATGATATGTATTCTATGAACTGACAAAAAAGAAAAACTCTGCAGAGCTTGCAAAGTATTTGCTGCACACAAGAAGAGAAGCAGGATCTGGTACATGTGTAAAAAGTGTGATGTAGCTCTCCACAAAGGAGAGTATTGGCAGAATAATCATATTAAATTTATTGACTTAAGAACTTTAAACAAAACTAAAGAGTTTCATTGCAATATTCTCAATGTTTACTTAGATATATCAATTTTAGTGAACTCTTCACAAAAATCTGGATTCCTCAAAAACAAGTCGGGTACTGGGAAAGATTGTTTTGATTTCGATCGGATCATAAAGTGTTAATATATTGCAGAAAAATTAACCAACTTAAACTAAAATCTTATTTGTGCAGTCTCTCTACTTTTATAATTTATTGACTATGCGAACATGTGTTATATGAAATTTACGGAGGGATAGCGGAGCAAGTATCAACGTATAAACAATATTTGTGTATCTACGAGTATACCTATACATATATCTCTCAACTGATCATCCGTTGAAATCGAAATGCTCGAACCATCGAACGCACGATCGTCGAACGCGCGACCGTCGAAATGTTCCAGGTATTGTAACTTCTATATAAATAAATAAATAAATATAGGTTTATTGATATCAACATAGTATGTACATATTTAAATACATTCCAGAGTCACATTTATATCTCAAAATAAATAGAAGAAACTACATTGAAAAGAGAAGTTATCAAAAGGTCTGGGCTCATTTCATAACACCCCGCCGGCCGAGATACACCCCACCAATATAAGGCGAGACCAGTCGCAAGGACACCAGATGTTTTTCAGCCCACACCCTTGTACATGTAGATTAAGAAAAAAAAACAGAAAATAAATATATAATACAAAAAAGTAAACTCACAAATACTACCTCAAATTAACTTAAATAAATGTTCTTTGACAGCAACATAGTGTGTACAAATATAAATATTTTCCAAAATTGCACAAATATCTCAAAATAAACTGCAGAAAATGCATTTAAGAGAGAAGCTCTTAAAATCTCCGAGCTCATCCCATAACATCCCCCTAGCCGAGCTACATCCCACTAATATAAGGCGAGCCCGGCCGCAAGGACACCACGTGTTTTTCAGCCCACACCCTTGTACATGTAGACTAATGAACTGTGCCGCTGCGTCCTCATATCTCACCGATAATGTACGCTCCAGCAGAGATAGCCTTTTGCATTTTCTAGATCACTACTCTTAATTTTTCACATCGTGCTTTACTATCCATATTGTTTGACTCTGGAATCAGCTACTGGTTATAATATCCGACTCGTACCACTGTTGGCGTGCTTCAAAAAAGAATTAAAAAAACATTTCACTTTTTTTCATTGTTAATGTATTTTTCCTGGTTTTCCATCATCCTTTTTTCCAACCTCTCTTTCGTTTTCTGGCCATTGGTGACTTTGCGAAATTTGTATTTTTTTTTAATATTTTTTGTTGTGTTGATACTTTGGTATTGAATGTTTTTTTAAATAAAAAATGTAAATCTTTTATCTTTCTTTCAAAACTTCGTAAAATAATTGTATGGTAGGTAAGAAGAAATTGCCACTTAACAATAAATCGGCCACATTAATACAACTTTATAGTTGTATCCACTGCTTATTAAGTATCATTAAACATTTTTTGTATTATAATTTACGTGTATGTTACAAAGGTGTGGGCTGAAAAACATCTGACGTCCTCACGGCCGGGCTAGCCCTGCCATTGGTGGGGGTGTACCTTGATTGAAAGGCTGTTATGATATAAGTCCAGACCATTTCATAGCTTCTCTCTCAATTATATTTTCTTTTTCATTGCCATAACGTATACTATATGTGAAATTTCAGGATATATATTTACATACTATTGTGCGATCAGTAAACATATTATTTGTTTGTTTTGTATACTGAATGATTAAGTATAAAATAAAAAGTTGTAGAGAACTTTGTGTTCAGATTACCAACAAGCATTTAAATTTTTTAAATTAGGTATTTATAATTCCGATTGTAGGTACTTGCAAAGGTGTTATTGGATCTCTTGAATTGGTTTATTTTTAGACATTTAATTAATATAAGGCCTTCTGCTTACTAAAGCATTAAAATGAAAATAGAATTACAATGAAAATATCATCACAATACTTGAGAATGTGACGCGACAATTAATCTATTTATATCGTATTTTCCACTAAAAAGAGTTACAGCAATTAATTTAAAAATAATTGAACCGTTCATGTTTTACATACGTCGCATATTCCACACCCACGTACCAAACACACTGATTGAATTTATCATCGGATTTAACCCTTTTCTCTAGTCCACAGCCACTAATGGACACCCTTGTCCCACGTGACAGAACTAATATCCGCGCTGTAAGGGTTAAATCCAAACATGGCTAGCCATTAAAAGGCATAAACAGCGGCCACGTAATAAAAAATAGAAACAGCTCGTGATGGGGAAGGGAAGTTGTAATAAAGCAAAATGTCATCTCGTCTTCAAAGGGTTGATGTTTATGTGTTAAAAACGTGTCGAAACAATATGAGTTGTTATTGAAAATATTTTATGATGTCCGTAAAAAACTATGACATGAAATATTTTTGAGACGTACTATAATTTGACATATATGATTTTAAAATGTATTGAGAAATAACTATATGAACGTTAGTGATGTACAAAAAGTCACTATCACAAATAAAATGTGAAATTTGATGAGGAATTGTTCAACATGGTTAAGATGTGGTTGTTGAGATAAGGATGTTGTTAGAATTGTATGTGAGCTAATTTGAAATTTAAATGTGTGTAAGGATTTGAATAACGAAATGTGATGTTTCAGTTGAGCATTTTAGTATAAAGGACTAGATTTATAACTGTATTAAGACATTAATATATGAACGTTTGTGATATACAAAGTCACTATCACAAATAAAATACAAATTTGTTGAGGAGTTATTCGACATCACTTAGATATTATTTTTGAGATTATAATGCGAAAAAAATTGCGTTTGTGATAACTTGGAATCGAAGCACCTGTAAGCTTATGAATACAGAAGAGTGATGTTTCAGCTTAGCGTTTTAGTATAAAGGACAAATACGAGTATATAAAATTCGCGATTAAAAAATGTATCTACTTCGTCACAGGTTTTGCTTAGTGTAGTGGTTCTCTAATCCACAAGATAGAGGTCAATGTATGTACTTGTACTATACGTGTCACCTTTCCTTAAAAACTATGTATATACCATATTAATAATGATGTATTATCGGTAGAAATTAATAAATTAATACAGATACAAAATGTTACCACTTATAAAAATTTATAAACAGTTTTTATCTGTGTTTTCGAAAAAAAAAACAAAAACAACCCATCATAATAGAACCTATGGATACAAAAGAGTAACACGTGTCGCAATAATATAATAGAATATAAAAACAACATATTTATTTGTAATTTTTTTCCAACTGATTTAATGTTCATCAAGTAAACAAATCGTTGACACGTGTTCATCTTAATTATGTTTATTCGCAGTTCCGTAAGTAAGCAGGTGCAATAGGATATGTAATATAATATTTTCAAAATTCAGTTTGAAACCTTTAAACTAATAAAGAAGTAAAAGCTGCAATTTCGGCTTGATTGTCTATAGGTTCGTCAGGACTCTCTAGAATAATAACTATATTAGCCCGACATATTAGGACGACTCTGATATAAGACTACAATGTTTTAGAATCTGTTACTTTATTTTATTACAATGTACTGTATTTTATCGATCATTAAATAAAGTTGACAAAAACAATACTCAAATTAGAATTTTGAGTTCGCATTAATATAAATAAATACAACTTGACACAAAAAATATTAAAATTTGTGTGAATCATATACAAAAAAAAAACAAAATGCGGTACACACACGCATACCACCCACGACAAATAAAATACAAAGTTGAGACAAGTCAAGATTCAGGTATTTAAAGACCTAAACACAATCAATCCTTTCCAACACAAAAAAGCTTCAACATATTTACATTTATCTCGAAAAGTTTGAGAGAAACAAAGTCAACAAAAAGAAAGAAGGAAAAAAATTGACGTGAGTCATGCAGTGGCGTTGAATGTACGCTTCATACAAATAAAAAAGCTCTCTATGAGAAATTTTAAAGGCATAAAGACTAATCAAATATGTCCGAGATTGCAGCATAGTCATTACCCAATCGATGCAATCTAGGTACGTAATAACATAGTTCTACAACTTTCACGTCGGAATATATCCTCTATTGTATCGCAGTTCTCAAAGTTATTTAGCCGGTTAACTGCCAAAAGCGTCTTAAGACGCATAATTTTCTGTGAACGGAGCGCCGCTCATACACAAATTACGTCTTAAGACGCGCCATTTTAAATGGGCTTTTACTAAAGAAAATAAATTATTTAAAATGTACAAATATATTGAACACATAGTGGCATCTATTGTGAATATCTTTGCATACTTAGAATTGAAACAGAATTTGTTTTTACCACTTGAAACGTAAATTAAAGAGAGCTTTGTCGTCGGAACAACTGATGGCGCTCAGGGTTGTGTAATAGCCGTTTATTAGCCGGGATTTTTAGGAATCCCCGAATTTCTATCGATGTTTTGCGTATATAATTTTTCGTCTATAGAGTACAGTTTTATTTCGTGTTCCATGTATAGCGGTTCATATTATATTTGAAACTTATTTCGCGGTAGAATTTTCTGATTTTTATTTCTGTTGAATAAGTTTTATCATAATTACTTTATGAGAGAAAAAAAGTGTTTTGACATAGTTATTTCGCATTTTGTCAGTGTATTTTCGTGCTAAATTTTACTATTGTGCCTGTTGTGTTGTGAATCTGTTAGTTTATTTTATAAGCTTACGAGTGTCGGAACTAATCGCACGTTGTCAAATTTTTATGTACATTTTTTTTATACGTTATAAAGTTTTTGATATTCGATCCACTCAAAATGGAAGAAGAGCCTAGTACGTCTCAAAACACTCAACCGTGCGGAGAATTTATGGACAGAGTTGCCGTCACTGCCGACTCTGATGACAGTGATTTTAGTGTCGATTCTGATGATGAGGAACCAGATGTGTCGAACGTTCCCGGGTTTGATGAATCGGCACCAGTTTTTGAATGGAAAACGGATGACTTTATTCCCATTGTCAACTCGTTCTCTAGCTCAAAATCAGGAGCGGATGTAGAGAGTGTTGGTACCAGAGAAGTAGACTTTTTCAAACTGTTTATGAACAGCACGCTTATGAATTTTATCGCCGATCAATCCAATAAGCAGTACCAATACGTCAAAAACAACTGCAACGAATTAAGTTGGAGGCTAAAACAGTGGGTAGACGTAACAGTCGAAGAATTATACCTCTTTCTTGCGATATCTATTTTGATGGCCTGCAACTCAAGGAATAAGATAGAAGATCACTGGTCTTCTGATATATTGTTGTTTTCACCAATATATTCCGATACCATGTCCCGCAACCGATTCCAGATAATTCTTAGAATGCTTCATTTCTGCGACAACACGCAACAAGCAAGTGGAGACAAGATGTTCAAAATACGATTCCTCGTTGACCATTTCAAAAGCATTTTTGGACAATACATGTATCCTTACATGAATATATGTATCGATGAAAGTTTGTTGCTTTTCAAAGGCAGGTTGTGGTTTCGTCAATATATTCCGTCTAAAGCCAGCCGTTTCGGCATAAAATTTTTTGTCATATGTGATTGTGCTACGGGTTATGTATTAAATTTTATTGTTTATACTGGAAAATCGACAAAATATGTGACACACCCACACATCGGTATTTCGGGCAGTGTAGTTATGTCACTAATGGAACCATATTTAGATCGTGGACACACATTGTATGTGGATAATTGGTACACCAGCCCAACTTTGTTTCAAAAACTACACGCCTGAAAAACAAATGCTTGCGGTACTGTTAGGATGAACCGAAAAGGAATGCCAAAACTAACTGAAAAATTAAAAAAAGGCGAAATGAAAGCTTTTCACACAGTTACCGTTTCGGCACAAATTTGGAAGGATAAAAGGGAGGTATCGATGCTTACAACTCTGCATCCTGCTAACCTTACCGATACAGGAAAAACCACCTACCGACATGAATCAATATTCAAACCTGAATGCGTTCAGGACTACAACAAAAATATGGGTGCGGTCGATAAATCTGACATGACACTGTCAAATACACACTCATCGCGAAAAACGATGAGATGGTATAAAAAAATGTTTTTCACCTTTTGGACCTTTCTTTATTGAATGCCCATATATTACACTGTCAAAAAACGGGAAAACGGGTGTCGCTAGCACAATTTCAGTTAGAAGTAATTCGGCAACTTATACATGAGCACAAACGTGATGTGACCTCCAAATCCGCGCCAAGGAAGAGCCAATCGGAATTACCATCACGTTTAACAGAAAGGCATTTTATGGGTAAATTACCTACAAAAGAGGGTAAAGTTAAATCAATGAAGAGATGTGTAGTGTGTTTGTCCAAAAAAATACGGAAAGAATCGAGATATCAATGCAAACAGTGCAAAGTGGCTCTCTGCGTGGATACTTGTTTTGAGACTTATCATACGATAGAAGACTTTTAATTTTTTTAAATCATAGTGTGTGTGTGTGTATACTTTTAATATTAAACTAACATAAACAATTACTTTTGACATATAATTTAGTTTTCATATTTTCTATGACAAATTTTGTGACAACCCTGCACCATGAACAATTAATTTTATGATTATGGATAAATGACTGCACGACTGGCGCGCTCTTCATTTATTTGGTAAGTTTTATAAATAAACTTTATTACACTTTCAATAACGATATGTTTAGAAGGTTTTATTTTTGTCGTAAAATTCGCGGCGTGCTGGGTACCGCCATACATGTACCTGCCGGCAGTTAAAGGGCTAAGTCAATCAATTCCAGAAACTTCGGACAATCGTTAATTCAACATATCCATATTTAGGCTCTAATAATGCCTTTCTTGTAGAATATGTATTATATTTATTTGGTATTTTGCTGCAAACACCAACACTGAACATTATTTATAGTAATACCAAATTTTCTTGCAGCCGCACAGTTATTTGTAATACAAACTACCAAAACCTTGAAATTTGAATTGTAGGTGTTGCAAATTTCTTAATAGATTTGTTTTTTTCAAACTCCTCACGTTTCAATAAAGTCACACATATTATCAAGGGTGTAAGATATGAAAACAGTAGCATAAAAAAAAACTGTCAGAAACCAGAAGAACACTGTTTTTTATAAATGTCAAAAGAAAAAATAAAAAGGATCTGGTGTCCCCGTGGCTGGGCTCGCCCTATATTGGTGGGGTGTATCTTGGCCGGGGGATGTTATTAGATGAGCCCAGACCTTTTGATAGCGTCTGTCTTTAATGTATTTTGTGAAATTTTTGTGTTTTTTGAAGTGTATTTAAATATATTATGTACATACTATGTTGCTATCAATAAACCTATATTTATTATTTATTTATTTAATCTCTCGTGTCATAGGAGACTGTTTTTTTTTACAATCAAAGCCTTCATTTGAGCTTCATCAGTGGTAATCGGTCTTAGAAAGCGGTTAAAATATTCATTGTATCACCATTATGGAATTTATAAACCACATTTAACACACACGATCAGTTACTTCATTATGTTTTTATATTGTACATGTCTTATTTTGATTTGAGTCGCTTTCTTTCCTTTGCTGTATTAAAAAAAACACCAAGTATCGAAACAACAAATTATTTTGTTCCATCTTCAAAATTACTGTCAAAATTTTCTAGAAATTAATAAGAATTAAAATTTGACAGGAAACTGCGTATTTTTGTTTGTATATCGTATTTATAATTTCTCAATAAAATATTAAGAAAGCGTACAAAATAAACATATTTTTTAAATTTGTTTTTAAAAACTCAACTACCATATTTAAGTATATTAAGAATAATTCTATTTCACACAATTGCTCCTCCTTCACGTCATCCTTTACTGTCGAATCCTAGTTTTATTAGTACCTAAGAAAATTTTATTTTAGAATAGTGAACGGACACTTAAAACAATTTTAGATCACGTATGACTGAAATAAGAATGTAATAACAAAAATATAGTGCAAATGTGATTGGAAGACAAAGAACAGTATAATGAGCTCAAAATAATGATATTTTGTAAGGAAACGTAGAAAGGCAAATAAATCGCAGGAATCATATGATAAGGTATGTATCGAAATATGAAAGACTGGCGCTCTGTCATCTCTGTTTACCCTGACTAAGAAATCGCATGTTGGTATGTTTTTAATATAGTATATAAAAACAGTGAATGTGAAAATTAGAAACCACGTAAGGACGAAAACAAAATACAAAACAGATGACATAATATTTTCTTAGCTTTGATTCTTTTTCTTGGCAAATTTTTGTTCAGGTCTGTGGGTGCCAAAGAATATTAGATTGTCCACTGCTCAAGGATTACCCGTTTCTTTGGACGTCTTCAAAGAGGATGTGGGATTGACCAGTGGCTTATTACGTTTCAAAAGACACCACATTATTATCCCAAAAATGTTTGCGAAAAATCTGAAAAAAATAATTCTAACAACATCTTGTTATGGTCCAGCACGCTGATGTAATATCTTTTTCACGTGTGAGATATTTCAAAAGATAGACCGGACATTTGAAATTCGTTATTTTAAGAAAGTATTTTAACGAGATGTTTCTTAGAAAAATAAATATATTTTTTTTAAATAAATTTCTTTTTGAAATTTTAAATAAAATTTGTTGAAAGTGATTGCACTCGTATAAACAAATTAATATTAATTAGGTTTCCTATCTACAATACCATCGATTATCGTTCCTCAATCTGTGGGTTGCGAACCCCAAGGTGGTCGCAGTTAAATATTAGGAGAGGGGGGTTAGAAAAATTCTTACCTGATTAGGCATATCGTCTTTACACAAATACAATATTTGTGCAGTCACATGCATCAACAAAATATTTTTTTTTTGCAGGGGGGCGAAGTCTTATTTTTTTATCTTGTAAAGGATCGCGAGGCTAAAAGGCTAAGAAACAATGCGATCTCGTAATCGAGTATGATTATTAGCAGTCTTTCATATAGAGTATACCTGTATGTTTATAAGTCTATTTTGTGCAAGCTTTTCAACTCGAGCACAAGGTTATAATAGATTAAACCCAAAGTTCCAATGACAAGGAACTTATATTTGCAAAACCATTGGTAGGTTTAATTTACTGCAGACCACAGTTTAATATTTAGAGCTATTTTTGTACTGTTTATTAAAATCAATACAAGAATGTGTATTATGCATCATATAAGCTACAGAAAAACACAAATTCAGGCATAAAGCGATCTACGAGTAAAACGACTCCGAAATTAAATCAACCAGAAATTGAACCTGGAGCGCCAGCTTGCTTAGCCGACAGCCGCTGAAATTTGTTATTTATAACACAATTTTTAGAATAAAAAAAGTTATTTAAAAATCGTTTATCGACTATATTTTTGAGTTTTATTTTTAATGAATAAGTCTTTTTTTTTGGTTAATAATACGAATATGTCACTCAAAATTTGTTTTGCATAACATAATATAATTCATTATTTTTATAAATAAATAACATTTTTTTGTCGAATAAGAAGTCGTAAACAAAATTTTCTTTCATGTTTGATTTTCATATAAATTATAGTCAATATATTTGCACGTCGCAAGGATGTGCAAAATCTGAAATTCCACAACAAAACAAGGACATTTTATACATGAATAAAAATCAGATGATTCTTATCACCCCTTCGCTCAGAATGTATTTGACTTAAAGACCTACTCAGTACTCTGACGGTGTTTTCTTCGTGTCATTTTTCACGTGTTAGATGTAAGATAAAATTGTTTTTTTTTTCTTTCCTCCGAGGCGAGATACCAATATATGAATATAATATTCTTCAAGAATGTTGTCACAATAACTTCGTTTATATTCCCTGTGGAGGCCCCATCTTTGACCTTTTTCATCAAAAATATTGGAGCTGCTGTTCCCTCGGGAGTGTTCCCTTCTTTTCTCCACTCTGAAGGAATCACCGCGAGTAATTTAACAAAAACAATGTGTGGTATTTTTAACACTGACTAATGTTGTTTTCTTTTTTTTTAGTCTATCATATTATTATGGATGGATATATGAGAATATTTTTTCCCAACCATGATGTTCCTCAACATTTCCGAAACATTGTCTCGGCCACATTAATTGAGAATTTGAGTTTAGAACCACTGGGCTACGCCGGAACTCACCGTTCGTCAAATCACGCGTTGGAAATACTACCGCACGTGAAAACGCAACAATATCCACACACGTTTTGCACATGTGTTTTTTTGTTTAAAATAACACTTACAGAAAAATGTATCAAGAATTTCACAAAAAAAAACATACAATTCATAAATAATACGTAGGATTAAAATCTCAATTACCAATGTTCATCTCACATGGCATGTCAGCAGGGCAGTGTGAATGTTACGAGTACAAATTTTGAGACAAAACATAGTTACGAGAAAACTTACTTGAATAACTTGAACGGTGTTCAAAAGACATATTTTTATTTACATACCATCACTTAATTTCCCCACTGAGGTGGGTAGAGATGACAAAGAGACAAACTATCATTTAACGATATATTTCCTTCACCTTCTCCACATCCAAACATCATCTTATATATATCCGTTTGTTTTTCCTACTCCTTATCTTCCCTTGTTCAAAAAAAACATTCTTTTGATCCAACCATTTTTATCTCAGTCATCCTCTTTTATGATCCTCCTCACTCATGCTTGTATTGTAAATTTTTTAAAGTCAGTTTTCATTCAGCAATTTATTTAATCAGTTCGTCATTCATTAGACGTTTTTACTTTAATGGAGGTTGAAACATGACATAAAGTATATCTTTCTATTGCGGTCTTTTGTAACGTCTCTTGTATTCTTCCATACCATTACTAAATACCGTAATAGAATGACTTTGTTAAGCTTCGACAAACATGTTATTGACTCACTCTCCGTGTCTTTAAAGGTTTTCCAGCTAGTATTTGTCTTTATATCGCTGCAGTTAGTAGCTCGTTTGATAGTTGATCGTATGGACATTTACGAGTATATCTTGCCGAAATTCTTCACTGGTAGTATGTTATGTATCAATAGCTTTGTTTACAGTTTCGAGAAATCTATCATTTTTGATGCGGTGTTTAATGAACTTTCCTGCTGCACTCCTTAGAAATCAAATTCCAAATGAATGTACCATTTTTTTTATTAATAATGTTTTCTATCGTGTTTTTATAATTTATATTTTGAAATCTACTGTGTTACTGAGTAACAACACATAACATAGCTTAGTAAGCAAATTAATATTTAGTTGAAACCGTCAAATTTAAATACATACACATATATCATCACACTGTTTTCTTGTAGGGGTAGGAAGAGAAGACAAAGCGATAAACTTTCCCATCACGACATACTTTCTTCGTCTACTCCACATGCAAACATCTTCTCAAAAGTTTCTTATATTTATCTTACTCCAGACCTTTCCTTACTTTAAAATAGCATTCGCTTAGTTCAACTATACTTTTCTCTGTCGTTCTCTACTTCTACAATGATTTTATAAAATAAAAATTTCAATTGTAATCGCCTTTTTCTTAATGAAACATTCCGAAATATCGTTTTTTTAGAAATTATTTCAAATAGAATATCGACAGTTCACTGTTAAAACTGAGATGGTAATAATGAATAACAAATCTACTATTTGAACCAACATTAAAAATAACACAAGTTTTAAGTGAAATCAAACTGGAGCAATTAAAAAAAAGTCGGTATACCAAAGTGAATTCAGCCTATATGGTTAGTCAAAAAGTTTTGAAAGCGGAAATGAAAATACATTTTTTTTGGGGGGAAATCACTTTTATTGCTCAGTATAGTCTCCCATAAGATCAATACACTTGGTCCAACGATCTTCCAACTTTGTTGTCCCATCACGGAAGTGACTTTCTGGAAGGCCTGCAAAATAATCCTCTACGACGGCTATAACCTCTTCGTTTGATGAAAAATGCTTTCCACGAAGGAATTTTTTGAGGTGTGAGAACAGCCAAAAGTCAGAGGGAGCTAAATCTGGTGAATAGGGTGGATGCTGCAACAATTCGTACCCCAATTCACTGACTTTTGCGATGGTTTTTTGAGCTGTGTGAGCAGGTGCATTGTCTTGATGAAAAATGATTTTTTTCTTCTGCAAACCGGGTCTTTTTTCACAAATTTTTTCATCCAACTGGTCCAAAAAGTCACAATAATAATCAGAGTTGATTGTATTACCAGTTTGGAGATAATCTATCAATAAAATTCCTTTTGCATCCCAAAAAACTGACGCTAACACCTTCTTGGCCGATTTCTGGACACGAACTCGCTTCGGAGCCAAAGTGCCCGGTTCACACCACTCCTTAGCCTCTTGTTTTGATTCAGGATCATGGTGGTAGACCCAAGTCTCATCCATAGTGATGAATCGCAGAAAATCCTTTTTATCCTTTCGAAATTGCTCCAAATGTTGCTCAGAAAGTCGCATTCGAACGTGTTTTTGTTGCATTGTTAGCAAATGTGGTACTCATTGTGCACACAGTTTTTTGAAACCCAAAACTTCAGCCAAAATATGCCATGTTGTTCCATGTGAGATGCCTATGGTGTCAGCTATCATATCCACAGTCGATCGATGATCTTTCAAAACCATATACTGTATTTTCGCTATGATTTCTGGTGTTGATGCACTTTTTGGACGTCCTGAGCGTGGATCGTCTTCAACGCTTGTACGGCCACGCTTAAACTCCAAAACCCATCGGTGAACGGTTGAAAATAAAGGAGAAGACTCCTTTAATACTTTCACTATCTTTGCATGGATCTCAGTAGCCGATAAACCTTCCAAAACAAAGAATTTAATCACAGCACGATATTCGGATTTTTCCATTGTTAAAAAATACACTGACACGTCAACTTCAAATGGCTTGTAAACAAAGAATAAATTGACAGATCGAAATGAAATTTTGAGTACGTTCTTATGAAAGATGAAATATTAAAATGGCGTAGAAATTTTGGTTTTTCTACTGCTCCATAGATGTCGCTTTCAAAACGTTTTGACTAACCTATTACAGCCCCTGGGTTGAAACACAGGCATGCTACCAATTGGCCATGGAGGACTGTATGCATATGGTGTGATAAAATAGAATAAATACTGTTTTTTAGACTTTCAAAACATCTGATCAATTTGTGACAACAAGTTATATTGTAATAAAAGTAAACTGATTTTTATACCCTTATTATGTATTACACTTTCGTTGTATACAATACAACCTGGTGATTTTATTATCTTGTAGCAATCTCTTAAGCCAACTAGAAAGATGGACGAGTATAGAGAACTGGAGGGAAAACCAGACTGATACAAATAAAAAAAATGGAAACCAATGGGAATCGAACTCGCAACCTACGGGTTGCGAAAGAGGAAGTAGATATGATACAATATATCATTTTTTTTTATTCGTTTCAATTTACAACACAGGTGTCGTATCAACAAGTCGTCGGAGATGGACTTATTATTAATTAATTTTATTACATTTATTTATAATTTCATCAATGCTGTTGTTAAAAAAGTCTAAAATCAAAAGAATGTCCAATTTTATAATAATAGGGATGCTTTTAAGAAGAAGAGAGGGTACTTTTTCGATTTTCAAATAACCTTAAGAAAAAGAAGAACATATTTTTAATATTCCGCCAAATAAGAGCAAAAGGAGAGAATTTGGCAGTAATTGAATAATTTAAAGAATTTCAGGGTTTTCCCTCCAAAAAGGATAATAAGAGGGAAGCTGTACACTTGTTTACTAATTGTGTTTAAAATTTTACTCAAATTTGAGAAATGGCTTCACAAAAATAAGAAATAAATAATTGAATACTTTATTTAACACGCAAGAATACAATTAAATGTGTTGTTTGAGATCATACTTCCAACCTATCAAATAACCTTGCGATTGGAGATCATTAGTAAAAATTATGTTAAGTAAAAATAAAAGACGGCTGTATCTAAAATTCTGTAAAATAAGAAATTTATTTAAATACACTTAAATATTTCTCATAAATTTTTGGAGTTCGCTCGTCGCAGGTTAAATTCCGTATCCTTGTTAAAGTAGGCCGAGAGAAGTAAGTGCCAGATTTTCCAATCACGACTCATATATTTCGCCTCTTCTTCATATATAAACCTTCTCATACAACTTCTACGATTTATATTTAACTAAATCATCTCAGAGCTCTCTTCTAGATCTTACTTAATAAATCAACCTCAATGTTATCCCTAATCACTTCGTTTCGCACCCTGTCATACAATATCACCCCATGTATTCTTCTTAGTTCACACATTTCTACACATTTTTTTGCTGAATAAATGTGTGCATTAAGAACAATACATGGGTGATAATGTATGACAGAATACGGAATGAAGTTATAAGGGATGAATGTGAACTTAGAGCTGCTGAATTGGGTAAGATGAAGAAGAGCATTTTGATATGGTTTGGGCACTTAAAAAACTTAAGGTGCACATGTGAGTGGAAGGCGTAGTAGAGTAAGATCAAAAAAACGATGATTGGATCGAGTAAATTATATTTTGAAAGAAGAAAAAGTAAGAAGTAAGACAAATCGTAGAATTTGTATGATAAAGTGTATGGATGTGGAATAGGCGAAATATTTGATTCGATATAGGAAAGTCTGGTGATCTATGCTCTCTGCCTTTCCCAGCAAGAATACTGAGTGATGGTATGTGTGTAAAAAGAAAAATTCTTAAAATAAATAAACAAAGAGAAGCGTGCACTATAAAAATATTATTTTTGAAAATAATTTACATATAATGAACGTTTATTATTTTGCAGTTACAAAACGGTAATGGCGAGAAGCCACTGTGCAGAAATAAAGATCTTTTGGAATCAATTCTTTAGGGATGATTTTATAAAATCTGGCTCTATCTAACGGAAAAGAATCTAGAACAATAATAACAGAAAACGAACGTATTTTAAGTTTTAAGTAGTCCAAATGATCCACGTATTAATAAAACGCGCCGAAAATATCATAAAACGAACATTTATAG
This sequence comes from Odontocerum albicorne, assembly GCA_949825065.1. NCBI lineage: Eukaryota > Metazoa > Arthropoda > Insecta > Trichoptera > Odontoceridae > Odontocerum > Odontocerum albicorne. Next base: position 35,074,990 of record OX463845.1, on the reverse strand, counting down.
CTTCATCACAACGTCCAAAGTGCTGTCGGAATGTGCCATGAATACGAAACAAAAATCATTTGCATTTCTGCCCGTAGGTTAACGCACATTATCATCGCACATTTATAGCGAAATACAATAACACGTTAGATTGGATTGTGCAATCGAGTGTGAACATCCGAAGCTGCGTTCATAAGATAACCTTTAATACCCAAGCACGATGGAACGAGGAACAGAATTTTTCTTTTAAATTTGGTTTATGTAGGTAAGAGAACGTTTTCTATGAGCGTATTTTATCGTAGAGCCATCGATTCGTCCTACTTGGGTTAGCCTTCTATCAAAAAATGAAAAATTGTTAATGGTTTTGTATAAAAACTCCCTGAGACATGGTCCCTTTTTGAAAATGTTTGATATTATGTATAAAATATATTGTATAATGTAGTTTGATATTATGTATAAAATATATAATGTAGTTTGATATTATGTATAAAATATATAATGTAGTTTGATATTATGTATAAAATATATAATGTAGTTTGATATTATGTATAAAATATATAATGTAGTTAAAACAAATTATTTTTATTATACAACTCCTGTATAACCTGTAACAATACACACATTGAGCTATCAGTATGGGTATTGTATGAACTTACTGATTAATTAACGTATTTAAGTCTGTAAATGGGATGTGTTCATTATATCATTCGAATCTGCGCCTGAGAGATGTTTCTTCAGATAGTAGTAACACTTTGAGGTTGATTTTGTCTTCATCGAATAAATCGATATTTCCAAATAGATCCAATAGGGTGGGATAACATTATAGGGTTCTACTATTGGTGGTCCTGTGGCGTGGATTGGTCTGCCTCTAAGTGTCAGAGATTTGAGTGGCGTGTGCAGCTTTAAGAAGCATTTGAAGATAACCCTTTTTGGGATATCTTTGACGTTTTAGGCTAGGTTCAGATGGTCGCGCGTGAACGCGCGTTCACAAATTGCTGGAATACGCGCGTAAAAAGATTCATAATGCTCATATACAATTGTTTATATGGTCGCGCGACGAAACGACGACCGAAGTCGCGCGACCATATAAACAACTGAATATGAGCATTATGAATCATTTTACGCGCGTATTCCAGCGATTTGTGAAGGCGCGTTTACGCTCGACCATCTGAACTTAGCCTTAAATGTATGTATCAACAAGCACTGCACATATTCACTACACCTAAATCCAAGTGTGATACTTTCATATATCAGAAGATCTACGAAGGTTTCTTTGCAGTTCATCTTCCCTTGGTAAGTTTTCTACGATTTTCTTATAAAATATGTTTTTTTAAACATAATATGTAGATACGGTGAAGTACCTACCTTGTTTAGTGGCCTCAACGACCAACTTATTATGCTTACACTTAACGTATACATTAATGTTCTTATACTCGTATTTTGAATCTATTAATGATTGTGGCTTCGAATCCCGAGCTAGAATGCCTTTCACGAAAGTCTACTTCTAAACAGTGTTTTATAAATTATCCTTTTATTATTATTTCATATGACTTTGACAATTTTGATAACAGTAAAGGAAAAAACTTTTTCTTGCTTGAATCCATTGAGTAAATTATATGGGTTTGCTTTGTTACCATTTTGGGTTAATCTTTCTCTGTTTCGCTGTTTATTCTAGTGTGTAACGCTTGCATAACAATATTGAATTTAATGTTTCTTTAAGCTTTTGTTTAAAACAAGTCGTTAAACAGTTGAAATAGAATAAAATTCAAATAAAAAAGTAATTATAAAATAAAACGAAAATACACTTTTAACGCAATTTGATGATGCAGCACATAGGTCTGTTTGTTAGGAAGGTATTTTTAATATTGTTTACCGTAAAATAATGTTTTACATAAATACCTTATATTTTCTAATAGATAATTAAAGTAAATCTAGACATTGTTTAAGTTTGTCTGGAGATGGTTTCGTATAGGTTAATAGGAATAATTGTAAATTATATGTAAAAAAACATTGCGAGTGATCAACGAGGCATTCCAGAACCACTCAAATGATTAATTAGGAGGAAGTAAATAGGCAAACGAAGTAATTAAATAGAAAATATTAGCATCGTAAAGCACATAGTATTTTCTGCAATGCCAGGATTTCATATAAAAAAACATTAGATATATTTCAATAGTTGTATATTTATTTTTAAATCTCAACTTTACCGCTCTAGCTTTCAGTTTAGTTTTTTATGGGCAATATTAATATTCATGATCTGAAATTAATTAAAGCATGCATTAAAAGAATCAGAAAAATGACATAATTTTTTTCATGTGGATAAAGTGTTTTATACACTTAATTTATTCAGTTCGTATAATATTTTTAAGGGCAATATATACTCTGAAAGCGATATTCAGCTAAAATATAAAAAAATCAATATTCCAATAAATTTTAACACCTTTGAAAGGGAATTATCTGAACCTGTACTTTACAATTGATGGATATACTCGATCATGAAAAATATCTTGAATGATGGATAAAAGTTTGATGGGTGGGTGGTCTCATTTATGAGGACCAGAATAAGTAAAATATACGATGGCCCAACTCTCAAAGTATATTTTGTTGGTTAAAATAAATTTGAAATTTCGGAGAAGAAAGAAATAATATTTTATTTGTTTAATTTTTAATATTTTGTGTACTCGTATATGGTAAAACACGGTACACTTGGTGGGCAAATATTAAATGGTATAAAAATATAAATGAATATATGAAAGTGTTGAAGGTGGGGGAAGACAGGAAACAGTTAATAGAAAAAAACAAACGTGGGCACTGACTACCTGAATATGGAGAGATATGTTATGTATAATGAAAACGAGGGAGAAATTATTGTGAAAAATTTGGGAACAAACAAAAGCTTTTTTACTTATATTATTCTTATTGAATTTTTAACTATTACGTGTCGATTTTTTTTTGTTTTATAAATGTTGCTTAAATATTTATCATTTTTCAATACATATAAAAAAATAATTCAACGCATTGAAAAACTGCTCAAATTTAACTTCAGTTATAAACTATAAATTAATTGATTAAAACTTCATTTCCATGATAAATATTTAATTTTAATTTTATTTCGTCTCTCTATATTTAAAAAATTAATGTTTTTATTCAGCCGAAGTTTTGTCAATTACTTTTTACAAACATATATTTTCATTTCATCTATTTTTTGTAAAAAAAAACCTAAAAAAATACATAAAACTAACATAACCATGTTTCGTTACCACTAGTATACTTTTATAAATCTTCCATATTAGGTATGTATTAAATTTGAAGGTTCAGAAAATGTTATATTTTGCCCATTTTAATCTTTAAATGAATGTTACTCTTATATATTATGATCGACGAAAAAAATCACTCATTAACGGTTTCAGTTTTTCTTACATCCTTTTTGAAAGCTTTTCTCGACTATTAAAAAAATGGATACAAATTTATAAAATGGGAAATATTTTTAAAATGTATTGTGACGATTAATTCTAAGGGTAAAATCACATTTAATATTCACCCCTACTGTAATTGAAATAATTAGTTTCTCGAATTCAAAGAAAATGTAATAAAATACGAGTGACTTTCGTTCCATTTTTGTGCCTATCTGAAAATAGCTTGAAATAATACGAGTATATCATGAGGATAAATACGTACGCTTTCCAGATTTATTCATACAATTTAATGTGAATTAAAGAATAATAAATTTAAAGGGAATTTCTTTCATTTTCGTCACCCGTTTTCATGTAACAAAAACGGCATGAAAAAATAAAATAATCTTTGTCTCACACGTTAGAAACTGTATAGTATGATATCGTTTTATTGTTTACTGTGGTATTGATTTTTATATGTAAGATCCTTGAAGTGATTGATCAAATTTTACTAGTAAGCTAAACATTTTGGAAACTATAATTTAAATCCAAACGAGTCCCTGATCCTAGGTCGAATTTATCATAATACAGCTTTTACTCTAAATAAATAGTTCTATTATGATCTTGGATTATTTAGTAAAGCGTTTTTGGAGCAATATTTCTTGACAAAAACTATGAATATTTAGTTGTACTTTTTTTTTGTTACAAGAAAATATCGCTAGTATTATTAACATATTAAAGATGTTCACTTAAACTTTTGAACGATTTAGTCAGTGTAAATATTTTTTTACTTCCTCATTTGTCGAGATTTGATCTTCTTTATTCCAGATAGCTCACTTGGCGCTTTTTAAAACAACATGGACGTTTATTTTTATATTTCAGATAGCAATTGATTGCATGGAACCTACAAATACTCCTAATTTGTTGACACAGCCTGTATGGTTTTAACCTTTTTTTTTTTTAAATTGTTTGTTTCATTCTTTTAAATACGAGATAAACATGACACATCTGAGGGGATTATTTCTTTACAGACATTTCTTATAACTAACCAGTTTATATTGGATACGTACAATTGATTTGATTCGTGGAAGATTTTACTTAAAAAAAATATTTTTTTACATTCAAATACAAAAAATACACAGGAAAGAAATTCCTTCGAGGATAAGAAAGAGAAGTGGATGAAAATAAGGACATTTTGAGTTATGCAATATTTTTTCATTTCTCTCTTGAACGTGGTAAATGATAGTGCACTACTGATAACTCTTGGAACTTCCTTCCACAATCACACCAAGTGCATCCCAAATGAAGATATTTAAAATAAGGTGTGGTGTGTAGGTATGTAAATAAATCTCTCATCGTAATTCCTTTCGTACAATACAACTTAGCGAACTTATTGCCATGTGGAAATATTTTCCTACTTACCAGAAAGGTTTTAATGGGCCTCAAGTGAAAACGCAACTGTACTACTTTTTTTTATTTGAGATCTAACGGGAATCGGACTCACAACCTTTCAGTTGGTAGACAACCGTCTTATCAACTAAGCTATGGAGATCGTGTTGATGTTGCCCTGAATGGTTTTGAAATTTAATTGATTATCTGATGCTTAATTATACCAATTCGAGACTAATGATCAGTTTTAATGTCACTGATAAAATTATTTTAATTCTCTAATTTCAGAATTAATTTACTATCTTCTTTCTCTACATGTTCATCGCTTGGTTTATAGACAACCCTATGGTCTTAAATTGCACCCATTTTAGGACATTTGCCAATTTCAGCTACATAACCTTGTAGTCTTTTCCGCGGAAGTCTTCAATCTGGTTCAACCAAGAATATATGTTTGGGAAGCCTTCGTAGTGTCAGCTTTAGAATATGACCTAGTTCCAAAGTAATATATAAGTAAAAAATGACACTATAATATCGATGATATACGCGTTTTTATTATAGAAAACGTACGTACAATTTGTAGGATTGTGAAAAATAGCATATTGCTTCTATGTTGTTTTTACTATGGTATGACATTATATATACGCTGGTTTTAAAATTAAACAAAATTTTAAAACTCTTTTTGTATATCAAGACTAAAAATATTAAAAAGTTTTAAAATGTTCCCGAAGGACGCGTTCGTGTGGGCTGGTTTCAAAACTAGTAATTGTTTAGTATTTCTAAAACATATTAAATGGGACATTTATTGCTTTGTGAATAATAATTTTATTTGATATTCAGAGTAGAAGCTGAATATACACATATAAAAGTCTGAATGGTGTTAACCAATCATGTCTTAATTAATGTAGTGGATAGCAACTCATGTTTCATTCTGAAACTATAATTAACAAACTTTTATATATTGTTTATAGTTAAGGCATTAACGTTGTGGAGGTTTAAAGACATTGTAATTTATTTGATCAAACACTGTTTATTCCACTTTTTTGTAACGGCATAACCCTACCGGTTTCAAGGCTTTCACCTCATCTTCAGGGGAACACAAACAAGACTCTTATTTGTATCTTATTTGTGCTCCCCTTAAGATGAGGTGAAAGCCTTGAAACCGGTAGGGTTATACCGTTACAAAAAAGTGGAATAAACAGTGTTTGATCAAATAAATTACAAACTTTTATAGTCTTTTTTTTAAATTATAGTAGATACTTTATTTACTTACTAATTTAATTTATGACGAATCCTGAAAAAAAAATACAATTACATTATTATTGACGCTTTCGTTATTACTGAGTGCCCTATTCCCCATAAAACCAAAGATAACGTACGTGTAGTTATTCCTTACTCTTTTACGTTCAAGCCATGGGCCATGCAAGTAATACGACCTTTAGTTGATAACTCACCTTAGGTGGATACAGCATATGTTGGGATGTTTTAGTGATACGTTAAAAAATATACTGAAAAAAACAGCCAAGTGTTTTATGTTTATTTCATTAATAGTGTTTAAGGCAACCAACAATCAGTTTCCTCGATATTTCCAGAATTGTTTAAGACGGGAGGAGATCTCGTCTCAGGTTACAGTCAAACACTGCGAATCATTTGACTCTTTAGATTCCCAGTAGAGTTGGCAAACCCTGTACACGTATATTTCAACAGAACGTTTCAGGTAATAGGATCTCCTCTATGGAACAGTATCCCGTCTTCCCTGAAGCAAATCCCCAAATTGGCGCTGAAAAGTTATTTTTTGTACATCTTCTTTTATAGGCAGAGCTAGTTGATCTTAATAGTCGGGAAATAGCGGTATATCAAATTATCGTTAGAAAGAAAAGTCAAATGAATTTTCCCAATGTGACGCCTCATGTGTAAATATCAGAACATTTTATTACTTGGGGGGAAAATGTTAGAAAATTGAATTATTTGGAAATCTATTTTGATGTAAACTTTAAAAAAGAAGATGTGACCAATAGCATAGAAAAACTGTATGACAAAAAATAATAAAAACAAGAAGTTATATGCAAAGTATTTCAAGAAAACGTGACAGTGTCGTGTACCGAATCCTCGTTAACAGTCCATTAAGGCGGAGGAATCTCGATACAATTAGTGTCACCCGACTGTTACTCCGGCCGGGCCGGAATCCTCGCTGAATACAAAGATGAAGGCGCCCCATTCTCTCCATCATTATTCAGAACACATGAGGCCTTCTGATCTTAAAAACTCGGCGTGCAGAATTTTATTGACTATTTATAGTTCTTGAATGGAGATCCTTGATAAGATTTTGATAAGGTTGGACTATATGTTATGAAAATCTTCACTACAATTATTTTTCCTGTCATGTATTTATGCCGGTGAATATAGAAACGACTCGATTGATTTCGAAGATTTAGTAAGTTAAGAAAACGAATACATTAAAGCTAAATCCATGTAAAACAGATGTTTCTGGATGGTTTCATCGCGTAAATAACATATTTTTGATGGGGATGATATATCATTCATGGGTGTTAATATTTTTTCCAAATGATAGCATCAAATTTCTTGATGATTTCTTAACCATAACTAATTTAACTAAAAAAAATATGGATGTTATGAACAAATCATCATTATTTAACTTTTAAGTGCTCAAATTTGAACAAATAATATGTGTTCATTTATTACATGCATTTTTTTATAGTTAAAAGTGTGTTAAAAGATAATTTTATTGGGAAAATTATGTAATTTACCATACAAGGGGAAAAGAAGGTCGACTGTTTGATTCCAAAGATATTTTATACATAGGTGTATGAAATCGAATCAATCTACATTCAATTATGAATGAGTAACTTGACTTGATATTTGCAAGTTTGGTACATTTTTCACTACTCTTAGGACCGTAATCCCTTTTGACGAAAACAAAGGGAAACAACTGCTTTACTTACTTCCCATAAAAATCTGGTGTTTTGTGTACTCTTTATCAAAAACATTTATTCCTTATACACATAAAAAAATGTATTTATGTTACGAGTTTTGGTCAGGGGGTGGGTTCCATCTAACTTAGTTCATAATTTTCTTTCTTCTCTGTCTTCAATATATTTTATTTAAAGAAAATTTATTAAAAGGCTCCGAATAGGAATTTAGAGAACTAAGAGTAACATAGAAAAATGGGTAATATTACGTGTTGAATCAATCCTATATCTGTGTTGAGGAGCAATTCATGCAACACATGCTGCAGTGCCTGAGGACTTGAATCGAGGAAAGTGCAGCGCAGTACAGGTGGCAGAATTATGGGTGGAAATAATGAAGTATCTTTGTCACGATGAAAAACGAATTGATTTCATAAATGGTTATATTATTAAATAACAAATGGCATTCTTCTACATCATTGATCCACGTGATTTGTGGTAAACCAACAGAATGTGGGTGGTAATTCGATAATACCTACGCAGCCTACCCAATGTTATGTGTGAATATGTGGTCTATTGTAATATGTGAGTTGTCTGGTATTACCACAAATTTTGCTGTGGTGATATTTATAGTAATAAAGGTCAAGCTTGTCACTACTCAATCAAGAAGGCGTGTTAATAATAATTTACATGTAGGTATTAAATATAATCAAATAAAATAGAGTGTTTTGATTTTAAGAAACATGTATTGTTATTAAAAAATAAATAAAGTGTAACAACCAATCAACATTCAATTGGCATTATTTTCCAGTTATGTCAACTCGATCAGTAGCGTAGCGAGGGTGGAGCAGAAAACAGCGCAGTTGTCCCCGGATGCAAGGCTAATGAGAGCCCAAAATCAATAACCAAAAGTTTGGTTTTTTAAAGCTGTGACTTGATTTTACAGACAATTTTAAAACATGTGAAAAGTAATGATTTATGATATATGTAAAAGACACTTAAAGGCATGTACATACTTACCCTTGCCTCGGGCAATTGAACTTTACCCTTATTCCCATAAGACACTTAGTTTACATTTTGTGCAAAGGGCGCAGATTTGGTGTATTTTCTCCGGGCGCAAAAGATCCTTGTACTATTTTGAACTTATTATTATTGAATATAATAAGTTCAAGCATATATCATTGCCATTTAGCCGATCTACTGAAACATGCAGTTGCTGGCGCATCGAATTTACAATACATTCCTAAAAAAAAGTGACTATTTTTGTTATGTTGCGCCTTCAAATGTCATAAATATATAACGAGGTGGCTCTTTGACAGGGAAAAAGTGGAGAATGAGAAGTTTTTGGAGGCTTCTTCATGCACATATGAGTGAATAACTGGTGTAAATGTAGTGTGTAATGAATAATTGTTGGACAGTGTTTTGATGTGGTTATTGTTGTTATAATGGTGTTGGAATTGTGTATGTGATTGCTTGATATTTATACAATTGTAAGGATGTGAATGCAGTGTGAATGTTCCAGCAGAATGTTTTAATGTTCAGAACCAATATATGAAATTCGTGGTTAAGCAAATTTGTCATATCATAAGCTTTCACATACACATACACAATTTCTACTGCATCATTACCTCTACATCAATATCATATCTAACAACTTATCACACAGTCTTCATTTGCAGCAGTCATTCACTTACATGCCTATATGGAACTCTCCAAAAGCTCCCACTCCTTACTCTTCACTTGAAAAATTTCATGTTACGATAGTTTGAAAAACTCTACCCTTCTTCAGGAATCTGTTTCTTAGAACTACATGTTCCTCCTCCCAAATGATGATCCTGAACGCGTAGGGTTGGACCCAAATTTAATACTTCACCTTTTGATATTTGACAGCAATCTAATGTATTAATGATGATTATTATAATAAATAATTAGTAATTAATAAATATCTGAACGTAATGGAGTACTTAAATTCTTTTAAAAGTATTTATGTGAATAAACCAACCGATTTTTTATGTATGTATAATATTATCTAACGTAGAAATATCTTTAAATATCGAGTGTTTTAAGATAGAAACCAAGGGAATTGCTAAGAGGGATTAAGTGCATCCGATTTTGTGCCTGCGAATCGTCAAACTTTGATGTATTTATTAACAAAATTAAGTGATTTCTCAAAATGAGTTATATGAAGCTATTTTGAAATACTTGATTAAAATAATAATGCTAAAAGAATTGGAAAAATATAAAGTCACGAGGGAATCCAAATTGATTATTAATGATGTTTTTAGAAAAGGGGTAAAAACCGGAAAAACTACATTAAATATTGAAAAAAAATCAGTCCAAATAAACTTTTGGCCAACTTCGATAGCTTCGTAAGTAAAGGGAGGGAATTCGTTTTGGAGTTTTTACTTTCGTTGGGTTTTATAACATAGAACCTTTGAAAATCACTGATTTACGCACATAAACTTTATTTTACATGAACAAGGTTGTCAGATTATCTCATTATATATGACGCATGTGCGTGTTTTGATTTTCAAAGTGCATTTCTTTGCTTTTGAGCCAACTCACAGTCTTGAAAAATCGAAAAAAAATAGATTACGATGCATAAAAAATAATTCACATAACATAATATTAATATATTGATTCAAGGAAGCATGTGAGGGTGTGCATTGCAACACAAGGCATGCATTTTTTTAAGACTTGTGTTGAATTGTGTACCCTTTCATATTTTATTTTATTTAACTTAATTGGGGGTGTAACTGATTCCAGAGTCTCAATGCATGTACAGTAAAGGACGACGTAAAGAAAGAGGAGCGGTGAACTGGAAAGGCCAATAAAAAATCTCTGTTTGAGCGTAGCGCTAATCCATGATTGGAAAGACGCTGAAAATTTTCGGCGAGATAAGAGGGGGCGGTGGGACAGTTAAGGACATTATACAATAGAGACAGTATGGAAATTTGTCGTCTATTTCTAACATTCAACCAGTTCAATTCCTTCTAGTATGAAGTTATATGATCGTACTTACGTAGGTTGAAAATGAATCTTAGGTACACATTTTGAAGACGCCGTAATTTGTCCAGCTGTTCCTCTGTAACATCCAAGTAACATACGTTCGCATAGTCCAGAATCGGAAAGAGCAGAGATTGCAAGAGTTAAATTTTGGTTTTAGTTGGAAGGAATCTTTGCAGCACTTTAAGGGAATGAAGGCTGAAGAAGATCCTTCGGCTTACCTCATTTATTTGATCTCGCCATGAGAGTGTTATCTATTAGCACTCATAGGTTTTTAACAGTTTTATGTAATGGTATGATAGATTTCATACTTCCTAGAATGAATATATTGTTACGAATAAGTGTGAATTCATGAAGTTGTCTATTTTTTGTAATTTGTCAATAATATAATAGAAGTTAAGTACAGAGTTGAAAAACTAATACAGCACTGAAATGTAAGAGTGTAAAATAATATGTAATAGTGTAAAATAATATGTGTCTAATCACTAGCCGCATTTTCCAGTAATGCAGTATAAATTGTTAACTAGCAATAACTATAATTAATAAGTTATTAGTTCGCATTATACGCTCATGTATTCTCCTTCTGCATTAACTCCGAAGTGCATCAACACCTGGCAAACGAGCTTGAGCAAACATCTTTGAATCATTACATCTTGACACTCTAAATATAATATGATCCGAAAGGCATATTAAAAAATAATTGAAGCCTGAACTCAAACACGGATCGAATCAGATATGTTTCGTATAAATGATTACAACTAGCTCAATATGTCCCATCTTTTAAAATGTGTTTTTTTTGGAAAATATGAAATATCATAAGGTCTGTTAAACTTATTGCCTATATTTTCATATTTATCATTTTTTTATAACTCTCTCCCTGGCTCCATCCCAACTCATTGTCTGCAAAGACTGTTGGAGTCAGCTCTCCTCGTCCTCAGGTTGTATGCTCTTCTGTCCCGGACTACGTCCCCCAGGCCGTGCCTCTGCATCAGGTTATCTTTTTGCACCACCCATGAATTCTTTGGTCTTCTTCTGGTTGTTATTCGTCGAAGATCCATGGAGATTGCCTGGTTCACAATGTGATCGGGTGTTCTGCGTCCAACGTGCCCATACCATCTCAATCGCCTCTCCTCCATCTTGCTGTTGATGTCTGCAACACCCAGGCTTTCACGAATGCGTGAGCTTCTTATTTTGTCTCTTAGGGACACACCTGCTGACCATCTTAGCATGCGCATTTCAGCAGTTTCTAGTTGCCTGGAGTAAGAGGTATACATCGTCCAGCATTCGGAGCCATACAGGAGTGCGGGTCTGACAATCGTTTGGTATACATCATTTTTTTTATAACTGTTTTCTGATAAATGATAAAAAACTGTAAAAATCAAGTATATTTTGCAATATGTCAAATGACGATCTCCGTGACCTCGTTGGTAAGACGTCTATCTTACAACTCGATGGTTACGAGATTGATTCCCGTTGGTGATATGGTGATAATTATTTTCTAAACGAGTTTCTGTAAGGTTTACAGAAGGGGGGGGGGGGGGGTAAGATCTCAGAATCGGTTAATCACGAATTTTCTGCAACCAATTGTTCTCCGATTTTTGGCCATATAGCATACAACGAAGAGAAGAATTCGGAAAAAAAAACTTTTAGTAACTTACAACATGGAGAGACAATGACGCAGATGTAGATCGCCAACCGAATGGACTGACTTAGTCAGAAAAAAAGGTTTTCTGTGGCGGCAGCACTCTAACAAGCTCATACAAGCTTATAATAATAAAATAACAATTAACATAGTGCCGTTTAAAGAAAGCGTTTCGTTTTTTTGACAAATCAAAAATATTACAAAAAAAAAAACAAATGAGTATAAGGATATGAAACAAGTGGCTGCGGCTATTACAATACATTAGGTACTTTCTCACATCTGCTTATTTTCATAGAAAACATATGTGTTAAGAAAATTGACGAAGGGAAGACGATCTACAATGAAATCTTTGTAGATTTTCCGACATGTGATAGAAACATATTCGGCTTTAAGTGTAGTGTGGAGTTAGTGTGAACTATTCAAATACCATCATAAGTTTAAAAAAAAAGATTGTTAAGGAAGTGTTTCCTTAACCTGCATACGCCACACATTTACCTAACACTAAGAGGCAGACCATTTCACATGGTAGGGCCAAACAGCCAACAATAAAAGCTTTATCATAATACCCCATCTCATTAATTGATTTTATGAGATGAAGAAAAAAGTTGACCTCAAGTTCTAGCAATTTCTTATAAAACGTCTTTCAGTAGCAGACTCCAAAGATGTAATTGAGACATGTCATTAAGGAACAATACAAAGAGACAAGACATAGTTGAATATTCGTCGTTAGCAGAGTTAGTCAGAATGACGACTAATGAATAGAAGAGATTGACACACAGCAATAAACCTAATAGATGTTAGTATACGAGTACATAACGAAAGCGTTATAAAAAATAACATATCAAAATAAATATAACTACTGACTCATTAAATTTAACCTTAACAAAATATTCACCGAAAACGGACGATGCAAAAAACGAACATAATGAGCCTGTTTTACAAGGCATGAAAAACTGACAAAGAAAATTTTATTTCATTATGTTTTTATCGCAATACTCGTTCATCGTACAAAGTGTATTTGTCCATAAGTTGAAGTGTGGCGCGCGGGCTGAATATAAAAGGATACTCCGATATCCTGAACACGCTTTGAACTTTTCACATTTACCTTATATTCATTATAATTTTGTTTTAACCGTCTTCGCGTTTTGTGTAAACTTGTTTTGTTTGCCTATGGGAAAAGCTTTATGTAAAAACATTTCAACGCAATTTATTAAGTGTTAGTTATATATAATTTGTTCTCCGTTCTTTGAAATGGACATTTTTGGGATTTCAATTGCAATATTTCAAAGAGGATTAAATGAAAATTAATTTTGCTACGCTTGGATTAGTATGATGGCGAACGATTAGAGTAGACGGATAGAACATATCTCCACTTCATTCTTTTCTGACACACATCTTTAATTTCTGCTACCTCCAAACATCCTATCATGAATGTTATCTCTTCTTTTCACCCTTTGAATATATTAATTTTTAAATATTTTATCACATATTATTTCTACGAGGCCGAACCATATTATCTTTCAATCCACCTATAATTTCAAAAGAATCAATTTACTTAAATTTTTTTAAGAATAGATATGACCAAAGTCAAATATATCCTTATATCCTCGAACACTAGGCGGAAAAAGTGTCTGTGTCGTTCGAGGGGAATAGCACAGCGCGGGGCTCGAATCGACGACCTCCCGCACGGAAGTCCAGTGCGTTACCGCGCGGCCATACACATTATGTACAAAATAAAAAAGAGTAAGAGTGGCTAAATGGGGGCATGATACCTTTCGAAATATCTGAATTTGTGGTGCATCCTTTTCAATGAGCGTGACCTGGAGTCAATATGTCATCGCTCCCAATCATCGTATAATCGGATTAATTACCACTACAGTGTGCACGTAGCACACAGCTCATTAGCGAACGTGTTTGAAATATTACCGCACGGGTAGTAACAAGGACACTTCTATCGTATGCGTGTTATTTTACTAGAACTCTTCCACCATACTGGGAACATTTTACAACTATTTTGTTCACCATCAGGAGTTGAATCTGAAACATCCGGATGGAAGATTTACCTACTAGACCATAGAGGTCGATATTAAGTAATGTTTTCTTAACACTTGCCTTACTGTGCTAAAAAAAATCCGCCAGCCACGGTGCTAGACGCTAAGCGTCTAGTGAAAAATGTATATTTTAATTTAAAATTATGCAAAATCTGCTAGGTTATTTTTTGTTATTAGCTATAAAAATCATTTTATCATATATTAAAACGTCGAATAATCAAATAAAATATAAGTCTTGGTCACTCGCTATCCATCACAGGGTGGTAAGTGTTAATATCGCCTAAAGGAAAACTACAACTTCAACCAAACACGGTAATATTACTGAATTGTTTTATTGATAGACAAAAGCCAAGGAAATATTCGATTTTGTTTAAAAAAAAACTTGCTTTGATATTGCAAATGTGAGATACTCGTAAAAACCGATATCCAAGAATTTAGACGATATAAGGATATACACTTAAAAGTTTTTTTATTTGCGGGCATTCTTCTTAATTAAAAAAATGTATTTCTTCTATATTCCTGTTATTAAAGGGAGAATATTATGCATAGTATGGATACTTTGTACTCGAAATATTTTAGTTCTACCTATTGCAATCATATCTAATTGGCCAAATATATTGGACTCTGAATCGAGATCAAAGGGAAAAATTCTTTAAAACATTTCAACTAAAACTGCACACTAGCCTTTAATTTAGTTGTTTATCTCTAAACAAGGATTCAACATGTGTGATATATATGTATATTGGACATTTTTATACAAAGGAATATTTTACAAATTTCCAAGTTTTACATTCTACAATAGCATATGTGAATGTGGCCTCAGTCGGGAAACTTGGAACCATATATTATTTGAATGCCCACTTTATAATACGTATCCGATTTTGAATCAAGGCTTACTTTTGACGAATAACCCAGTATCTACCAGTGTTAAGAATGATTATAGTTTTTAATGAAATTAATATGTAAAATCATTATTATCCTTCTGTGATATGCTTGGTCTTATTTTAAATGTTGATAGCGAGAGCTTACTGCGTTTATGCATCTAAAATGCAATCTGTATTATCAATTACTATAATGTCGTCATCTCGACATTGCCAACTGCAGCCATGTAAAAAATCTGAAAGATAAAGTAAAATTTGTACAGTTTTAATTATTCAAAATGTGTACATACGCATAACTTTGCTGGCATCAGCAAGAAATATTTCATTAAATTTTAATTGATTATTTGTTTTTAGTAAACCGGTCTTATGTCGAGGTACCATCACCGTTTCGATCGAGTCGGCAAACGAACTAAATTGCGCACTGGGATAGAAGAGTTTGGAGATATTTTATTTCTGCCTACCTCGTAAGGGACACGGCGTGTTGATATATATGTATGAAATAAATAATTATTCTACTAATTACATTCATCCTCGCTACACGTGTTTCTACTTCCTACCTCGAGGCACTCTTCAGGCGAGCTGATCTCAGTTTTTTTACGAGAGCAATGCTTAGATCCGATTAGTATCATGTTCCATCAGAAATATGTCTGGTATGTTAATCCGAAGGAAAAATTTTAATGAGGGATGAAACGTTTTGCATTTTTGGTTATTTATTACTGTTGTGTTTTGGCTTTATTCATTTTGAATATTTCTAAATTTATTATTTTGTTTTATCTTTTTTAAAGATAGAGTTGTTTTTTCAGATTTTCCCCATCCGATATGATAGTAAAATAATACCCAAAAATACGTAATTAAAAATTTCATTGAAATATTATTAAATTCCTTCACGAGATGCAATAAAAGTGACTGCAGTGTAACATAATGTCATTTTATTGGATTGTATATTGCATGAACCGTAAAACTCGATTTCCTGGAAATATGGTGACGCAATATAGCTGGTTTCTAGTTTTCCTTTTAAACTTTATCAAACTTGGAAAGAAGTTAATCAAAGATTTCAAAAGGAAAGCTTGCCATTTTTATCGAGGCAGGAAAACTTAAAATATGACGTGGATAAGCGAAAATTTAAATAGATCATATAAAAATATGTTTCAAATACTTTTTTACATGTTTTATGAAGAAAAAAACATAAAAATAAAGATAACTATATTTTTTTCATCTCGGAATTGTTTATTTATTTTTGAATACTGAATATAATAAAAAATGATTATTTAAATAAATCCCATTTGTAGAAAACATAATAGAAGAATTAATTAGTGATTTAATACACTAATTCCAAAATAATTTGAAGAGGATTAATGTACAACACATGTCAAAATTTTTTTACAAATTAAATATGTCTTGGAATAAACAGCAGTGAAACCTTAATTTCAACAATGTTAATATTTAAAATAGACGAACAAATAAATCAATAAGATAACAATACATTATAACAATTGAATGATCCGATAAATAGCAGTGAAACCTTAATTTCAACAATGGTAATATTTAAAATAGACGAACAAATATATCAATAAGATAACAATACATTATAAAAATTGAATGATCCGATAAATAGTAGTGAAACCTTAACTTCAACAATGGTAATATTTAAAATAGACGAACAAATATATCAATAAGATAACAATACATTATAAAAATTGAATGATCCGATAAATAGTAGTGAAACCTTAATTTCAACAATGTTAATATTTAAAATAGACGAACGAATAAATCAATAAGATACTCTATATAAATAAAAATGTAAATGTTCGTTGATTGAAAAGTTCTTCACCGATTGCTTTGAAATTTTGACAAAAGATTGCATTTGAATACAAGCATGTGTATATATTTTTTTATATACAGTTATTTATAAAAAAAGTATATAAAACAGACGAAATAATGGGAGCGCCCTCTGCAGCAACACATGCAAACTAAACATTTGTCATTGACAGTTATGTCACATAGCATTTTCGGCGTTTCGGATTCTTTCATTTCGTTTTTTAACTGTTTTACTTATTTTTCAATGCGATTGGCGGTGGATTTGTGATGTGTCGACTGATTTTCATTTGAATTCAAATTATATCGTGAAATGCATTGGAATTGATCACGCAATACTAAACATTGTTCATTTACAGGTTATGTCGTGTAAACGAACGAGCGAAATGGCGATCGCGTTCTGCAGATTCAGAACTGCTTTGTTCTCAACAGAATGAACGCGATATGCTAAGTGCCTGGAAGACGTCAGTAGGAATATCAAAAGTATCTTTTTTATATATAATTCAATTTTATCTCTATGTTTATATTTCAAAATCTATCAAATCGTATGTAGAAATGGATTTTTTTTTATTAGTTCCAATTATCTATTTGTCTTTCCTTAACATTTAATTAGTTACAATTATCTCTCTGTCTTCTCTTAACATTTAATAAGTTACAATAATCTATATCTTTTCTTAACCTTTAATTAGTTCCAATTATCTCTGTATTTCCTTAACAATACTCTTATTTGACAAATATTTGACAAATGCGTGTCCAGCTGCAAAACACTGAGATATTCTCACATCAATTGCTGGAAATTGGGAACGAGCTATTCTTGCCGCCAAAAACAAAGACGTCTACGAACTTTACAATATTATTCAGTTCCTTTTTCAATGTGTCGCAATTTTATATGTTGCCTGAAATACTCTACTTTGTGATGACATGTCAAGACGTTGAAATTAACTACAAATATGCATGTCCAGCTGCAAAACGATCGATCAACTGAGATATTCTCACATCAATTGCTGGAAATTGGGAACGGAAAGGTGCCGGTTGATATGACATCAGGGCGAATTTCATTGCCTCATAACTTCTGCAATTTAGTGACGTCAAAAGAAGAATTGATTGAAAAAGTATTTCCCAATGTTCAAATCAATTATAAAAATCACGATTGGCTGAGTGACGAGCTATTCTTGCCCCCAAGAACAAAAAGGTCTACGAACTTATTCAGTTCCTTTTTTAATGTTTCGCAATTTTATATGTTTTCGTTATAACTTTCTTTCTTCTTTTTCAGTGCAATCGATCTGCTTTAGTTAATCAAAATGCCGAGGAAGCAGCAGAGCAACGTGCAGCCAGACTTGAGGATGTACGGTTGCGAGCACGGCGATTGCGTTCTGCAGCTTCAGATCTGTTTCGTTCTCAACAGAATGAACGCGACAGGCTGAGAGTGGCTGAAAGACGTCAAAAATATTGTTTACCCACAAGCATTGTGAAATTAAACATATCAGAAACGTGTGCTTTCTCTTTTCTTTATTTTCCATTTAACCAGACTGAGCCACACAACGCGTGGCCGGGTACATTTTAACAATTGAATGATCCGATAAATCACAACGATACTTATTCAGGAAAACTAGCCAAGAAAAATCATCCGCAAAACCATTAATATGTGTTCAAGATGAGTTTAAATGGACCAATCAAGTGTTAATTCTAATACCCCATCCTGTTAAGCCTAGATATTGAAGAATATAGGAAAAGTTGGTTGCTTGATGACTACAATAGAATAATTGATATTGTAGTAAAGGCTGACTAATTGATATAAAAATAACTGAGTAATTTGTGTGTATCATTTTATTTCAACCAGGCAAGGGTTGAACCAGGCAAGGGTAAAGAACACAATTTATATTAAAATTTACGAAAAAAATAACATATTTTCTATTCAAATGAATAAGGAAGTTCTGAAAAAAACTTAAAAATATTTTTAACGAATTTTCTCAAATATATGGTTGTATTTGATATCCCCCCTTTTAACAGCTAACGAAAAGGTCTCTCGAGACCGCGGTAAATCTTTCTTCTAACATTTATAGGCCGCATGTGACACTTAGCGAAAGACGATTGGCAACCCCTGATCGGATTACTTAGCTAGTTAAGCCGAGGGGTCGACTTTCGCTTGATTTGCGATCAAGTTCAGGGAGGTTAAATCTTTCAACCGTAATTGAACACACAATTATTTTTTCTACTTGATATATTAACCAATGAAGAAAAAATATGTTTTCTTCAAGATCTCGAGTTTCATAAGTTGACTGCGATACGATTCAAAGATTTGACTTTTTATTAAAAAAAATTTTTTTTGGAAAAAGTATTAAAATGTTTACAGAATATAATTGCGTCTAAAAATATTGTAAATCATGTGCAGTACATCTTACGGGTGTATTGCCATTTGGCAATTTTTCCAACCAACTATAAAAATGTTTAAGAGACCTGAAGTGAAATCTAGACTGTAATTCTTTTTTTCATAAAGTAGGTGCCAACGGGAACGAAACATGCAACACCCGGGCAGAAAAATGGGCGTTTTACCAAATTATTTTCTCGTATTCAACGAAAACCAACTCATAAAAATGTCATTATTATCATCATTGTATTATACCTTTGTTGTGTACAGACAACCTGGTGGATTTATAGTCATATGGCAATTTCTCTTCTAACAACAAAGTAGAAATATACCATATTAAACAGACCGTAAGAGAAAATCAGACTTGAAAATATTAAAAAAAAATTCAACACACGGAAATCAAAACCACACCCAGGCGTGTTATTTACCAGATCACTAACTCATCGACATTATAATAAAATTTCACAGTAATGTATTATAAGACAAAAATACTCGTATATTTATGTTAGAGTTGATAATTCATCTTCTTAGTAATTCTCTCATTTCTGCGAATCTATCCATCATATAGGTGCTCGACCTCTGCTCTTTTTGGCATTCACACCTCCCGCAAGATCAAAACTGTCATTTCACCCTCGCTTTATGTGTCAAAAACATCGAAGAATTCTTTTTACACGGCACAGAGATTACACGACACGACGTGTCTCAACCACAATTTAATAATAGATTGATTAGTTCTAATGGTATTTCGTGGAATCATAAAAACCAGCTTTAATACCACACCTCAGAGACATAACTTTTTGCCCATCGCACATCTTGAGTATCCAAGTCTACGCATGATTTAAAAACCTAGGATTTTAACAACCGAGTTTTAGTTTTTCTTTGGATTCTTCGATTTCTTTAAATCGATTTTAGACGACTTATCGCTCCCTTGGGTAAATGGACTCTGCTTCGTATCGTAGGCCTGCTAGTGATCAAGAAGCCCAGGAAAAGAAACTTATGTTCCAAGTTCTGCAGCTCATTATTTCTTGTTCTCGTGTTTGAAGATCAGTGAACGTGAATTTAATCTCACTCCTTTAGACATGCAAGCCGAGTATCTCAGTTATTTTCTGTGGTACTATATATGTCTGCGAGTTCCCTTACACTGGATTTCTGCAGCGTGTTTCAGCTCCTTTGATACTTTTTCCATGACTACGTTTCACTTCCACACATCAAAGTTGGTACTAGTATACTGTTGCGAACTATCATCTTAGCTGATTTTGATACTGTGTGGTTTGAGTATATAAATTTTAGTGCCTCATTGATTTTGTTTCCTATCGCTACACACCGTTCGTAATCTGTTGTAACTCTTCTATCATCTGAGAATATACTACTTAAATAGCAGAATTCATTAACTCGCACTAATCCTTCATTACTTACCCATATATAGCATTTACTTTTCCTTTACTTTATTTTAAACAATATACTATAACATATAATAAAATATATTTAGGTGACTTGTAATAAAGTATTTTTTTTTTGTAAAGAAACAAATTAATTTAATGAAAATTTAAGATAATCCTTCAGTGCGAGTAGCATAATTATTTAGTTTAAAAGATATTAAATTTAGATGAGAATACGTCTACAGCCTCCGCATATTCATTCCCTAACTTGTGTAATATGTTGATAATTGAGTTGTGGTAATAAGTTCTGATTAGATTTATTTTGAAAAGTTTATTTTGCCTTGTATTTCTAGCTGTTATGAGGATTGAGATTAAACATATAATTCTAGGACAGTTTATTTCATTATTTATTATTTTAAATGAAAAAAAATAAATCATCTTCTTTGATTGTTACATCAGACAATTGCAAAAATTTTATTTCAGATTGTAAATATTCATAGTTAAGTTTTTCTAAAGGAATAAAAAGTTTCAAACTGGCATACTTAGAAGTTGATGCTAAACTTTTCAATGAATTGATTATAATAGTTATAATAAGGAAACTTTATTGAAGAGTTATATTTCAGTTGACTCCTCACAAGGGTGGAATGAAGGATATTTGAGGTGAATGTGTTTTGATATTTTTAGGAAATTCTAAATGAGATTTTCAACATCTGTAATATTTTTTTAATGATTGATTAAATCTTACTTAAAAAAGTTTTTCATCAAAAGTTACCTGGTAATGTTCTATTGAGAGAAAAGCGCTATTAAATTTTTGTCAAAAATAACCTTTCGTTATTCTTTTTATCTACATATACAAACCATCGTAATGCTCTTTTTTTCATCTCAATAACAACAACCAATTAATCCGTGCATTAATTTTTCTAATATATTCATTCCACTTTTTTTTCATATATTGACACAACATAAGTGTTCTTTAGTTTTTTTCTTATTTATGTCCTTCTGAAAAAACGTTTTGTGTATTGTCAATTTTTACTACTTTTGATACGATGTGGTTGTTTGATACAACCTTAAGTGTTATGTTTATCATGTTCTCTGTCACCACCATTATTTCATTATCATTTTCAACTCACCCATCTTACGTCAAAGTACGGCCCAGATAAAACACACCATCTAATTAATTACAATTTTTTTAATATTCTATGCAAACCTATTATTAACGACTACATTTAAAATACGGGTATTATAAATATAGTGGTTGCCGTATTGAGTTGTCTAAAATATCAGCGTTGTAATCTTAACGTGTTCCTCGCGGAAAGCACAAACGCCTGTGATCTGATCTGTAGCATTCCTTTGTGTATTTTACGTAATGTTTAGTTTTTCTCCTTTATTTAATGAGTCTCCTTAAGAGTAATGATTATTATTTATTATCAGAAAATTACTTGAATGTCATGTTTACTTGGTGGTGTAATCAAGTATCAGTGGTTCTAAATAAAATACGCGTTAAAACTTAGAAATTAAAAAACGCCGAAATTGTGCCGCGCACAGGATTCGTGGAATTTGATTTTTAACGCGGTGTACAGGTTAAGACAATGTCAAAAAACATTACGAAATATGGTAAGCACGCAAGAAACACTCGTTCAGCCACTCACACTCGCAACTACAACGTGAATACGTGTTCGGCCCGCTCAGAAACCCATATTTACGTCCGCAACGTAAACATGCTTGCGGCGACCAGTATATAAACCAACAAGCGCATCGCGCGTATCTCTCACATGCCAATTTGGAATTAACCTATTTATGCTGTCATCTGTATCTTTCCAAAATTTGACATTGTTCTGAAAATTAAGATTTTAATGGCCGTAATTGAATTAAACTTAACACTGCTTCAGCTCCGAATATTTAAAACTAGTGGGAATCAACCGTGAAAATCCTTAAACATATGTAAGGGGCCGTTCACATTTAGGCTCATCGTAAAGATGATTGCGTCTCAAATCAGACTTAAAATGATTATACTTAGAAAGTTTCAAGGCGCATTTTTTTAGTATTAATTGCTCAATTTATATCAGCACAGGCTTTATTATAGTTTGCTCGAGTTTTGATATCGTAATCAGCATTTCTTCTAACGATTCTCACTTCCATTAATTAATCCGCCTGTCTGGAGTGAGGGATGGAACAAAGTTTTAATTGTTGTATTCAATCTTCATTGTATTATACAACATGACTGAATGTATGAAGGAATAATAATTTTATACGTGAAACCTCTAGTTAAAAGACGGATAATACGTGTATTTTGTGATATTTCAATTTTTATGATTTTTTGTGTTATTTTCTACACATGTATTGCACTTTTGTTATATCCAACACAACCTGGTGGGCTCATCGCAATGTGGCAATCTATTTCAACAAACCAAAAAGATGTTAGAGAAGGTCTTTAGTAAAAAATAAACTGGAATTCTTATGTGAAAAACTAAAAACTTGGCCACGGAGGTTGTCGAGGTTCATGGGTATTTATTTCAGAATACAACGCTTGATCAAATTACAATAGAATTTTCCATTTGAAAAAATATTTGAAATTTTTTAAAAAGTGTCACTTAAATAAGCTTCCCAACGAGCCCAGTCCTTTAAAATGTCCTTTCTCTTTGTTGACTACCTTCGTAACTTAGTTGGTAAGACTTGACTTCCACCTGAGGGTATCGGGTTAAATTACCAAAAGTATCATATACAAAAAAACAAAGGGTTTCAGGCTAGTAAAATTGTTTGTTTGGTAATAATAGTTACACGCGCTATTCGTGTGCTGGAAGTATAGTTTCTTTACAATTGGAATAGAATTATCAATACGTGGGATGATGAACCACAACTGTTGTGCATATTAGAGCGGTTCTTAATCCTAAAACCCGATTAATAGAGCTGAAGACAAAATTGCGCCCACGCTTTTATATATGTCAAATTAATCAATCACGATGAGTATGAAATAGTGAATTGTGTTTTTAACTGAGTGTAATTCAAGGTACTTTTGAAGAGTATCATTTACAACTACTTTTAATATATGCATGCCTCATCTCAAAAATCAAAGCTAAAAGTAAAATGAGCAGTGCTACATAACGGCTATTTTTACGACGAAAAAAAGCTACGTATTTCTAACAATATTGGTATGTATACTATATGTTAGTATAATTTACAATCACTGTTCTAAAAGATTCATCGAAAATGTCACATTTTTTCATCTAAAATAATGATATAATATATGAATGGTTGAATTAAAATAGGTACTAAGTACCAAAAAAAATTTTTTGTTGGTACTTAGTGCCTATTTTAATTTCCCCATTCATATATATCTTAAGGTTTATATATTTTTGGAGTATAGCTTTAATTCCAAACTAGAATGGGGAAATTGAATAATGTAAAGGTTTGAATAGCATGCTACTCAAAAAAAGTAGTAGGGGGGCCACTTTACAGTTAATCTAACAACAAAGCACTTATAGTTTATTTTTTAACACAGCTGATCGTTAAAATTCTTGTTATAACATATATATTTTGGCTTTATTTTTGTCTAATTTATTTTCATTATTTTACTTTTCATGGTTAAATCTTGTATATCTGGCGGATGTATTGCTTTAAAGCATTTTTTCCAACCAACTAACTCATCAGACAAAAATAATGAATATATTTAAATTTACGCAAAAACAGCAAACAAATAGCGAATGTCAATCAATAATGCTAGAATTAAAGAAGATAAATTCGTTCAAGGATAATATTATAAAAATGAGATTCTTAATAATCTTTCTTGCTTGATCGTTTTTTGACGAAGTCGTGGGTTTATTTTTTTCACGTGTTTTCTGTTTATTATATCGGTGTATCGAAATAAACACCTGATTATTTGAAGTTCATGGTTAGTACGGTAATGGACCAAATTGTGATTCTGTTTAACTGATGATTACGCAAATAGATACAAACAATTACAGTAATGCTGAGGTGACAGCCATTCATTATAGGTAGTCGTGTTAGAGGTGATCAAGAAGGTTAAAATATTATACTTTTACTGTGCAAGAGGTGACTAAGAAGGTTAAAATATTATACTTTTACTGTGTTTATTAAAAAAATTATTAGTTTTAAATCGCTGTTTGCAACAAACCAACGAGGATTCGCTTCTCGTGGCAGATGGGAGCACTTTGTGACTGTTTTTTTAAATATAATCACAATCATGATTGCAATTTACGGTAACTAAATAGTTTGATTCGATGTCCAATAATATGATACAATTTAAATTATTCTAATAAATTATCTTTTCAGTTAAATATATAGGCTAAGAGCCTTCAGTTAAGAAGTTCATAAAACGAACTTTTCTTTTGAATTAACATTTTGTTTACGATACAGGCTTCTTAGAATCTTTTTAAAGTATTTTGTCATTTTATCAAAAAAATAAATAAAAGTCGGTGTCCATGATTTAACAATAAGTAATTCACATTCATGCTAATCAAGTTCGTTTCCTGGTGGATTCACTTTATGACTGGTTTTACTCTTAGACCGTTTCATACCTGAATGTATATTTTTATGCAGCTTATATGCTGCTTTTCATAAATTTTATAGACCTGTTAAGCCATACAAAAATAGTGCTATATAAAACTGTGTGTAGTGAAAGGATGCAACAGATTAAACATGCAGGCTCGTCTTGGAACTTGGATCTCCTTGCCATTGAAACTTTGGGTTTTATTTGTTTAACCTGTGTGCTTCCTGAAGTGCACCAGCTTGCAAACTATAAACTAACACATTCACACACGTCTTCTAGCCATAGAGTGGCTGACAATCATACTCGATCATTAGAGATGACCTACCGTATTGTATCATATCGTACTAATAAAAGCAAAATAGCTTACCAAAATAGTTATCAATTCGCATTTAATTTACTATTGGGAGCAACACCCGTTGGTATTTTGTTATACTAATAAAAAATAATATTACTTACAAATATGTTTGCCAATATTTTAATGTGGCCATTTTGATCGGTCTCGACAAAGTAAAATAAACAGTATTTTGAAATACTCGTACATTTCTATATTTAGACCGATATGGGTTTGAATAAACCTGAAACAATAGTAAATCAAACAATTCTGTGACGCAAATAAAACAAATCTTAAAATACAGCAAAATGTATTCAAGTACCTATTCACTATTTGAGAACTTGGAAAAAAATGTACATTTTTCTCTTGAAATATTTTACCGGATGTTTATATATATTTGCGAAACTATTAAAATATGCCGTGTTGTGTCACTTGTCTTTAACCGCAGCATTCCCTCTTCCATTAGTCACATTTAGAATCTGAATTATTTAGCGATTTTGATAGAAATTTTAATGTTTGGATGGTGTGATGAAATGCTTTCACTTTTCTACGTCTCATCAGATTGCTGAAGAGATCAAGAATCCGTGGCCTGGTGGTAAGACAGTTGTCTGCCGATCCGGAGGTTGCGGGTTCGATCCCCGCTGGAACCCAGATTTTTTTAAATAGGATTCCAGTCTGGTTAACACTTAGAGCATATAAAAACATCTTTCTGGTCGGTTGGAAGAGATTGCCATATTGCAATAAACTAGCCAGGTTAAAAAAAAAAAAGAGTCATACATTGCATGCTATGGAGTTTCATAAAGATGTCAGCGATTCATAAAGTTTCTTCTTCGTAATATTATATATGATTTTCTTACTTCTTTTATCCTTCGTTTATTAGTGGATTTTTGTTTTTAGGTACAAAAACGTTTTTTTCAAATGTATTACAAAACTACGGAAGTGAATTATAGTACATTCTTTTATATTTTCTTTCTCAAGAGCAGTTTCTCTTCTCAAGAGCAGTTTCTACCATATAAATTTTAAAAATATATACGCAATGTTTCATCAAAAAGAATATATTGTTATTAGTTGAATGAATGCGTTTAAAATTTGATAAAATCGAATAAATGTCAGTTGACCCAACTTGCAACAATATTTTTTTCTTGTCATTTTTTAAATATACCTGTTGTAAGTTGGTTTAAAAATAAGCTATATACGTCATTTATTAAATGTAACTCGGTGATTTCAATGTTTTTGAATTGAAAAGAATTAATAATACCCACAATAATTTATTTAGTATTTGAATTGAATAATGGATGTTCGAATTTGCCAATAACATATACGAGTAGCATTTGCAAATAACATTTTGTTCTTAATAACATTGGGGGAAGTTGACGCAGATTGAACAAGGAATTTATAATTATAAATAATAATAAAATAATTTTTAAAACATTTATTGGTTGGCATTTATTGTAATATAATTTTTAAAAGTTTCCCTTTCGCTTATTATTTTCAAATTGCTATTAATTTTAAATCTCAAGTCTTCCCTTCCTTTCTCATTGTGCCCATAATTCTATCTGCCTTTTCTTCTTCTTCTTAGGTTTTTTATTTTTGCTAGTTTTCTCTTTTATTACAAAACCATATTTTTTCAAATTGCTATTAATTTTAAATCTCAACTCTTCCCTTCCTTTCTCATTGTGCCCATAATTCTATCTGCCTTTTCTTCTTCTTCTAAGGTTTTTATCTTTGCTAGTTTTCTCTTTTATTACAAAATTATTATCTTTTCAAATTGCTATTAATTTTAAATCTCAACTCTTCCCTTCCTTTCTCATTGTGCCCATAATTCTGTCTGCCTTTTCTTCTTCTTCTTAGGTTTTTTATCTTTGCTAGTTTTCTCTTTTATTACAAAATTATTATTTTTTCAAATTGTTCAAGTGCAGTTTGTTCCATTTACGTTTGTGTCGCCTTTTGCTCGGCTCTGGTGTTCTTGGCCGGGTTTTCGATGGTAGTAGGGTCTCTTTGGAGCCCGGCAGGCCTATAGCCTTCGGCATGGTCTAATGACTTTGCATTACTCAAACCTACACTACACTCAGCTCATACCTTCAGCTCTCTCAGAGGGTATCAGCTCACCCAAACTCAGCTCATACCCTCAGCCCTCTCAGAGGGTATCAGCTCACCCAAACTCGGCTCATACCCTCAACCCTCTCAGAGGGTATCAGCGCCACCAAACTCGGCTCATATCCTCAGCCCTCTCAGAGGGTATCAGCGCCACCAAACTCGGCTCATACCCTCAGTTCTCTCAGAGGGTATCAGTTCAAACACACAGCTCATACCCTCAGCCCTCTCAGAGGGTATCAGCTTATACACTAAACTCAGCTCATGCACTCAGCTCATACGCCCAGCCCAAACTCAGCCCACTCAAACCCGGCCCAGCGCAAACTCGGCTCATATCCTCGGCCCTCTCAGCTCATACGCTTCAACTCAAACTCGGCTCGGCCAGACGCAGTTCATTTGTCTCTCAAACATAATTCATTTGTCTCCCAAGCGCAGTTCATTTGTCTCTCAAACGCAGTTCATTTGTCTCTCAAACGCAGTTCATTTGTCTCTCAAACGCAATTCATTTGTCTCCCAAGCGCAGTTCATTTGTCTCTCAAACGCCGTTCATTTGTCTCTCAAACGCAGTTCATTTGTCTCTCAAACGCAGTTCATTTGTCTCTCAGCCCACAGTCCATTTATCACTCAGCCCACAATCCATTTGTCTCTCAGCCCACAGTCCATTTGCCTCTCAGCCCACAGTTCATTTATCTCTCAGCGCCTTTGGTTCCTGTGGACTAAATCCCATCTCCACACCCTTCAAACCCGCTCAAAATAGCCTCCACTATCCTCCCCTCCTCAAATCGGAGAGCTCGTCCTGATAAAGGAGGACAACCAGAAGGCCGGCTCCGAGGCTGGCCCGGTTCCCGTTGGAGGTTTTCCCGGCACCCCAGGATGTTCACGCCGAAGCGTGACGGGAAATATCGTCCCGATGTTGGGCCGCTCCTGTTGTCGCTGCCGACTCCCGTCATGTTGGGCCGCCCTGTCCTCGCGGACGGCCCAGTCACGATGTGGTATTATTCCCGCAAATTCGTTTAATATTATTCGCAACTATCCTAAATTATAGTATTGTCGCAGTATAACGGTTTTAACTCGACGAACATATTCCGGTCGTCTCGTCCACTTGCGCACAGACCACGATCGAGGGGACATCTCGGACCGGGCCGGCCGCTGGCGGCCCGCTTCATCAACGACGAACCAGTGCGAATGGGTTCTCAACCACTTAACAACCAATACGCTTCATCACCAGAAGAACCAGACGAATAAATCACCAACCGCTGTGACGCTCCAGGAGTTCTGGAAGATCAGCCGATACCTCCGACTCCCGTCATCAGCACCCGTGAGTACAATTCCTTTATCTCCATCTGAAAGTTTGGCTTTCGCCAGACTACCTTCTCTATCGAGACTTTATTCAGGCAGAATGAACCCAATTTGCTACGAGAGCATTGCTAAGGTCTAATCGTATCATGTTTCATCAGAAGTGCATGTGGTTTATTGGAAACTAAAAATATGGGGGAAATTTAAGCATTGCACTTGTTTATTTTTTTCATTCATATAGTGATCCTTACCAATCTGAATTGGCAATGCGGGTATTTTGAAAACCTTTATTGGAAGACTACACGTCTTCGTTTCCGTTAATCAAGTCTTTGAGTTTTGAACAACTGGAGTAGGCCTGAAACTTGTAGTTCTTTATCGCATGTGTTAGAAACATTACCGTACGTGAAGAGATAACACTACTCGCACATATCTACGTCACTCGCACACGTCTAACAATACTCGCACATGTCTTAAAACTAGGACATGGAAACCATCATTGCTCTCCTAACAAAACTTCATCGTACTGCCTAAAAATAACCTCTAGATAGGATGTGAAAACATGTGTCGCGAGCATTAATGAAACAACAAAATAATTTATTATTATATATTCTGATATGGAGTCTAAAAAGTTAAAGTTAGACCTTTCGAAAAGTTACAGTTTTGCTGAACAATTTTTATAATGTTACTGATCTTTGATTCTTTTCTGAATGTAACTCTCGAAACAACAAAATCTATAGAAAAAATGACTATCTTAGGTAAGACCGTACAACATTGCACCGTTTCTAAATTCTGACAACGTTTAATTTTATTTCAAGGTTTTTATTTTAAATGCTCAGTAAAATAAACGCCTTTCTTAATTATATCTTAATAAGAAGATTTGAAATGAAAAATATGAATTAACAAAATGAAAATAATTGAGTAGGTTATTGTGCTTAGTAATCAAATGAACTCTTCATTAAATGAAGGGTTCCGATTATAATCAACATCCACTTTCTGTTTAACAACAGTCAGAGAAGAAAGATAAATTGCAAAATAATTTTTGGATTCGGATAAATATTTTTGAATATCATTATGGAAACTCGAACCATTTTCAGTATAAAAGATCTCTTGATAATAGAAATAATACGAAAGGTGATTTGTTTGTAGAAACAATGAGAAAATAATACTCGTTTTAATTCAGCACTGAAATAAAAGGACCCATTTCTCGCCAGGATCAAACTTGGTTTTCTTTTTCAAGTAATTAATATTTTTTCTGGGTCATATTTTATTCGATTATATTAAGTTCATATTTTGAAATAGCCTCTTTAAAATATTTTTAATTAGATATGAATAACGTGTATATTTTTTTATGTAAATCGTCGTTTTTTGAAAACCGGTGATGGATAAAGTATGAAATGGTTTACTTTCATGAACAAAACACACAATTACAAATATTATCATTTTCAACCGTAAAAATACCAGGATAGACTACTTGTCTTTTTTTCGCAGCACCCCTTCTCAATTTGGTAATATTTAGTACTCGACATTACACCATTCAGCTTCATACCAGTTTCCCTAAATAAAAATTCAAACGTTTTAGTTCAGTTCAGATCGATCTCTCGACTCCACCACCAACGTTGATATGTATGACAAAATAAGTCTCCATCTAGCGTGATCTACACTAGAGTATCTAAATCCTCTTTAAGTTTTGTAAGCAAGGCGTTACGTAGTGCTGACAAAGGAACTACCCACAGGAACTCCTCTTCCGGTGGCAGCACACCTGAGTGAAAGATATAGTTGCGATGATGGATTCAAAATCCGACGTAACGGGAGAAGGAAAATGACTTGCACAAAATCAATATATGTACTCATAAAGCGGCTTAAAGCCTGGAGTTCGAATGCTGGAGAACTTTGAATGCAGTAAAACAACTACCCTTTAACGCTGCACCGGAGTAGTCAATCGGTCCGAAGATGAACCGATGTAATGCTGAGGGGAGATCCCTTCGGAAGTTATTGAATCGATTATTATCGCAGTGGTACAAACTGTGATCTGCAGAATGATCCTGATGACCGCAAAAGTTACGACATACCAAACGTCTTAATGGGTTGATAATTGAGACAAATACAATATAGGATTTAGGAAAATAATTTTTGACGACTCACGAAAGAACTCTTAAAAATTGAAAGCTGCCCAAGACAAATCTAGGTAAACAAGTTGACCTGTAATGAAGTACATTAACTTAGATAGCGAAAGACTCAGTCACTTGGCAGAGATTAAGAAATAAATAAAAAGAGAAAAAAATAAAACCTTGTCAGGGAATGAAATCTACTGGATATCAAACTTGAGAATTTGGTCAACCTAGAAAGACATTGAAAATTAAACTATCGGTACCAAAAATTACAATTTCAACATAAACAAGTGCCAATAATTATTGTTTGTTTATCAAATAAATAAAGATATTTTTAGGTTATTGCGTAGCAAAAATTTTAACATGTTTTTAACATAATTCACCTCTGTTAAATATCAAAATTTCTATTCAGTTATTGTTTAAATTCAAAAATGTTTTTCCACTTAACAGAACTCAATTGAAGACTTAAAATTAACAACTCGGAGAACACAAATTAAATGAAACGTATTGAAAGCGGACGAATGAAACCAGTTAAAGTACCCCCCAATAACAATAATTATTTTACGAGAAACCTCACAAATGCAACTTAATTTAATTACACTCAATTGTGGGACTTAATTTTCTAGGAAAAATAATGAAGAATGTTGCTGGTTTGAGCTAAAAAAAGCTAAATATTTTTACGTAATCATTACGTAAAAATTCTTCGTGGAAAAAATTGGATTTTTATATGTTTCAAAAAATATTTTTTGAAGAAATATATTTCAGAAAAGGAGTTCTCAGAAATTATGAACTTAACTCAGGATGAGTGCCGTAACATTTATATGAAAATTAGTTGAATTGTTAATATATGAAGTTTATTATATTCTTAACCGACAGTTATAAAAACTACACTTGTATATTGAGCTTCATCATATTTAGTAGTTTATATACGTTACTATCATAAATTCATAAGCATGAAATTCAAATACCCTACTATTACAATTAACTATGATGTATTCCAGTGGAATCATGACCCTCAAAATTGATAGTATGAACCGACTGTTAGCATTCGAAATGTGGATGCACCGGAGAATGCTACGGATACCCTGGACGGATATGGTTAGCAAGACAAGGGTTCCTCAAGGAGCCAAAGTTGAATAAGAGTTGCTGACTAATATTAACATCCGAAAGGTGTCCTATTTGGGTCATGTACTTAGAGGAGCAAAGTAAAAATTACTGCACCTGATCATCCAAGGCAAAAAAGAGGGTCAAAGAGGTGTTGACAGGAGGCAAATCTGACTTCGCAATATACGTGATTGGACTGGTATAAGGAGGGTTGGGGATCTTTTTTGAGCTGCCGGGGACAAAGATACCTACTCTCAGGTGATATTCAACGTTGGGGGGACCTGACATGACACTGAGAAGAAGACATTCCAGTTAATGATGATATGGCGATGTTGACCTTCAAAGTCTAGTTACAACGATGCCTGTCTTATAACCTTTGAGTTGCGGGTTCGATTTTCGTTCAACTCCATAATTTAAAAAAAAAATTAGTACATATTTACATAATTCTTTTTTAACATTCTGATTGAATGAAAAATATTGCCATATGGTAATAAGCCCTTTAGATTGTACTATATACAATGTTAGCATAATGCAATACAGTATATTATTTAATAATAATATAATTAAATAAACTATTTATTTAGCGATGTTTCGAAGTAAAAAGATACCTTTGAAAATTAAGACAAGTTACTTATTTGTTGAACGCTTATTCATAACATTGGTTGCTCCAAGAAAGCTCAAAGTTTTTTACGTAATGCAGTCGCTAAGATTCAGAAAATCAATTATTTAAATTTTCTTTGTTTATGGTTTTGACGATTCATTTTGATGTCGTTGGATATTAAAAACCTCCACAAAAAATAACCAGTGCCGTGGTCTAGTGACATGCTTGCTTAACACCTAGGCGCCCTAAATTAGGTCCCTAGATAGGTTGAACTTGTAGGCCTTTTTTCAGTATAATTCGTTATATTGACTTGTATTATTTTTTAGAATTCTTGCAATGCTATTGGAATAAAATGTGTTTCTAAATAGAGCGGTATAATTTGTTTTGAGCGAAAGGTAGGGATTTACACTATTGAATAGAGAAAAAAATGTAGCATCCAAAAAACAAAAGTAAAAAATAGAATAATAAAAACAGAACTTAAAAAAAATATATAGGTTAAACAAGGACGCCTGTGGCCTGGAGCGATAAATGGAGATTGAAAAAAAAACATGTTGAAAAATCGGTTAAAGCACGCTACGTCACTAAAGGGAAATGTGATGTTTTAATTCGGTTTTTGGAACACGTCAATGATGGTACGAGTTTTAAAATAACTGGACGCTGGTTCCAAAGTCTGTCATCATGGACAGTAAAATATGACGTAAAAATGAAAAGCCAAAGTCAATATCTGCTGGAACGTAGCGCAAACCCATGATCGGAAAGTTGTATGACATTTTCGACGAGATATGAGGGGGTGATGGAACAGTTAAGCATGATATTATATAAAAGTGATAATACGTTAGCATATCGATGGTTTCTCATATGTTATTAGTTGAGGGGTATACAAGGTTTGATATAGTTGTACTTTCTTAGGTTGAATATTTTATATTTATGGATGTCTAAATTAATATTAAAAATATTAAAAATACAAATCCAGTTTCAGTTAAACTCTTCTTGGTCTCTTAACAGTTTTTAATAAATTAAAGATTATAGATAAGATTTAAATGTTCATCGTTTTCTTCATTGTGATGAAGATACAGTTGTATAGTACAACAGCATCCGAAAAACGATGTACCAGGGCAGGGGAAGGCAAAGACGCTTAACCTTTTTTATCCGGGTAGATATTATTGAATTCATCTGATCGCTTAATCCTGGTTTAAATTACAAGACCGTTGGATGTGTGGGCGCCATTGTATTTGGTCACAAATACTCGTAATACAATACACATTGCGTCTTCTATGCCTCCTTCTCGAGGGTGTTTGGAAGCTGTAGGCATTTTACTATCAATTGTTATTATTTCAATTTTTTATATGATAATAATTCAATATTAAAATGATCAATTTAAGAATATATAAAAAACAGAGAAATTTTCTTAAATTCGAAGTACATCCATTCCTTGATATGCGTGGTAGATGTGTTCCAAGAAAACTTGCATAAATCGTAATCGCACAAATGGAGGCTAGAAACTTATATGAAATTGGAAAAAACTCTCGAGAAATCGAAATATATTGAATTGAAGTGCAGAACTCATATAAATGTTGAATAAAGGTACCAAAAAACACATTGAATGAATCTAACAAATTGATCAAAATCAAAAAAAGGTTTCTGAAAGAATTTTATTTATTAGTGAATATATTATTTTTTTAATATACTGGTAATAAATATTTAATGTGAGAATAAAACAAAATTAAAATTGTGACTGAAAATGAGTGGATGTGTAGTTACTTCTTGTGTTGCTAGTTTACCTCTCCACCGACCTGAACTTCAGTGACAAGAAAGCTGATTGATGATGGGAGTACTTGTTGTCCAGATACATAATTGAAAACTGAAAATCCATTGTCTTTTAAAAATCATTTTTATTGACTGCGTTAAGATGAAAACGCGTAAAAAGAATGCGCGAAAACGGAGGGATAAGTGTATTCATATTATTTCGAATAAATATTTATACATAAAATATAAAGCAAATCAAAATAATTTAGTGTTTATCGTTAACTGTCTATGTGACATAGTTGGTTAGATGGATTCCTTTCAGTCTGGGGGTTGAAACCTAAATTTTAAAAAAAAAGGTTCCAGTATTGTTTTTACTTAAGACTTCTTTCAATTCTTTTAGATTGCTTAGAAGAGATTATCACATGGTAATAAACCCGCTTAGTTATACTTTACATATATAACAAAAGTGTGCTAAAACATACTACAAATATATTATAATAAAAGACTCATTGGTTTAGAAAATACGAGTATATTTCCTTTCTTTAACGTCAAAGCGATAAAAAAAATTAGTAGTGTTATTTAATATTTATTAAATGTATAAACAGTTAAGGAGGAATGTGCAATCTCGGAATATTGATAGAAAAACTGTTTAAATTTGATTGATCTATTTAAACTAAATCCACTTTATATAAAAACCTTCATTTTAGATCCATATCCATCTACTGAACGCGATCAACATTTAAACAGTACAATGTTGATACATGACACGCATGGCAACTGATCAAATGTTCACCATCCCTAGAGTAAAAACGTATTTTGCCCAAAGGCAATATGCTTATTTAGCTCACATGACATACAATGGGGTGCCGAATTCAATAAAGGCAAAGGGAGGAAAACAATTTAGGCAGTCGATCGGAGCGCGGTTGCTATTGCGACAGGAGTTTGAGTACTTGGGCTTGCAAGAGGAATGACTTGTGGAAAAGGTTTGTGTGAGCTTTTCAGTGTGGCGTTTTAATTGTTTTATGTTTATATTTTAATATATTTTAATTTTTTATGATTATGTGCGGTACATTGTGGGATGAACGTTTTTGGTCTGTCTGGAGTGATGAAGTGTGAGGAGTTTGATTTCGCGTGATGTATACGTATGTACTCGTAATTTAGTGTCAATGTTTGTCAGGTTGATGAGAATGTGCAACAGGGTTTCAGATAATCAAAAATCGAAAAGAAGCATCGATTTATTTTTTCATGCCATATGTCCTCAGTGAGATACAGGCAAAAGCCTAGTGATACAGGCAAAAGCCAAAAGCAAAAGCTTACTGGGGATACGACAAATGAAAGGCAATAAACCCAGATCCATTAAAATATGTGTCCAAATAAAATTACCTGTTGTTTTTTCACAAATTATGTATATGTATTTCTTGTCATGTGTAAAATAAATAAATAAAAATAAATATGAGTCTATAATTCAAACCCTTCTTTTAGTTCATTTTGCATTACTTATTAGCATCTTAAAATATCCAGCATTCTTGATTTAACCAGTATAGTTTTGAAACACTATTATAAAATGGAACATGACAAGAATACAGAACAAGATAATGATGACCTACGTGGTCTAGTTGGTAAAACCTTTGTCTTAAAATTCAGGGGTTGCAGATGCAATTCATCCTGTTGGTACCCATTTGTTTTAATAAAGAGTTTCAGTCAAATTTTCACTACACGCCTCGTAAATATTGGAAAAGATTAGCATCCA
Source organism: Odontocerum albicorne (assembly GCA_949825065.1). NCBI lineage: Eukaryota > Metazoa > Arthropoda > Insecta > Trichoptera > Odontoceridae > Odontocerum > Odontocerum albicorne. Next base: position 35,038,627 of record OX463845.1, on the reverse strand, counting down.
GCAACTAGCCCGCCAAGTTATACTGTAAACAACGAAAGATTAGCATCCAGCAACTAGCCCGCCAGGTTATACTGTAAACAACGAAAAATTAGCATCCAGCAACTAACCCGCCAGGTTATACTGTAAACAACGAAAGATTAGCATCCAGCAACTAACCCGCCAGGTTATACTGTAAACAACGAAAGATTAGCATCCAGCAACTAACCCGACAGGTTATACTGTAAAGAACGAAATATTAGCATCCAGCAACTAACCCGACAGGTTATACTGTAAACAACGAAAGATTAGTATCCAGCAACTAGCCCGTCAGGTTATACTGTAAACAACGAAAGCGTTATAAAGTTATATACAATTATTACCCATTACTTGTCCCTACGATTCATATTATATTTTGTATATACGAGGTGTATCCAGAAAGTAAGTGTACTGAGGCTCTCACGACCGGATGGATTTTATTTTCGACACGTTGGCTACACTTCCGTGCAGCCTGACCCTCCCCCTCCACAACGAGACCGGTTCAAGGTCAGTACGTTGAAAAGTGTTGACGCGACCACTGTTTGTGAAATTTGTGAAAAATGTCAACCCAATCCCTCGCCAAGTGCGAAATTTTGTAAAAAGGCAAGAGTTTTTGAGGAGCAAACCTCATGGAGATGAATTTCTCCGCTCCATCGTTACTGGAGATGAAACTTGGGTTACACACTATACGTCTGAAACCAAAAGGCAGTCTCAACAGTGGCGTCACACCTCTTCACCCTCCGCTAAAAAGTTCAAAACCACAATTTCAGCCAAGAAAATCATGGCATCCGTGTTTTGGGACTGTCAAGGCATAATTTTAATTGAATATATGCCTCAAGGGGAGACCATCAACTCTGCAAGATACTGTGAGACCCTAAAAAAATTGCGGAGGGCGATTCAGAACAAGAGGAGAGGCATGCTGACAAAGGGAGTCTGTCTGCTGCATGACAATGCCAGACCACACAGGGCCAACGCCACGAAGGAACTGCTCGCCTCGTTTAAATGGGATGTCCTGAACCATCCCGCGCATTCCCCTGACCTAGCACCTTCAGATTACTATCTCTTTACCTCCCTGAAGCTGTATATGGGTGGGAAAAGGTTTTCAACTGACGAGGATCTAAAGGAGGAGGTGGAGAAGTGGACGGAGGGGTTGGCGGGAAACTACTTCGAAGAAGGCATCAAAAAGTTGATACCCCGCTTCACCACCTGCATTGAGAGGAATGGCGACTATGTCGAAAAATAGCTTACATATGAACTACGGTAACCACGTAATTTTTTTGTTTAAATAAAAAAAATTGTAACCCACAAAAATTCAGTACACTTAATTTTTGGATATGCCTCGTACGTGCATGTTAAGATATCACTCCCTAAGTTTAAGAGAAATTCGAAACACAATTCCAAATTTGAACTTTGAACGAATTCTTATGCATTAGTTCTACCGTTATTATTTAGACATAAGTCATTAAGTTTTATTTTGCCTTGGTATGTATTAAAACTGCTATGCTGGATGGTTGGAAGAAATTATGGTTTATCAATCAGTTTGCCGGATGACCCATTTATAAAAATGTTAACAAAAGGATAAATAATTATCCATACCTGTATGAACGTATGCAAATGGTTTACAGATAAATAGCAAATCCCCTATTGACCAAAAAACTTCTATTTAATTTACATGATAACTATTTACAGTACGCGGCGGTAAGTAATACACATCGGGCTTAAGAAAGAGAAAGTCGGTCATAATTGGCTAACTTCGGCTTTGTAGAGCGTCGTCTCTGTCGCACGATGCGCTAACAGTCCACTTGACAACGACTGATAAATCGCGACGGAACACGTGTATGAATGACAGAGACGACGCTCCACAAAGCCGAAGTTAGCCGATTATGGCTGACAGTCTCCTTCTTAAACCCGATGAATATTACTTACCAACGGATACTGTAAGTCATAGTCCGTTGAGGTTATTTTCAGTACACAATCTAACAGAACAATAAAAAGCATCTTCACTCGTACAGGCGATGACTTTATTTAAGGAATTGTCGGAATTTGATATTTTCGGTGGATCGAAAAATAGATTAAAAGTTAAAATTTTTGATAAGTCTTTAAATAAAATAACGCCAATTGACAGGAAAGCACTGATTTGTTTCTAAATTATTTATTCAAATTATTATTTTATCTTTTTATATTCCCCTTTCGTTTCATACAATACAGCTTGGCGCCAATTATTGTCATGTTCAGTGAAACAGAAAGGTATTTAAAAAGCTTAAATTGAAAACCACAATAGGACCCTTTTTAAAAAAATATTGAGTACTACTGGGAATTAAACCCGCAATGTTTTGATTGGAAGACTGAAGAATCAAAACGGGATTTTTTTATCAATAAAAGTAGTGACTTTAGGAAGCAATGAAAATTCACGTTTTAATCCTTCAATGCTGTGAATGTCTTTATATTATACTTTACAGCTTATGATTCCTAGTCAAAAACTTTGAGAACGTACGAGTATATTAAAAAAAAAATAAACGTTTTTCAGAAAATTTTGTTTCTGTTCTGATTAACCTTTCCTTCCCTGTGTTGGGTATCTTCTACACGTTGCTTCTAATAACCATCAATATCTCTATAAATATAATAAATACAAGGTTAAGATTTTAGGTATTCCTCCATAATATATTTACGCATTGATTTAAAAAATAACATTAATAATAATCAGAATTTATCGACTACATAGTAGGTGTTTTGTAAAGATCGAAAACAAATTCGCATTTAAACGCTGCAAATGCCTCGTCTTGACGATAGGTGAAGAGTATGCGGGAAGCGCGACACTATATTCGCATCTCACTCTTGCATACTCCACTGAATTGCGAGGAGCTGAATTGTCTCAACGTCGCAAGCATAAGCGTAAGCGCCGGGGTATGCGACTAACGTTCCGCGCCACAGTAGCTTCTAGGCTTGCAAATAGGTTAGACGTACGCCCGTTCCGTGAGCGTTGCCAGATGGTTTTTTAATGTTTTCAGCAAATAAATCTCAATTATTATAATTTTTAACTTCAATTATAATTAATTAAGGGGATTATCTATGAATGTTCTTATTTTTCCGATTTAAAATCGCTAATTTTTGATCGCGTACTCTACCCAACACCGGAGCACGCGTTTCAATTTTAACACCGTAAGGGAAGGGTTAAAATCAACTTTGGCAAGTTTTTTAAAATTTAATAAAGTTATATATGCACAAAAAATTTCCAAAGGCTGTACTTATGTATAAATTTAAATCTTAAGTACTAATGAACATAGCCAATTTGTATTTCAAATCCATTCTCTTGTACTATCATCGAGAGGAGGGGAAGATGCAGAGACACATGACATGCATGGCTACTGATAAAATGTTCGCCCTCCCTAGAGTTAAAACATCTTTTGCCCAAAGGCAATATGCCTATTTGGCTCACATGACATACAATGGGGTGCTGAATTCAATAAAGGCAAAGGGAGGAAAACAATTTAGGCAGTCGATCGGAGCGTGGTTGTTATTGCGACAGGGGTTTAAATATTTGGGCTCGCAAGAGGAATGACTTGTAGCAAAGGTTTCTGTGAGGTCTTGAGTGTGGTGTTTTTAAAAAAATAGATATGATTATGTACGGTATATTGTGGGATGAGCGTTTTGGTCTGTCTGAAGTGATGATGTGTGAGGAGTTTGATTTCGCGTGATGTATACATATGTAATTGAGTGTCACTATTTGTCAGGTTGGTGAGAATGTGCAAAGGGGCTTTAGATAATAAAAAATCGGAAAGAAGTATCGATTTATTTTTTCATGCTATATTCCCTCAGTGAGATACAAGTGAAAGCCTAGTTTACTGGGGACACGACAAATGAAAGGTGACAAACCCAGATCCGTTAAAATTGCATGTCCAAATTAAATTACTTGTCATATGTAAAATAAATGAAATAAAATAAAATAAATAAATAAATGTATCATAAATTTGTCAAGTTATATTTTATTTAACAGTTCAATTTAAGATCTTTAAAATGAGTCCTTTGACAATGCTATAGATGACTTGTATGTATCATATATCGCTTTACAAGCCATTCATGTATTTTTATTTTTAGCCTAATCTGCCCACAAATGAAGATATATGTATTTATGTTGTATTATTCAATAATTGAAACACTGGTGATTCCATGGAAAACCTTTAAAAAGAACTAATTATCGAGTTATCTCATTTTTCAATTCATCGACGTCCGCTCGGTTCCAACGAACCAAATATGACATTGAATGGTTCCAATAGCGAGGAGATGGTTCTTTATAAAAAAACCCATTACCAAGTCGATGGAAATGAAATAATCTAATCTTTCCATTGAATTTCTCGCTTCACTTGGTCGCGTGATTTTACCAACTGTAGCGTTAAAGCAAAAATCTAGATAAATCGTCCCTGAATGGTAACACAAAATGGTAGCCATTCTGTAAGTTTTCAATGTTTAAATTTGAATTATGGTTCACAAAATTTGAAATATGTTTTGATTTTAACTGGGAAGAAAAATATAATTTTCTTTTGTTCACATTTGCCAACTTTTCTTCTACATGTAAACAATGTAAATCATATAAACTTTAAAAGATCTATGAATGAAGATCAATGCCAAAATTTAAAAAAATTAAAAAGATGCATACATGTATATAAAAAACAATGTTAATTATACAAATTTTAAAATAATACCTACATAAAAAACAATGTCAATCATATAAACTTTAAAAGATATCCACATGAAAAATAATGTCAATCATACAAACTTTAAAAGTTATCAATTATACGAACTTAAAAATCTAAAAATGTACGTAACATATGTACATGAAAATCAATGTAAAATTATACAAATATTACCATACCTTAAAACAATATCAATTATACAAACTTAAAAAGATACAAACATGAAAAACAATATCAATTATACAAACTTAAAAAGATACAAACATGAAAAACAATGTCAATTATACAAACTTCAAAAGATACAAACATGAAAAACAATATTAATTGTACAAACTTAAAAAGATACAAACATGAAAAACAATGTCAATTTATACAAGCTTTTAAAGATACAAACATGAAAAACAGTGCCAATTATACAAACTTGAAAATATATAAAAAAAATAAGCTTCAGAAGTTTCATAGTTATAACCATTAAGCAATGAACTCGAAACGCAATATGCAGTGAGAAAAAAATGTAAAAAAAGAAAGCTATCACTCAAAACATGACTGATGAGGACATTTGAGTAACTCATTTAATACATCAGTGATTTGCTAAAGCTTTTTTGTGCACCCAGTTTTTGAAACATGTTTTTATTTCAAGTTGACAACTAATAGGCCCATCGTCTAGATTGTATGGAGCAGTATTAATCGATCATCCAATGCCATGGCAAAATATTATAATGCACGCAAAAATACCATAAAAATATGTTATATGCCAACAACTAGTATTTAAAATTTTCTTTTTTAATAACAATACAAAAAACTGAAATAAACGTTTATTTAAAATATTTTTTCAAAAGGCTGATACAAAAAACAATACAAAAAACTGAAATAAACGTTTATTTAAAATATTTTTTCAAAAGGTGGGTGGCATGTTATGTCTTGCACTCCGGGGGTTGAAGGTTGGATTCCCGTTTGAACCCATTTTTTTTTTGTTATAAAAGGATTTCCAGTCTGGTTTTCACTTAAGGTCCCTTTAACATTTTTATTGTTAGTTGGAAGATATTGCTACATTTAAATAAGTTAGCTAAAAAATTCAAAACCAAAGGAGGATTCATATAAGATTGAATGCATCATAACAATTCTTCGAGTTTGTGTTTTAATTTCCAGCGGATTCTGGACTATTTACTTTGAGGTCGCTTTTTATCTGAATGAATTCATGTTCTAATCTGATTGTTATACATGTTCAAGTTGTGACATTTTTGTTCAGACATGCCGTTATCTATCCTCTATTCACACTGTCTCAAGGAACGAATGAGGTCCCCTTACAGTGTAATAAATACTCATTTTAAGAAAATTGATCATATTATGAGGAAAGAGATGTTCCCGGCTGGTATCACACCGGAGTGTGAAACGTTAGTGGTGGGATCTACAGAAGATTAAAGGCCATGGACAAAGATGAAATTTAATTTTTTTTAAATATGATTTTTGAAAAAAAAGTTGTTTTTCGAAAACTGAGATTTACTAATCGAAAAGCGCTAAATAAATTTTCGGGTACCATCGGAAATCGAACCCAAACTCCCAGGGAAGTAGCTCAGCGTCTTACTAACTAGACCACGGAGATTGTCACATTAATATTAAATGTTAAATTTACCAACTCTCTTTGTACATAACCTTATTATTTATCTGTAAAATATACCCATTATTAGTCATTTACAAAATTAATAATACGTATTTGTACGCCTACGCAAGAAATGAGGGGAAACCACCTCTGAATTCGAGTTTAAAATGACAACCGTTTTGAAACTTTTGAAAGTTCAATTTTATTTGAGTTTGTTGAATATAAGAGCCTTTTGGCATTTACAGCTCTTATGCAAATAAGTCTAAAATCGAAACTCAAAGGAGTTGCGTAAAGTGTAAATTATTAAGATAAATGTTTTGAATGAAGAGCTTTCAATGTCAAGACAACGTCTACTGTTTATAAAAGAGTCTACAAATTGAGTCATTTTTTATAGTTTTAAGTTTTCTTTAAAAATTTAGAACACTTTTTACTATTCTATATATAGTACGTATATAAATATTGGAATACTCATTCTTTTACAACATACACGTAAATAATTGTACATACATACATATTATCACGCCCTGTCCCTTGCGGGGTAGACATAGAGAACAGATCTCCGAAATTTTCGAAAAATAATTCTTCTCCTGAAGTTAGTTGATTCGACCGAATTAATAACTATTGTCTTTTTGCTGCTATATCTAATGCCTATTTAAACTTTGTAATTGGGTTTAACTTGTTTTTTTTTTTTTTATTAAACAAGTAAATTACTATACAAACATTTGTCAAGGCTATACCTATATACAAATTTATTACTTAACTAATATGTTAGATTTATGAAAATAAATAAATAGCTACACATCACATACGACTACACAACTCACGCACCGTACTCATACATTCATTCTTATTATGTGACTTTGAGCTAAAAATACTATTTTTCAGTAGAGGTAGGCCATAATAAAAAATATACATATATATTTTTTAATGATACGAAAAAAAACAAAGAGAAATTATCAGTGTTAATAAAATATGTAATAGCTTGCATATCACATAAAAATACGAGATGGGCCGTGTATGAGCCACGTGCCGTAGTTTGCCCAGGGCTGATTTAGTGAGTTCTTTTCTATGGAACGTTGAGATTGAACCGTTGTCATTTGTCAAATATTAATCTACTTATTAAGTTTGATATGTTTTTTCACAAATATAAATCATGCGTGAATTATATTTCCTTCTTATACTCGTACATCCATTTTCGCTTAAACATCCATTTTCTTAATACATCCATTTTCGCTTCAATATCCATTTTCTTAATACATCCATTTTCGCTTAAACATCCATTTTCTTAATACATTCATTTTCGCTTAAACATCCATTTTCTTAATAGATCCATTTTCGCTTAAACATCCATTTTCTTAATACATCCATTTTCGCTTAAACAATAGTTGTAGTTGACGAAATATGTGTGAATATTTACAGGGTACAAGATGGCGAAAAAATGTGCAATGAGGCAATCTCTTCCAACCAACTAGAAAGATGTTAAAGATACCTTAAGTGAGAACCAGACTGGAATATTTTTTTTTGTTGTTGATAAAATCTAGGTTCCAACGGAAATCGAACCCGCAACCCTCGGGTCAAGAGACAGTCGTCTTAACAACTAGGACACAAAAGATCGCTATAGATTATCCGTATGATTGTGTAATAGAAAAGTTCGTTTTGTTTCAACTCACATCAAATCATCATTTACGAGTATGTCTTCAAAGTGTTATCAGGCGTGTTCCATCCTCATCAACATTTCACACAAAATATAGTGAAAAAAGTAATGAATTCGTAATTCTTTCTTTTTTAACCATTATATAATTTCCATTGCCTTTTTATGTTTCTGTCGTAAAATGAAGTACTCTGAACAAAGAAAATTGAAACGAGGAAAAAAAACTACAAATAATTGTTTCTTGAATCTTCGAAATTGTATCGCATCTCTCCCTACTTCTCTTCCCCTACCTCATCTCTCTTATATTATATTAATTACACTTGTACAGAATATATGTAAACAATTAAGTTTATCTTCACCTGACGATGAAGACGGTGGTCTTCGAAACTAGTTGTGAGCCTAAAATAAACATGTGGTGAACATAAAAATATAAAATAAGTTTTTTATTTACTTATTTTTCCTTTTATGTACAAATAATTGTGGCTTTTGTCATAAAAATGATGATGTATGTCAGATTTTTTCCTTAGTAATTTAATGGTATATTTTGTCCTTTCGACAAAATAAATAATCTTTTATTTTAAAAAATAATTGTCTCCTGGCATTTACATGATAGATGCTGTTATATAATGTTGGCTTAAATTCCCAGTACCGGAAAAGAAAATTTAATAATATTGCACAGGAAGAATGTCACTTTCCAAAAAAGGCAATTTCTAGATTGGCTGAACAACGTTTTTTTTAAATAAATACCCACTCTATATCAGATTTTTGTATGAAATAAGGATGGGGTTTGTATGATTTTGATAATTTAGACAGTTGAAATACGAATATTTCTTTAAATGAATGGTTTTTACTTTATGGAACTTCCTACAATTGTTTTTTTAAGTTAAGAGTAAAATAATGTTATGCGATACTCTTCGTTAAAATTAAATCATAGAGCGATAAGACCTATGCATTCAAATACTAAAGCGCCTAAGGGTTTTAAAATAAAAAATATTTTTATCTTACACTGGAAGCAGATGGTCAGTGAATTTAAGAATCAAACTATTCCTATAAACGTACACCTGCAATAGAGTAAAGGTGAATGTATATCACATCGTTTACTGTTAACATTCACCTGTGAAAATGTTCCACTTCTCAACGATAGTGAACGTTCTAGGATACGAATTCAAGCGCAGCAGCGGTTTTTGTACTTCCCGACTAACGCTAAGTTCAGACGGTCGCGCGTGAACGCGCGTTGCACAAATCGCTGGAATACGCGCGTAAAAAGATTCATAATGCTCATATACAATTGTTTATAAGGTATCGCGTCGTTTCGTCGCGCGACCATATAAATAAAATAATTGTTTATAAGCATTATGAATCTTTTTACGCGCGTATTCTAGCGATTTGTGCAACGCACTTTCACGCGCGACCATCTGAACTTAGCCTTAGAGCGCTATTGAGGAGAGTTGGTTCTCTAAACGGCGCTATATACATTTACCTTTTATTATTAATATTATTATAAATCAGAGATTCGGAAGTGTTAATGAAACAAGAAAAGTATTTTATGCACATCAAGATGTCATTACTTTTTTACTTGCTGCAATATACAAAAACGTTAATTAATTAAATTATGAGTTAAGTTTTTCAATCGTTTTATCTTTAAAATTGACTTATCCCAACACCAGTTAGTAAAGGTAAACAAATATAAGAGACGGTTTACAATACTAGTGAATGTGGATTTATTATTTTTAAACGAACAATTTTTTCCACATACTCGTACACTGATTATTTTAGTTAAGGTGTACATCCATTTATAATTCGCTGTACATTCCATCTCCACTGTGACATAGGTGTATGTTATATAACTATAACAATGAGTTAAAAGCTCATCATTTGAACATCTGACAGTCGTCCCTGCCTAGGTGTTTTATTATTTAATTTGTCTTAAACATCTGCAGGTTTGTTTGAAAATATTGCTGCAAAGCAATAAACGTGTAATATGAAATGTTTAAATAAAGATAAAAATGAGTATTTACTAATCTTCTTCTTCTTCGTCGCGTCCTCAATGCTGAGCGTAATGGTCTTCTTCTATATCTGGAAGTCTGTTCCCCATTTGTCTCCATCCTTTACGGTTGTGGGCCATGTAAAATGCAATGCTTTAAAATTATTCCGTTGACTCATGTATTTAGTTCATCCAGTTTTTAGAAGATATTTCATTTGCATATTTTTTCTCAACTCTACCAATGATCATAAGCTTTTAAAAACGTTCATTGTCATTTGTCGACACGCCCAAAATATGTTCGAGTCCTTTTTCTGCATGTTGTCGAAGTCTTTCGATAATCACTAACTCCTGAATGATAGCGATATTGGTGCGCCTTACAGCTCACGGGATACACAGCATTCGCTTTCTATATAATGTCTTGAAGGCCTCTATCACTTTTCTTGCCTTCTTTCTCATCGTCCATATTTCTATTTTATAAACGGATGATGAGAAAGAAATCAAGAAACATGTAAGGTGTATGGACGTAGCAGAAGTGAAAGATGAATGCTATGATGAGATGATTTGGAGATATGAATTCTCTACCAGCACCAATAGGGACTTGGAATTGGGACATTAGACTGTGTTCAAGTTTTACAGTTGGAATACAGTTTTATATAAATCTGCTGCAATTTATAAATTAAGGAACTATATAATTTTACATTCAAAACTTATTCCTTTTTATAATAATGTACACCATTAGGAAGGTTCCTAAGTACACGTGGCATATTGCAACACAGTCTATAAAACACGTTATAGCTCCACGTGCTCGCCACATAAAAATACAATTTCCTCTCACATTTCATAATTGAAGGTACGTTCCTTGCAATGTGAATGCCGCTACCGTGTGACTTCCTCAGATTGTTATCTAATAATTTAATCTGGAAGAGATGCGATTCTAAAATATGAAAATATTAAAAAAAAAAAATTTAATTTGTTTTATTCCATAACTTGTAGATTTAAAAAAAAATACTGATAGAAATTTTTTTGTTAGCCTTCTTCTACCTACATTACTTAATTTACACTAGTTTCGGATCGAATACCTGTTTGGTAGATACAAATTTTAGAAATAGAATAAAGGGAGAAATTATTTGGCAACATAGAGAGTCTAAGTTGTAAAAAAATACAAAATAAATAGAGGTGTGTGCGATTCCTGGAGAGCGAAGAAAATACTGACTAAGGAAAATACTGAATGGGTGGAAGGAGATTGGTGAACAAATTATGACTAAAGTTAAGATGGAAAATATGAGGAACCACGGATGTTAAAAAGATGTAGGATGTAGAAGAAAAAGGATAGAAATGCATATCAAATATAATTGTTTTCTTTGCTTAACCCTTAGAATATATGTAGTATGTTTGATGTTTTATCAGAACAAAATGATTTTAAATTTAATAACGCTTTTGTAACGAAAGTAACATACGTTTTATTTTAACATCGTTCAATTTAATTGAACCAAATTTAGTTTTGTTTTGTGTAATATAATATAAAACACCCTGCTGTTGCATTGGTTTTAATATAAATAAATTCGCTTGCTATTATTTTTATTAGAAAGAAAAGTATTTTTGTATAATAAAAAATAAATTAAGAACACCTTACTTTCTTCGTTTTAAAATACGCTGTCCACTAAATACCGTGAATATTTGTTTCATATGGGGTTTTGTGATTAACTTGATTCAAACTTATTATCTATATTTTCAAACTTCGCAATGCTTACAGATTTATGTAATATTAATAAAATGTTTTTTGTCCTTTTAATGACCCTCAAAATCAACTCCTAGAAAATAATGTATAAAGTGCCAGTAAAATATGTTTCATCAACCTGTGAAATCTTGTTTATTTATTTATTTAAACTTTTTATCGTAAAGTTAACAAATAATGAGTTTATTGACATACGACAATTTGTTCAAAGAAAATAGGCCAAAACTAAGCAGATTAGTGATAATTATCTGGTGAAAGTTTACAAAGTTATTTTCAAAAAGGAAAAAAAAAACAACAATTTATAAAAACTTTAAAGAAAAAAATGAAACAGTAAAACAAAATGTATACTAATTTAACCAAATACTGGGAAAGGAGAAGAAATATAGGAAAGAACAACAAATCAGGAAAAACCTAATTCGTCATTGGAGAGAGAGATGGAATATTTTTTATGTCGCTGTTTGAAGCGACAGAGAATCTAATCTAACATCAGCCAATAACTACTATAATTACAGATTTTAATTAGTTAAGGTTTTTTTCTGTGATTTCATTTGTATAATGTGAAGGTGTGAGCTGAGAAACATCTGTAATGCCCCATATCGGATGTTTTCTCGGGATGATCCCTGAGGGGGTCAAACATAATAAGCCTGGACCTTTTGAAACTACTCGTATGTTATTAAAATTGTTCCACGGGAAAACTTTGCTTTTTTGAACGGCTTTTCAATTGATAATTGTGTTTTTTTACGATTTTTTCTCTGTGATTTTTGAGGAGTTGTGTAGTTGTACCTGTCTGAGGCTGTCTTTTATACTTTGTGTAAGTTTATATTTTGTTTTTCAATTATGTTATTATTATTATTATTTATTATTATTACACATGACAAGAAATATACACAATTTGCGAAAAAACAACAGGTAATTTGATTTGGACATCCAATTTTAATGGATCTGGGTTTGTTGCCTTTCATTTGTCGTATCCCCAGTAAACTAGGCTTTTGCCTGTATCTCACTGAGGATATTGAGCATGAAAAAATAAATCGATACTTCTTTCCGATTTTTGATTACACAAAAACAAAACCTCGTTGCACGCTCTCATCAACCTGACAAACAGTGACACTCTACTACAACTGGAAACATCTTGCGAAATTCAACTCCTCACACATCATCACTCCAGAAAGACCAAAAATATTCATCCCACAATATACAGCACACAATCATAAGAATAAAAATTAAAATTAAAACAAAAAATACACAGACACACAAATACAAAAATAACCAAAATTAAAACAACAAGAAGAAACCCACACTCATGAGCTCACACAAATCCTTTCCACTCGTCATTCATCCTGAAAGCCCAAGTACTAAAAATTATGTATTTGTATTGTTGCGTCTGTGGACGGCCCCGTATTGTGTTGGTAACATATGATTTTACGAGTTGATACCCGTTTCATTCCAAATATTTTTGTTATAATTGTGCAAGTTTTTTTGTATATTCTGTCAAACTTTATGTGTATTTTTGTTATAAGTTGAGTACATTGTACCATTTATTCATAAATAAATGTTTATATTTTCTTGTATAGCATTGTTTTGATACGAATACTCGAATTCATCATGACTAATTTTATTTATATCAATATTATTGAAGGAAGACATGAAAAAGGAGTAAGCTATTTATTCAATAAAAATATTTTTTTGTTTGTTTTTAAAAATGGTCACCCTTTGACGAGATGAGTTTTCTAAAATATTAAAACATTACATATAGTAGTCAATCAGGCGGAGAAAAGGTGTTTAAGTAGTTTTAAAAATCTATGTTCATCATTAAATTTCCTCATAACCAGGAACAAAAGTGGTAATTAATAAAATATTCAAACAGAATTTTGATAAAAAAGTTAATAACCTCATTTAACTTATCCTCCACTTTTATTGCTATTTTTTTAATTAATGATGCTGCAAAATTACATGAATCTTACGTATGAAAAACTATTTCTGTAAATTATAATCGTAGTCGAATACAACAAACGACCTCGGATGACTTTCGTAGCTGAGTTGGTACGATGCCTATCTTTCAATCCTGAGCTTGCGGGCTCAATTCCCGACGGAATTCATCTGGTTTTTACTAAAGGTTTATTTAACAACTTTCTAATTTGTTGGAAGAGATTGGTAATAAACCTGCTAGTTTGAACTCTATAGTATACAACGCAATTGTTAAGTAATGCTTTTAAAAATTATGTCTACCTTTGTAACCTTATTGCTAAGAAGCTTGATTTCTATCTGGGGGGTTCAGGTTCGATGTCCGAAGTAATTTTAAAAATAAAAAAAAAGGTCCCAATATGGTAAAAAATTTAGTTTGATAACAAACAATACACGCTAGACTTGTACGAGTGTTATTGCTTTTTCACATGTGTGGCAGTATACCCAATACGTGCGATGATGACATTTTCTACAAACACTCGTTCAGATATGTTAAAGGGTACATACCATACGAATGAAAAAAAAACTGAAAATGTATATCACTGAAGTTTTGTTTTTAAGTGATTTTTTTCAATTTTTTATTTCAGCCGGTCATGGTTTGGTGGAAACTAGACTTGCTTCCATAATTGATATCTCGTTTATATGTTTTATTTTTAGACTTCGTTCTACTTGATTTGTAGCGACGTCAACGAACTGCCTTTTAGAAATTTGTGAGGCGCCCTAGAGGCGGTGCTGTATATAGACACAAATATATTCACGTCATCTATTAATAATTATTATGCGATATATAAATTTCGTCGGAGTGTTAATTTTACCCTAAAATATAGTGCTGTATTACTTTTTCGTTGTATACAGTATAAAATGGCGTGCTTTTTACCAAGTGGCGATCTCTCTAACCAATCAGAAAAATAGTAAAGATGTCTTGACAAAACCAGGTTGGAATCCTTTTCATTCAAACAATTAGTTCAGGGTTAGCAAACGTGCAACCCCTGAGAAGGGAGATAGGCGTTTTACTAACTAGGCCACGAAGATTGTCGTATAAACATTTACTTTCAATGAAAAAATCACAAAAAAAGAGATAAAGGGTAAAGTACGTTTATTTTCAGTCGCTTTATATTTATTCACAATTTTTCTGAGTTATCAAGAAAATTTCCGCTACGTGCATCGTATTTTCAAAAGATTCCACTCAAGAAATTTAAGTTACTTTGACATCATTTGCTGCGGTATGAAAAGAAGTCAAACTTGAGAAATTCTTGGAGTAATAAACAAACCCTATCCAACTTTATGGGGGAAGTAAGTAGGGAGCATTCAGTGAGGAGAGACTTGAAGTGTAAACGGGGCATTGTTTTTTAGTTATATGCGATAAATAGGAAATTTCTGCTGGCTATAAATTCAACAGATCAGAGTTACTTATAAAGTTTTAAATCATTTTAAAAACAAAATGTACATTTTTTTATCTCATTAATTAAAATACATTTTTTATGTTTATTGAAGGGCATCATGATCAACTCTACAACTATCCACTCATGTTCAAAAACACTATACACTCTCCCATCAACTCGTACATATATATATATATATATATATATATATATATATATATATATATATATATATATATATATATATATATATATATATATATATATATATATATATATATATATATATATATATATATATATATATATATATATATATATATATTCGCTAAAACCAAAGTAATGTTCAACCAATATACACGTGCATCAACGAGACAAATTAAGATTGGCGACATAGCCTTAGAAGAAGTCCCCCACTATATATATTTAGGACAACAAATATCAGCAGACGGGAATATGATCAATGAAATTAACAGAAGAATAAAAATGGGCTGGAGCGCATTTGGAAGGAATAACAGAGTTTTCAGAGAAAATCTCCCGTTATGTCTAAAAAGCAAAGTCTTCGATCAATGCATCCTCCCGGTACTCACATACGGCTGTGAAACGTGGACCCTTAACTCAAAAATAATACAGCGCCTCGTCACTACACAAAGAAGCATGGAAAGAAGTATGCTGGGGATAACAAAAAGAGATAGAAAGACAATTACGTGGATAAGAAGCCAAACGAAGGTCACAGACATAATGGAAAGAATACTCAAAAGTCAATGGGAATGGGCAGGACACGTGGTGAGAAGGGAAGACAATAGATGGACTAAAAAGAGCACAGATTGGATACCACGAGAAACAATCAGACCGAGGAGAAGACCTCAAAACAGATGGGACAGACCCTTCGTAAAATTCGCAGGCGTGACCTGGCAAAGAGAGGCGAGAGACCGCAAGATATGGAAGTCTTTGAAAGGCGCCTTTACCCAGCAGCGATCAAATCAAGACACAGAAGAACAATAAAGATTAAAACCAAACAAAACGACCAACAAGTAAATATAAACCTGAACCCGACGTATTCACAAACTTTTATGCTAATTCATTCGAAAATAAATTACTACTTTAAAATAATATCTATGCTCTCAACTACTGAGGCTACTAATGTATGTACTAATAATTCCTTCTTTCCAGCATTTTAATACCACACCAAGTGTACCAATATGGTTAAAATCGAAGCATGTCATGCTGAGACAAAATCACTAGGTGTCCTCCAAAGCTGTACGGCAGACAGAAAACGGAGGTAGCCACTACCCTTATATGACAAAATCTGTCGGGTTTCACTAAGACAACCGGTGAACAGATGTGAAGTCCAAAAGTTAAGTCATAGGGGTGCCCTCACTCAGCAATGGGTAGAAAAAGGGCAGATAAAGATAAAGATATATATATATATATATATATATATATATATATATATATATATATATATATATATATATATATATATATATATATATATATATATATATATATATATATATATATATATACATATATATATATATATATATATATATATATATATATATATATATATATATATATATATATATATATATATATATATATATATATATATATATATATATATATATATATATATATATATATATATATATATATATATATATATATATATATATATATATATATATATATATACAGGACACGTGGCAAGGATGGAAGACAATAGATGGACTAAAAGGAGCACAGATTGGATACCACGAGAAACAATCAGACCGAGGAGAAGACCTCAAAACAGATGGGACAGACCCTTCGTAAAATTCGCAGGCGTGACCTGGCAAAGAGAGGCGAGAGACCGCAAGATATGGAAATCCTTGAAAAAAGCCTTTACCCAGCAGCGACCAAATCAAGAAACAGAAGAACAATGAAGATTAGAACCAAGCAAAACGACCAACAATTCTATCTAAACCTGAACCCGACGTATTCATAAATTTTTAAGCTAATTCATCCAAAGTTAAATTACTATTTTAAATTACTATATAAGCTCTCAATTACTGAGGCTACTATTGTGTGAACTAATAATTCTTTCTTTCCAGCATTTTAATACCACACCAAGTGTACCAATATGGTTAAAATCGAAGCATTTCGTGCTGAGACAAAATCACTAGGTGTCCTCCAAAGCTGTACGGCGGACAGAAACCGGAGATAGCCACTACCCTTATATGACAAAACTTGTCGGTTTTCACTAATACACTGGTGAACAGATAAGAAGACCACGAAGTGGGTCATAGGGGTGCCCTCACTCAGCAATGTGTAGAAAAAAGGGCAGATAAAGATAAAGATATATATATATATCCTCATAATTCAATAACTGATACGATACATATTGTACCATCCTAATTCCCATCACAATGTCTATTCAACCCATAAACAATATATTGTATTGTATATTAAACTGTTGAGAATGCGTTTTATAATAACACTAAATTAGATTTTTAAGTTATTTTTTCCTTCAAAAATATTTCTTTTATTTCCGGGTAGATAACTGTACTTTGTTTCTTTACCTTGTTACCAATCTTATTATTTTCTTGTTTGTTTCACGGAATATGATGAATTAAAATAAAAAGGCAATTAATTTAAAGAATTATCCATAATATTCAACTATATAATTTGATATTTAACTTTTTTAAATTTTAGTCCTTGATACTAAAAAACAAATTAAGGTATTTTAAAGGATCAGTAAAAGTTATAATTAGATTTAGATTCATTATCTGACGAAATCGTGCATCGTTGAAATTTGAATGGAAATGATATTGAATTGGTTGAAGATATCGAACAATAAATCAATGAGGGAGTCTATTTAATTTAAATTATTGGTTTCGATTATTAAAGACCCCCCCAACCATAAAGATTATTCTTAAAGATATAGAGTTAATGTCTTTTAAAAGCATTTCTGAAGATACTGAGTTACTGTTATCGGGTAATCAAATATAACTCTTTGACCTTTCCCGAAGGAAATAACCAGAAACGGTCAACAGTGGAACCTTTCCGAAAGTTTTTTTATTTTTTGTTCAGGAATCTGTGAATAGGAAATTAGTTGCGATTTATACTGTTAGTTCAGACTTGTACATGTGAGTCTCGATTATCCGAGGTCACATTTACCGGGTTGCGGATTAATTGGAGCAGTAAAAAAATAGTTTTTTTTAAATACTGATGAATAATTATAATTTTTTTTTTAGAAATCGGAATTTTATGGTCCCGATTAATTTGCAGTCCTACCTCTTAGTGTAACTCCGAATAATCGAGACACGTCTGTGCATAAGAAAATTATTTATGTACGTATATTATCGTTCTCCTAGTAGAATTTTGTAATGCAGAGAGCAAAATAGTTTAACTCAGATTAAGCGAATATACAGCATATGTACTAAAATAGTTTAACTCAGATTAAGCAAATATAGAGCATACGTACTAAAAAAATTAGTTTATTAGTTTATCTGTCATAATAAATACGTATTCTTTTTGGTTTTATCTTTAATAATAATTTCATTATCAACTTTTTCCTTTAGTATTTTGAGAAACAACTACTAAATTTAGTGATACATGACTAACTTCAGTATGTAATGACTTAAAAACATAATTTAATTTCATTTAATCCCATAGTATTGAAGAATTTACCAAAACAGTTCATGTGATATCGTATTGTAGGCCTTTTGTATATTAATAAAACGTTTAGATTTTTTTCCGAAAATTATGATATAAGATGATGCGAAGAAGTTTTTAAAGGGATATATAAATATTGAGGAGGCGGAAAAGTATCTCGGTAAAGGAAAATATAGTGATATGTCCTCTCTGCCTACCTCAACAAGAAAGTGGTGTAGTGTTTTTCATGTATGTAAATGTAAACTGTGTATGATAAAAAAATTATATAGTTATTTTATTTAACACTCGCGTGCACATTCATCTGCCATTTTTTAAACTCAAATCTATTTATTACATAGAAAACAATTTTTGTTTTATAAGAGTATTATTGGTATCTATAACTGTGTCTCAAACTTATTGGAAAAGTATTATTCGAGTGGCAGTTCGATGACAAAAATAATCGAGTTACAGTTCGATGACAAAAATATTCGAGTGACAGTTCGATGACAAAAATATTCGAGTGACAGTTCGATGACAAAAATTAAAATAATGGAAAAATCTCAAGGAGATAAGAATATGAATTTTATTGTAGCTAGGGATGGCGTATAATTTGAAATAAAAACACTTTTTATTTTTTTCCTCAATATAGATTTCCTCAATGTTTCCTCAATGAGGAGAAATACACATAATTGAATAAAGACGATCGTTTCAAAATCGAAAGCAACTCACCGGATGATCTGTGGAATGATTATCAGATGTGTTGGAATAAAAAGGATTCTCCTGTCACCATATCGGAAAGACAGTCCATGTTCTAAGAGAAAATTGTTTTTTAGAGTAGCTTAGATTGTTTAATGCTTGAACAGTATGGAAACGAAAAATTGAAAGAAATATTTCAAAAATTATTTAATGTATGACTTAAGTGGAGGCTCGTAATATCTTCAAAATTATAGATAATTTTTTTTAAATTTATTTTGAATCGATTCTGACCATTGATATATCTTACATAATGAAATTATAAAAAAATGTGTATGAACACAAATACTAGATGTTACAATAAAATATTTGGATCAAAACACTATCATAATTTCTACAATATGCAGTCGAAAATAAATACAAGCGTACTTCTGCACTTAACAGGCCAATACCCAGAAGTCCAGGACTGTTATGTTAAGTGCAAAAAAATAAAAACAAAATAATTTATTTTTTCAATACATTTCAATTGACACGCTTATACGAGTATAGTATATCTCAATATATATTGGCCCTTTTTCTTTACATGTTGAAAATAGCTTTTACATAGAGAAAAACATTTTCACACTTTAATTAAGACAAAAATATCCATCAATTTGTTGGTAAAATGAATAGATATAATTATTTAAACACATTTATAGATAGTTACACACATTGACATTTTATAATTTAGAAATATTTTAATTAAAACAAGAAAAAAATGTATTAAAATAAACAAATATGATATATATCTATTTTCAAATGTTTAAATCATAATAAAAACATATAAACAGTAAATGAATATCAATTCACATACGCAAACATGCACGGCGCTTTAGTTTCTTCAACCTCAAAGTATTCCGACACAGAGCAAATGGGGCAATATGCAAGTTTAATCGACTATACACGATTTCGAGACAAATACCTGCATAACAAAAAATCTTAAATTATGTAAGCTTAGGTAAAAAATATCAACAATCACGAGCTACTCACGTCCTAGGCAATGAATTATGTTAATTACAAAGTTCTGAAAATAATTTGTAGTTGACTATCATAAATTTATCCGGTTGCCTCATAGCCGTTGTTGATATACAAAGCCTTACAAACTCGTGAATATCTGAACAATCAATATCACCACAGATCCGAAACGATTCGTCTTTCAGACAAATTTGTAGCACCCAATTCCACTAGAAGATCATCTTAATAAAGGTTCATCATAGGAATCGACAATCCATTTAAGGTATGTGTCATAATCAAAATTCGACAATCTGTATAATTATTTTGCTGCAACTTTGTTCATAGAAATCGATAAACTGTATAATTAATGTACCACAATAAATGTTTTTGATAGGAGTCGACAACTTATAAAATTGACGTGCCGTAATCAAGATTCGACAATCTTTATAATAAATGTAGCGCAAGGTTCTCCGTAGGAATCGACAATATATCATATATTTATAATGAATCTGCCGCAATCAAGTATCAACAATCTACATAATTAATGTGCCGCAAGGTTCTCCATATGAACTGACAATATACTCGTATATTTATAATTAATATGCCGTAACTAAGGTTCGACAATTTAAACAATAAATATGCCGCGAGGTTCTCCATAGTAATCGACAATATATCATATATTTATAATGAATCTGCCGCAATCAAGTATCGACAATCTATATAATTAATGTGCCGCGAGGTTCTCCATATGAATTGACAATATACTCGTATATTTATAATTAATATGCCGTAACTAAGGTTCGACAATTTAAACAATTAATATGCCGCGAGGTTCTCCTTAGGAATCGACAATATATCATATATTTATAATGAATCTGCCGCAATCAAGTATCGACAATCTATATAATTAATGTGCCGCAAGGTTCTCCATATGAATTGACAATATACTCGTATATTTATAATTAATATGCCGTAACAAAGGTTCGACAATTTAAACAATTAATATGCCGCGAGGTTCTCCATAGGAATCGACAATATATCATATATTTATAATGAATCTGCCGCAATCAAGTATCGACAATCTATATAATTAATGTGCCGCAAGGTTCTCCATATGAATTGACAATATACTCGTATATTTATAATTAATATGCCGTAACAAAGGTTCGACAATTTAAACAATTAATATGCCGCGAGGTTCTCCATAGGAATCGACAATATATCATATATTTATAATGAATCTGCCGCAATCAAGTATCGACAATCTATATAATTAATGTGCCGCAAGGTTCTCCATATGAATTGACAATATACTCGTATATTTATAATTAATATGCCGTAACTAAGGTTCGACAATTTAAACAATTAATATGCCGCGAGGTTCTCCATAGGAATCGACAATATATGTATATAATTAATGTGTCGTAAGCAAAGTTCGACAATTTATATAATTAATGTGTCATAATCAAGGTTCCGCATAGGAATTGACAATCTATTTAATTAATGTACCTTGAGTATCAAGACATAAATAAAGTTTCGATAGCCAAATGTTGTCGACTAGGTATTCATATATGTTCCTCACCCCAAGGAGTCGAAAGTATGTGGTGCACGTGGGTTGGAGGATACATCAGGAAGGAGGAATGCTCCCTAACACCTGCGCCCAATTCTATCCACCAGCCTGTTTCATATTAACGAATATGTATCACTTAAATTGACCTACTTTTCTCACTAAACTTTATATTATCCTTAATATTACGTATTTGAATTACTCCCGCATCTCAGTTTCGCGTATGAACTTTTTATTATGAAAAATAAATTGCTTCATAATTTAATCTAACATACAAGTAACAGCAAATAAATTTTCTTTTTTTGATTCATAATGAAAGTGAAAATGTGATATAAAACACAAAAAAAGTAAATTATTGAAGTTATTTTGTATTTTACTGGAGTATACAGAACAACCTAGTGGGTTTATTGCCACGTCGTAATATCTTACAACGAATCACATTATTTTTAAACAATTTAAACAATAAATATGCCGCGAGGTTCTCCATAGTAATCGACAATATATCATATATTTATAATGAATCTGCCGCAATCAAGTATCGACAATCTATATAATTAATGTGCCGCGAGGTTCTCCATATGAATTGACAATATACTCGTATATTTATAATTAATATGCCGTAACTAAGGTTCGACAATTTAAACAATTAATATGCCGCGAGGTTCTCCTTAGGAATCGACAATATATCATATATTTATAATGAATCTGCCGCAATCAAGTATCGACAATCTATATAATTAATGTGCCGCAAGGTTCTCCATATGAACTGACAATATACTCGTATATTTATAATTAATATGCCGTAACTAAGGTTCGACAATTTAAACAATAAATATGCCGCGAGGTTCTCCATAGTAATCGACAATATATCATATATTTATAATGAATCTGCCGCAATCAAGTATCGACAATCTATATAATTAATGTGCCGCGAGGTTCTCCATATGAATTGACAATATACTCGTATATTTATAATTAATATGCCGTAACTAAGGTTCGACAATTTAAACAATTAATATGCCGCGAGGTTCTCCTTAGGAATCGACAATATATCATATATTTATAATGAATCTGCCGCAATCAAGTATCGACAATCTATATAATTAATGTGCCGCAAGGTTCTCCATATGAATTGACAATATACTCGTATATTTATAATTAATATGCCGTAACAAAGGTTCGACAATTTAAACAATTAATATGCCGCGAGGTTCTCCATAGGAATCGACAATATATCATATATTTATAATGAATCTGCCGCAATCAAGTATCGACAATCTATATAATTAATGTGCCGCAAGGTTCTCCATATGAATTGACAATATACTCGTATATTTATAATTAATATGCCGTAACAAAGGTTCGACAATTTAAACAATTAATATGCCGCGAGGTTCTCCTTAGGAATCGACAATATATCATATATTTATAATGAATCTGCCGCAATCAAGTATCGACAATCTATATAATTAATGTGCCGCAAGGTTCTCCATATGAATTGACAATATACTCGTATATTTATAATTAATATGCCGTAACTAAGGTTCGACAATTTAAACAATTAATATGCCGCGAGGTTCTCCATAGGAATCGACAATATATGTATATAATTAATGTGTCGTAAGCAAAGTTCGACAATTTATATAATTAATGTGTCATAATCAAGGTTCCGCATAGGAATTGACAATCTATTTAATTAATGTACCTTGAGTATCAAGACATAAATAAAGTTTCGATAGCCAAATGTTGTCGACTAGGTATTCATATATGTTCCTCACCCCAAGGAGTCGAAAGTATGTGGTGCACGTGGGTTGGAGGATACATCAGGAAGGAGGAATGCTCCCTAACACCTGCGCCCAATTCTATCCACCAGCCTGTTTCATATTAACGAATATGTATCACTTAAATTGACCTACTTTTCTCACTAAACTTTATATTATCCTTAATATTACGTATTTGAATTACTCCCGCATCTCAGTTTCGCGTATGAACTTTTTATTATGAAAAATAAATTGCTTCATAATTTAATCTAACATACAAGTAACAGCAAATAAATTTTCTTTTTTTGATTCATAATGAAAGTGAAAATGTGATATAAAACACAAAAAAAGTAAATTATTGAAGTTATTTTGTATTTTACTGGAGTATACAGAACAACCTAGTGGGTTTATTGCCACGTCGTAATATCTTACAACGAATCACATTATTTTTAAACATCTTACTTTAAAATCAGACTGGAACTCATTTAAATAAAATGTCTTACACACTAGGCCACGGATTAGGTCTAATCTACTATTCATCATTGTAATTAAAATCAGACTGGAACTCATTTAAATAAAATGTCTTACACACTAGGTCACGGATTAGGTCTAATCTACTATTCATCATTGTAATTAAAATCAGACTGGAACTCATTTAAATAAAATGTCTTACACACTAGGTCACGGATTAGGTCTAATCTACTATTCATCATTGTAATTAAAATCAGACTGGAACTCATTTAAATAAAATGTCTTACACACTAGGCCACGGATTAGGTCTAATCTACTATTCATCATTGTAATTAAAATCAGACTGGAACTCATTTAAATAAAATGTCTTGCACACTAGACCACAGATTAGGTCTAATCTACTATTCATCATTGTAATTAAAATCAGACTGGAACTCATTTAAATAAAATGTCTTACACACTAGACCACGGATTAGGTCTAATCTTCTATTCATCATTGTAATTTTTTAAGTTTTTTTTTTAAATATTCCTAAATAGCAATACAATTCAAGATGTAAAAATGAAAACATCCTTTTTATTGTTATAAAAAAATATCACCAGAAGGTTTTAACTGTCTCGATGACGTCTTTCCATTTCTGAAAATTTTAACTTGTTTCAAGTCGGCTGATACATTTCCTGCAGTTAATAAGTGAGAAGTCTTCAGATCTAAGTATATTTTTCTGGTATCGTCATGT
Source organism: Odontocerum albicorne (assembly GCA_949825065.1). Classification (NCBI taxonomy): domain Eukaryota; kingdom Metazoa; phylum Arthropoda; class Insecta; order Trichoptera; family Odontoceridae; genus Odontocerum; species Odontocerum albicorne. Next base: position 35,013,744 of record OX463845.1, on the reverse strand, counting down.
TGATAAAATAGAGACAAAATAGAAAAAAAACAATAGAATAGAAAAAAACAAAGTAAAACTCATATACATTGACCTTTCAAAGACGACAATAAATAATAGCTGCAGAACTTAGAAGACGGGTTTGTTTCGGATCAATAAAAGGAGTTCCTGAAATGGAGAAATAATGCGAAGAATCCAGAAGGGAGTGACAAGTCACCTGGAAATAATCTAAAGGGATCAAAGATTTCAAAGAAAGATTCAGTTGATCCAAACTCTTGTTTTCTTCATTTTCGTATGGTGCGTAGACTTGAACACTCAAGGAACCCTAGTGACCAACTACTTTGTACCGAAAATCACCTTTATGGTAACCGGCATATTCAACTTTTATCCTTGCTGTGTGTTATCCACATCCGAGTTTCCTTATTTTTTATTTGTTGAGGATACTTTGACACTTAAGTTAAGCAATATATAAATAATTGATGCATTTGAGATGCGATGTTGGACGCAGTTTTAGCGCATTCCATGAACTATCAGAAGCAATCATATATCTTTTATAAAGGTGACCCAGAATTAAGTTCACTTTTGAAGAAATCATAATAATACAATGACTTTTGTAATCACTTTTAATTTTTGCAAACATATAACAAAAGTTTGGAATAATATCAAAATGATTACCAATCCTGTCGATTGCATTCGTCTAATCTGGCTAGAATTTTTTGAAGCACGCGCCTGCATGTTTCCTGTAGCGCTTTGATCTTTTGATAAATATTTTGCTTCAATTGCAGCGTAACTGTTAAAATATTTGCATGGACGATATCCCTACAAAAAAGAGAGTGGGTACAAATCAAAACTTCGTGGGGACCACACTATGTTATCCCTTCACGAAATCCGTTTTCTGGTGAACATGTCTCGAACCACTACTGAACTTTTATTGTGCTTGTGATAAGGGGCCCTGTTAAAACCACGTTCGTAAATTGTACCCCAAAAATTCTTGCAATTTCTAAGTCAAAAACTCTCAGTTATTGAATGTATCGCTCCGAATTAAATGTCATTGCTTGGCCTCGAGCGTCCTTAAAGAAATAAGGACCGATGAATCCACACGCTGACATGGCTGCCCAAACTGTTACTTGTGCACAATGGAGTGGTCTCCATCGCTTCAATATCGGCAATTTTGCTAATTGACGAAGCTATTCATATGGAAATGTGCTTCTTCTGAAATAAGTAGGCTGTTTAACCCGGAGACTGTTTAAGATGGAGTTTCAAGTCAAGCGATAAAATTTACAGCACGGTCGTACGCAGCATCGCTAATGCAGGTGAAATAAAAGTACACTTTATTCTGGTTCACCTTGTAGAACACTTTGAACTTCTTTGAACACATAGCGCGGTAGAAAGACAACAGTCTTAAGATACCAATTTTGGCGGAAAGGGAAGTTTTATAACAATGGATGAACCCCTCTCAGAAGAAGTGAACTGGGGAAAACAGCAGGTTGCGCATTTTAGGAGGCGTTACATGGAGCTAGAGATCGCTTCTACTAGACCAGGAAATATAATGAACTAGGAGATCAAGTTCTCAAAGCTGGGAAACGGCCATTATTCAAGTTGCGCTATAATTCGTTTGAATCGTGATAAAGAGTGAGTTTTTACCTCTTCTGAACCATCTCATACTGTCTTAAGTTGTGTTGTTGGTCGAAGACCTAGGATCTTAAGAAATTTGAACTAAAAAAATGGTATTTCTGTTTTAGTATTGGTTCTTAGGATTGATACATTAAACATTACTTGATCAAGATGGTAAAATCCTGCATTTTGTTTTTACTGTAGCATTTTATCTATACACATATTTTTATTTATTTACTTATTTGTATTTAAGAAGAAATTTTATAAATCCATAATTTGTGAAAAAAAGCAACAGATAATTTAATGTAGGCATAACATCTTCATGGATCTGCGTTCGTTGCCTTTATTTTGCCGTGTTCCCAACAAACTAAGCTTTTGCCTGTATTTTACTGAGAATTCATAACATGGAAAAATAAATTAATATTTCTTTCTGGCTGTTGATTATACAATACTCCATTGCATACTCTCATCAACTCGATAAACAGTGAGACTCAATTACATATACATAATATATATCACGCAAATCAAACCTTTTACACTTCATCACTCCTGACATACCAAAAGTCCATCCTATAATGTGTCGCACATAATCACCAAACTCAAGAGTTCACACAAATCTTTGCAACAAATCATTCTTCCTGCAAACCCAAGTATTCAAAATCATATTGCAATAACAACCACACTCCCATCGACTACCTAAATTTGATGCCCTCTTTTGCTTTTATTAAAAATAAAAGCAAAATAAGGCATAGGGTGCCACGCTGCATGTCATGGGAGCTAAATAGGCATATTGACTTTGGGCAAAAGATGTTATAACTCTAGGGATGGTGAAAATTTGATCAGTTGTCATACGTGTTGTCTTTCTGCTGAGTTCGCATTTACTTTTTTTCTTGATGATAGTGCCAGAGAATGGATTTGAAGTGTAATTTGGCTTGATTAAGGACCCGATACTCTCTAAAGAGCTCCGCTTTGGGATACCGGGCTGGAAGTTTATCAGTTATTTTTATAATCATTTTTTGGGAAACCTGCAGAATGTGTTTCATGTCAAGGTGCATCCTTCTCAAACCAATATGCCGTAGGAAAACGTCGACTGACATTAAGTGAAATACACACCTTTAAGAAGATTTTTACTGAGCACATTTTGAATTATACGGAAAATATAACCTAGTTTTCAGATTTTTGTACCCAAAGCGTTAATATGTACCTCCCAGCGAAGAAACTGATCAACAACAAAAACTCCAAAATACTTTATACTATCAACCCTTTCCAAAGTAACACAAATACGAGTACGTACAGCCTTTTAGAAGTGTTAAATTGGAAATGTGGTATTATTGAATTGGAATTCGATTGCTTTGGACAATTATAAAGCAATTTATATCAAGACTTTGGATGTCAAATCGTGGATGTGGAAAATAAATTAGATGAACTGAGTAAATGCGGTGAAACTGAGTGCACTGAGAAAAAACGGTCGATTTGTGAAATAATAAAAAAAAATATTAAAGATTAATGTGAGCTAAAAACTAATGTGTTATCTAGGGCGAAAAAAAACCACGTTGGGGTTGTTTGGATATGTAGAACAGATTGGTGAAGATAGTCTATTTTAATAAATTTCTAATTCAAGCATAAGTGGGAGTCGTAGTAGAGGACGACCGAGAAAAGTACTGTTGGATCAAGTTAAGGAAATTTTGTAAGGAAGGGAATATAAGGAGCAAGAGAGGCAGAAGGAACTGTATGTTAACATGCATGTATGTGGAAGAGGCATGGAAAGTATATCGTGATAGAAAATTTGGCACTCTATCCTCTGCTTAGTCTTACAAAAAATAGCGTGATATTATGTTTGTATGTAATATATTTATTTATTATACTTTTATTGTATACAGTACAGCCTGGGGGGTTAATTGTCATGTGGTAAGTTTTTTCCAAATAACCAGAAAGCCTTAAATAAAAACCATATAGAGTCCCTTTTAAAAAAAATCTAGGTTTCAACGGGCATTGAACCCGCAATATCCATGCTGGAAGAAAAGTGTCTTACAAACTAGGCTACGGAGGTCTTCTTTATGTTTGTGATATATAGTGAGAACATTTTGTACATACTCGTAAGTTTTCTGATATCGATTTTAAAAGATCACAAAAAATAAATGGACTGCTAGAAGTCATTGTTTCGGAGAAAAAACGTTTTTTAGAAAAATCATAAAATCTTACTAAAATCACTGACAAATATGCTGTTTTTACTTTTTATAATATACTTTCCTACCCCATGATCCCTTAATATTTCACCGAAAATTCATCGAGTTATTTCTTCTTTATTTTGAGACTTCTGTGAATTTTCATGAAAAATATTAAATACCTCCTTTAAATAACCCATAAAGAACCTATCCAAATATCAAGGAAAGAACATCTTAGTTAAATTCATTTGAGGATGAAATGCTTTATCCCTTTTCTACAATTTATTCAACATTGTAACTTTGGGACGATCTTCCTAGTTCAATCAGATGTACTTCATCCGTATCATATTTTTTTAGCAAAAAACAAAAAAAGGATTATTTATCTTAAAATATCTCTCATCTCTAACTCTCATAAAATTTCCACCCCTTTCTTTATTTTCTTTGAGATATATATTTTATTTTAATTTTTGTTACTTTTGCCCTAATGTTTATTTAATTTATTAAGTTTAAGACACAGTTATGTTATATTGTTTATAGTTAAGGCATTAACGTTGTAGAGGCTTAAAGACATTGTAATTTATTGTTATCAAACACTGTTTATTCCACTTTTTTGTGACGGTATAACCCTACCGGTTTCAAGGCTTTCCCCTCATCTTCAGGGGAGCACAAACAAGACGTATGCAAATAAGTATTTTGAAACAAAAGCTGGTTTATTGAAAGAAATTACTTTTAAACAATCAGATTATCTATTGTATACAAATAAAAATGCTAATGTTCGTATAGTCAAAATGTCTAATATTCGAAAGTTCTCTATCGATCGCTTTGAAATGTTGACAAAAGTTGACATTTGTATACAGAAATGTTTATATATTTTTATTTATATATCGGTGTATATAAAAAAGTTTAGAAATTAGAAAAAATTACGTTTGCGCCTCCTGCAGCGACACTAAACTGACAGTTATGTCACATTGCATTTTCGACGTTTCGGAATTAATATTAAATAATGAAATCTATATAAATAAATGTATTTAATAAATAATCTACAATACAAACATTTGCCAAAGACTATAACTATACGAGTATATACATTTATTTCTTAAGAACTAATCTAATTTATAAATTGTAACTATGAATGAACTCAATTTTTATTTCCTACATGTTATTTTATTTAAAATAATCTTAATATTTAATTTCTTATAAATAGTAACACCTACATACTAACTTAGTACTAGGTAACAATTCTTATATATTTTTTTATATAATATTATTTGGCGCGTACATGTCTACTCGTTTAGGCTACATTCATTTCGTCATAATCACTCAGACCTTGATCCCTTGCTAATACTGTAGGTGGACTAGTCAGGCAACAGACGATGCTTTAGAAGTATGTGCTTATAACAGAGAGATAGGTCGGACTTTCTTTCGTAGCCCCCCAGGTCAGTGCTGAGAGGGTATATGTGGTCCTGTTGGCTTTTATAGAACTTCAAGATCCAAGCTAGGATGTGGTTTTGGAGGGTTTCTTCACGCCGTTCGGCGTGATTTCAAGAAAGATTTGTTCTGGGACGAGTGTTAAAAGAGATCTTGGATGCCTTGTTCTGCAGTCGTTAAAGCTTCGGGTATTCGTTGCTGCTTACACTACCCTAAATGGGTCCAGTGTAGGTCAAGATGGGACGGATAAGGGTTTTATAGAGGAAGGGCTTATTTTTGAGTGAAAGAACGCTACATTGGTGGAATATCAAACTGATAGCCTCTATGCCCGTTGGACTATTCTGTCCGATAGTATTAAGATATGTTTTCCACGTCAATCTCCAGTCGAGGTGCAGGCCGAGATATTTGACCACGTTCCGCCACTCGACCAGTCAACCACCGATGAATAAAGGCATCGATGACACTCTTTCTTTGACTTATAACATATTTCTAGTTGCTTGAAAGAGACTGCCACATGACAATAAACCCATAAGACCATACTATATACCATATAACGAAAGTATGATGTAATAAATACATAACAACATTAAAATTAGTAAATTCTGTTTCAAATATATCGACTGAATTGTCCATGGAATAAAATTCAGAAGTAGTTTTGTTTCGGCTTTCAGCACTTTCAGCACTTTCAGCACTTTCAGCACTTTCAGCACTTTTGCACGAGATTATTTGTTAACAAAGCGTATATTTCAGAACTTCATGTGAGGGAAAATGAAATGGGAAAAAGAATGATGGAAGCAAAATATTATCCTGAATGAAAGCAATGACCTTTATGTTCCCGCAACTGATGATAAATTTGCTTTTAGAAATGGGAACACAATCTCTCGTTTTGCACCAACGTTCACCTTGAACACTTTGAATATGAAAGAAGTAGTTTGCTTTCATTTTTTAGTTAGCATCGTAGCCTAGTGAAAAGTATACTTTACGAATATTAGCACCAAACCCTCATTCCGTGTTTGGATTTTATTTTTCACTGATTCTGAACTGTTTTATTTTTAAGGTTTTCTACACTTATTAATTTTATTTTTTATTTACATATGACAAGAAATTTTATAAACGCGTAATTTATGAAAAAAAAACAACAGTTATTTAATGTGGGTACACATTTCTTATGGATCTGGGTTGGTTACCTTTTATTTGTCATGTCCCCAGTAAACTAGGTTTTTGCGTGTATCTTGCTGAGGGCACATAACATGAAAAGGTGAGTTGATATTTCTTTCCGATTGTTGATTATACAATACCCCGTTGCATATTCTCATCAACTCGATAAACAGTGAACCTCAATTACATATGTTTATATCACGCGAATACTTCATCGTTCCCCACATACTTCAGCATTCCATCCATATTAAATAAATATTTGACGATATTTGTTGTCTAGTTAATAAGACGCCTGTCAAACGACTCAGGAATAGCGGGATCAATAAAAAAAAAGGGTTCCTGTCTGGTTTTTACTTAAAAGGAAGAGATTGCTATATGACAATAAACCCTCCAGGTGTTGCTGTATACAACCAAAGCGTAATACAAAATAATAATAAGGTATATTCTTGAAAAAATAAATAAACTGGTAAATGGTTTGAAATATCGCTTCGTTAAATTCAAGTTTGTTTTTTGCTTTTTGTTGTAGGCATTTGAATACTCAAATTTTAACTCCACACGAAAAAGCTAAATTATTATATTTCTATCAAAATTATTGAAAACATTTAAAAAAAATACTTGCATATGGCAAATCATCTATAAATGTATCTTCGAAACGTCACTTTTATATGAAAGGTTAGTTTTGGTTATTGAGAGAATGAAATGTATAAAAAGAAATAAATTAGGCTTTGGCAGTTGTAGTTGTATTTTCTTCATTATAAAACCATTCAGAAACAACACTCAGGCCATTCCAGATATATGACCGATAAATCACTCCAAAAAGAGTTGGAACAGATAATTGGGGCAGTTGTATACCAAGAAATAGAGACTACATAGAGTGGGTAATCTCAAAGTAACGTCTAAAATTGAAATAAGTGGAGAACTTCGCTTACAATACTTAACCTCGATCAGAAAGAAATCACAATTAACGAAAGGATGAGAGTGTAGACATATCTTAATCCCGAAGTGAACACGTTGGTTATAAAAAAAATTAAGTCCACTTTGTTTTATTCCAGATGAAGGGCACCTATTTCTCTCTACATTCGTTTATTTACTGATGTTGCTAATCCAAGAAATTTGCGTTGAAGTGGTACTTCTACGACCCTAAATTTTCCGAAATTTGAAAGAGATAAAATGTAATGAAACACAAGCATCGGATGCCCGAAAACGTTGAGTTAAGGATTTTTGTCTATATTACATGTAAAATTCAGTGTTTCTGTTATAATATATTCCTACAGCGAGTGGTGTGCCACCAATCGATATAATACCAAACCTGTTCCATCCGTCAGAGACTGGCAACGCTCTCGCGTGCCGTGTATTTTCCTTGCACTAATCTCTCCATTGGTTTTTGATTCCTAGTGATGTCGCGATAATGAATTCTTAACTGAACAGTAAACAATATCCGTTCTTTTTTATTGAATTGTTAGTTCGTGGCGCTGTCCGCTCCCAAACTCCAGTTCCACATCTCAACATATCTCCAATATCACATCTTAAGAACGTCAACGGGCAACCAAAATTGTTTTCGTTAACTAAGAGTTTGCTTTATAGTGATTTTTTAAATCATTTTGTTTAAAATTCCAAACAAATTTGAATTGAAAATAGATATTTTTACTTTTTTAATATTTCAAAATAACTTGACATTTCCAAAAATGGTGTTAAAACTGAAGAGAGGTCGCAGGTAAACAATTGAATAAAAGAATAATTCTCACTAGAATTCAACCACTAAGGTAAAATATGAAAGGTTAACTCAAGATAATATTTTACATCCCTTTTGAAGGGGATGATCGAAATTAGTTGGGGACTTTTGTGTAATTTTTGGGTCAAGTTTTTGAGAGACACTTTCAGATGAGGTCCATTTAACAAACTGATCTACAACTGTCTCATTTATCATTGTAACCTTAGACAGAATTGAGTTAAAAATGAACTGGGGTAGAGAAAGAATGAACTTGAAAAAGTAATTCGTTGTAGGCGGTATGATCACACTTAATCTTTTTATCTCACATACTTGTATTTCGTCTCCGAATAATTTACATATTAAAATTATATACTTTTGTGGCTACTTGTACAAATTGGTGAGCTTATCGTAGAAAAAAATTCTATTTTTCCAAAAAAATAAAAGATTCTAAAGGCATTCTCGGAAAAAAAAGACAGTCACGTATTTTTAGGTACCATTAAGATACTAACCCGGAAATCTTGGGTGGTAGATCAGAATTGTATCTAAGACGCCACAGAAGTTGTCACTGACTAAAATGTTACCTTGAAAGCAAAATAAGGCGCAAATTAGATAGAATAATTTTTCCTAGTCAGAATTTAAAAACTTAAAGAAAGTGACTGTTTGTATTTTTAAACATGTAAAAACTACAAAAAACGAGTTAAAAAACGCTTAAATTTTTTTTAAATAACAATGATTATTTAAAATTTGCTAACAACTTGATTGAGAAAAACCAATCGTTTGATATCGATCATAGTTTGCGAATTCTGCACATAAGTCTACCTATTACTGAAATATTTGCTAGATTTCAAGGTAGGCAGAGATGAGAGAACGCCAGACTTTCCTATCGCGATACATACCTTTTGTCTTCTATACTCATACTCCTGAGATCAACTCCTGCGATTTATTTGCCATTATACGTTTCCTTTTTTTTCTATATCATTCACTTGATCCGACTATACTTTCCTTGGTATTCCTCTATCACGCTCTCCGCTAATATTTGCACTGTACATCAATTTGGTTAGTTTTCCTTTATTCATTCGTTCAACGTGTTCAAACCATCTCCGAGTGCTCTTATTTATATTATTTAAAACATCAACCTTAAATTTATATTCATCTCCGATCACTTTTTTCCATATTCAGTCATACATTATTTTATCTTCTCAGTGCATGTATTTCTACAGAAATAAGTGTACAAATCAACCCTTACGATAAATTTTGTTTATTTCATTCGTTGTGCCTGTATTCGTTGTGCCTGTATTCGTTGTGCCTGTAAATTTTATATATGGATAGTGCAGTTCGATCTCACCACCACCCACGTTTATACATAGATAGGGGATAGAACAATACCTACTATTAACTTTAAAAGTACACAAATATGCAATGAATTTTATTGACAATGGCTGACTTATACACTCCTTGCAGTAAAAACGGACGAAATACATAAAAACTGTTTAACACCATATGCGGTAGTATGAACAACAACAGCTGTATAATTTAGATGTGATTTTTTTATGTCACAAGTGTACAGCGCGTTATAGTACAGTGCGACTCACGCTAATGAACATTTGGATGGGTGTTTGTGATTCGATTATTCGTATTGATTTTTTACGTCACAAGTGTACAGCGCGTTATAGTACAGTGCGACTCACGCTAATGAACGTTTGGATGGGTGTTTGTGATTCGATTATTCGTATTGATTTTGCAAAAAAATATTGTGTAACTGTTAAAAAATAACAATAAACAAGTTTCTAAATTTTTGGTTTATATTTTTGCAGTCGGCGGCTATGGTTTCACAGTTAGGATTCACGCTAATTCGATTCCTAGCAAATTAAATTCCAGACTGGTTGAACTTTTAAACCGTTTTCCATCTGATTTTTTTCGTAACTTATATGCTTCTTATCATAAATGTTTATAGTGCTACTAAACAACACAAGGCTACATCAGATTAAGTCTGCCATATTAAGATTAAGCGCTATAAAACTGCTTAACGAAAGGCTACAGCAGATTAAGTCTGCCAATCGTCTCGGAAGTTAATCTCCTTGCCATCGGAACTCTGGGTTTGGTATATCAAGAATGTGTTTACACTTACGGCCAATAGTTTTCACACAATAAACCAATACATGTATATGCGTATTCTTCTCATAGGATGTTTGGCAATCACACTCGATCACGAAGCATAGGATGGCTGCCAATCACTCTCGATCACGAAGCATAGAATGGCTGCCAATCACACTCGATCACGAAGCATAGAATGGCTGCCAATCACTCTCGATCTCGAAGCATAGGATGGCTGCCAATCACACTCGATCACGAAGCATAGGACGACTGCCAATCACACTCGATCACAAAGCATAGGATGGCTGGCAATCACACCTGATCACGAAGCATAGGATGACTGCCAATCACACTCGATCACGAAGCATAGGATGCCTGCCAATCACACTCGATCACGAAGCATAGGATGGCTGCCAATCACTCTCGATCACGAAGCATAGGATGGCTGCCAATCACACTCGATCACGAAGCATAGGATGGCTGGTAATCACACTCGATCACGAAGCATAGGATGGCTGGCAATCACACTCGATCACGAAGCATGACCTATCGATCGATCTTTCTAAAAGAAAGGGGTGTGTACTGACCCTATTACATAAAATTGACACTAAGCCATGAAAAATAGTCTACTTCCCGGTGTTACCGGCGCCACGTCGAGAGTATATTGGCTTATAAAATTAACCGAATTTTCTATAAAAATCATCCCATATTACATGCGTTTTCACAAATTATTCTTGCGTGAGTGCTATCCTTATGTCATTTTAATGTTATCCTTTCATATAATATTCTAAACTGTCCCGCTGCCCATCAATATCTTGAAGAAAATGTTCAACGCCTTGTGCTACGCTCAAGCAGAGATTGCTTTTTAGCATCTCAAGTTCATATGTCCTCTTTCTTTACGATGTCCATGCCATTAAAATCTGCAACCAGTTACAGGACGCCGTAAAACATTTACCCTTGTAAGCTTTTTAAATGAACCTACTAAAAAAATTAGATCTCTCTTCAATAACAAAATGTGTTTCTCCAAAGCTTCCTTGTATGACATTATCGAATATATTGTAACATAATGCTGTTTTTTATAAATTTAATGCTTTCAGCACATTTTAGTTAATTTTCTTTCTGAAATAATTTTGTAACCGTTTACTCTTAAAATAAAATAATCTATGCAACTCTTGTCTGGTCGTTTAGAAAAGATTGTCTTATGGAAATAAACTCAGCTTTCAAATATCTTAATAAAATGCAAGTATCTACAATCAAATATCTAAATAAAATTAAATTATCTACAATCAAATATCTAAATAAAATTCAACTATCTACAATCAAATATCTAAATAAAATTCAAATATCTAAATAAAATTCAAATATCTACAATCAAATATCTAAATGAAATTCAAATATCTAAATAAAAAAAGTGAGTCTGCTTCTTTGTATGTACTCGTACATTAAAAACTATGCTCGAAAAAAATATGTATACCCAGTTTACTGCGGGCTAGAAAACTTATATAATACTGTCTTGTATTACTGCTCACTGAAAGAGCAACTTAAAATTCTATATGACGCAGTTATATAGGGAATCTTCAGTAAGCTAAAGGACAACGTGCTAGCCGACCTGGAGGAACTAGGAGAAAAGGAAGCTTATGATCTAAGACCGTAAAAAGCAAATCACTACTTTGAAGTAAATAAGTTTCCAAGACCAATAAATAATACGAGATCTATAGCCTAGTTGAAAAAACCATGGCCTAGTATGACTTCCGGATCCAATTTTTTTAAATTGATATCCATTGGTACACTTTTTTTTTTTCCAAAAAGGCGTGCTGCAAGGTTTACACTTAATGCCTGTTTAACATATTTCTGTGTGGTTGGAAAAAAATATCATGTGATCAAAAATTTGTCACGATGTTCTGTATATAAAGAGAGTGTAATAAAAACATGATAATAAAATAAAGTGTTAAATTTAATTGAATAAAGTCGGAGGGTTAACGCAATCTGGGCGCCATCGTGAACCGAACTCGGTACAATAAGATGCAAAATATTCAACGTTCTTCATTGTCATGATTCTCTCAATTCCAAGAATCGTGATCACTCATTGGTCATCAACCATATTTATCTAGCTCAAGTAAACTTTTGCCAGATATAGTGCCTGTCAAAATGTTGTTTTTTCACCTGGCCACTTCATCGGATGAGTATGCGGCCGCTGCTCGTTTGTTATTCAAATATCCCGTCACAATTGACCACTCAAAACTGTTGCCGTTCTACTCCCACACTAAACGTCCAAATTATCATAAATGTTTTCTTGAACATAGTAAATAAATAAAATAAACAAAGGTTTTTTGATAGCGCCATAGTGTGTACATATACAGGAAGTCATCGACTTACGACCTACGCGACTTACGACTGTTCGACTTTACGACCACAATCCGCGATTGGTATTATAAGCATTTTTTCAACGCTTCCGAGATGTCTTCAACAAGGAAAATGTGAATTTCTCAACGTACCAAGAAACAATGAAAGGCTATTTATTGATTTGAAAACAAAAATTATGGTAATTAAGCAGTACGAAGGAGGAAAAAAAGTATCTACGGGAGCAAATTTTTAATGAGGATGAAACGGAATTATTCTGTAAATGAATGCCAACACGCGTTTTCATCCATATAGAAGCCAAAAGCATGCCTGAATTAAACACTTAAATAGGTTGACTCTGCTGCTTGGCGGAAACATCGCGGGTTTCAAACTCAAGCCTTTAGTAATTTATCAATCAGAAAACCCGCGAGCATTCAAAAATGTAAACAAGCACATACAAGTTTTATTCCTCAAGTTCATGAATATTGTGTGGAGAGTATAATTACTTTTAATATTTTGACGCTCTTAGATAATGCACCTGGACATCCACCCAATGTATCTGATCTTCATCCTAACATGAAAGTATTTTTTTTTGCCGCCAAAAACAACTCCACTCATTCAGACTATGGACCAAGGTTATACTGCTATATTTAAGGCTAACTATCTCAGAATAACTTATAGATGCTGACACAGAGCTATCGTTGCGAGAGTTTAACAAGCAGTACAATTTTCTTAAGTGTACCAAAAATATCGCTCCTGCCTGGGAGACTGTAACAAAGAAGTGCATGAATGGTATCTGGGAAAATTGTGATGAGCGTTACGCAAATACTTTAAGAATTCGATAGTCAACAAGAACTTGAAGTTATAGAAAAATTAGTAAAATTGGCGAAAGATCTGTGTTTAGAGTGTGAGGTAGAGGACATCGAGGAATTACTAGATCATGAATCTGGAGAATTGGATGAAGAAAAAGTAGCGGAAGAAGAAAGTAGAGAAGCAAAAAAAGAACAGGAGGAGGAGCCATAAAGAAAATTCACCGTTAAGGGACTATCCGAAGGATTAGTTATCATTGGAATAAACTTCTTCCACATTTTGAAGAAATGGACCCAAACATCGAACGATTTGTAAGGATTGAACGGATGGCACTGGATGTGGTTCGCCCATGTCGTGAAATATGCGAGGTGAAGAAGAAACAAACAATCTAGACAAACAAGCGGCCAATATTTTTTTTATATGTATAACAACAACTGTATTTTCATGTTTTATTAATACATATAACATTTAACCAATTTTACTGTAGCATATTTTTTTAATTAATCCTAACAAATGTAAAAATAAAAAAACAAAGCCATACGTAAAGATATCCGAATATCAAGAATGCTAATGATAAAGAAAACAAAGACAAACTCGAAAAATAATAAAAAAAGAAACCTCATAAACGACAGAAGTGATACACTGATTATAATAAGAACATAGAAAACAGTCTTATGTTATGATATCATCACGCACTATAATTCACATGTGTACCGAAATTGTTGCATAAACCGACTTACGACCAGATCAACTTACGACCTATTTATCGGACCCGATTGTGGTCGTAAGTCGACGACTACCTGTTTACCGAAATCCAGGCTCATACATACATTCCGAAACATATATATCCAAAATCTGGGCTCATCGACCGACAGCGACGACAAAAATTTGCTGGTAATTTTACTGGCGCTCTTCGGTACAAAATAGTTGGGCCCTGCTGCCTTAACTCTCAATACTTCAGGCAAGTGCGTACTTGGGCAGGGTTAATGGGACGTGTTCTCCCTTCCCCAAAGGACTAAAAATAAAACTGATTTTAATAATTTCTTAATCATATTTACGGCATTGCAAGATTTTTGATATAAAAAAGATTTCATTCTGACATCCGGGATAAACGAAATATTAATGAATTCAAACCCGCTTTGAGAAAAAAGTATAATACTTATATAATCTTTATACCAATGCCATTTTAGCGATTTTTTTGTTTAAATCATTTACAAGTAATTTGCACTGATTTTTAATGCTGTTATTAAAGATGTCATGGCTTGAAAAGTTGGTTTAAAAAATTTTCTTTTACCGATCTTTTTTCATATAATTGGGTTATTTCAATAATTTAAAAAACAACTTGTAATTTCACAGCATTTCATTCAATTTTCAAATAAAAAATCAATTCAGAAGTTGTGGATAAATCCCCTGTAGTACCCATTTAAAAAAATGTATTGTTTATTTTTTATTTCAGACCTTTTTATTATTCTGGATGGTTGTAAAAGATTGACACGTGCCATTTAACCCGCCAGGTGTTGTACTGTTTACAACGAAAGTTTAATACAATATAATATGACGGACTGTATGAATATGGACGAATCATGAGCGTTGCTCATGGATAAAAAGACGTGGCGATTTGTCCTCTCTGTCTACTCTAAAAAGTAATTAGTATATACAGGTGCCCTAACATTCAGCGTTTTTTAAATTTTTCGATATAACACGTTATTTCTTCGAAAAGCGCTAATATTTTTATTTTAATAAAAAAAGTGTTAGCATTGATATTTCACGCGGAATACGATAACTGGCAAATGTCCGCAACGGCTCTGTTTGCATACTTTCACTTTTTCGACAAAATTTCCATGATGCATACGCATCATTGCAGCTCTATTTCGTCAATAACGCGTCAAATCTCGTTCTTAAGCTGTGAAATCGTTTGTGGAATATTTGCATAGGCTTTTCCATTCACGAAACTCAACAGAAAGGAGTTCAACGGCGTAATATCGCACGATCTCGGTTGCTAATTTTGGTCGCCAAAAATAATACGCCCCGGAAACTTTGTATGCAATAACTGAATTGTGTGTATCTCTGTAAGGCAGATTGCACCATCTTGTTGATAGCACATATCTTCCGAATTGAATCCGTCCTATTGACCCCATAAAAAGTTTACTAACATGTCAAGATAACGAGCGCCATTGACAATTAATGTGGCTTCAGCAGCATTTTCAAAGAAGTGTGGCCCAATCACGCAGCCCGCCCAAAAAATCCACACCGAACAATGACTTAAAGCGGTTCCATAAGCTACTGTTGTATAATTGCTTGTTAACACAGTTTTGTTTGTCGAAGAAGTCATCAAGTTGAAGATGCGGTTCATCTCTGAAGATAATTTTCTGCGAAAATTCAACATCAGTTTATTGATTCTGCAACATTCAATTAGCAAATATACGACGCTGTAAAAGGTCAGCTGACTTAAGTTTTTGAATTAATTGAATCTTGCTAGTATAAAAATTCTGATATTTTGTTAAAACTCGCTGAAGGGTGCTTTATGAAATGTTCAATTGCTGTGAACGAAAGCGAATCGAGACGTTAACAACGCTTTCACACACTGCTACGAGTACTATGTTTTCAAAAGATCGGTTAATACGACGATATACATGTGTTTACATCCGAAATCAAATGAATACCTTCGAATTTCCATGCAGTTTGCAAAGTGTTGCTGTGATATTTTCCCCATTTTCATACTGGGGTTTTGACAACAATTATGCATCATCCTCTCATATTTTACTGTAACAACTGTTGAAAATCACTATGGAAAAAAGTCGTTTGATTTGTTGGAACACCTTGTCTAAATTTAGCTTCTGAATGCCATAAAAACAAAAAATAACGGACAAAAATCATTGAATAAGGTTTTTTGAAGTGTTTTACCGCGTGGTTCAGCTTGTGATACCGACGTTTCGAAAACATTATAACACCCAAATAGTCAAAAAGATAATAGAATTTTATGAAAATCCGAACAATATTAACAGAGACGACGGATTTTCCCTCAAATCAGCATGATAACCTACAATCAAATCGAAGCGACAGCGAAATGAAAGGAAACAACAACTTCAACATTTTTGAAGCCGCGCGATCGTTTTTGCGCGATCGGGATCGCGCGATCATACGTACAGCGCGCATCCAGTAATGGTGAAGTTGACTATGAACAAGCTATGAAGATAAAAATTGTAATATTTTCGAAACGTTGGCATCATAAGCCAAAACACTACAAAAAACTTTATCCAACTGATACGAAGAATCGCGAAAGCTTCAAAACATATTAGATAAAAATTGCTAAGAACAAAGTCCTCATCACACACCGTTAACTTGGAAGGAAGAACCAACTGAAAAGAATGTATAGTTATTTGTTCAAAAAACTTCTTCCGAATTTTCAATCTGAATATTACACTGAATATAAGACCATCGACGGAAAAATGTTCTCGTTGAAGGAGAACCTCATCATAGGATCCGAACCATAGCATCGAAAGTATTGTTTGAGATTTATTTATGTTTAGTTCAAAAATACCACGTTTCAGAATGTTTTCCGATCCATTTAAAGTTCGATCAGGTGAGGCACCCGACCCCTGAAAATATTTCAGGACAAATTGGCTGAAAGATATCCACTGTGGCGTGGTTTTCTTTTTGTCAATTTTATTGGATACTAAAAGCACAAAACACTGATCTTCAAACTTTTGGCTAAAAAACTTGCTTCGTTGTTTAATGTAAAAACTGACGAGTTTATGATTGAGGACCAATTAGTTTATATTTTCTTTATGTTAGTTATAACTAACATAAAGAAAATATTAAAAAAGAAACATAGATAAATACCACTAGGTCATTTACTATTGGAATTGGTAGATAGGACAGATGTTTACGCCTTTCATTCCACCCATGCGGCTTTCAACTCGTACACATTCATATATTTCGTTATACATGCAGTCCAGTTTCTCTTACTTTCAACGTTTCCTTCATATAAAATGTATCCAACAATCTTTCCACTCTTTCCATATATGTTATTTCATACATATGTATTGTATATAATGACAAACCATCCAAAGATTTCTTTCTTTATTCTACTAATACAAAATAAATGGAGCACTTAATGCAATATCAACATTAGCAAAAATGAATATGTGTAATAGTGTGCTGGTGCCCACCTTGACGTATATAAATTAAACTTGGACTTGTCTGTGACATTTGCGGGAGGGAGTGCGTATCTAGGATCGGGCTGTTTTTTCACAGAAGATCACATGATTGACGTTGAAGTACGGTTTAAGATTGACGTTGGAGGGGCGAGGGGATCCTCGACTACGAGGCCCGGCAACGATGACGACAAACTTGGATTTGGCAGAAGGTTAAAAGTAAGATTAATGCTTTGGAGATGCATGTACTAAGGAAAATTGGTGGTAATGTTTAAAAGAAGGTGAAATGAGGACATAAATGCATGGATAAAATTGGTACTTTAAGTAAGACGAAGGAAGGAGCTTTAATATAAATAAATAAAGATTTACTGATAGCAACATAGTATGTTCATACACGCATATAAATATATTCCAAAATCACGCATACGAGTATCTCAAGGTAAATATCCGAAAATCAATTTAAAAGGGAAACTATCAAAAGATCTGGACTCATCTCATAGCATCCCCCCCCCGGCCGAGATACACTGTTTTTCAGCCCACATCTTGTCTTCACATATCATTTAGACATGTGTAGAAAATTAATAACGAAAGTATTACTAAGTAAGTATTCCAATCAGATGTTCAACGTGTGCGTGGAATGGGTAAACCGACGAAAACGTGGCTGGATCAAATAAATTAGATTTGAAAAAAAGGTAAAGTAAGAATTATGAATCATAGAAGGACGTGCATGACGAGATGTACGAATGTGGAGGAGGTGAAAAATGTTTGCTTGGATAAAAAAATTAGAATATATATTTTCTCTGCCTACCCCGTAAGGGGTATGGCGTGATGATATGTATGAATGTAAATTTTAATACAGTGAATTAAAATGGCTTCTAGTTATTATATTTCATATCAAAGCCTAAAAAATGGGATTTGAGTTAGTGTACTGTACAACGAATAAATAAAGGGAACTAGATTGGGCAATTAGCATGGGCATTACATGGACTTTTGGCTACTTACAAGAGTGAAGTTAACATGTTGCCTTTGCCGAGATTGAGTAAATAATATGGTTTTGCTTTGTTATTGGGTTGAGTTCATGTTATACTATTGTTTTTTTTTGTAAAACACTGTAAATTTTTAACTTCAATAAATGGTTGTTTTTTTTTTGTAACATTTTGTATCAAAAAGGTCATTTGACCTTGTGGATTTCTTCAATATTTTCCAACCAGAAATGTAGTAAAAAGATATTATGGGAAAACCACACTGGAGTCTTTATTTTAAATAAATTGGCTGTCCAGTGTGGATCGAACTTGTAACCCCCAAATTGGAAGACAGGCATCTTACCAACTAAGTCATATAGGTTGTTAAAATAAGGATACGATATTTTAGTAAACCCAAAAGATGTTTTTGTATGCGTATTAAAACGCGAAACGAATTTTTAGGAATACCTTCTCTAATTTACGTTTTGTGAAAATAAGGAGTACGAAATAATGAATTTAATTGCTCAGTTTCTTTAATTACACGTTGTATCTGGAAACTTTGAGGAAAATTTAATTTCACTTACCAATTGAATTGTTTATTTCGTGATGTTCAAATCGTGAGAGAAATTTTTACAACCATTTTCATTTTAAAGGACAAACATATTTTATTTTTAAAAAAAGAAACGGTTTTATTGTTTTACACGTGTATATCATATTTTCGTAAAATATTTAACAATAACTTCTGAAAAATATAAAAAAATGTTTATTTTTATGTTTAATAGAATAACATGAAGTGTTGAACTTTTCTAGCTTAATCATAATTGTGTAAAATTCAGCCACTGTGCGAGTGTATTTTCACTATTTTGTAAATCAGATTTTTGTATGTGTTTGTTGTTATTTTTTGAGAATCCTTTCAAGGATGCGGCCCTGGGCCTTCAAAAACCCTGGCTTGTTGTGTACTTTCTGATTATAGTTCTGTGTTGGTTATTTTAATGTTTTAATATTTGTACTTCTAGAGACACTTTTGTATTTACGATTATGTGCACTCGATTTATTTAGTTTTAATTTTAATGTTGTAAACAAGTATAATGCTTGAAATTAAGCGCACATTTACAAATAAGTTAATAATAATAACAAATATAAAAAAAAATCTATTTCTATAGAGCCTTCAAGAATACTATCTTCAAGGGCGCTCTAACTTTGGAATCGAATTAAGTCTTATTGACTGATTAAAAATATAAAAATAAATAAAAAAAAGTGTAAGGATAGAAAGGTGATAGATGTGGCAATTGGATACTATCCCGCATCTTCACGTGTAAAAAACAGGAAATATCTGAAAAACAAACATTTACTGTTTATAAGACTTATTTAAATTTTCAGTTTTTCCGTTTCGTTTTTTTTAAGAAATGAAAAAAAAAACGAATAGATATGATTGAACTCAAAGGTGTCCTTATACTCCTAAATACAAGACGAAAAAATGCCTGTGTCATTCGAGGGGAGTAGCACATCGCGGGATTCGAACTAGCGACCTTCAGCACGGAAGTCCAGTGCGTTACTGCGTGGTCATGCGGCTCATTTTACAGCATTATTAAGTCAACAAATGTCACTAGAAGAATACTTTTTTCGTTTGTTTCACCCTATTATGGAAGGTAAAATAAAACAGACTCGTAATTTATAAAATTTATTGAGATATAAAAAAAAACATTTTCAACCTCTTGCTATAAACTTTGTAATGTCAGAGCTATCATGTATAATCAGACATAGGTACAAAAATGTGAATGAATGTCAAAACATGAATGTTTTACAGTTTTTATTTTATTTTATTTTTTACGTTATTCGTTAAAACACTTTGCTAAATTACATGTACGTACAATCACGCCGAGATATATACGAAACAGGCAGAGAGAATGATCTTCACACTTTTCTATCCAAACACACAATATTCGCTCTCTCCACATTCTAATATGGTGTCATGGGCAATCTTCTTTTATTCATACTTTTCACTTTACCTTATATTAAAATCTGGTTCACTTGATCAAGTTTTCCTTGATTCACTTCTTCCACACACACACACCTCATACTTCTGACTTGTATATTAACTAAGCCATTCTTTCGAATTTCATTCTCTTCTCCTATCAAAGCCAACATGAGGTTCCTTTTTTTAA
The DNA here is from genome assembly GCA_949825065.1 of Odontocerum albicorne. Lineage (NCBI taxonomy): Eukaryota > Metazoa > Arthropoda > Insecta > Trichoptera > Odontoceridae > Odontocerum > Odontocerum albicorne. Next base: position 34,993,161 of record OX463845.1, on the reverse strand, counting down.
TCTTATTTCAAAGATTAATTTTATTTACGTATTCATTTCTGATGCCTCCACGTCGATTTCTTGCATCCATTGACATATGTATAATATTTTCAATTTCAAACCTATTACAAAGCATTTCTTATGAGCTTACTTATCATATTCCTTAAATCAATTTCAATTTCAGCAAGTAAAAGCATATCTTCTCAGAACTGAAGTTCATAACATAATGATTTTGTTTCACTCGTTATACATCACACTCCATCTTTTAAATCTGGCGCACATGAATCGATAAATCCAATACTTATTGTTCTATGTAAGCGTTATACCACTAACAACAAATCTTAGTATTATACTTTACCACTGTAAAATATGTGTTCCGCAGTTCCGTTAGTCTACTTGGCTAAATTTGGTAATATTTTGTATTGTAATATACCTACAAATAATGAACATATTAATATTAAATTACATTATACATTTACTTTGTATTTGTATTAACTTGTCTTATGTGCATTGTTTGTAAAATACACTTTTGTGTCATAAATTAAACAAATAAGTATACTGATTAATTAAACAAGATGATATCACGCCCCCTTGCTATACACCTTTATTAATTTTTAACTTTTCAGTAAGTTCTCCAAATACTCTTACACAAAACTCCTCCAAATAAGCTTATAGTGCCGTTCGGTTAAAAATCCATTTGACAAACTATATGAGTGGCTTGCATTTTTGTTGACCAAATTCTTATTTAAGTCTGGTTTTCAAACAAAAAAAATTGATTATCTTAAACAAATAGATACAGAATTTTAACTCAAGGTTTCAAACTTTTGTACTCGAGTCTGTTTATACTTATACAAACTTACATTTTTTTTTGTATTGGTAAATTTATTCGTTCTTGGAAAACCAGAATAGCAACAAAGATGAATGGAGGCATTGTACAACATCCTCCAAAATGGCGGCCCAAGGCGGGCCAACGATTGAAAAAACGATTGAGAAATGTCCAGGTGCCATAACAGCTTGATAAATAGATATGGAGACATTGTGTCACCCTGTCGACCTCCCTTTGTATCGCACTCATCTTGGTGGGGTGAGTTGTGATCAATTGATTTTATCAATCAACCACTTTGTAATAATGTTAGGTATGTGAGACAGTTTTGTATTCGAAACAAATTTATGTGGAAATTATTAAAAGTTGGAAACTCAATGGTTATTTTTCAAAACATAGGCAGTCCGCACACATTTAGCTGACCTGTACCATTACTGTTCAAGTTAAAAATGCAATTATAATACAGTCAATATAATAAAGACAATGATGTGAAAAATATATTTTAAGATGCTCTAAAGCTTTCATTTAATGAAAAATGAAAGTCTTTACAGAGAGAAGAAACGCAACATTACTTGAACGTGACAAAGATATAGTATTTAACGTAATGGATAACAAAAAAATACATAATCAATAGTCGAATCATCCAGAGAACACTTCTAGCTGAGATCTTCTAAAATATTCATTTTCTAAAGGTGACCAGCTGCTTTACAGTAGCTTATCCGCAGACGGCACAAAATTGACATTTCCGTCTTATTCAATTCATATAATATTAAATCACAGTTTCAAATGGATAAATTGCTAGATTAATTGACCGTTATTCAATAAATATTTCAATGTCATTGTATAATTTCGAAACCTTGACGACCTCCACGGCGTTAGTAAAATGCTTAACTTCCACTTGGAGGTTTGGAGGGGGGTTCAATTTCCGATGGTACACAAATATAAATAAAAAAAATGGTACCAATTTGGTTCAAGAGTTCGCCTGGTAAAAATCCGTGCACGTGCAGATGTGGAGAAGTACCTAATATAATAACCGCATCCCCTACCTTCCTATCTTTACACTCTACTTTTTTTTAAATAGACAATCCACCCAAACTAGGATGATTTGTGTCACCAAATTCAAGACATTATGAAATTATACTACATAGTTAATATAATAAAATCAATTTAAAAAAATTACAATGCTAGATAATTCAAAGTTTCAACTGATTAAGCTTAAAAAATAAAACAATCGTTTTATAAATGGAAAATTACCTCAAAGAAAGAACAAAGGCAACATGCATTGGACGCGGTAAATATATGGCTTTTAGTAAATGAAATCTGTCTCGCAAAGAACAACCTAAAAATACATGGTCTATAGTGTCATCATCCAGACCACACTCGCAGCCGGGATTCTCCACAATACTCATTCTGTAAAAGTGACCACCACGGAGTGGCCCAGCCGCAAACGACAAATGACAGACACTTTTCTTAAATATATTTACTTTGTAATATGTTAATAATAGCGCATTCGAATCCCGAGTTAGGGCGTCCTTCAGGAGAGTCTTATCCTTAAACGGTTCTTTAAAACCTGGATTTTTACTAATAATATTATTACAATACTAATGTGGCAATCCCCATGGCCTAGTTGGTAAGACGCTTATTTTCCTTCTGTGGGTTTTGTATTTGACTCTGGATGGTACACGAACATAAAATCGTTAGAATTTTATAACAATAAATACTAACAAAAAGTTAAAAAAAGATGTCAAGAATTAAAACGACGTCGAAAAAACCGATGAAATATAATATTTAAATTTGTAATTATTTTGATCTCGATTCTTAAAATAGCAACTAAGAAAGTCTTGTTTTCGAAAATCTAAAGCAGCTTTCAAGCAGACACCGATTTTAATTATTTATCACGTAAAGTACGAGTATATCCAAAAAGACAAATATTTCCTTATTCAAATTACCTTTGACACAGTTTTTATTAATGATTTTCCGTTTTAAGATTTGAACAAAATATACAATTCTACTGTGAACAACATTAAACTCTTTGAAGAGTTTTTTTGTTGGTTTCTCATCATCAAAAAAGTGTTAAGTTTTACTGTTTTGAGAAAATGCTTAACGTGAATGATAGCGATTTATGAGACGTTGTTCAATCAAGGTACACGGGGTATTTAAATTAGGTTGAATTTTTAAAAAGGTTGGACGACCTCCATGCCTAACTAAGCTACCTCGTGGCAACCCATTAGGTAAGTCACCTGTTTTTCAACTCGGAGGTGGCGTATTCAATCCTCATTGGTGCCTGTTTTTTTTTAATAAATCTAGTCTAATTTTCCCTTTCAACCTCTGTAACAACTTCCTGGTTGATTGGTGTTATGTGTGAAGAAAAGTATTTGTGAGGTGGTGTATAAACCACAAGAGAAACTAGCGTGGTCGCGAGAAAAGGATGGACAGTACAAAAGTTTTATAAAAAGTAAAGTAAGAAACACTCACTGGTTATTATTTCCTAGATAGCTAGTATTTATGGATACATACCACAGGTGTAACTAAACAGAAAGAAATAAAACCTTTATATTCTTGAAACATGAGAATTTACCTATAAAGTAAATTAAATTTGGTCTCCTCATTAAGATATCTTCTTCTAAATCCGTGTTTGCTAACGTAGGGCCCACGCCCCACAGGGGGGCAATTTGATTTTTAAGGGGGGCAATTCGAAAATTGACTCGTTCAGAATTTAAGTTAACCATATTTCTATATTGTGGTTCACGAGCATGATATTTTTGTCACGCCGCTTAGTCGTATTTTGATCGCTTTGTCGCGGGGGGGGGGGGGGGGGGTGATAAGAATTTTAGAAAGGCTTAGGTGTGGCATAGCACAAAAACATTGGGAATTAATTTGTTACGGTTAATTATTTTTTTTAATTTAGATCAAGAGACAATATTAGTGTTTTTTGAGGGGTGAATGAAGCGATTTTAAATGTGTGTGTTAAAATGTATGTCAATGCAATATACGCACAATAAGTCTCATTGACAAGCAACAAGGGCATAATTGATACTTTAAGGGTGGAAAAAATAAAATTATGTGACAGATACTCTTGCAGGCAGCCAATACCCATCCAGGATTGAATGACTGATGATGATTTGATATATTAATGTTACAATATTTGTTGAAAAAAAACACAATAAAATTAAAAATATATGTGTATAATGTAAATTTTGAGGATGAATGTCCTTATCTTTTGGTTAAGTGTCCTCTTTCTTATAAAGCTATCCCTAGGAGGTACACTGTCAGCCACATTTACATATTTTCTTTAGTCGACTGTGGTTTTTTAACAACTTTATGGTGGTCGACTCTTGCGGTATTTTGTTCAAAATTCTATATTGAAGATAAAAGTATAAATGTTATGGTAATAAATTATTTATTTTAACAGTGTAATTTATGGTAATATTTTAAACATCTTAAATTTTTCTTGTTCAATTTTATAAAGAAAAAAATAAATGAACTCTATTAAAATTTTATGCCTGGCTAGTAAGTGTCTTATGTTAATTTTTTAACGTTGCCAAAAAAATAAAATTATATTTAACGTTAAAAGTTAAATTTCAAGGGCATACTCGTATAAAGTGTCATCGTATGAAAGCTCTTGAGTGTTACGATTGGGCTGAAGAAAGTTTTGACTAAATGTATGCTTGGGATTAGTCTATTACATAATTAAAAGATAAAATAAAAAAATTGTTGACATAAAAATATAAAAAAATTATGTTAATCTTTAACTATTTTCTAACATAATACACTAACACGCCGTCACGTCGTTTCCTTATCGGTGTAGAAAGAGAGGACATAGCGTCAAATACTCGTATTTGTTACTTGATTCCAATTTTAATATCCGACTCAAACAAATTATTATTCGTTATCCGGTCATTGCTTAAACTGTCAAATATTAAAATAAAATGTATTGGTTGTAACGCACTCATTTCCACCCTATTTATTCTACTCCTATCACTCTTTTTTTAAGTGTCCTGGCTTCACTTCCATACATTAAGATGTTTATATACTATATTATATACATACATACCATCACGCCATTTCCCTGTCATTATCTCAACACACATACTTCGCCTCTTCCAAATCTATATACATACACCTTATCATATAACTCCTACGATTCCTTTGTCTACGTTTTCTTCTTTCAAAATATGATTCACGTCTTCTTCTACCACACCTTCCACTCACATTCGAACTATATTTGTTATATGGGTCTATTTTCATTCATTTGTTCTACATGCCCAAGCCATCTCAGACTGTTCTTCATTATCTTACTCGATACAATAGTCTAAAATTCACATTCATCCCAATCACTTCATTAAGTATTCTGTCATAAACTGTCCCTCGTGTATTTTTCTCAATACTTGCATTTTTATAGCATTTATTCGGCTGTTTTCAGTCGTTTTCAACGTTCACGTTTCCCTCTCATACGTCAGAGATGGTTCTTAAATACTCTTGTGGACTAACATTTGACGACTTTCGTGGTATAGTTGGTAAAACGCCTGTCTCCCAGCCCGGGGGTTAAGGAAACAAATTCCGGTGGAACCTAGATTTAAAAAAAAATCCTTACTGGTTTTCCGTTAAAGCCACATTACTATATTTCTAGTTGATCGGAATAGATTGCCACATGGCAATAAACCCGCTGGGTTGTACTGTTTACAACGAAAGTGTAATATAATACAATTCAATACACCTCAGCTGAGCTTGATTCTGTTCAGTTCGAGTATATGTGTTCTAGTACCCCATCGACTTTGTTTCCTATCGCTACACACCATTTGTTTTTGTTTTATTTAGAAAAACATACTTTATACGTACATAAAATAACTAATAATACGAGTACATTCGTTTCATTAAGGATTTTGCAGAATTGTAAAATACCCCTGGCTGTTGTCAGATGAATCAGATAAAGCCTTAACTAAATCTCATTGCAAACAATGATTGCCTACATTGTTCAAAGTGTTTGAAGTTACCCTAGTCTGAAAGATTTTTTTCATGAGTATAATATTGAAAATAAACACATTATGTGGTGAGTGTTGTTTCATCATATAAATGATCCATTTAATTTAAATATTATATCAATCAAATGTTTTGGCTTTATCTTCTTGCATAAATCTCGCCTACTCACCAGGAGTTTAAAAACTTAATAAAACACTGGTAAAAACTGAGTTTACTTACACAACGGAGACTTGGACAGTTACAAAGCGGGACAAAAGAGTTTTTTATTTCATTTAAGAAGAAGATGCTACGCAGACTATATGCCCCTATTTATAACAATGGTGCCTGGAGTCAGATATATAACTAGGAGCTTTGTTCTCTATATTGTGAAATTAGCGTAGAAAAAGTTATAGTAATAGCTAGACTAAGCTGTCCAGGCACTTATACTGCATACAAGGCACCAAGCACTTATACTGCAAGACAAGCATTATTCAACTATTTTATGGAGCGCAGAACAGTGGGGAGATAAAGCTTAGATGGCTGCATGGTGTCACAGAGAACTGACGCACATCGGGTATTACCAATCGTAGAAGGAATGCTGCTGAGAGAGATACGAGTAAGTGGCTGAATCATGAAGGCAGCCAAGACCTATCCTGATGTATAGAGCTGATGATAATTGATGTAGTATCACTTTGAGAATGACTCGTTCATTTATAAATTTGTACAAGATAGCTGTTAAACGTCACCCAGGTAGGATTAGGACTGAAAATACAACAAAAACTAGTATATTAAAAATTAATGAAAATCTACCATCCATCAGACGATTTACATGGGCAATCTTACCCTTAATAGTTGAACGGTTGCCTAAAACATTACAATCTACTAATAAGGATTAATGGTAGAATGAAAATACAGTTTAATTAACTAACAAGACATAAATCGTTTGTACTATAATTAACGTAGTTTTTTGTTACTCATGGCGTGTTCTCACGGTTCAAGTTTAGTTGACCGATAAAAGTTGATCAACAAAAGTTGAATGAAATTTGACGTGAGAACCTTTGTTTTAATAAAGTTGATACACTTTTTAGTTGATCAACTAAAAGTTGACCCAGTCAAACTTTATCGTTCAAGTGTCGCCATTTGCTTTCAAGTTGAAACTATTCAGTTAATTAAAAATGGCGTCGAAAGCAGTTGTGTGTGAATTTGTGCAGACAATAACTATTTTGTTAAAAGAAGAACTAAAAACAATTTTATTTAACATGAGCAAAATTCGTAAGAAACGTCGTTTTGAAAATAACATTTATAATTCCAACATTGAGTATTTTAAAGCACTTTATAGAGATCACAATATTTATAGGTTATGTTTTTGACTGTATTATGTTTATCCCACCTTTAAAAAGCTAACATATTTTAATTATTTATCTAAATTTCACATATTTAAAACGTAAAGTTAGGGGCCATGAAATTTGTTATTATACTATTTTTTAGATGTATCTGAGTCCGAGCAGATGTCAGGAATGGACCAACAAGCTGATGATAATCAGGAAAATGAAGGTCAAGAGGTCAAGAAAACTAAGAAAATGTTAAGACGTCCAGCTACGTGGAAAATTAATCAACGTAAAAGATTACGAAACTGTGGCCAAGAATATGTCACCAAGAAAGCAAATGTGATTAAAAAAATATTTGTAAACAAAGATTGCAAATGCATAAAAAATGCATTGAAAAAATAAAAGAAGACGAGAGGAAACAACATTTTAATTCATTTTGGAAATAAGGTGATTATGGTATTCAAAATTCATTTATTTTCGGCCTGGTCCAATATAAACTAGTACACCGCACCGCACCGCAAACGTCCCGCGGATAACTCACGTTAAGGGAAAACAATTTCATTTTCTTACTTTTTTTAAATTGGAAGATAATAGTGTCGAAGTATGCAAAACGTTTTTCTTAAATACGTTTCAAATAAGCAATGGCAGGCTATAAATATGTATTTCCAAGAAAAAATGTTCAGGAAACTGTTGACGAACGCGGAAAAACTTCCACCAGAAAACTAGATGATTCCGATATAGTTGCACATATTAATTCCTTTCCAGCCTACCAAAGCCATTACTCCAGAGTACAGAATTCGAACAGAAACCACTTGAATCCGGCATTGACTCTCCGCAAAATGTATGATTTGTATAAGGGACAACACGAAGAAAATGGAATCGAACCGAAAAATTCAAATATTATTACCATATTTTTAACAGAAAGTTTAACCCAAGTTTCAAATTACCTAACCGAGATACTCATCGTTTGTGTGATGAATTAGAAATGAAAATGAAAGTAGAGGTAAATCCGGAGTTGAAGAATGTTACGAGTATCATAAATGAAAAACATCTACATTTGCGGAAGGCAGGACAAGCCAACATAGAGAATGTTTGAAAATGGATTATAAAAATGAAATAACTCAAAGTTACGTTATTACTTTCGATCTCCAAAAAGCTCTTCCATTCCCAAAGCTCATAACATCTATTACATATTACAAACGAAATCTTTATATTTACAACTTTGGCATTCATTGTTTTAATAATGGAGTGGGACATATGTATACTTGGGGTGAAACAGAAGGTGGGCGTGGATCTCAAGATATTGCGTCAGTGTTAATAAAACACATAAAGAAAATGCTTCGTCTAACAAACACATTATTATGTATTCGGATTTATGCACTGGACAAAATAGAAATATAAAACTTACTTTATCATTAATGAAGTTACTTCGGGATACTAACATTGCCATAGAAACTATTGATCACAATTTTTTACTTCCTGGGCACTATTCCTTGCCCAATGATGCGGAGTTCGGGATTATCGAAAAATCAAGCCGCAGTCATAATTATATTTTTGGGCCCAAATACTGGATATAAATCATAAAAAATGCAAAACGAAAACTGCCCAAGTTTAAAGTGGTAGAAGTACACAGAACTGAATTTCTACCTACAAAAAATCTGGAGGATTCTGTGGTTATGATTTTAATTGGCTAAAAATACGATGGCTTCGATATGAGACGTCGTCTACCATGATTTTTAAATTTAAGGAAACTTTCAATACAGAGGTAGATTTTTATTCAGTGAATTTAGACATAAGAGGCCCCGGAAGACGATTCGATGTTCTATCAAATGTTCACCAAAATTTATTATACAATTCCAGAAGATCCATTTCTTCTTCCAAAAAAAGGTACATGATGAATTTACTATCGTTCATCCCACCTAATTTTGCTAATTTTTATAAAAATCTACCTACTGAACTAGCAACACGTTCATTTATGTCAGAAATCAAGGATAGAGATTCTGATGATGAGATAATATACGATTAATAATGCTCCAATAAAATTTTTGTATTAGTTTCAGATAAAAGCATACCACAATGCTTTGTCATGTTTTTGTTAACATATATATTTTCACTTTTTTTCAGAAAAATAGTGAAGTATCTCCATTTATTCACACGATTTAAAATGTTTTTGTACTTAATAAAAACTTTTATTTTCTTTTAATTATTACGTTCCAATATTGTGAAATAATTATATTTTTAAAATAAAACTGCTTCTAAAATGATAGCAATGGTATTTATTTAATATAAGCAAATTTTACAAAATCTTATTTTTCTCAAAACTCCTTTACCTGGATATACACCACTATTATTCTGACCCACACATATGTTAGACACATAAAAAAGTGTGAGAACTGCGTAATTTTTTAGCAAAACAAAACACTCACGAAGGGAACACGTGCAAATATAAAAAAGTGCGGAAAGGAAGTTTGAGGTGGGCGGGATATCCCGGCCGTTACCTTTTAAAAAGATACCTGCAGGTATAAAAAAAAGTGCGGTGAGGAACTTTGAGGTGTGAAGCGGGCATCTGGCGAGTTGTTGGTATCATTGTTGACTTTTTTTTCAGCTTCTATAATTGATTGTTGACTTTTTTTTCAGCTTCTATAATTGTGAAAATGGAATCTTCCACGCAAACAGTGGTGCCATAATACTGCACTCATGAAAATTAAATTCAAATACAATTCTAGCAAATGACGAATGACTCATAACTTGAACGATAAAGTTTGACTGGGTCAATCTTTTTAAAAAGTTGATCAAGTCTATCGAAACAAAAGTTCTCACTAGAGATTGCATTCAACTTTTGTCGGTCAACTTTTATCGGTCAACTAAAGTTGAACCGTGAGAACGGGCCCGAAACGTGTGAACATGTGAATTCAAGTTGAACGGACCGATTAAAGTTGATCAACAAAAGTTGAATGAAATTTGTAGTGAGAACCTTTGTTTTAATAGAGTCGATCAACTTTTTATATCGTTCAAGTTATGAGTCATCAACAACTCGCCGGATGCCCGCTGAGTTTATCGATTTGTCGTATTCAATTTTTGTCGATCAACTTTAATCGGTCAACTAAACTTGAACCGTGTGAACAAAAACTGATTCAAGTCGTCTCGATCAACTTTAATCGGTCAACTAAACTTGAACCGTGAGAACGGGCCTTCAGATATTTTTTCATTCAACAAAAGAGAAGTTTAAGTACCCGAATTAGAAATGAAACTCTGATTTTTGTAAAAGTTACGGAAATTCTATATTGTCATCGTCAATGACATTCTTTTCACCATTTATCACCTCAAACTTACGTGGCTTAGTGAGAAATACCCTATTGCTGTAAACAGCCAGAAGAAGTTCATGGGTTCGAATCTTCTTTGCAGTAATACACTTTTACTTACCATTTTTAGCGATATATTGATGATATATTATTCACGTATTTGTTCTTCCAATAAACTCGATATAATCTTATACAAACAACAAAACCAAGAAGAATTGTCACCTTCAAGCAGAATAATGACTATGTATGTATGTAAATACATTCTGAGGTTGAGAATACAAAGTCAATCGAGGCGTAAAAAACCTTTTATTTTGCCGCAAAATATCCTCTGACGCCTCTTCAAATGTTGTAGCATAGACGAGGATAAATCTCCCATAAATTATGCACCAAGGAAACTTTTAATACGAAATGTTTTGAAACAAACTATTCTTATTTGAATAGATAGTGAAAGATTTTTTTTCTGAGTGTGGGCGACAGGAGGAAATAAAATGAGGCGAAAACCATTGAAAATTTCAGGGCCGGTTTAATTTCACACGTAAGTTTTTATTTATTTTTTTATTCATGATCAAAACACCACAAAGAGTCAGGTAGGGTTTATCTGGATGTGAACAAAGTTAATATTTCCTATTTTATGGTACCCATTAGGTCCTTTTTTTTTCTCTCGAACAAATCGCATTCTTGTTTTGAAAACGTTTCATTATATGCCAGTAATAAATAAATTAATAATAAAATAAATAATGAATACTTTGTTAGTCTTATGTTATTTATACTCGTATATAGATACAATCATAGCAGCATCACTGCAATATATTCTGCAAATATTTAGAACCCTCTATGCTTATTGTTTGCCTTAAAATAGGTTTTTCTGCCTAGTTATGTGGAGAGTGCAAAAAAACCTAAATCGATAATTTTATTTTATTCGATAAAAGTTATTCATATATTCAAGAAATTTAAATATTGAAGAACTTCTATATAGTAAATGTAGGCTCTTGTTAGTGATATTGGTGTCCCCCCACCTCTTTTATGCTCAGCTATTGTAATAAGAAAGCATTTTTGAGAAGAAAAAAATATATATAAAGTGCATTCCAGAAAAGCTTTTCTTTTTTTTTCTCCAGGAAAAATATTGGAAGTTGTGATATGATACCTTTTACAAAAGATAGTATTTCTATCAAAATCTACCTAAAAAAAAAAAACAAAAAAAGAAAACGAATAAAAATCTCATTTGGAATATCTTAGAAATGAATTTATAAATATTAAAAAATTGTATTGAAATTTTTATTTTAAGCACTTCTTTTGATTGAAACCTGGAGTGAGTGCAGTATTGTTTCTTTCTGGGCACCGGACTGTATTAAAAAGTATCGGATTTTTCCTGTCTCAGTCATGCTGAATCCGATCCATTCAAGTGAAACAATTTAGCCATGTCAAGTTCTTTAAATATATTGTCACAATTTTTAATGAAAAAAAAACAAGAACAATGACTGGGGAACGAATAATTCGAGGTTCTTCTGAGATTTAATAAAGTATATTTGTATACGATATAATTAAAAAAAAAAACGAGAAAGTTGTGCTTGTTTGAAAATAAATTTATCAACATTATCAGCCTTACAACCCATGATGGGCCCTTCTGCCTACAGATTATCTGCTACTAACGAAATTGGAAGAATAATTACTAACATTATTTATTTAATACTTTTATACAAATATTGTGCATCTGATGGATTAATTGCTTTATACGATTTTGTTCCAATAAACCAACTTTTGTTCGAAAATTATTATCGGTATGCATCACCGTATCTTAAACGTTGTAAATAAATATAATGTTGGAGGAAAAGTGACGAAAATTACAACGAATCTTAAGAAACATAGATATTTGGATAAGCATTTTATGAGAATTAAGAATGCGTAATATTTTGGGTCAAATATTTTTTTTTTTATTTCATTTTTAAAAAATATATAAAGAAAAAGAACCTTTGATTGAGGGTAGAGAATCGGTATATAAAAGATGATGTAAAGAATTGTGTATTATGAGTTTGTTAGAATAGAACGGATCTTGCAATTTTCATATTGGAGAGACAGTCCGTTTTATGATTATTTCATAAAAAATAAATTTAATTTAACATTATTTTAAATATTTTTTGTGTAACGTTATTTTGATAAAATTTATGAAATAATACATTGTTGTTTATAGTTAAGGCATTAACGTTGTGGAGGTTTAAAGACATTGTAATTTATTTTTATCAAACCCGGTTTATTTCACTTTTTCTTAACGGTATAACCCTACCGGTTTCAAGGTTTTCACCTCATCTCCAGGGGAGCGCAAACAAGACTGCGTCTTGTTTGCGCTCCCCTGAAGATGAGGTGAAAGCCTTAAAACCGGTAGGGTTATACCGTCACAAAAAAAAGTGGAATAAACGGTGTTTGATAAAAATAAATTACAAACAACACATTGTCTCTCACGTTGATGATTTTTGTGATTCGATTTAAAAATATATAGCCAAGGGCACAAACATGATAACACTGGGTCGAATTGTAATTATAATAATCAGTATTTTTATAACATCATTTACATTTATACGACTATATTATACACTAGCTGGAAAGACGTCCAAGGACTTTCAAAAACATAAATTATTTGTTAATTGCTATCCCAAGGTAGTTTATTATCTGGAATAAAACTACTTAAATGCAGAATACTTTTTGTTTTAAATATTTCTTATAAAAATCGAATTAGTGTATTTCTGATTGGGTCCAGGATCATTCAAAACATTCGGTAAAATCTTGATTGTTTTCGTTCAGGTTTCCTTTGCTTTGCAGCTCCCTGCTAGTCTCCAGACAATTTCCTCCTTCCAGGCATTTTGTTACTTGGAATGATTTAATGAACAACAATAATAACTTTATATTCCAATATAGCTAAATATTCATTAAAATATTTTTTCAGTGCGTGTGTGTTCTTTGAATGCGAATGATAACAAATCTATTTTCATTTGTTTTGTTTATTTGTTTTAAGAAAAATAATTTACATAATTAATGTAAGTAGCAAATGGGCACCTACCGAGTTTATACTTTGATAACGTAATATATTTCAAAACAAGAACACCTGCGCAATAAATCTGCTTATTTTTGCATCATTTTGACAATATTATTTAATTATGTTGTATATTACTTGTAAATACTATGCGTATCCAGAAAGTAAGTGTACTGAGGCTCTCACGACCGGATGGATTTTATTTTCGACATGTTGGCTACACTTCCGTGTAGCCTGACCCTTCCCCTCCGCAACGAGACCGGTTCAAGGTCAGTACGTTGAGAAGTGTCGACGCGACAACACGTTTCGTGAAAAATGTCAATCCAATCTCCCGCCAAGTGCGAAATACGCGGCGTCATCCGTTATCTCGTTTGGAAGGGAAAACCTCCGGTTGAGGTTTATAATGAGGTGAAAACTGCATATGGTGATAAAGCTATGAATCGTACGAGTGTGTACAAGTGGTGTCGCGAGTTTAAAAACGGTCACGTCACACCTCTTCACCCTCCGCCAAAAAGTTCAAAACCACAATTTCAGCCAAGAAAATCATGGCATCCGTGTTTTGGGACTGTCAAGGCATAATTTTTATTGAATATATGCCTCAAGGGGAGACCACCAACTCTGCAAGATACTGTGAGATCCTAAAAAAATTGCGGAGGGCGATTCAGAACAAGAGGAGAGGCATGCTGACAAAGGGAGTCTGCCTGCTGTACAACAATGCCAGACCACACACGGCCAACGCCACGATGGAACTGCTCGCCTCGTTTAAATGAGATGTCCTGAATCATCCCGCGCATTCCCCTGACCTAGCACCTTCAGATTACTATCTCTTTACCTCCCTGAAGCTGCACATGGGTGGAAAAAGGTTTTTAACCGACAAGGAGGTAAAGGAGGAGGTGGAGAAGTGGACGGAGGGGTTGGCGGGAAACTACTTCGAGGAAGGCTTCAAAAAGTTGATACCACGCTTCACCACCTGCATTGAGAGGAATGGCGACTATGTCGAAAAATAGCTTACATATGTACTACGGTAACCACGTAATTTTTTTGTTTAAATAAAAAAAATTGTAACCTACAAAAATTCAGTACACTTACTTTCTGGATATGCCTCGTAGATGGTCCAATTTTTTAACACGGCGCGCGGCTCGTGAAGACATAGGTTTAATGCTATGTAGTGAAGTTAGCGAAGCAATGGTATAAAAATTTTAAGACTGCTTTGCTTTGGGTGGTTTTACCGTACCCCTGCGAAGAAAGCTTTGTTCAGGGATTCAATCAGATGTAGGAAAGAGGGGAGACCAAAGCTAAGAGGATTGGATGGTGTAACAGAATACTGTTGCTGCCTAACTACAACTAATTGGAGGACAAACGATACTGAAAAACATGAGTGACGAATACTCTTGCAGGCAGCCAATACCCATCCAGGATTGAATGACTGATGATGATTTGATATATTAATGTTACAATATTTGTTGAAAAAAAAAACACAATAAAATTTAAAATATATGTGTATAATGTAAATTTTGAGGATGAATGTCCTTATCTTTTGGTAAAGTGTCCTCTTTCTTATAAAGTTATCCCTAAGAGGTACACTGTCAGCCACATTTACATATTTTCTTTAGTTTTATGGTGGTCGACTCTTGTGGTATTTTGTTCAAATTCTATGTTGAAGATGAAAGTTTACATGTTATGGTAATAAATTATTTATTTTAACAGTGTAATTTATGGTAATATTTTAAACATCTTAAATTTTTCTTGTTCAATTTTATAAAGAAAAAATAAATGAACTCTATAAAAATTTTATGCCTGGCTAGTAAGTGTCTTATGTAAATTTTTTTAACGTTGCCAAAATGCGTAAAAGTAGTTTTTACAAGAAGTAAGAGTTTGAGGAGAATAGATTGTTGCTAATAAAATACTATGCAATATATTGACTTATCATAAGTAAGATCAGAGAGTGAGAGGTGTGGTTAAGGAAGACCAAGAAAACTATGATTGAATTAAGTGAATGATGTTTCGAAAGAAGTCGTCGAAAGTTTACGAGAAGGTGCATGGATGTGAAACGGGTGAAATATGTGTGTCGAGACTGGAAATATTGGTATTCCGTCCTCTCTTCCAGTCCCAGTAATAAATCGGCGTAATGGTACATATTCGTACGTATGTATGAAAGATCTTTGAATGAATTATTTTTAAGCAATCCACACCAAAGAGAAGATTAACTCATACATTCACATCATAATTCTTATAATACCTGTGTTGGCGATACAAAAATATTGAAGAGTGCGGTGAAGAAGCAACATTAAAAAACCATATATATTTGAACCCGTTCATTGAGACTTCGGATTAAGAACCTTTGGAACAAGCAAGATTTTTTTTTGTCGGTCGTTTTGATTATTATTAGTACAACCTCACTCTGAGTGGTAACAAAAATCTCTTTAATGAACTCAACCAAACTATGACGTTTTTTGGGTACCATCTGGAATTGAACCCGAACTTTCAGAGTGGAAGACAAGCGTCTTTATAACTGAGCCATATAGGTTACCGTAGACGAGAAATTGATTTTAACAATGGCCATTGAAAAGGGAGATTCAATTTTATTGTTACAAAGCACTCGAGAAATTGCCCTAACCAAAACTATGAAATTAAAAATGTTCTCGCTAAATATGAACATATGATTAAATGCATAGCAAAATAAACTCGACAAAGCGCTTGTCGCACAGATCAGAGTGTCTTCAAATGGATTGATATTCCAGAAGCAATTGTTGAAAAAAGTTTGCAAAATTTTCCCCCATTTCCTTACATGGGGTCGTGTTATCTTTATAAATCGATAACCATTCTAGGCGATATAACGTGCCCACATCGAAATGCCTGGAAAAAATAAAGGCTCCAATTTCTTACAAAAGAGTTTACAGGAGTTTGCACATGACGATAAACGCCAGTATCAAAAAACATACGTCTCAGTTGTGCTAAACAAATGGCGTGGAATGGAATCCCAACGAGGGAATGGTTGTAAATGTGGTCTATTTCGGGAACACTCAGGAGAAGTTTTCTGTTAGCTTAAATTGTGGGTGGACCATTTGACCTTTAATTAAACACGCGTGAAACCAATCTAGTCGTATAATAGGAAGTAAGTATGCTTTTTACTGATCATCAAAGGCGAAGGCTGTTAAAATGACTAGAGATATAGATTTATACTTGTCTTAATTTTGTCCTATATTTTGACGGATGCTTTTTATACTCTTGTGTACACTCGAATTAAGTAATGCATTGTGTTGTACCACACTTTCGTGGTATACAAATTAACTTGATGGTTTTATTGCCATGGAACGGCCTCCGAAAGATTATAGTCCACAACAGTATTTTTTAGTACCAATTTTCATGTGTGGGAGTGAAAAGTGGACGTAGAACAGAAGCCGAATAAATTATGTTTAAATTCGAACACTTGGAAGAATAAATGGGGGGACAATTTATAACAGAATACGAAATGAAGTGATTTGAGATGAATGACAACTTAAGGGTTGATATGTTGAGAAAGATACAGAGGAGTAATTTGAAATAGTTGGGATACGTGAAATGAACGATTAAAGAAAGACAAACGGTAATTTCGCCCTGAAAGACATGGAGAGTTCCGGACGAAACCACCGTAGAATTGACTGAGCAGATGAATTGTAGTCACATGACTGTATACCACTATCTAAAGTTAATGAGAAAAGTCCAGAAGTTCGGCTCTTGGGTTCCACATGTTTTGAGTGAAAACAACAAAAATCAATTGTCGAACGTTGATTTTTGTTGTTTTCACTCAAAACATGAGCAGTAAATTTTCTTTCGTATGACGTATAACCTTTACCATTTTGTTTTACTTTTAGTGCTAATTTTTAAATTTGAAATAAAAAACGGACACAACTAATGTTAACACCCAATAGATTTTCCGACATATGATAACAATACGTTCGGCTTCAGGTGGAATGAAGTCTATGTGTTTAGTATTTAAATATAAATGTTGTTAAGACTTTCCAAAAAGGGTTGTCTTCAAGTAATTTCTAAAGCTGCACACGCCACCGATATCTAACACTTTGAGGCAGAAAAAGATCAATACAATCAAAATATTTGTGGAAAATCGAAGGCAAACCAAAAATAAAGATTATTAATTCATTAAATATGATGCTATAATATTATGACTGTGAACGTTAAAATGACAAAACCTTTAACATTATCGACTAAAACCAATCACTATGAATATAATATTGTAATATTTTTTATCAAACACTGTTTATTTATTTATTATCTAGTCTTGTTTGTTCTCCCTGATGATGAGATGAAACCCTTGAAACCGGTAGGCTTATATCGTTATAAAAAGTGGAATAAATACCGTTATAAAAAGTGAAATAAGAACCCGAGGTGCATTAAACTCATCATGTCTGATTTCCGACCGGATAGACCTTCAACGCTCTCGTCAGCCCAGATCTCTACAAATTATGATATACTATAACTTTAGTTAGTACAACCTAGTGGGTTTATTGCTATGTGGTTATCTCTATCTCTTCCAGCCAACTATAAAGGTGTTAAACAAATCTGTAATGAAAACACCAACGGAAATCGAACCCACTTTTTTCAACAGTCCAACTCTGATTTACTAGTATCTAGATCTCTGGCCATTTTTTTTCGCCTCAACCCGGCCTATTCCCAGTCTCTCCTCGCGCAGCCGCTCAACCTCCTTCTTCCGACTCCTTCAGGACTGGTGTGTAAAATTTAGGAATAATTTATATGCCCTAGTCGCTGCAGCAGAAACATCTAGATTTCTGCAAATATTTTCCGAATAAGCCTTCCTTAAAGTATTTAATTCTGCTAATGGAATTCCTAACCTGATCTTTTCTTTTTTTAACTTATGTTCAGAATGTTTTACATACATATATACGAATCATCACGTTTCTCTGCTGAGGTAGGCAGAGAATACACAGACTTTCGTATTTCGATACACATAATTTGTCTCTTCCACATCAATACACCTTTTCATACAACTCTTACGATTACTTTTACTTCGTACGTCTCTTCGTTTTAAAATATCATAAACTTAATCCAAGCATACTTTACTTGATCTTCTTCTACTACGCCTTCTACTTATATTTGTACGGTATATTTGTTTTGTTAGTCTTTCTTCGTTCATTCGTTCTACTCATAATTAAAACAAAATAAGTTCATTTTTATCGTTCTACACTTTATTCCCTTCCTTAATTATTCATTTTATATCACACTTTCATTATATTCAGCACAACCTTTTGTATTTATTGTCATATGTTAATCTCTTCCAATAAACCAGAAAAATATGAGGCCCTAAGTGAAAACCAGTATAGAGCCCTTTTTTTATGTAGATACCAAGAGGAATTGCACCCGCTACTCCCGAGTTGAAAGTCAGGCGTCTTGCCAATTAGATCACGAAGGTTCCTTAATTACATGGACATATATGGTCTTAATTAAATCAATTCAATATTGTAATAGAGTTTGATTAGAATTTCTTATATAAAAATGAATCCACATCATCAGCGATTTAATGCACTTCAAATAAAAAAAAATGCTGAAATTGACCTACACATATCGAACCCACCCTCGAAATTAATAATCTATAGATTTGGAAATGTTAAAATATCGAATGGTGGGTCATTTTTAATTTTCATCATTAACTTATCACAAGGCATTAACATAAACTTTATTCCTGTTTATATATTACTATTTTGATTTTGTTATTTGTGATAAATTGATATTTGCGATATGTTATATGTGATGAAAATCTTTGCGATCAAAAGCGATAAGATTCGTTTATTGTTATAAAAATATGGAATATTCTTATATATTAAAATGAAAAGTTATGACATAAGTTGATTGTTTTAAAAATATAAAACTTTGAAATACAAAGTAATTAGATTCGTTGTTATTATAAAAATATGAAATTTTGTAAAAGAAAATTAACATATATGAGATTCGTTTATTGCAATAAAAAATAGGAAATCAATGTTTCTCAGGTTTGTTTCTAAACGCAACCTCAAAAAGTTTAATCCTAAAGGTGTTTATTATTCATTGATATGAAGAACATACACGTATTTCTTCAATTCTTGACTCATAAAAAAAAATAGAAAGTTGCGTAGGCTGGGATCCTTCTTTTGTATCGTATCCATCAGCATATCCGAATTAATATTTAAGATCATAACCAGGACACAACACTGTTTTTGTCCCAGTAATCGACCATTTGGGTTAAGAAGCACTGGAGTAGACACAAAACTCGTAGTTCATCATTGAACGTACAGAGAACACTACTGCACGTGAATAAGCAATACTCTCATATTCATGATAAACTCTTGTGCTAGACTGGACCCTCTTTTTGAGTACCACTTGGAATCGAGCTATAAATGTCAAGCATCTTACCAGCTGGCTACGGAGGTTGCACCAACTATGCCACGGAGACGTCAACTGAGGCAAATTCGTTTGAGTTTTACACGACAATAAACACATTGTATCCCGTTCTTGTGTTTTAACGTGATAAACTAGATTTGCGTTTAGTCTCGGTTCCGTGTTTTCATGTGATCGATGCCTCTTCCAAAAAAGAACACCGAACAAATATTTTTGTAAAAAATTCAACCTTCAAATGATAATTGCGTGATTTCTAACATGGAAAATACCCTAGATAATAAAAATACACCTAAATTAATTTATGATAGAAATTCTGACGTCGTGTCTAGTGTAGAGTGAATATCAGATTTTGAAGATTTTGACATCTGAATCTGGAGAGCCTCCGGTCCGAATAGAAAAATAAATTTGCAGGATCCTTCAAACAAATTGTCAAAGAGCGTGTCCTAATATATGTTGATATGTATTCCATCAACCGACAATAAAGAAAAACCCTGCAGAACTTGCAAGGTATTTGCTAAGAAAAATAAGAGAAATGAGACCCGGTACATGTTATAGGAGTCATGCAACTCTCCACAAAAGAGAATATTGACAGAACTATCAAACTCAACCAAATAACTAAAGTATTTTTAACAAAAACACAAAGTTTCAGTACAATATTCTTAATATTTATGCAGATGTGTTGTATCAATTTTAATAAACCCTTCACAAGAATCAGAATTCCTAAAAAAACCGCCGGACACTGGACTGACTGTCATGATTTTAATCGGGTCTTTAAGTGTTAAAATGAAAAAAAAAACGGAAAAACCAAAATCAAATCACAAAAACGGTTTTTCTAAATCAAACCGTTCAATCAATTTTAATTTACAATCGGAATGAAAACATTTTTCAAGATGGCATTTTTCAACGTTCTAAGGGACGCTTCAAAATCCGGGCATTTAGTTTCAAAGAGCCTCTCGATGTTATGTTAGCCAGTTTATTCTTTTGATGTTATTTTAACGTTTTTCGAGGGTTTACCACACCTGGAGAGAGAGAGAAAAGAGGTATATGAGGGTTTACGTACGAAATATCAGTCCTTCAGGAAAACTTCCACGGGATATTTTCAGTGTTTTTGAAATACCTAGACCTTTTTTCAAACTCGCACTATAGCAGTTTCAACGCTAGGTGAAATTTATTCTATTTTATTTTATTTTTTAAAGTTTTAGGACGTGATAGTTCAAAATAAAAAAAGCAATCTAACTATCTTTTCAGTTGCAAACATTTATTATATTCGTGCGGCAAACATAGTTTCTTGTATATGAAAAGAATGGAGTTAGAATATCTTGGAAATAAGGTTTTTTAAAAGTCGATATATTTAAATATCAGTCATTTAAACTCAAAACCAAAAAAAACATAAAAATGTATTATTTCTCAAAATATTTGCTCATGATGAAAAGAAATACTATGAAAATATGTAACATAAAATACAATACTATATCACCACGAAAAGATGACTTCCGTAGCCTAGTTGGTAAAAAGTATGTCTATGAACCCTGGGTTTGCGAGTACGATTCCCATAAGTACCCGAATATAAATCTTGAATCTGGTTTAAAACATATTTTTTCATTAATTTATTTATACTTTTAATGGCTATCCTAAGGTAGATAAATTTCACAAAAACCAAAATAAAGAACCATATATTGTGCAGTTATTAGGATGAAAAATATCAATATAATCACAATACCCAAAAAAGCGTTTAACTTTGAAAGATTTTTTTTATAAAGAATCATTCCCAGGTTTGCGGATAAAAAAATTGCATTCATAAATCTCGATGGTTGATTGATAGAGATTTCTACGTGACAAATAACTCACCAGGTTGTATTGTTTACAATGAGTAATAATACAAGAAGATGAAAATACGAATTAGATTAACGCCAGGGAAATTTAATGGTTAAAATAATCATGAAATGTAGAACTCTTGTTTTTTGCCCTCAACGCATCCTGTCCCCAAACTACGCTTCAGTCAATATCGGTGATGGGAGGCATATTGTGCGGATCACCAAATTAGGTCTCTTCACTAATTGTTGATACTATCAAATTTTTAAATGTTAATGTTTAACTTGGATAATTTAACTGATACTAAAAGTATTAAAAGGATCAAATATGTATGTATATGTTTTTATTTTTGTGGAATAAAGCTTTACTTTCGTAATAACTAAATGTCAGTTTATATACGACATAAAAAACTTCCTACATACTATATTCTAATCAAAATAAAATAAACAAAAAATAATACAGAATATAAAAGAATAATGCATCCCTTAATTTTAAAATAATATAAATTCAATAGACATTTAAAATTCATTTTTTTTATAAATAAAATGAAAGAAATATCATAAGAACTTGTAAATGAATGCATTTTTTGGGTATCGAGAAATTTAAATATACAATACGATAAACGGTTTTTTTTTAGTGAGAAAAAGAAAAAAATAGTTTTCAGTTTCATAATGCTTTCCAGATAATTCTCACACTGGAATAAATAAGAGATTGGAAAATATTATTGAACCCTTTTGAAATAAAATAAGTTTTTATGTTGAGAAAAAAAAACAATGAAATATGAGTGTGATTCGTTTCAGCTTTGCGTTACAGATCAATCCATCCTCAAGCTGGAATATAGAATTACAGTGATTCAAAGTAAAGCTAATAAAAAATGAATTTATAAAATAAATTGAAAAAACGTAATAAACTATTGAATCTTGAAATCCTTGTCATTTTCAAATAATAAACGTACCAAAAATTATTAATTATTTTAAAATGTATAATTTCTTTCTTTCGCACGAATTTATTCCTCCAAATTATTTGAAGTTCCAAAACAAATGAATTTGACATTTCATATGACATTCAAAATCTTTTACTTTCAGTTGTAATAAAGTAATAAAATTTAAGCAAGAGACGTAGAGGAAAATAAGGGTAACGTATAAAATAATTTATATATCCTGTTTCCGAGAGTTTATTACGCCGTGTTTCAGGAAATTCTTATTATAAAGGGAATACACCTTCGTGCAAAATTATATTGTCATCATATGTGGAACATGTACTCTTTTAAAAAATGTGCTCATTAGTAAAAAAATAATATTTTCTTACAATTTTGTACGCAGGGTTGTCAATATCTTCGTAGCGTTGAAACAGCTTTCTGAAAAATAAAATTTAAATAAATTTGTAAATTAATAAATCTTATAATATACACACCACATTTCTTTCGCGGTTTGGAATGCATAATATAGTATGTATTTTACTGCCCAATTGACTTTGTTTTCTGTCGCTTTACGTCATTTGATATCCCATGTAATTCTTCCATCTTCTTAAAAAAGACTACCTCAATATTGAAATTAAAATGGGAAGAAAATTTTATTTAAAAAAATAGTATTTTTTCAGTTTATTGTTATTTTTTTTAAGAAACGTATTAATATTGTTACTTTTTAGATATCAGAAAAAAAAAAGTAAGATAAAGGTACAAAAACTATGAGAACAGTAGATTATGAACAGATGAGGTGAGAGATGTGTGCGTGAATTGACAAAACGTAGAAGTGTATCCTTCTGCGTAACCCAAGAGAGGATAGTGATGTACTCTGAATATTCTTAGGTGTGACTACGGATGCTGTGCTCACACCTTGGATAAGTGGAGTTTAAGCGATTCCCCGTTGTGTTCATGAAGAATGATCCAGACTTTTGGTCACATCGTGGAAGAGTGTTGAATATATTTATTCCCAGGATATCTAAAGGAGATTCATCTTGTTATTTCTGAGGCTGCATACAAGAGAAAAAAAAAACAAATAAATGGTGTGTATTGGCATGTATATAATTGTATGTTACTTTTTTATAATAAAATATTGTTCGCTTTCGTGAATTTTATTTATATCTCTGGACAATTTTCTGGTTAAATGACAGTGTTTTCAACACTTAAAAGTAACACAGACAATAAATTTAAGACCGAAAAGGATGAAAGTTTTTATGTGCAACATTTTGAGAGCAAACATGATTACGAGACAGAATTATGAACAGAGCGAGTCGCAGCTGTATCATGGCAACTGTATTGTAGATTGGCAAACAATTCCGTTTATTTCAATTCCTTTATTCAGCCCATAGAAATCTTTTATTTGCCTTATTCTCAAGAACAGTGGTTGGCGACGTCGGCGCTTTAAATTTAATAATTGTAGAAAAATTTAAATTTTTAAAGTTTATATGTATTTCAACTACGGTTATTTTATGAAAAACCAAAAACGACATCTTCTTCTTCCTGGCACTGTCCCAGCTCATTACCTAGGTAGGCTGTTGGGGTCGACTCTTCTAGTTCTCAGGCTGTATGTTCTTCGGTTCCGGGTGTCGCTTTTATCTAGGCCGTTTATTGAGCCGGAGTATTGAGTTATCCAGGAGTTCTTTGGTCTTCCTCTGGACGGCTGTCGAGGATTTAAAAAAAATTATCTGTTGGTAAATTGGTTAGATGCCTTTCTTACAATAAGGAGGTTGCCCATATTTTTTAAAGGGTTCTGGTATTGTTTTAACTAAAGGATTCTTTAATATATTTCTCGTTCATTTAAAACAATTGTTATATGGTAATAAACCCACCAGGCTATACAGTATTCAACGAAAGTTAACACAATAAAATACGAAAGTTTTAATTTTTTTTTATTTGGGTTGCACAAAGTGTTGCTTAAATTGATTAGTATTTATTTTGTGTACATATTATCGATTTAACATAACACGAACAAACGCTAGTGAGCTGAAAAAAATTGTTACAAAGTAATCAATCTGCTAAATGTAAATACATGACAGTATTCAACGACATAAAAAAAGTAAAATACGAGTAGCTTTGTTTTTTTCCCAGTTCTAAGCCGTTCATGAAGATTTTTTGTGAAGTCAGTTTTTTTGTTTCTGCTTAAATTTTTGCTGTGTGTTAAATAAACTAAACTTTATGTGACAATTTTGATCAAAATCTATAAAACTTATTTTGATGTTCAAATTCATCGATGTTGTATGATGCTCTTGAATCTCGAGTTTACGATTCCTTCTCGGATTTTTTCCCCAATATACTGGCTAATGATGATATGAATGACCCATTGTAATAAAAAACACATTTCGAATGGAAAAAGGTTCTGAGCAAACTATTTAAATACTTTGATTTGCGACCGACTTTTAAGAATGGAAAACTTCTGGATATATTTTTTTAATAATAGTAAAAAAAGCACTTCGGTTTGAACATTTTAATTAATGGCAAGATTCTCGATAAGTTTTTCATTAATGGCAAGATTCTCGGTATGGTTTTCATTAATAGTAAAATTCCCGATAAGTTTTTCATTAAAGGCTCGGTATGCTTTTCAATAATGGCAAGATAATAGGTATAATTTTCATTAATGGTAATTATTTCTTTAAGTTTTTCATAAATGGTAAGATTCTCGGTTTGTTTTTCATAAATGTCAAGATTATCGGCATTCTTTTCAATCATGGCTAGATTATTGGTATGATTCTCATTAATGGTAAGATTTTTGGAAAGATTCTCACTGTTTTTTATTTACATCAACGCAAAAAATATTCAAATTATTGTTAATATGGTACAAAATTCATGAACAATGTTTATAAACAACAATGAAAGGGAAATATCATCTCACAAAGATAAAAAGGATGGGATATTGGAGGAAAAGAAAACCGTATATGAAACTCGTTAAATACCGACATGAAATTATGAGTTTTATCAACCGCTTTTTGAAACATGGCAATGGTGGATAAAGTATTACGTTGTTAAGTAACGAGTCTAAGGTTCTCACAGCAAGGGTGATGTAAAAAGAAAAAGCAATGATCTAGGCAAGTTAAAAAACAATATCTTCTTGAGCGTAGCGCCGATCAATGATCGGAAAGGCTGAATATTTTCGATTTAGATATAATACGACGGGAGGTCAATAAATTCGAAAATGAAGAGGTTAAGAGAGGGAACGGTAGTACGCATGCATATGTTCCGATAATATGACTCATTGTTAATATATTCACTAAGTGTAAGTCTTATTTTGACAGTATTGTTTGAAATATCGTCCGAAGAGTATGTCAAACGTTAATAATATCCCAAGTATGGAAAAAATTGAGTATCACGCCGTCTTTAAGTTACTCAAAAAACAAGGGAAACCACATCAAATCATTTTAGAAGAGATATAAGCGGTCTACGGGGACTCTTTCCCTAGAAACTATGGTTTACAAGTCTTTTTAAGCAAAGGAAATAATCAATTCAAGACGATCTCCGACCAGGATGACCTGTTGAGGCCACTTCTTCAAACATCGTCAACAAAGTAAAGAAGCTTGTGCTGGAAGATGCCCGCCTAACCAAACAACGGTTTGCAGATATGGTTGGAGTATAACATACAACCATTGGGAATATTCTCTATCAGCATATAGGGATGTCAAAAGCCAGTGCAAGACGGGTACCCAGAATGCTCACGCCAATTCTAAATCAACAACGCGTTGAATGTTCACGACAGTTTTTGGACCTCTGCAGAAACAACAAAGATGAGACTTAGAGCTGAATTGGTACTGGAGATGAAACTTCATCATTGCGAGCCTAAGTCGAAGCAGGAGTGCATGCAGTGGCATAAAATGGGCACACAGACCCCTAACAAATTCGAAGTGTCACAATAACTGGAGAGTACTATTCTGGTCTGCTGATGTAGTTAAAAGAAGCTGTGAAAGAGAAAAGGAGAGAAAAATGGACAAAAAGAGTGCTGCTTTTGCATGACAATACACCCGTGCATAAAAGCAATTTTACGTTGGCTGCTCTTCACAACTGTGACTTTCAAACATAAAATCACCCTTGTAATTTATTTTATCAAACACTGTTTATTCAATTTTTTGTAACGGTATAACCCTACCGGTTTCAAGGCTTTCATCTCATCTTCAGGGTAGCACAAACAAAACTAAATTCTGTTCAAACTGGCACCGCTTGAACGGTTTGGGGCATTCAGGTTGGGGACTGAGGGGTAAGGGAGGCATGGGACTATCTCGGTCAGCAGCGGAGATATTCTGGGAATAAATGTATTTACCAAAAATATTCCAAGTCACAAAAAGCCAGCTTTTTACACTATTTTTAATCTCCGGAAACTCTTATTTAATGGGAAAGGCAAAAATGGAATACTTAGCAACTGTGGTGTGTATAAACTTTTATGTGCTGACTGTGATAATTTCTATATAGGAAAGACAGGAAGATCCTTTGAAAAGAGATTTCGTGAACACAAATCCGCCTTAACAAATCCTCTAATTTATTCTGAAATGGCTAATCATTGTCACCAGGAAACCCATACTTTTTCTATCGATGATGTCAAATTCTTACATATCAGTAGTTAAGGAAATAAATTGGACAGATTAGAGGCCCTAGAAATTTCTAAGTCAATACATCGATCCGAACATCTGGTAAATACATATATTCCCAGAATCTCTCCGCTGCTGACCGAGATCGTCCCATGCCTCCCTTACCCCTCATACCCCAACCTGAATATCCCAAACCGTTGAAGCAGTACCAGTTCAAACAGAATTTAGTCTTGTTTGTGCTCCCCTGAAGATTAGGTGAAAGCCTTGAAACCGGTAGGGTTATACGGTTACAAAAAAGTGGAATAAACGATGTTTGATAAAATAAATTACAATGTCTTTAAACCTCCACAACGTTAATGCCTTAACTATAAACAATATATAAAATCACCCTCCCTACAGCCCAGACCTGGCTCCTTCTAGTTATTATTTGTTTCCAGATATGAAAAAAGAACTTTGAGGGAAAAATTTTAGGAACGATGGAGAAGTTAAAAGCTCAAATTTGGCTTATTTTGAGGGCAAAAGCAAATTTTTTTTCGCGGGTATAAATAAGCATATTGAAAGATTTGAAAAATGCATGAGTTTATGGTGAAAATATTGAAAAGGAAAAATAAAAAAAGGTTTTTCCCCTTTTTCCGCGAATCTATTGACCTTTCCTCGTACAACAGTAACAATACATGATGTTTCGTTTATATCCCATATTCAACAAATAAAGCTTTTTCTGATACAAAGTAATATTATCGTTCTTTGTAAGGTTCAAGACAAATCTGAAATATTTTTTTTGGAAACGCTCCACAGTAAGTTGTCTAATTATACCAGTATAATTCCAAATAACAGACGTCCACATAGTCCAGAATTGGAAAAATAAGAGATTATACGAGCATTTTTTTAGTTAGCAGAAATCTTAAAAACTCTTCAAGCGAATGAAAGCTGAAGAAGATCTTGGAATTACCTTATTTACGAGTATCATAAGTTTTATTAAAAGTAATTGTGATTTATTGATTATATCTTGTAATTTATTCTCCTTAAGACATAAAGTCGCGGGGACAATATTTAACGACTGTATCAAACAAAAACTGATTGGTCGGAAAGTCAATACTGTATGACAAAAAAACATCATATTGTAGAGCGTGCACATTAAAAGTGTAAATATATTTTGAAAACAAAACATTTTTCGATTAACTTCAGTGGCCGACCGACTGCGAAATAAAATACATTAAATGAAAAATGTAATTTTTGTAATTAACTAAAAAAAATATTACTCTCATTTCAAAATCCTTGACCAAATAGAATATGTACGCTATTGGCTTTTTGTCCTAGGCCGCGTCCCAAAAGTGATTATTTGGGAATTAATTGTTTACCGGACAAATTGGAAACGGGGGCCACAAAAGAGGAGGCGGGCAAAAGGAGGCTAGGGAACGTGCCTCCCTCGACGTGGTGTGGAAAAAGTAAGGGGAGAACCCGCCCTCTGCTTGGAGGAAACAGTCTCTGATTAAATCGGCTTGATGATGTATGGAGTGATACAAAATTGTCTCTCCGTGATTGATCAAAAAATAATAATGGAATTTTCTCAAACATAATTTAGAAAATAAGGAAAATATTATAACATGTTTAGACAGAAATGTGTTAGGTTTTATTTTGGAATAAGTCAAATGGCTCCACATGTGCTTTTTACGTAATAACTCAAAGACACTCTTGTCGTTTATAATATATAATTTAGTCAATATTTTAAGAATATTATGTTATATCTATTCTGTATTTGAAGATTTTCTTGATTGATTGTAAATGTTATTGTATAAAAAATACACAAGAGGTGGAGGGAGATGTAAAGCTGTAGTATATTGTGAACAGTAATAGTCAGTCTAAGGTCAGCTAGAAAGTACTCAGCTCATGGTCTTCTGACCTCTCGAACTCTTCATTCTTGTCTCCAAGTACCCGTCAGTGCACGGACAATACTCGTAGCTACACTTTGGAAACTGTGTGGGTTCACATAACTTGGTGGAAGGCGCAGAGGTGGATCACTTTTGTTTCAGTGTTTTCCCTACTTTCTCTCCTAACCCTTTTAACTCCTATCTACATTAATGTATCCTAAAACATTTCTATAACACTTTTGCTTCCATATGACATTTACAAATTCACATTTCATCTGAGGTACATCACCCCAAAATACAGTGTGTTGACAATAGAGCTCATAATAAATACAATATGTATAAAATTCCTATAACATCGTCTGTGGTGTGGAAGGTAATGGGAAACCACTCCTTTTTCCTCTAACAATATTACTTTTTTTACCACTTTAGATTATAATTAAGATAGCCATTTGAGTTACTCGATTACTCAATGTGTATTTACAAAAATATATAAAGTTCTATATTCTTTTTGAAAAAGATTTATATATACTTACTGATTTTTTCATAAGTGCTTTTAAGGAACTTTAAGTTATGATGTCTTCAAATTATTTCTGAAACATACCACCACGTTTCCCTGCTGAGGCAGGCAGAGAACGCCAGACTTTCCTCTTTCGATATACACACATTTAGCCTCTTACACATCTATACCCCTTCTCATACGGCACCTACGATTACCCTTACTTCTTACTTTCCTTCTTTCAAAATATCATTTACTTGACCCATCCATTATTTTTTTGGTCTTCCTTTACCACGCCTTCTACTCACATTTGCACAGTTGATTTGTTTTGATATTCTTTCTTTATTCATTTTTTCTACTAGCCCAAACCATTTAAGAGTTATGTCTCTTATCGTATTCAACACACGAGCATTAAGTTCACATTCATACCTAATCCCGTTATTTCGTATTTAATTATTCATTGTCACCACATGTATTCTTATAAGTGCACGCATTTCTACAGCATACATTTGGACATATCCACGTTTCACTCCCAGACATCAACGATGGAACTAATATACTGTTGTGGACAATCCATCTTAACAAATCTTGATGCGGTCCAGACTGACAGCATTCTTAAATGGAAAAAATAAAGGTTTGATTCTCATTTGACAAGATATTTACCTATTACTGGATATTAATCCAGTATCTGTGCCAATCTGTGCCAATACCAATCTGTGCTTATTTACCTATAAAGGAATCGCCTTCAATATTACCGCATTTTAACTATCTGTTTCTAACCCTAAATTATCCGCTAACCGAGTGATCAATTTAAATTTAGCATGTCGGTGATAGTGTATCAAATATTTATCTGAACGCACTTCAGAATGATCCAAGTAGGGTCAAAATGGATTCAAGCCGACCGACAGGCTGTTATTTATTTGAGTTTACTTGGTTTTAAAACATACATACGAAGTCAAAAGTAAGATATACATACAAAGTTATACGCATATAAACGAAATTAAGCCACCCTGAAGACAAACCCCTCATCCAGCGATCCAAAGAAAGCATGTAGATTGACCATTAGCAAATGAGAATCCAGTTTTACACAATCCAGTATTTATTTATTTATTATTACACATGACAAGAAATATACACAATTTGAGAAAAAACAACAGGTAATTTGATTTGGACATATAATTTTAATGGATCTGGGTTTGTTGCCTTTCATTTGTCGTATCCCCAGTAAACTAGGCTTTTGCCTGTATCTCACTGAGGATATTTAGCATGAAAAAATAAATCGATACTTCTTTCCGATTTTTGATTACACAAAAACAAAACCCCGTTGCACGCTCTCATCAACCTGACAGTGACACTCAACTATAACTGGAAACATCTTGCGAAATTCAACTCCTCACACATCACTCCAGAAAGACCAAAAATATTCATCCCACAATATACCGCACACAATCATAAGAATAAAAATCAAAACAAATCAACTGTGTACTTGTACATGTCGATCACCTTGAAAAGATTTTGTAAAATAAACCTTTTTTTTGTTATGGCACCAACCCTTTATAAAGCTTAGTGCAATTTCCATACTACAAAGATAAAATATGGTATCAGGTTTAAAAATAAATATACAGGTTTATTGAAAGCAATACAGTATGTGACGATCTCCGTAACCTAGACGGTTAGACGCTTGTCTCCCAACCTGAAGATTGCAGATACGATCTCCGCTGGAACCCAGTTTTTTATGGAGCATTGCAGTCTGATCTCTTTAACACATATTTAGTTGGTTGGAAGAAATTACCACATGGCAACAAACCTGCCAGGTTTTACTATAAACAACGAAAATATGTTACGTAATACAATATGTACAACCATATCCTGAAATTACACTTATATGTAAATTGAACATGATTTGAAAACATTGTCTAATTGAAGCCAAACAACGGCATTATTAGTACTGTATAAAACTGTCTTATCCTGGGTTTTTTCCTTAAATACGTGTATGAGGAAAACGAAAGAAAGTATGGTTGGATCAAATAAGTGATATTCTGATAAAAGGATACGTAGAAAGTAAGAGAAATTGTTGAAGTTGTATTAGAAGGTATATGGATGTGAAATAGGCGAATGATGTGTGTCGAGATAGGAAAGTCAGGCGATCTGTCCTCTCTGCTTATCCCGACAAGGAGATGGTGTGATGGTACAAATGTATGTGTATTGAACTAAAGGTCTCATACATACAAACGTAGCGTCACGTCATTACTCCGCTGGGGTAGGCCGAGGGGACAGAGCTTCAAACTTTTCTATCTCAATTTACATCCTTCGCCTTTTCTACATCACACACCTTCCCATTCTACACGTACGATTCCTTCTTACAAAGTACATTTCACTTGATCCTACCATTATTTCCTTGATCACGCTCTACTACATATTCCATTCACATTTGCTCTATATATTTGTTTTGTCCAAACCTCTCATAGTGCTCTTCATCATCTAATTTAAAACATCAGACGTTCGCATTCATCCCTTATCACTTAATTTCGTGTTGTGATTTAAATTATTACCCCGAGGATTTTTCAAAGGCCTCATGACAGTTTATACGAATAAAATAAAATGAAAGCTTAATTTATACATGCAAGCTGCCTTATTATATGTGGTTATTTCATAATATGCAATGAAACCGAACAAGAAAGCTCTTTGAATACGATATTATGAATTGGGATCTTCTTTGGACGGAACAAAGTTGTGTAAAACTTAAATAAAAGATTTAGAACTAGGTTCAATACGTGAGCTTAGTTGTCGGATAGAAAAGGTCAGCAGCAAATGCCCCGATAATTATGTACTAAGTCCGGAGTCCAAAAAGTTTCGCAGAACAAACAGAAAATTGTCTGCCAGGTTGGGTCACGAATCCACTTGAATACCCAAACAATTCTCAACTAATATTTCTTTTTCAACCTATAAAAGGGTCGCAATGTTTTCTTTTGATCAAT
Organism: Odontocerum albicorne; assembly: GCA_949825065.1. Taxonomy (NCBI): domain Eukaryota; kingdom Metazoa; phylum Arthropoda; class Insecta; order Trichoptera; family Odontoceridae; genus Odontocerum; species Odontocerum albicorne. The sequence continues at coordinate 34,960,690 of OX463845.1, read as the reverse complement.
TAAGTATATTTACTTATTTTCAAAATGTTAGTTTGGAAATGAACCTGGAGAGAGAGACTTTATTACTTCAAGATAAAGGCTTGAATTTGTTGTCCTGCCTACATACTTCTCAGTAAAATTAACCTTAAAAATTGCGTTCTATGTATTTAGAGTCCAAATAAAACTTTCGAATGAGTAAATAAAATAACGTGACTCACTTATTTAAGAAAACATTAACAAAATTGTACGAATTTAAATATAAATTTATTCAGTTAAAAAATGGAATTTAGTGTTTAGTGCTAAGTTTGGATTATATTTTTTTGCTTAAATAATTGAGTGACAAATATGAATGAGATAAACAAAAGATATACGGAAAACACTTATTTTTACTTGTCATTTTCGAAGACATAAAATTACATTCATCAATAAATTTTTCATAAAAAAAATGCTATCGTTAAAAAATTAAAGAATATTTAATTGAAGTAACTAGAAATTGTCCTAATTTACATAGACACAATACATTTTTTTTAAAGTTACCAAAAATATACCAACTCAAATTATCTATACATTGTTGTCGTTAAATATACATATTAACGTCGTGTCTCTTGCGGGGTAGATAGAGAAAGCAGATCTTCAAACTTTTCTATCATTATTTTCATCTCCTCCACATAAATCTCGTCATGTACAATCTTCCATTATTTATACTTCTCACTTTACCCTTTTTCAAAATATGTTTCTCTTAAACCAGCCACGTTTTCCATAGTCTACCTCTTCCCCGCACACCTTACACTCATGACTTGTATATTCATTTAGTTATTATTCTGTCATTCATTCTCATCAAATGTCCAAACCATCTTAAAGCTACTTTCTTCTTCTTGCTTAAAACACTAATTTTATCTATGCATTAATTTTTTATGTTTTCATTCCGCCATCTCTCATACATTGGCCCTTCGTATTATTTTCTTAGTGCACGCATCTCTCCAGAATGAACTTTTATTTTATCCTTATCTTACCAAGTCCAAGTTTCACTTTCATTTATCAAGGTACGCACCAAAACACTATTATGCAATGTAATTTTTGCTACTTTTGATATAGCGCAGTTACTGTATACTACATTAAGAGCTCCGGTTACCTTGTTAGCTGTCACTACCCTTTTTTTCAAACCATCCATTACAAGTAAAGATACTGCACAGATAGCACAATTCAACCTGCTGAGTTAACCCATTCATCGTTCATTGGTTTATTTTCGGGGTATTTTAAATTATCATAAAGAACCTCACTGATAAATTTTGGTTAAGTTGAATCTTGTCTAAGAACTATAAAGTAAAGAAATAATTTTTGAATATTTGAAAATTTTTCTCTCTAGTCTTGAAAGTATTGGCTCATTAACTATTCAGTCATGTGTATTACTAACAGCGTAAATTATTTTTAAGTGATCAATTTTGACAATGATAACCATGACGTTCATTATCATCAATGTCAACAACGATAACCATGACGTTCATTATCATCAATGTCAAGAACGATAACCATGACGTTCATTATCAGCAATGTCAACAATGATTTAAAACAAGGAAAAATTAAAAATTTGTATTTATTAATTTCGAAAATTGCTTCCACAGCTCTGAACATGGATAATGATTGATACTCATATGAAAATAAAAGTAACTTGCTAAAGTATTGCATTATATTGTATTAAATTGTTTCTGTTTACAATACACCGGGCAGATTTATTGTCCCGTGGAAAACTTTTTTATCAAATTTAATTATTGTTGAGTGGTAGGGTGCTCTATTGATGGGACAGAATTTCGTCTTCATTGGTGCTTTAGACATCCATTTCTTCGTGTTGGGTAGTTGATTTTTGTGTCCTCACTGAATGGTGTCACTGTTCAAGGAGAAAAAGTTATCTGGTGCGATGAGCATGGGTGTTGTGGAGAAGATGTTTTTTTTCCGAAGATAGGGCTCGTCGCCATTCTACAGAAAGAACTCTCCGTAGTTATAAAAAAACAAGAACTTGGCAAAAAGGATCATATTTTGATGCCATATTGTTATTGAAATTAAAAATAAAAATGTAATTTTTCCAAAAGAAAGAAAATGCTTTGATGAAGATTTTGGCGTTAATTTTATGTAACTCCGTGTAATAATATTTAGTCATCAATGACTTTATCATTAATTCCACTGATTACACTTATCCTTGTTTCTAGCTCCTATTTCGAGGGTCTCATCAAGTGGAATGAGCATCACTCCGCCTGAAGAGAGCATCGAGATAGGAGGAAGAAACACGTAATAAAGTATTATAATACACCCTCGTTGGACACAGTACAATCTGGTGGTCTAATTGGCATGTGGTGATCTCCTTCAACCGACCAAAAAATGTTAAGAAACCTTAAGTGAAAACAAACGGAAATCCTGTATAAAAAAATCTAGATGCCAAGAGGAATCAAACCGATAATCACCTGATTTGAAGACAAACGTTTTACTAACTAAACCGTGAAACCCACGATATTGAGAAACAGCGTAAATCTTAAACACAGTTATATGCTCCTATAAGCTTAGGTGAATTGGAAAATAAAATTAATTTCTCAATAGATGCCCGTTTTTGTTCTGATTTATTAAATTTAAATCACGGTCAACCCAATAACTTAAAAACACATAGTAAATAAAACACCATATGAATAATGACCACTCGTGTTTACTTGTGATGTAACGTAGTTTATTAAGGAGGTCAATCATCAATTTATCCACCAATATATGGAAGATATAAATATCGGATAATGCATATAACAAATTCATTATATGTTTGAATGGTAACGCTCTTAATATATCAGTTCTTGAATACAGGCTAGGTTGTCAGCTGATATGATAGTAAAAAAAAGGTGATATAACCTAAAATACGAACGTTTTGTTAAAAGACTACTAAATGATGTAATAAATTATACTAATAACACATTTTTTTTGTTATTGAGACATTATTATTCATTTGACATACTCATGTTTCGATTTCCAATATTACAAATATTGTAAATAAATAAGATTTTTATTATATTAGGAACAAAGTTTCACAATTACTGAACACGTGTAAGCGCCCTTACACCAGGTGAACTAAACGCGTATTTAACTGTTCGATACATGGGAATTGAATATTTCACGTATAGAAATTCAATAGAAAATATCCCCACAATCTAGCGCAACTTCAAAACTTTTTGATTTTATTAGAATGCGTCGAACTTTCTAAATTGAACCCTATTGAGGTAAAAGTACAGACTTTATAGTCACAATTTTTAAATATTTGGGAAAAGAGTTTTTTTCTCATTCTTCTTTCTCGCTTGACCTTCGGGCAAGGTGCATAGTGGTTAGTTGCTTAGTTGCTGCATTCTTTTCCTCAGTCAGATTCAAAGCATACTCCCACGTTATTTCAAATTGCGTAACAAGCTCCTGTATATTATTGATCCATATCTCCCCTGTCTTTTATCCTGGTCCTACTTCAGCAAGGTTTAATTGACTAATGGGTGCATCTCTAATTTATATATTTATATCATACACACGTAGATGATATCTCGAGTAATATTATATTATATCTTCAATATATAAAAAAAAATTGTTTTTAATGTAGATTTATTTATAATGTAACAAAAGATTTTAAAATTCAAATATACGTGTCAAAATAAAGAAATCCAATATATTTTAGTTCTTCTATGTCGTGAGGGAGTTTATCATATTATGATTAATTCTATAACTATTTAAAAAAAAATGGCTAAAATAAATAATAACTCAAAACATTTTATAGTTCTATATTAATTACTAGTAGCTTTTTTTATTTAATTTCATCAAACCAAATAATTTTATTCAATTGTGTCCTTGTTTGCTAACTCGTTGGCTCTTTTCTACGTTAACCCTTGTATTAATATTTCTGTGTCATTGGTATAAAAAATTATTTAACCATAATTTTTTTTATATAATATGTCGCTAACATTCATAATGGAAAGAATAGGTTCAAGAACCGTGCCTTGAGGTATTCCAAAAATAATTGTTCTTAGTATAATTATCTAGTTTATAAATTTGAAAAAGGAAACAAGTTTTTAAAATGTGTGTTATTCTAAAGGTGTCGATATTCAAACGAGACATCCTGTATATATAGTTCGTAATGTTAAAAAGAGGAAGATTTTTAGTGACTTATATTGTATTTGAATTCTTTAAGCAGAGAAATGCGCAACTTAAATGTGAAATATATTTTGGTTTGAAATATATTTTCATGTGAAATACTCATATCCTGAAGTCAAATTATTTTGTGTGTAAGTCGATTATGAATTTCCTAAAAACTTTTTTATTGAAAGTATTTTTGCAAAAGTTTTGTCTTTCCATCACACACGGTAATTTTTTTTTATCAAAGACGTGTATTAAAAAAATGATACACCATTAAATATTAGGTCCTTACATATGAAATTGGCGTTTTGTTTGGGAGGAACATAAAGTTGATTTTTTTTTAATATAATATATTTATTTAATCAAAGTATGTACCATTGCTATCTATGCACTTTTGCCATCTCATAGGTAGTTCATCGATCCCTTTACTAAAAAAACCATTCGGACGGGAATCAATAAAATCTTTGAAGTCGGTTTGGACTGCCCCATCGGAGTTGAATTTTTTCCCTTGCAAGAAGTTATCCAAATTTCGAAAAAAATAGTAATCTGTTGGGGCAAGGTCCGGAGAGTACGGTGGATGTCTTAGACATTCCAATTGAAGCTCTTCTAATTTGGTAGCCGTCTGTTGTGCAGTGTGTGGTCTAGCGTTATCATGAAGCAGCAGTGGCCTAGAGCGATTAACCAGCCTCGGTTGTTTAGCAGCTATCTTTTCCATCATGGTTTGCAGTTGCTGACAATAGACATCTGCCGTAATCGTCTGGCCAGATTTAAGAAAGCTGTAGTGAACGACACCAGCACTAGTCCACCAAACGCTCACAAGTAACTTTTTTGGAGTCAATTTTCGCTTGGGGCATGGTTTGGCTGGTTCGGCAGGGTTCAGCCATTGCGATGAGCGCTTCCGATTATCATACAGGATCCACTTTTCATCACAGGTAATGATTCGATTCAAAATCCCTTCATTATTGTGCCGGTTGAGTAATGCAACGCAGCAGTCAACGCGCGTTTGTTGATTTGCTTCACTCAATTCGTGAGGTACCCACCTTTCAAGCTTTTTCACCTTCCCAATTTGCTTCAAGTGGATTAAAACAGTTTTATCACTAACACCGTAGCCTGCAGCTAACTCGGACGTGGTTTGCGATGGATCCGCTTCCACAATAGCCTTCAATTCTTCATTATCATCTTTGGTCTCCGGCCGTCCACGGGGCTTGTTCAGCAGGTCGAAATTTCCAGAACGAAAACGTTGGAACCAAAAACGCACTGTGTTTTCTTTTGCGGCACCGTTGCCATACACATCATTAATCCTTCGAGCCGTTTCTGCAGCACTGGTGCCACGGTGGAACTCGTACTCGTAAATAACGCGATATTTCAAGTTTTCCATTTTGTAAACTGAGTAACGCAAAGAAAAAAAACGATTGAGGAAAAAACAAATGAATTATAATTTTCGAAACACAAGTACTTGAGTAAATAGCTGTATAAATTTTAATTTGGAATTCCTAACCAAAGAGAAGATATTTGAGATCAAAGTTGCCAGTACGGCAAAACGCCAATTTCATATGTAAGGACCTAATATAATACCTCAATAATTAATTATTTACATACTACTTGACCGGTTAATTGGCTCCAGGGATACACGTTAGCAGAGTATATGTTACGTCAATATACTTAAATTTTGATAATTTCTCATTCTTGTCATGGTACCAAAATAAGATATTTTTTTTGAAATCATGACTGTCTTATTTTTTCGTTTATATTTCAGAATCAGCAACAAAAATAAATACGTGGGAAAGACACTTTGAATATTTCAAGCATGTATTTGAGAAATTATGACGAGGATTCTTGTTATTACAACATTTGAGTTATTCAAAAGAAGCAATATGCAATTTAAAACATGGACAAATAAAAAAGTGACGAATGTAAAATAAATGCAAACGTTTCGTAGAATGTTTGGAAAAACAATGTATTGCTAGATGAAAAGTAATGACATAAATAAATCATGCAGATTGAAAGATGTAGTACTTTAGATGAAGAAAAAAGCCCTGAGATGGTTCAGCTACGTAGAAAAACTAAATTATGAAAATTTAAAAAAATTTCCTTTTGAAGTGATAAAGAAAGTACGAAATTTTTAAGAGACAAAAAACAGGGCACGACCAAATAAACCAAGTTGTGAAAGAGAGAATAATAAAAAGTGTTTATAAAAGAAGAGCATGGATGAACAGGTGAAAGACGTGGAGGAAACAAAAGATGTGTGCCAGGATATAATGGAACGGATATATTCTCTCTGCCTATCCTAATAGGGAAATGGCATGGTGATCTTCTTCTTTCTTCTTCTTCCTGGCACTGTCCCAACTCATTGCCTAGGTAGGCTGTTGGGATCGGCTCTTCTCGTTCTCAGGCTGTATATTCTTCGGTTCTGGGTGTCGCTTTCATCTAGGCCATTTCTCTGCAGGATTTTGGAGCATTGAGTCATCCAGGAGTTCTTTGGTCTTCCTCTGGACGGCTGTCGAGGAAGATCCACAGACATTGCCTGATTTACAGTATGGTCTGGTGGTCTCCGTCTTATGTGCCCGTACCATCTCAGCTGTCGCTCTTCCCGCTTACTATTTATGTCAGTGACTCCCAGGCTACCACGAATGCGTGAGCTCTTAATTTTATCTTTCAGTGATACTCCTGCCGACCACCTAAGCATTCGCATTTCTGCTGTTTCAAGTTGCCTAGAGTAGGAGCTGTACATAGTCCAGCATTCTGAGCCATATATAATTGTGGGTCTAACGATAGTCTGATAAATGGCATGATGATGTTGATAATAAAATAATCGACCAAAGAAAAATCAATAATATCAAAATGTGTCAAAAGATTTACTTATCAAAGTATATTTCAAAGATTCAGTTTATTTCATCATCATTGCAAAGCAGATATCCCCATTTGGTTCTTTCGTAATTAAAATCTCCGAGAGAAGCGACCAGGGATTTTTTTGCTAAAAGCTTTTTCGGGAAAAGGTCCGCTCCTTTCATAAACTTCATATCCTGGGGACCGTAAATCCACAAATGCAGAAGGAGGATGTCCTATCTACCCACCCGTAAATGCCAATACCGATTGCGACCGTTTCACGGGCATATTAAACGTTTTTTTAAATACTCCTTTAATCTTCCATACTTTTTTTACAAACCCTGTTTATTTAAAATTCTTGTCATAGGCAATACATTTTTAAACGAGTTTTTCTTTAAGTTTTTTTTTACGGTAAGTGTACCGTAAAAAAAAAGTGTTTTAAACTCATTTTTGATCATAAACATACTCGTATATGTAATTAACTACTAACAAATATTATACCGATTTTTTTTAAATGTGTGTACATATTTTTTCATCGTTTTTTTCTCATACACATACATGTAACGAGCTGTCATCGCATATGAGCCTGTTTTGAATATTTTTTGCTACCAACTAGCTACCAACAAACATAATATCGAGTTTTTTTCGAAAGTTTTTTAAATATACTTTTTTAATCCATTTTCGCTCATATATATATATATATACATGTAACTAAGCAACAATCATAATTTTTCATTAAAATAGTTTTTTTATGTACACTTCTTTAATTATATTTTCGTTCATAAAGATACATATAATTAAATCCATTTTTACTCATAAATATACATACGAGTATAACCGAAATCATGATGATGAGTTTTTATTTTAAAAACATTTTTTAAATGTACATTTCTTTAAATCCATTTTTGTTTATAACATATATGTAACTAGCTACCAACAAACGTTATAACGGATTTTTCTTTTGAAAAGTATTCGTTAAATGTCATCATCCTGTCGTGTAACTCATGGCTGAGCGTCGTGACTCCCATGACAGCTTCCGATGACTCGTCTCCATCCATCCATCCACTTCACGTCTTGAAGTGTTTACTTCTTTAAATACATTTTTGCTCATAGCACACATGAAACTAGCTATCAATGAACATCAATCAGACTGTTTCAAATAGTGGCATTAAATACTTTATCTAGTGACAACTCTAGTGACAAAGTATGCTTATCATGATTTTACGTTACCTTTCTGTTTCCTATTTCTTCTCTTAGATTTCAGCTTCAGATCACTGCGTTTTATTTAAGAAATATTTTTTTTTCTCTTTTTTGTGTTTGTTTATTTTTTGTACATTTTTTAAATATATTTTTATTCATCATATATGTTTTTGTCCAGTCAACATATTTTAAGTTACTATATTCTAGGTTTATGTGAGTGATTGCCCTATGACAATTGCTTTGCCATGTTTGACAATCTACAATCAATTGAAATACACATCTTTAGTCACTAAAAATACATAAATTCAATCACGTAAATTTGCTGATCATTATTTTAATTTTAATTTCATTCGTTCATTGCTGGGCCTCGCAGTCGAGGAACCCCTCGCCATTTCAACGTCAATTCAATTGTAAAGCGAAGCTGTGCCGTGGATTTTTTTTGAGTGAGCCGCTGCACACCAGCAAACTCATCAGTCACAACGCTGTACTGAACCTGATGGCACGCCGAAGTGAGGCGATCGGAGCACGCCGGAATATTTTTTTCCTCTCTTTGAATTAATAGATATGACCGAAGCCAAGGTATCCTTATACCCCGAATACTAGGCGGAAAAATGATTGCGTAACCGTATGACCATGCATTTCAAATTATTAAGTAATTTCATTAACAGTATTGTCTATGAGCTTCAGATATTTTTATTTCTAGTTCTTCTGAAATTCTTGATTCTGAGAATTGTTACAAACGAATGATGTTTTTTTTTTTCGTTTTCTTAGATAACAGTTTTCGGCTGCCGGGGACAAAGATGCATATTCTCATAGTCAACGTTGGGGGGACCTGACATGACACTAGGAGGAAGAAGAAGATAACAGTACATAGGAATATACGTGACATTTGTGAATACTTTGTTTTACTTTTATTTTTTTTTAATTTACTTTTCAATGTTTTAGGATGTTTATGCATTTTTTTTATTTTTCGAAAAAAAGTTAAAATCTTTAACTCAGAAATCGGCACGGACCATTATAACTATTATCTGGTTATTTAAAAGAGATAGACGTACGGTTTTGCCTATCCCGATAGGGAGATGACGTGATGGTATGTATGTATTGCTGTGTGGTAACACGAGTAAGCTCGCCATAAATAAACTTACACAGGTGTTTTATAAAACGCGGCGTGTATTACTCGTACAAAGATTAGACCTGTATTCCGTAGTTATTGAGCAAAGAATATGTCACATTCCCTTAATATCTCAAAACAAAACAAACGTAGGTTGTATCATTTTTACATATAGGTATTATCGTATAAAGCGCTAACAATATCATCTCAGTTTTTGGAGGAAATAAGTTATTTATATTGCGAAAAATAGCATAATCGAATTTAAATTACTACATAAGAAAATCCCTCGAATCGCATTACTTTTGAATTTATGAAGAAAAATATATACCCTACATAATATAAAAAGGTAAAAAATTAAAGCTTTTTAATATTATTACATTTTAAGAAAGTGATTTGAGGGGTTTTTTAAAGCATTAATATACGAGTAGTATAAAATATTATTTTTTCTAAAATGTGTCCCAATAAGAGCGCCGGATTCAGTTTTTGCTGTTTGCTGGTTTGAATTATGGGGTCAGTTGGATCTTATAGGCATGCATATCCAGATCTTTTGCGAAAATTTTCTATATGGTGCTTCTTTAACGTCTAATTCTTACTAACGATTATAAATTGATGTCCCTGGGGTTTCAGTAACTTTCTCTCACTGCAGCTATATTTTCGAGTAAACGCCCAAACGAGAACGCATGGGTAACTTATTGTCCAGTATTGAACCTGTTTAGTCATTTTTTTAATTAATCTTTAATCTTCAAATTGATGACTCATTTGAACCATTATTTCGACCGAAAATTACACGAAGTTTATGAACTGTTTCAGCAAAACTTTCCCCATTTTGATATTGAATTTTAACAATTATAACGCGTTGTTTTTTCACATAAAATTCCACATTTACTAAATGCAACATTGACAGATAGTATATATGATTTTTTTAAAGCTGCTAGCCTTATAAAAAATGGCGTCAAATTTAAAACCGGCACTCTTATTGGGACACCCCATATTTTTATGCGAAGTTTGTTGGGAAAGATTATATTACAATATAAGTAATGAAATATCGGATATTGTGAGATGAGCCCAGACCTTTTTATAGTTTCTCTTTTAAATGTATTTTCTGCTACTTATCTTGAGACATATGTGCGATTTTGGAATGTATTTATATATGTTGCTATCAATAAACCTATATTTATTTATTTAAATGTAAATAATAGATTTTTAAAACATGTAAAAATCAATTTCAATGATTTCAATTCATTATTTTTTAAGAAAAACAATAATTGAAACTTTAATTCCCTAGTTTTCCTTTGCTAAGTAAAACATAAAGAGCAAGTCTAATAATTGTCTAGTGTTCCCCTCGCATCCTTAGTCATAACGTTAGTTAGTGAAGTCGACTGGCAACTGGGATATCACGTGGAATGGGCAAACACTGAGGGAACAAACCACCTCCCTGTACACACCCCGAGTAGCGAGAGCCACCCTCAGTCCCTAATTTTATTAGGCTCTCCATCTCCTCAGGCTGGATTGGGTTATCTCCTCAGATGAGCATCTAACTTGTGAAGAAAGTAACTTAAGCAATTATGCACGTAATTATTGTTTATTTCTTATAAATAATGAAATAATGTATGAAATTTGTGAGGATTTTTTATTCATATTTATTTGCTAAGTTTAAAAATAATTGAATCAATTCGCATCTATTATTTTACATCCGAGAACTTATATTAATATATTTTTTTCACTTCAATAATACCTTAATCAATTTTTTACATATAAAACACAAAGATGGTGATTTCATTACATTTTAAAATCAAAAAAAAAGGTTTAAATAGAAAATTGGAATATTTAGCGGTATTTTCACGGATCAGTTGCAGTAACAACTGTTTGTTAAATGAAATTATAAATTTATTTGAATACAATAAACTTAAATCTATCATTTTACATATTAACACTAATTTAAAATTTTCCCTTCAACAAAACTTAAATATTTCTTAACTTCTATAATATATAGACAATTAAAATTGAAACGTTCCATTACACTTTAATTAAAATAATGGATATTCCGGGAAAGTTTGAATATTAAACAGTATTTTCACAGTTGCTTTAGTTAATTAATGTCAATTGTTCTTTTTTTTAGTTTTAAACACACAATTACCCTTTTTCCTTTTAACACAAATTATATCTATCATTGACATATTAAGCATGATCCCGAATTCAATGTCCAATCTTAACACTAAATGCTAAATATAAACATTTTTTTACTGAGTTCATTCATATTAAAAGTTAAATTTCATACAAATTTGTCTTAGTTTCCTTGAAAAACAAAGTCACGCATAATACGAATCGTATATAAGCTGTTCCTCGTAATAAAGGAGTATTGTCAGTTCATCCTATCAATAAATGAAGTCTAAACTTTATTTTCTGAAAGCTGTTGCACTTAAGCAATTCCACAGTCCTGATTGATAAGAAAGAACATAGAATGTCAATAGTGAACTAATTAATGTTTCTGCTGCAGCCTTTCGTCGGTAATAATATATATTGCACAATTTTTGGACTGTATTGTTAATTTATATAAGTTAGTTTATAAATAATCTACAAAAGTAGTATAAAAAGCTCTAGAAAAACGTGGCAAGACCTAATGAATTAATTACTAAATTGGAAATAAGTATAAAGGTTTTAAAAGATTACATATATGGTAACTAAATATATGGACGTGGCAGAAACGAAAGATGTATGTCAGAATGAAGTGGAGATATGTTTCTTCTGCCAACCCCAATTGAGATATGGTTGTACCATTTTGAAATTCTGACTAAACAGGCCATCTTTTGATGAAACTTGCCAGGTTAGCGTAGTACATTATTTTTACAGTATGATGAGTTAAAGTTAGCTGATAAAAAATATTATTTTTTATGATCGGACAAAAAGCATTTTTTTTTCGAACGTGCAGATTTTTTTTTGTTTAATATCTGACTCTGACTAATAGCAGGGTTATCTAGGATTGCGATACAACCATTAAAATCATAAAATATGGCAATTTGTAGTCACAGCATACAAACATTCGGCGCAGGGTAGCTACTTTCACAATTTTCGAAGAAATGCTTATAACTCGAAAAGTATAAGGTTTTTTCAAGATTTTTTTAAATTCTGAACCGTCATAAGTTGGCCTCTTCCTCGATACCGGTCATAAGTTGGCCTCTTGACGTTGACCTTTGGGACACCCTGTATAATATATAATATAATTGTTCACAAAAATTTTATCTTGGCTATAGTACCAAAAATCTAGTTATTTTTTGGTATAATAAATTTTGCTCAAATAAATTAACCTATTTACTATAAATTTAATTTTTCATACACAGATAAGTTTTGAGTTCATTCTGTTTCAAAATTATCAATTTTATATCTAAAAAAATGTATTGTTGATTTCTCCGAATAAGTAGAAAATAAATTTGAACCCTCAGTTTAAGTGACACGTAATTATGTGACGATTTTGATGTTTAATTAAAGCGGCACAAAATAAGATTAAATAATTTAAGAACCCGATTAAATTATCAAAAACTATAAAGCAAAGAAAATGGATGTAATAATGGTTTATGTACATTTAAAACCCTCCCTCAATATCCTTCCGAGTGGCGAATGCTCAGTAATCCTTACATAATATCTTACATCCATTTGAGGACCCAAATTAAATGTTATCCTGGACTTACCAGGGAACAGGGGCGCCTAATGCACGGTCTAGAAAATGTTTTTTTTAATTTTAAATTAAATAAAACGCAAATCATCACGTTATTGAAAGATCTTAAGATTTTCCTGAAACATTAGTTTGCCGGCAATTTTATGAAGAAGTGTTGTAAACATCATTATAAGAGCACAAAGATTATTAGTATGTTGACTAAGAAATGGTTTTTTTTTTCGATGTGCACGGCTACCAAGATAATTACCGACTTAATAACCCCAGATTTCTTTTAGTATAATAGTTTGGAAATAAAATTTAAGGGAATTAACCACTAATAAGGTACAACTCGAGGACAACATTAGCTAAAAAATTGAAAAACAACCGGTCGAAATGTTGAAATTACATAAAAAATGCATAATTTTGCTCAACAACTAGGTGTGCACTTTGTACATCATTTTAGGAAATTGATAAGAATAAAAACATGAACTTACTAAGCATGTTTTTTAAAAATATTTAAATAATAGGTACTCCAGATTACGACATTTGCAACACCCTGTAATATATCAAATTGGCAGGTAGCTAGTCCCTTGAAGCACTTATTAATTTACAAATGCCGACCCTTACGAGGAGTTCAAATTTAACTCGATTGAAATAAATATGAGTACATATCTAATCCTACGAAGAAACAACGCAAGTGAAAGCCACTATTTTATGGAGGTAGCGATTTTTAAAAATTGCTTGTATGATTTTCTTCACTAGAACTATTAGTTGATCATCCAAACTCATAATTATACCGTAATAATCAAGATTTGTGTTGAATATGCAGATGTAGTATTAAAAGTACCAATAATCTAGTGAAAAGCAAAGATGCGGTACAAATTGTGCAAAACAAGATACTGCGTATGGCTGGCGGAAAATATTGGTATGCACGAAATATTAAATTGCACAAAGACACTAGACTTCCGTTTGTCGAAGATGTTATTGTTCTACCGACCTGCAGTTTTTACACTTTCATTTCAAACTATGCAATTTTTTTTTCATTTCAAACTATGCATATGTCTAGTAAGACTAGCAAAATCCAGTCGCACTTTTATTTTATTTTTTAAATTTGCTAGTTTCATTATAGCCAAATTACTCGCTAACGTGACTTTTAAGAGCGTTTTTTGGTGGTAGTTATTTTCTTTTTTTTTATCTACTGACGTATGAAAGAGTTTGAGATAAAAATATTTATGGGAATTAAACAGAGCTGAAAAGATTATCGATATATTAAAATAGAAGTAGATATGTTTTATCAGAGAATGTTGGACGTCCTTCATGACACAAGCTTCTTTAACATCTTTCTGAATGTTATTTATATTTAAGGCGTAAGCACCGTGGAGTTTTTAAGACATTGTGATTGGTTAAGTAAAACATTGTTTATTCCACAAGACTCTTGTTTATGCTTGCCTGATGATGAGTTAAAAATCTTGAAACTGGTAGGGTTATACCGTCATGTTAAGTGAAATACACAATGTTTTACTAAATGAATAACAATATATTTCTGATTAGTTAAAAGTCATATTTATAGATAGAACTACCCAATGAATTTTACTATATACAAAAAAAATGTTATAATACATTACAATAGTTGAGATAACAAATAACTTAAATAATACTAAGTCACATATTAAATATTCTTAAGTGATAATTATCACAAGTAACCTGCCAGGGTTAATATGCGGTACTGAACCATTCCTGTTCATAAATCAATCCATAAATAAACAATACAAAGAGCAATGGCGAGAGGCATTCTTGGTACAAGCCTACGAGACAACATCAGAAATAAGAAAAAGAACTGATGTCACAAAAGTTATATAATAGTTGATGTGGGGGTTGGTTGGGAATTTTGCCAAAGCAAAAAACAACGAGCTGCGAAGTTGTTTTACTGGAGACCTAGATTAATTGGGAGAACTCCGAAACGCTTAATGGGTCCCATCGAGAGTGTGGTCAGATTCAGATAATTTAAGTAGCTTAAAGCACAGAAAAAAGAGCAATAAAGAGTCATAAGGAAAACCTGAAAGTCCAGCAGCGTCAAGTGTTTATGAAGGTATAAAATAGCAAAGTCATTGTAATAATATGATAATAATCATACGGCAGTTATATGAAGTGCATGGCAGCGCGGTATCGCACTAGACTTCCGTACGGAAGATCGCCGGTTCAGACTCCGTGCTGTGGTACTCCCCTCGAATGACACTGGTATTTTTTCCTACTTGTATAAATGTTAGTAGAATTAATTTTACAATGAAAATGTATTTTAAAAATAAACTATATAAATAATTTTTTTTCTAGAAATATAATGATTTTAAAATTCGAGGGTACCTATATGTGTAAGTATATCTATGACTTCAGCTATATCTATTCCTTAAAAAAAAAGGAAAAACAAGCCGGTGTGTTTTGATCGTCTCACTTAGGTGTGCTGTCGGATCCAGTACAGTGGTCTGGAGGTGAATTTTCTGGTGTGAAACGACTCACTCACTTGAAAAGAGGAGAAATTAAGAAATAAATATAAACTCCAAAGCATAGATTCAGTTTCTAACTGAATTGACGTTGGAATGGCGAGGGGATCCTCGACTACGAGGCTCATCAACGACGACGACATGGTTAAGATACACCGAGAAACGGAATTTAGAGAAAATAATTAAATGAGATAGTTCAAGGAATTTTAATTGATGGAAAGCTATCAGAAACAGATGTTCATGATTGACGAGGAATGTGAACGAGATGAGAGCTGTGTACATAGATAGAAACGTGTATAAATCTGTTCTCTCTATCTATCAAAAGAGGCATAGCAAGATGGTAATGTATGTGTTTAAATTAAGATTTATATCTAGTCTTTTGGTAAATCTGACGTAGGGAAAATGGAAAATTATTTATTTCTCATTTGGACACCCCTGGGATAGATATTTAATGTGCTGCTTCTCTGAAAAAGGCGAAATTCGTCTATTTAAATGGGAATTTAGTCTCTCAATATATAGTAGATCGTTTTCAAAACTATGGATTAACATTCCAGACTCAGTTTTGATGGAAAAAGTTTTTCCTGCGATTTTAATGTAAAATATATGTATCATTATGAACTAAAATTTGAACTCTTTTACAATAAAATGGAAAATATCAATGAAAATTTCGAATAGTGTATTCTTTCATGAATCGAATAGTGTTTTCTTTCGAGAATCGAATAGTGTTTTCTTTCATGAATCGAATAGTGTTTTCTTTCGACAATCGAATAGTGTTTTCTTTCATGGATCGAACAGTTTTTTTCTTTCATGAATCGAATAGTGTTTTCTTTCATGAATCGAATAGTGTTTTCTTTCGAGAATCGAATAGTATTTTCTTTCATGAATCGAATAGTTTTTTCTTTCATGAATCGAATAGTGTTTTCTTTCATGAATCGAATAGTGTTTTCTTTTAAAAATATAACTTTGGAAATATTTATTTAGTCACATTTGTTAGAAAGTATATTTTTTCATTCGTACCTTATTTATTTACTGAATTCCCATGTAATGTAGTAAAATTTTCAATTGCCTAAAATAAAATACAATATTATGGCGTAATAATCAGTATCTCAGCCCAATCATTAGAGGTACTATGACCAGTGCCTTAAGTCTTATAACGCTGTTGACTTGTTATTGTTTTTTTTTTAATTCCAGTCAATTACTCACTTTCAGATATCTTTATATATTTTTTTAGTCACTTAAAGCTATCTTTTATAAATTCATAACCAAAGCGTTCTTCAAGTGTTATTAAACCACAAAATAACGCTACATAAATGATGTTTTTTTATTTTTTATTGTTGATTATAATGATTGTTAATATATGATAAATATGCGACTTGCGTTGCTAAAAATTATAGTAAAAGTTAAGAAACTAGTTCAAATAAAGTCAAGAAACTAGTTCAAATAAAACACGAATGTTTATTTTAATTTTAATATCGTTACTGAGTTATATTTTTTTTGTTTGTTTATTATCTACAAAACATTTGTCTTCTAAATTATTTTAACGAAAAGATAAACCGTAGAGTGAAAGAACATAATTATGCTAAAAATCCTACATTTTGTGAATAAAGAGAATTGCTTCACTAAGCAAGGCCTATAACTAAGTGGTCACATTATTCAATCACATATTTTAATGACAATTTCATATAATTGTCCTAAATACTGAAAACACTCAGCTAATATATTTTCACTCTGATTTTACATCCTTACACATATTCTAATCCTAAGTTATAACATAATTAATTCCAACCGCATTATAATCTCAACAACCACATCAAAAGTATATCCAACAACTCCTCATCACATACTCTACATTCGCATCAGTCAATTGTTCATATGCCTATGAGCGAAAAAAGTACAAACACATATGGTAGTAGTAAATTTTACTTGATATTTCTCCACAACATCTACATACTATTTTATATTTGACTTTGTTGGTGAGTAAGGCATTGATTAGAATCTAAAGAAGGCTGGAATTGAAAATTCCCAGTCAGACATTGCCTCGGGTTAGCTAGTTGGGTCTTTGTTATATTTTATTTTACGAAACATTATCCATAGAATACATTCTTATATTTTATTACCACCACTTTTTACTGTGGCAGAAAAAAAAGAAAGATTTTTTAACAAACAATTTGCTTTGAAAAGGCTAAAATTATTCAACGATTCATATTTTTGTGAGGATTTCATCAATATTTTTTTTATATTTGAATGGCAGAAGGAATTATTAAATGTAGATCCAAATGCGGTGAACTTTTACTCAAAGCATTCTTTGTATAATAAAACGAACTCATAATTTTATGAGAAGATTTTCATAAGTATAAAAAATTGTATTTTTTTAGTATCATGTTGTTTTCCGATCATTGGCATTACTTAAAGAGGGCTTTGTAATTAGCTCAACAAAAATATAAGGGAGGTTAAGAGGCAATAATAAAATTACCAAGAGTACTATCTAATTATCTAGCATATACCATAAGCCACAGAAAAAAAGATGTTAAATGGGCCAAAAGTAAAACTAGTCTGAAAGTGAATCTGCCAAGAATTGATTCATATAAGTTATAAGATTGTTATAAGTAAAATGTAAAAATTGTTCTAAAATAAAAGTTCTTAACAGTATTCTAGTGTTAAAATTGATGTATGGAAGTGCAACGTAGACATAGAAGAACACTTAAAAGAGGCGAATAAATGCTGTTGAATCTGTGCACTGAAAATAATACAATGTATGATAGAATACGAAATAAGTTATTAAAGATTAATGTGAAAATAAAGCTGATTACTAATTAAGATGAAGAAAAGTACTCTGAAATGGTTTGAGCGTGTCAAACAAATTAATGAAGATATATTAAGAAAAAGTTATACACATTCCACTTACGGTGCAAATTTAAGATGAAAGCATAAAAGAGGAAGACCGAGGAAATCATGGTTAGATATTTTGGAAAAAAGAAACGTTAAAGCCTGAGAAATCGTAGGAGTTGCATCACAAGATATATGGATGTAAAAGAAGCGAAAGACGTATCGCGATTGCGATTTTCCTCTCTGCTTGTGCCAACAGGAAGACGGAATGATGTGTGTTTGTAAAGAAATAATACGTGGATTCAATATGTTCCAATGCTACTCGTAAGAATATAAGCGATGGTAATTGTAAAAGTTTAACTATACCCAAAAAATAGGGTAATAAAAAAAATAAACAACTTAATTTATAATTTTAATCACCTACATATTATGTAAGATGTATTGTACTACGCTTTAGTTATATGTTATACAGAACAAACTGATCGATGTTTTGCCATGTGACAATATATTTCAAATAGTCACTGCCTATCATGAGACATAAGACTTTCTTCCTCGATAGTTTATTCTTGTAATCTTATAATTTATTCTATTTTCTCCCAGCTATTTATTGGTTTACTATATTTTCGTCGTACATGATACAACTTTATTTATTGTCATAGAGTAACTCTATTATTCCAAACCACAAGAAAGATGTAAAAGACCCTTTAAGTGAAATCCAGACTAGAACTCTTTGTAAAAAAACCCGTTAACTCACAAGAATTAAACACTCAACCCCCAGGTAAGAAAACAGCCTTTCTTACCGACCACGTCACAGGACATATTGTTGTTGATCTTTTCCAAAATTGTACAGAATTTTGTTTTCATACCAGCCGTTGCTTGGAACGACGTATTAATTCCGGTTTGTTGGCAGATCCAACATATGTAACGTCACAATATCTATTTGTTCCCACGATAATGTGTGGCTGTGAGTAAATCTTCAAAAGCTGGTCCAGTAGTTAATCCTCCTTACATTCAAACTACTGCAACTGTGGAATTCTATATATACATGACCTAATTTCCTCAATAGTAGATTGTGTATGTATGTATGCACCTCGTGAATTAATGTATAGTCCATGATATCTACATGCATAAATCTTTATGAATGGATAAATAGACTATGTATCATACTAGCTTCAAAATAAAAAAATCTATAAAGAATATTCTAATATGGTTAGGGTATATAGAACAAAAAATTTAAAAAATCTTATAAAGCAAATGTACAGTGCAAATGTGAGTAAAAAGCGTTAGTTAGTTAGAGTTCTATGAGAAGGAAAATCTGGCGCTCTGTTTGCCAAACCAAAAAGTTACGTTTAGTTGCGTTACGGTATGTTCGAGTATGTATGGATCAAGTATACGCTCAAGGTTTTTATTTTCAAAACACTTATGCTTATCCTGATATTTTATTTATTTTCATTATTTTGTCTGCATGTTCAAACATAATCCATCTTATTTCTATACAGTTTCTTATTAAGATAGCGTATAATAAAGCTTATTAGTTTGGACGATGTGAAAAGGTTAACGATCGAAAAGTGCAAGGGTCTTTCCTTTCGACCTACCCCGACAAGAGAACGATTTTTGTAAGTGAAAAGCATCGTTTTCAGTTACATTTTTTTTCTCGAATATATGAAGTTTATGGGTTTATTATCCCTCTTACAGAATCATTTATTAAGTTGTTATTTCGAGGTGGGATATCTTAAGCATTTTTTATTATTTGTGTTGGCTTATAAAGAGAACAAAGTAATAAAATAGTTATAACATAACATATAAGTATAAATATGATTATGTCATATTTTAAGCATAAAGTGGGTTATTTGGACTTCTGGAGAATGAAGAGGAATTATGGAGTCTGATGAGTAAATAGTATGAAAGTTATAAAGAGATAAATCTGAGAATGATTGTTGCGAAACCCAAAGTTATGGGAATAGAAATGTGTGAAAGGAAAAGTTAATATGATATATGGGTGAGTAATGGAGATTAGTTCTATTTTATGCTATTTAGGTAGTATTTTCTCAGATCCTGGAAGAGTTACGAGGGATATTGAATAATGTGTAACGATAGGAAACAAAGTCATTAAAAAACATATACTCGAACCAGATAACATTAAAATCTGCTAAGAGTATAGTCCACAGCAGTATTTTAGTGCCAACTTTGATGTATGGGAGTGAAACGTGAACGTAGAACAACACTGAAAAGAGAATAATAAATGCTGATGAAATGCGTGCACTTAGAAGAATACCATACATGGGGTAACGATGTATCATAGAATTTGGAATGAAGTGATAAGGAATGAATATTATCTTTAGACCATGTTGAATAATATGAAGAATAGCGCTCTTCATGAGATGGTTTGGGCACATGGAACGAATGAATGAGGAAAGACTAACAAAATTAATATGAGTAGAAGGCGTAGAAGAGAAAGATCAAGGAAAGTATGGCTGGATCAAGTGAACGATATTTTGAAAGAAATATAGTAAGGAGTAAGATAAATCGTTGGAGCTACATGAAAAGATGTATGAATGTGTAAAATGCGAAATATGTGTGTTGAGATATGAAAATCTAGCGCTCTGTCATGTCTGCCTACTCCAAAAAGGAAATGTTTGTATTTGAACATCGCAAGATTTTCCGTAAATATACCAAAAAATATCAATTACTTTTTATTAGTATGAACACACATTTACCAAAGGCATACCCATATACAAATGTATTACTTAACTAGCTGTACCCGGCCACGCGTTGCTATGGCTCAGTCTGGTTAAATGGAAACGAAAGAAAGGAGAAAGCCCACGTTTCTTATATGTTTAATTTCACAATGCTTATGGGTATACAATATTTTTTATGTCTTTCGGCCACTCTAAGTCTGTCGAGTTCATTATTTTGAGAACGAAGCAGATCTGAAGCTGCAGAACGCGATCGCCGTGCTCACCACCTTGCATCTTCAAGTCTGGATGCACGTCACTCTGCTGCTTCCTCGGCATTTTGATGAACTGAAGCAGATCGATTGCACTGAAGAAGAAAGAAAGTTATAACAAAAACATATAAAATTGCGAAACATTAAAAAGGGAACTGAATAATACATATAAAATTATAAAAAAAACATATAAAATTGCGAAACATTAAAAAAAGAAAATACACTAACTAAAAAACAAAAAAAAATATTAATGAAATATTTTTCTTCAAACGCAGTTGTTTTTCTCTTTGGCTTGGTGGATTCCCTCAGTATATTTCTTGGCGTGTCTGGAAGAAAGATATCAAATTAATCACATATTCGGTTTGATGTTTCTGAATAATGTTATTGTATTATATTTCGGAAACTATAGGATGAGTCCTATGACAGTTGACAAATTTGGTCGTAATTTTAATTATTTTATCGACAGTTGACAAAACGACGTTCAGTAATTTTAATTATTTTATCGACTTTAATATAAGGCTCGATTCTTATAAATAGCAAGTTATTTAGGTAAATACATTACAAAAACTAACAATAATGACAAATTAATACATATTGTTACAAATTAGCAAAAATGTGGCAGTTCCTTAAAATGAAATGTGACATTTTTCAAAAGTTATTTGCATGAAACACGTGAAACTTTTAATAATTCAAATGTATAAAACATACACAGATACATACCATGAATTCAAATAAAAATCCATCGATACAGTTCAAATTCACCGCTAATTGTACTAAAAAATAATAAAAAACAGTTTTAAAAAAAACGAATTGAAAGAGCACAGCTTTACGTTATTACGACGTCACAGTACAAAATGGCGGATAAAAATTTATTATACTTTTACGTTCAAGCAGATGGCTATTTTTCAATAAACGTGTTTGAAAATTTAATATTTATTATTTGAATATTTTATATTTATTATTAAATATTTAATATTTAATTATTTAATATTTATTATTTAATATTCAAAATCAAAATGAAACTGTCAAAATTTCAAAGCAATCCGTGAAGAACTTTCGGAGATTTTTAATTAACGAAGATTTACAATTTTATTTATATACTCGTAGATATTTAATATTTATCATTTAATATTTAATTTTTAACATTTAATATTAATTTCGAAACGTCGAAAATGCAATGTGACAACTGTCGATGAGAATTGTTTAGTTTGCGTGTGTCGCTGCAGGGGGCGCTCACGTTATTTCGTCTGTTTAATATACTTTTTTATAAACAACTGTATATAAAAAATATATATATATAAGCATGCTTGTATACGAACGCAACGTTTTGTCAAAATTTCAAAGCAATTGGTGAAGAACTTTCGGAGATTAGAGATTTTTAATATACAAACATTTACATTTTTATTTATGTAGATATAAGAACTAAAATACATTTAATTTCAATATTATAACTTTAAGCTCACTTAATCCTAATATCCTACGTGTAATTTTAATTTTAAATAATCTTAATATTTTATTTCTCATAAATAGTTGACACTTACATATTAATTTCTAACTAGATAACAATTCTCATAACTAATTATTTAACACATATCATAAATGTCCACTAGTTCAGGCTACTTTCATTTCATCACATTCACTCGGACCTTGATCCTCCCTGTTAGTATTGTAGGTGGACTAGTCAGGCAACAGATGGTGCTTCAGAAGTCTGTACTTATAACGGAAATGTAGGTCAGACTTATTCTCGTAAGCCTCTAGGGCAGCGATAAGAGGATTGCTGTGGTCCTGTTGGCTTTATAGATATTCACGGTTTAAGCGAGGATATGGTGTTGAGGGGTTTCTTCACGCTGTTTGGCGTGAAGTCACGAGAGGTTTGTTCTGAGATCTAGGATGCCTTGTTCTGCACTCGTTGAAACTTCAGATGATCTGTGTTGCTCACACTATTTCGAACGGGTACAGTTTAGGACAAGATAAAATGGATAAAGATTTTTTAGAAAGAGCATTTTTGAGTGAAAGGAAGCTGCTTCGAAGAAATATCGAACTGGAAACCCCTATGCCAAATTGAAAAATTACATTTGTAGGGTTCATAATTTTATTTATTCTTATTTTATAAAAATCAAATCATTATAACCCTACTGGTTATACCGTTATATCAAGTGGAATAAACAGTGTTTGATTAAACAAATTACAATGTCTTTAAACCTCCACAATGTTTATTAATACCTTAACTATAAATAATATATAAAAATCAAATCATATTCAACTAACCATTGTTCATAAACAAATAGTTCTGAACATTCAATAAAAATATTTCCTTTTTATAAAACTAAGAAATATAACTGAACACAATAAAACCTCCTTAATCCACTTTATTGTTCTTTCTTTTCAAGACAATTTAACAGTTGAACGTTTATTCGTCACAAATGACTCCACTCCGGGCACTCGTATTGTGCGCTCGTAACTACTTACTTTCGGTTAATGTATCATTGTTTAAGATGACAAAGAATAAAGTTGGGGAAAACCTGGGAGAATAACTAACTTTGCTAAACTTGATAGTTGTTCCTACAAGGACCGGCATCAAATAAAGAAAAAGTTGATGTTACCAAAGAGCTCACCGAAATTGTAAATATAATTCTTTATTGATTCCTTTTACCATAAATTGAAAAACAAAAAAAATCAACAATGACTTGAGTTATTGGAATATAAACTGCACTAGGTTGAGCAATAGAATAACTAATACAAAACCTATGATACTAATGTAGTACGTGTATCCCAAAAGGTAACTGAAATGTGATTTTCAATCTTATGACAACTCTATTTATGTTCATTTTTTTTGTTTCATGAAACTTACATACATAACATACTTTAGGACGGATAAAAGGCAACTAAAAATAGTAAATATTTTTTTTAAATGTTAGACGAGACACGAGTTCCGTGACTTAGTTCGAATCCAAACGGTACCCAGTTGTTTTCATAAGAGGTACCAGTATAGTTTTTATTTAAAGCTTTTATTACTGCTTTCTGGTTAGTTGAAAAATACCGATACATGGTTATTAGCCCGCTAGGTTGTACCGTGTACAACTATAGCGAAATATAATATACGAGGTTTTTGACAAACGTGTATAACTGTAGTCTTTGTCTATTTCAGCCGAGACTCGGATTAAGGAATAAGTTTTGGTTTCGCGACCCAAGTAAAGACTTATAAATTAACGCATACAGCTAACAATAAAATAAATATTATAGATTTTTTAAAGAAAAGATATGACCAAAGTCATAGGTATTCTTATACCCTCGAACACTTGGCTGAAAAAGTGCCTGTGCCGTTCGACGGGAGTAGTACATCGCGGGGTTTGAACCGACGATCTTTCGCGCGAAAGTTCAATTCGTTACCGCGCGGCCATGCACCTCTTAATATGAAATATATTTATTTATACAGTTTAATAATATAAAATAAATTTCTTATATTATTAACAACATTATAACTTAGTAATGTGAACCTGGGCATTGAATCAATTTTGTAAACTCGTCAAATCTTGTTACATAAGATAG
Source organism: Odontocerum albicorne (assembly GCA_949825065.1). Lineage (NCBI taxonomy): Eukaryota > Metazoa > Arthropoda > Insecta > Trichoptera > Odontoceridae > Odontocerum > Odontocerum albicorne. The sequence goes on along the minus strand of OX463845.1, from coordinate 34,935,959 downwards.
GCTGCACTTGATAATTTCGAGACCCATTCAAAATGTCAACCGACCCAATTATGTTTCGCGACCCATAGGTTAAGACCCATTCAAAATGTCAACCGACCCAATTATGTTTCGCGACCCATAGGTTAAGAAACTTAATATCCTCCATCGCGTGCTTAATACTGATCGTTGTGGTCCTCCGCTCTCTTGAACTTGGCGCACTACTTTCTTCCATTACTCCCGGTTTTGGATCATGTTGAATTCAATGCTTAAAGAGGATTCTGTCAACTCCTTTATTTGATATGTCCATCTTATAGGACATGCATCTTGCTCGCCTTTGCTCAACTATTCCCGTAGTCATCAGCTTCTCCATACTTCATCATTATTTTTAGCAACATGCTCAAAGTACATAAGGATTATTTTTCTACATGTTGTTGAAAGTATTTCGGAAATCTCTAATTCTTGGATGATAGAGACGTTGGTGTGTCTTGCGGTTCATAGAATACAGAACATCCACCTCTAAACATCACATCTCGAAGGCGTCTACCATGTGTCTTTCCTTTTTTCTCGTCATCCTTGTTTGCACTCCATACAATGCCATGGGGAATACTAAAGACTTAACTAGACCCATTTTTGTTATTTTGAGTATAGACCAGTTAGTCAATATCTTAATCAGATTTGTCGAAAGTTGGTTCGTTAAGAAATGTGTCGACGTTTTTCAAACCCAGATATGTCCACATTATGACATTTTTGAGATAAAGTCCTGGATAGAGTCCTGGATAAATCTGCATTTTTCAAAATAAGATATCTCCTCGTGAAATCAATGCAAAATGGTGATTGAAATAAGAGTTTTTTTCAAACTCAGATATGTCCACGAGGTTGTTTTTATCAAAGTCAGACATTTCTATTTAGATCAATCAGAGAGCGCCATCATTCAAGATGGCCGATCAGTCGTAGCGTAGTCGTACTGACAACAACAATCAAACTCGTGTTCATGCGGTGTTGTATCAAAATCATGCATTTGCAATGGGTGTTTTTCAAAAGTGGATATTTCCAAATTGAAATATGCTTTATTTTTTCTACTGACTTGAATTTCTAGGATTTTTTTTTGAAAACACAATGTCATCTATAAAACAATTCTCAAAAATACACATAATTTTTATATATACGAGTAGTATATAGTTTTCAGTGATCAGGAACAAAATACCGTTTTGCTTGGTTTGAACTTGCGTGGACATACCTGGGTTCGAAAAACGTTGACCCAAATTATAATGTAAATATTCAGTTCACTTAGTTAAATTTATGATTTGATGGTTACAATAACTTAGATGCCCTTTTAAATAAAAAATTTAAAAAAATGCCTCAGTACTGAATAAGAACACTTTAAATTTGGAGATTTGTGACGCTCAATGTGCTGTTGGAAATAAATTAATTTACATTTATAAAAATACTTTTATTATATTATTAACGGGCCCATGAACTCTTGTACCATCCCTAAAAATCCCACCTCCCGCCAAGCGATACACGATAACCCACTATCGGTAATTCCTGGCGAAAGAAAATTATAATTCGTGGCCAATATCTCCCTCATCTTGTGTGTATTGTACTCGTACTTGCTGGATAACTTTTTGAGGGACGACGAAATTCTAAAGGATTTTTTCGTGTTAAAAAAGCCATTAGCACAATGTGTATTTTAGGTCTTTCTGACGAATAATACGATAAAAATAGTGCTATTAAAAGCAAGTAGAATGCTGGGATTTAAAAGCTGCTGCTTTTTAAAGAAGTACACAATTTTCTTCCGGTTTGTGGCATAATGTTGTATTTATTAAGACCATAAACGGCGCATAATATATTTCAAAAATATTTTACCATTTAGAATAATAACAATAATGAAAGGATAATTTTTAAAGCGCCGTTTAGAGACCAAACTCTCATCAAGAGCGCTCTGATTTGAGATTATAACTCGCTATTATTAACTGAAAAAAATATTACAAAAGAAATATAAATACTAGCCGCGTCCAGATAGTAAAGAACGATTGCCCACCACGCCCGGCGCCGACCCCCCCCCCACCGCGATCGTATGCGCGCCAGTTAACTCCATCCTTCGCTTCAGTGTGAGCCGAGTTTTGTTGCTAAACGGTCGTATGTCTTTGTTCTGTAACCTTTCAAAATGGCTGCGCCCATCGAAAATCCCGCCAAATTTGAAGTGCGTAGTGTCATTCGTTTTCTGAATGCACAAAATGTTCGGTCTATCGAAATTTATAGGCAACTTTAAGCACAGCACATGAATCTTTTCCACAAATTTACTACTACATGAAATAGTGACAGAGCACCTTGGCTACAAAAAAATGTGTGCTCGGTGGGTGCCTAAGAATTTGAACACAGCGAGAACTTCATCGTCTTATGTGGAAAAATTTTGGGCATCCTCCTTACAGCCCTGATTTGGCACCAAGGGATTTTTCACTTATTCCCGAAACTAAAGGAATTTTTGGGTGAAAAATAGTTAGTAAACGATGAAGACCTCAAACAAGAAGTGACATCCTGGCTCAAATCTTTGGCGGTAGAAGAGTATAACAACGGAATTGAAAAATTGGTTCCACGTTACAATACTATAAGTGCCTTAACTGGCGACTACATTGAAAAATAGAGTAAGGTACTGTGACTTTGTAAATAAAGTTTTGTGTTGATATCTTTCATTTTTCTTTAGTTATGCCCAAACGTTCTTTACTTTCTGGACGACCCACGTATGTCAAGTGTCAAAATATGAAGGTGGTGGATGCGGTCATTAATTTCGGTACTTTCCCGCATCTGCACATGTTCAGAAAAAAACATATTTAAAAAAAAATACTGGAAAATGAACTACAAAGAAATCTTAATTTATGTGATAATAACCCATGCGGCTTTAGATGAAGTGTATTTTTCATATACAGTTATAATATAAATTTGGAAAAGTCTTTCATAAAAAGGTTGTCTTCAAGTGCTTCCTTAAGCTGCACATACCACCCATATCTTTAACACTTAGAGGCAGCAATTCCAGCCCGCAGGACCAGCAACTGCTTAGGCCATGTCACAATACCAATAGATCGATTAGGAAGAATATATTTATTTTAATTAGGAAGAATATAGTTCTTTTACATTCCATTTATAGCCTTAGAAAGGGAAATGAGTCCGTTCGCAACACTTGAGCCAATGTAGATTTTTTAGAATCCTACTTTTCAGAAGTGTGCTAATATGGCAATATTTATAACTATTGTACAATACATCAACCTATCAGCTATAATGAAAACAGACTAAAGTGTAGAACTTTGCAATCAAGCAGTCCATAATAAATAGAATTGAAATAATTCAGATACGATACAACAAGTGAACTTAGAATGTTTACGTTTGCTGGAAGACATATTTCATCATGTTCGTATATTAAAATAATACAAAAAAGTCCGGCCAACTTTAAAGATGTAAAAGGCTTTAAGCGAAAATCTGACTCGAACCCTTTTTTACAATAATTTAGTAACAACGGGAGTTTAAACGACAGCCCCTGCGTAAAATCAGACAACTTACTAACTAGGCCACGGAGATATCATAGTTTTGGCTGCTTTAAAATTATAATACGAGTAGTATCTGTCATCCTCACCATCCCTCAAAGAAATTTCCTGTTTGTGACATAATCTTAAACCTTTCTTGACCAAAAATAAGTTTTGGATGGTGAAAAAATTGTTCATGCTTAGTCTTATATTCAACTCTTTTATTTAAAGAGCCTGTTACCGCAGAGTCTACCGTTATTATACTTTTAAATTGGCATTCGTATTTTTTCATTGACAGTCGGACCCCGGTTAGACTTTATCTCTAGAAGCATTGCCACAAGTAGCTCTGAGCTGCCCTGTAGGACCTGGAAATCTATTAACATGTTCCAAACAGGAATTGGGAGAACCATGGACAATATGCAAAAATGGGAAATATTGTGTGATGGATTAACTTTCTGTATCTGAACAGTTAATGCGACACTTGCTGCAGTACATGGTGTTTTGTATCGAAGAGAACTTGATTTATGGAACGCCTAATGCTGTCTTGAATTTTGGGCAGAAATAAATAATTAGCACGATAAAAAATATGAATAAAAAATGAATGTCTTTATGTTTTTCAAAGATACAACATTGAAATTTGTTTACCCCGCTGACGCATTTAACCCGAAATGTTGAAAAAGTTTCTTCGCCGAATAATATGACAAAAAATAAAAAAGCATCCATAGAAAATTACACTTCTTTAATAACTCCACTCCACCTTTATTTTATATTGCGAAGGACATGCGCAGAATATTTTATAATTTTATTTCAGGAGTTTCAAACTTTTGATGCGAGAATTATAAAACTGGTTTTGGTTAAACGGCTAGAGATGGCCTTCAATTTTAAAAAAACTTTATAAAATAGAGTCTTAATTCATAATTTCAAGGTAGTAATTTAACAGGTTTTTGATAAACCTTTCATCTCCATGTTATTGCCGAAAATTATATTTTTATTTATTGATTTATACACGACAAGATTTTTTTTATAAAAACATAATTTAGAAAAAAATACTACGTATGATCAGACGGCCCCTGAGTGCGATAAACGCGTGACAAGCGTTGAGCTAGCGTAGGGTGACGGCATAAGCAGCCTGATCGAGGCCCTTGCGATGTGCAATGGGCTTAATATAAGGAAAGCAAAATATATTCTCTGAACGCCCCCCCAACTGCAAATGACCCCGTCACTCTGAACCCCCCCCCCCCCCCCGTACTCTACACCATCATTGACACCTCCACCGGCAGACGACAGCCTTCCTCCGTAGGCAACCGCGTATCTCCCATATTATATTTATTATATATATGTATTAATATTTAAAAAAAAGTCACACACTTCTCCCCACATACCTATATATATCCATCATTTTATGCTTTACTCACCATCATCTCACCTCCATTATTTTCACCCACACCCATCTAATATATATAACCGTGTGTGACATCGCACATCCACAAATATATGTATATTCGTATGTAATATTATTTATATATCATCCCATGTATACAAGTATTTAACGTTCTTATTATTTCTCATAATCATTCATCAAACATTCATAAAAACTATCCTTCCCCGTCTCCTAATATGAACCAAAATATCCAATTAAATGTCATATCAGTTAGAGCTTATCCGATGAAGGAGTAAGGCGTCCTACCATTGGACCGAGACTCCGAACGAGATATTCATCACTTGGTTTTTATTCTCGTCTGAAACGTCATACTGCGTTTTTTATTTCAGCAAAGTTCTATCGGGCAACAAGGAATCTCTTTTCACTCAGCTTTTCACCGAGACTCATTGAAGTCACGTCGGAATCCTAAGGATTGAGTGGCAACCATCTACATATTCCACAGTATCTAAACCGATGTTGTACAGGTATATTATGATAGAAGTTTATAATCAGGGATATAACATTTTATGATATGTTATTTTATATCCCTGATTTCTTTCAAAATATTCATGAGTGAAAAAAGGTAAAAAATAAAAGTACAATCCTCAATTTCAAATCACACGATTTGTTAGAATAATTAACGATAACTCTCAAATCCTGAGCTGGACTCGGATCTGTCGATACGAAATGGTGGATTGGAGAGTTCAATATAACGGAAGAAGGACAAATATTTTAACTGTATCAAATGAATTTTATATTTTTCCCTTCCTGTTTTATCCACAACTAATATTCGGAAAAGATGATATAAGTACTCAGTCAACAATTGTTTGAGAAAAATCCTTAAAACATTATGTGGTTGTTTTATAAAGATTCGATGGCAAAACTTCCGACATCATTATACCCGGCAGGTAACTCTTCACGTGCTAGACAGGTTGACGCCGCCATAAACGAAAAAGGGGATAATAACAGGACGCTTAAAAGCAACACCAGTAAGGAAAATATACCAATTGATCGGTATCGCCCCACCCGAGATCCGTAGAAGTGTTGCAACTGACATAGAAAAAACAAAACAAGTCCAGGGTCTATGACACTCTTTTTATAGTCACCAGCCAGCAATATCAATATTCAAATCCAAGAAAAGTTGTTTTTAAGGGAGCGGAAGAATAAACGATTCTTCCAAATAAAGTGTACTTTCTGAAGTGGAAAGAAAAATATCTGACGACTAGACGGAGCTTTCGGAAAAGATGGCATTTGGAGACCAATTGCCTTGATATACTTGGAGAGCACTGAATAAACTCGGAGGAGGGGTAGCTAGATGCAAGGTCAACCATGCGAATATGGGGTTTCTTGAAGTAACAAAAGTAGCGTTGAATGTGATTGTGGGGATATACGAGTACAAGACTCACAAAACATGCTAGTTTGTCTAAACATAGGAACTATGCAGGACCTAATTGATACGAATGGTAGGGTGATCTTTATTGCCTACTACTGAAAACTCTTGGTATAACTGATAATCGATGGTTCGGATACTGAAATCAATGAATAAACCAACAGATGATCTTTTCGTGACCTGGTTTTGTAGTTAACTTATATCACGATTATTTTATGTGTTCATGAATTGAGCGTTGAAAGCGTTTTTTAAGACAATACGCTTTGAATTTGAGAATTTAAAAACGCCTTTTTTAAATGACACAAAAGAACTGGTACTTAATACGACTTGTTGAAGAAGGTGATAAATGTGGCACGTAAATGAAAAAAATACTAATATGAAATTTGTTCGAATTTGAAAATACAAACTCCATTTCCCAGTCGGGGTAGCCAGAGCATTTTTAATATGATCTAAGCAAGAAGCGGCTTAGCCCGCCTCGTATCCGATCAGTTCAAGCGTACTCTCTATACAACCCGCACAAACACATGTCAATCATATCAAAACAATACATCACAGTTTTTCAAGTTCGTCTTATATAACAATTCTCTGCATACATGAGCTACCGACAATTCAAATACTTGTTGAATATTCGACGTGCCTTATGCTGATTGTTTAAGCACCTTTGGCACGCAGTAAGTTCACTACCAATTTATATTTAAAAAAATTATAAGAATCTTATTCCTTTTAACACTATTGAAAGGGTCAATCATAAATTTCTGAGACAAATTAATTATCGCCTCGTCACCCCACCTAGCATGCTTGACTACGATTTATTATTGAATAACACCTACATTTTAACTCTTTGAAATGTAGATTAAATTCTATTTGATATTTCTGTATAAGATTATTCAAAATATCGATATTCAATTTTTTTAAAGCCGAGTATCATAAACGATCACATATCGAAAGATAAACTATCACATATCGAAAGATAAACTATCACATATCGAAAGATAAACTATCACATATCGAAAGATAAACTATCACATATCGAAAGATAAACTATCACATATCGAAAGATAAACTATCACATATCGAAAGATAAACTATCACACATCGAAAGATAAACTATCACATATCGAAAGATAAACTATCACACATCAAAATATAAACTATCACATATCGAAAGATAAACTATCACACATTGAAAGATAAACTATCACATATCGAAAGATCTACAAAGGTATCATGAAATCGTCTTCCTTTGGTGATCAGTTCCTAATCTAATGGACAGCCTATTCTTAAAATAGACTGGTTTTTTTGGAATGTGTTTGATCTACCAATAATAGTGTGTTCAAGTCCCGAATTAAAGCACTCTTGAAGAAAGTCTGCTCTATAAACGCCGCTTTGTAAATTGTCCATTTATTATTATATTATTTATTTTACTATAGTCGATAACCCCGATATAAAACACACAAAACATTTTATAATTCAAATGCTTTAACAGAAATTTCTTAACGAAAGTTGCACGTTGTTACTACTCAATATTGAGAATGCACTAATTCCATATCTGGTTTTGTGAATATTTTTGCAGGCAGGCGTTGTTGATTTAAGAAGGGTCCATCCTCGGAATCTCCTCAATCTTAGGTCTTGACTAGCAGACTGGTTTTTCAATTTTCATTTTATCTTCATTGTGTTTCTTATTAAATTGGTTGTGTATTTTCGTTCATTTTACTTGAGTTTTATTTCTTTCGGGGTTGAACTAAACATTGGTGATTGTCTACGCAGTATGGGTTCTAAACTATGTTATTTTTAAGGCTGTTAATATTTTATCTTTTGCTAGTAAATGTTACTATGGTTTACAAAGTATACTTAAGTATTACATATATTTTAAATAACTATACTATTCGGTTGAATTTCAATTGAATTTCATGTATGTGCTAATTTGATATGTGTTGTTTTATTTTAAGGTTATATAATAAGGGATGTGAATTTCACGCATGTATAATAAGGGACATGAATTTCACGCATGTATAATAAGGGACGTGAATTTCACGCATGTGCTGATTTGATATGTGTTTTATTTTACTGATCCGAGAATTAACTGATTTATTTAATTTTCATTAAATTATAGCTTGCAAGCTATAATTTAAATGCATGAGTACGATTTAAACAAACAGTTTTTTATTCCGTATTTTATGGCTCAGAAAAGTTATTTCGTATGTTCAAGTGCGAAGTTAACAGTTAATTTTAGAAATCAATACATTATTGTAGGCGCAGATATTTTTGAAATATTATTATAATAGACAGAATATCTAAAAAAAACGATAATTTACTTGATAAAAAAAAACGAGTTATTCTTTCAACCATTTTGCCATTTCGGACCGTATTCATTTTTTGCAAAACACGAACAATGACTGCAAGAATCTGATGTAAAAATAGGGTCATGAAAAATCAGATTTCGAATCACGTCGCGCAATACGCCAACACAACAAGGGTAAGGCACGAGAACGCTCCCCTTGGAGAGAAATTAAAATAATCAATTCGAATTAAGAATCAATCTTGACGTTTCAATATTTGCCGTTGATTTGTATCCTGGAATTGCAATGCTCAAGTAGTATTCTGAAATCAAAGATCATTTTTATTTTGTTATTTGTTACAAAATAATCCAAGCTAGTGGTTTGCATGTGTGAACATCATTTTTCATTTGCGAGTATATTTTGATAAAATTTGGACTCCAGTCAACTTTTCTCTTTTTTTTGCTGATAGTTAACCTGAGGTGATATTTGAGGGTTTACTTTTTTCTACCGTGTATTTTTTTTTCTTAGTCTTCATGTACAAGGGTGTGGGCTGAATAACATCTGGTGTCCTTGCGGCTGGGTTCGCCCTATATTAATGGGATGTATCTCGGGTGGGGTATGAGCCCAGATCTTTTAATAGCTTATCTGTTATGTGTATGCTGTGTTGCTATCAATAAATGTATATTTATTTGTTTAAGTTAATCTGAGGTGGTATTTGTGGGTTTAATTTTTTCTGCTATTTATTATTTTTCTATTTTTTTCTTAATCTGCATGAACAAGGGTGTGAGCTGAAAAAATATGTGATGTCCATGTGGCTGGGCTCGCCCTATATTGGTACGGTGTATCTTGGCCGGGGGATGTAATAAGATGAGCCGAGACCTTTTGATAATTTACAACGATTTAATTTCTTTCAATATCCTCCTCACCGACATCAGAAAAACTAAAGATAGGCACATTTGTTGGCACTTAATTCTGATATTTTTTAATTTTAAATTTTAATGCCTTGGAAATCATCGCTGGAGGCGTTACGGTATAGGAATTTGAGAAATATGGTATTAGCTGAAGAGCATATGTCATGAGATGTATGTACATGGATGAATACATTAACATTCATAGATGATAAAGCATTGGGTTGAATTCTTCAAAGCCTTCAATATTTTCCTAGTTTTTAATGAGGAAACCTGACTCACAAAAGAGGAAAAATGTTGAATTTTTGCATGACATTTTTGGTTACAATATTTTCTCCGAGTTCGGTAAAGCTCCCATGTCAATCGCAAGGGTGTCTTTTAAAAATAAATGTTGCTCTATCTCTTGACCCATGAACTTGATTATTTCAGAATCAATCCACGGAGCAGGGGAGGGTTTTATTTTCACAATTATATAAGGTGCTAGTAAGTCCAAAAGTTCCTCCAATGGCTGCGAAAAACTTCAACCTCCGAACCCACCGACTCAACCTTATATGTTTGGTTCCGATAAATGCTGCAAGCCTTTGTAATGTAATTTTCCTCGTTAATATATCAGAATTAATAAACACGGATTGCATACTTTTTTATATTAGTAACCTTTTTAAAGCATTCAGAGGTAGAGTTTTTATCTCCCTTATTCGAGAAATATTTAAAGTAGAGGATATTGTGAGATGAGGTAAAAACTACAGAAGACACTAGCGAAAAAACGTGGAAAAAAATAGATAGCGCAAAGGTTTTATGCGTGGCAATGCATGAAATATTCGCTGGCAGTAGTCTCATAGGAAGAACTCGAAAAAGACAAAAGGTAATCTGCGAATCAATACGTATCTGAAGAGAAGCAGTTCTGATGATAACATACCACAGATATTATTAACCTTTTATTGTCAAGTACCATGTTATCAGTTTGATACTTTTACTCAGAATACGTAAGTTGACACAGATAAGATAAATTTAACAGTACTTCCTCTATTTATTGACAAGTGGTGGAGATTACTTTGACAAACCATTTATAGATGGTAATGAATTACACTAACATTAATATAGACACTAGAAATAGTATATCGAGTACATTAAAATGATTTCTTTTCGAGGTGCCGTCAAGTGTTGAAAGTTAACGATCATCATGGAAATCCGTATCAGGTTCCCTAAATGTGGAAACAACTCATAAGCATTGCATCAAAACCATTCCAGCAAGTGCTTTAGCCTAGATATGTAACGTCTTTCTCTGCCTCGATTGCCATTTATTTTTTTCTGGGTGATCAGTTGTATTGCAATTTATCTTGTGTCTTTCACTATGTGACCGATATACTCCCACTTGCGAGTTTTTGCAGTTTTAATCAATTCTCGATACTGATACATCTGTCCAGAATATTTAAAAAATATGTCTGTAGATTCACATCTAATACGCTTCGATCCTACGTTTACTGTTTCAGTATCCACGCCTCCATTCTATAATAGATGAGAGTTCAGAAGATATATCAGAAAACCACACGCATTACTTGAAAGTGTTAATACTCGTATATGTCCACAGGGAGTTAATCAAGAAAAAGTTAAGCAGCCCAGAATTGTTGTCAAATCGACTTCAAAATTTGTAATACTTTACGGGTTATTTCAGATGAACATCATATGTGTACAACCCTGATAGAGATTTAACCTACAAAACGATACATTTCCACTTTTGACAATGTTGACTTCTTCCTGACATATTTTATTTTTCCCAGTTTCTCCAGGTCAACCACACACTATCCATGAAGTGCTGTCTGGGTCGTGTTGATACATTAGAACTACGCAGTAGGATTTATTGTCACGGAGTAAGTTATAAATATTCGTTTATCGAAATGCATTCAAGATTACATAAGTTATAAATATTCGTTTACCGAAATGCATTCAAGATTACATAAGTTATAAATATTCGTTTATCGAAATGCATTCAAGATTACATAAGTTATAAATATTCATTTATCGAAGTGCATTCAAGATTACATAAGCTATAAATATTCGTTTATCGAAATGCATTCAAGATTACATAAGTTATAAATATTCGTTTATCAAAATGCATTCAAGTTAGAAAACGAGTTTTTTGTAATTATTTACGTTTCAGACTGATCGCTCAGCCCATCCTCAGGAGTCACTGCAGCGCGCTGAAGATGACTGCCGAGGACGAGATGTGCGATAAGACAGAAACGTAGATTTATAAACTCGAAATCATAACACAAAGTGAGAAATAGCATTAAGCGTTACTGCCCGAATGCTAAAACACATGTTTTAAAAATACTTTGTACAATTTATGTGACAAAGGTAAAACGAAAAACATAAATCAGAAGGGAATGTAATTATTTTTAAAAGTTTATTAACACGGGAATAGTTTTTTTTCCTGGAAAGTATGTTGTGAAGAAAAAATCTAAATCGAAGCGTAGTCGAGGTTTCCGAAAAAGCTAAATATATCTGAGAATTAATTGTTCCTAGACATATTATTTTTATGTATAGGCAATCCACCCACAATAAAATGATTTGTGTCATCACTTTAAATACCAAAAATTTCAATCATAACATAATTAATATTATTAATGAAATTTTAGACGATTTAAGGCTGATTTAAGGTTGATTCAACTTAAAAAAATACATTCGATCGAAAAGTGGAAAAGTTCTTTGTAGAAAGAAGAAACGCAACATTATTGGACGTAGTAAAGATATGACATTGAATGAATTAAATTTGTCACGTAAAGAACATCCGAGAAATACGTGATCTATAGTATCTACAACCAGACCATACTCGCAGCCGAAATCCACTGCAATAACCATTCAACAATAAAAAAAACTTGTAGTTGACCACTCATTTTAAAAAGCACAAGCCGCTTCTAGTGCAAACGTATTAAAAAATACAAGTCTTATCTTAATATCATTGATTTGAAGATTTTAATATTTCTGAATTATTTAATGACCCAAGTGATTTTTGTTTTCACGGAGTGTGTGCCAATCACAACGTTTTTTTTTTTTGTTTATTTTCTACTTTGACACACAAAAAGGTTGCTTCAAAACAATCTGTGAGTTGACTTCAAAGCATGTTATTTAGGTTGGATTTTATTTAAGCTAATTTGAATATTTATCGCTTATTGAAAGTCAGTTTGGGTACTGAAATAAAATCTATGAAAATTTGTTTCGTCTTATGAATTTTTCAACGTAATGTAAAAAATTACGACATTGGAATAATAAAAGCAGGCGTTAATTTAATAATTTCAAAATGAAAAAGTCGTAAGACTTAATTTGAATTGTTCGAAAATTATTATATTTAAATAACGATGGATAACTTTATTCCATTTAGAGATGTGGCGTGTTTCATACTTGATTCACCTTTCTTCATTCTTATCTCTTTCTTCTCCCCATATAATGATTTATTTTAAAGAATGAATAAGATGGAAGTGTTATTCATTTGTCGTTTGCGGACGGCCACTGCATGGTGGCTGCTTAACATTGTCCCAATGACAATTTAATTTAATTTTTTTCAATTATACTCGTATTTATGACAAACATCTATTGATTGATATTTAAAAAAATGAACTCTTTCCAAAGTGAATATTGCTTAATCTATAATTTTTATTCATGATTAACCACAAAACCAGACAGGCAAGAAATAAATCCTACGAAGCTGTTTTAAAAAGTTAATATCCTTATAAAATAGTCATGACCAGTAAGTTAACTGAGAATTTTTGTAATGCAGAAATTGAAATTATTATTTATAAACATGAAACTTCTTCTAAAGTACATACTCGTACAATCACGCCATGTTCCTTTTGGGATAAGCATCATCCATGTACATACATCTCATGACATATGCTCTTCTGCTAATACCATATTTCTCAAATTATTATCTTTTATTCTTCGCGTAGCATATCTGTTCATAATTCCGCATTTATTTATTTATTTATCACTATCATACAAATACTTCTGGTGGATTCATCAATTTGAAGCAATTTCTTGTAACCAACCAGTTTTGTTTTTATAATTATTATAAGTATTTATGCCCGTGTTGTAAACTTAGTAAATGAAAATACAATGTTTGGAAAAAGTAACAAAAATTAAAATTAAAAATAAATTTAAAACAAAAAATCTTATAACAATAGGATTTGCGTGATAGTTTAAAACGAGGAATTTATATTTATTTTATAGTCTTCTGCGACTTTTTCTCTCAATGCGTCCAAAGCTTTTCAAAATATTACTATGGGAACTAAATTGAATAAATGTATACCCAATAAAATAAAAAAAAACAAGCTGTGAAGTAGTCTATAAGTTTTAATAACTGTATACTCGTACATACTAAAAAAAATCAAATATTTTTTTCGACAAAACTTAATCAAAAAACCTCAAAATTCTTGACAAGTATCCGTATGCCATTTCACAGTGAAAACCGTAACTTGGATGTATTTTTTGAGAACTCAGCAAAAACAGGACGAATGTAATCCTTTGTCATTCTTTCATCGAATGATATATAAATGGAAGAGCATAATACAATAGAAAGGCACAGCTCTCGGATACTCAATTCTTCTTTCATTTCATCTGTGAACCTACTTTCCATTTATTTTCTTACCCTCTTCATTTTTGTTTTCCGACTGAGAGTTCATTCTTATTGCGTATAAATATCCAAACAACAATCCGATGGAGTGAATACAAAAGAGGGTTGGTGTCAAATGTTTATTTATATGTGTGAATTTCACTCTTTCTATTTGAATTTTAAGACAACGTATGGATGTTAAGGCTTTGCACCTTTTGGTATATTTTTAACTTCGGTACTTTAAGCAAAGTAATGAAATAAATTTACCACTAGAGAAAATATCCTTAATTATGATGACTGACTTTTTAATATTGTGACGTTGATTCATAATTTATTTGACACATCCTTAAAAATATATTTTATACGTCCTTAAAATATTATTTGACACATCCATGAAATATCATATATTTTATTATTCTTGTCGGTCTGAAGGTTCTACAGTTAGTAGTGTTACAAGGTTTAAAATTTATCCAGAGGTTTAGGATTAAATTTTCCCCGAATGCGACTAAATAAAAAAAAACAGTCCCACTTTATTTGACCATCCAATTAAGACTTATTCAAGTTTAAAAAACAAGTTCAAAACTCTGAGTGTTTGATAGCATTGAGATGAAATAGTATTGAAAAAAATGTTGCTTTTTTTTTCAAAAAAAGGTTAAGACAGACAACGGAATTTCACATTCTCACTTGTTCTACAGAAAAATTAAGCAAATATTTGCCACGTTTGTATTGTATTGTATAACGTTTTCATTGTATACAGTATAACTTGGTGGTTTTAGCCATGCGATAAATAATTACAATCAACCAGAAAGATGTATAAGAAAACATCAAAACAACAATCTGACTGAAAAAAAAAATCATTTGAGAAATACCAACAAGAATCGAACCCGCAACCTCCGGGTCGGAAAACAGGTTTCTTACCAACTAAGCTACGGAGGTCGCCATGTTTATTCGAAATATTATCTATTGTTTTTTAACCTAGGTATATTTTTAATTTGTAATTTGTCCTATAACATTTCCATAATATTCCCTTGAGAGAAATTTTACTATTCTATTTTTTCAAGTATCCTTTTATTGATTACTTTTGTTGTGCATTGGCATATTTAAGCATTATATTTTGAAAAATGTATGTATCATATAGTATAGGATTATTTGAAGGATATTGATACGTTATCTTTTTGATTTTCAAGTTTTATTATGTTATGTAAAAGACACTTAAGTATCGTTTATAGTGTTAATAAATAAATATTAATAACAGATATTAAAAGTATTTGAAAGTGATTTGGACACATCAACGAATAATCAAGTGTAGAATGTAAGGATACAAATAATGGATTAATTGATATCGGATCAGAATAAACATGAAAAGGAAACCAAAAATGCACTTTTGATATTTTCTTATTTATAATGAAAAACGATAAAATTAATAATTAAAAAATCGCTAAATTCACCCTCTCTAGATAAATTTCCAAGCATTGTGTTTTGAAAGGAGTTGAATTTTGAAAACTTATTTATTTGTTAATTTTCATTTATTAACATTTCATTGCAAAAACCATCTGAAGGGATTATTGCCAGATGGCAACCTCTTCCAACCAACCAGAAAAAAGTTAAGAAAGCAAGTTACATTAATATTCAAATGACTACCCATTCTCACAAAATTCACGATCACATAACAACTACTCGTATACTCAACAGTTACGTGAGTATACGCTCATAAACCTCACAAGGACGAACAATCACCCGAACATACCTTTTCATATGAAGTGAGATGTCATCAATCAAAGGAAATGAAAAGGATGGGGAAGAGGAACGAAAAATCAGGAATGAAACACGATATATTACTGACTAGAAATTAAGAGTTTTTTTCAGTAACTCCTTAAAGCATGCCAAGGACGGAGTGAGTCTAACATTGGTTTGTATCTGGTTCCAGAGTCTCACTGCATGAACAATAAAGGAGCGGTGAACTGAGAAGACCAATAAGCAATATCTGTCCATGATCGGAAAGACGCTTAAAATTTTCAGCGTAATAAGAGGTGGTGACGGGATAGTAAAGGATAGTATACAATAGATATAGTATGTGAATTTGGTGTCTTTATCTCACGTTCAAATAAGTTCAGCGCCTTCTGGTATGAAGTGATATCGTATATAAAGTGATCGTACTTTATCAGGTTAAAAATAAATATTAGACAAACATTTTTAAGATGCTGTAATTTGTCCAAAAATTCCTCCATAATATTCAAATAACAGACGTCCGTCCTAAATCGGAAATAGCAGATATTCGACGAGTACAATTTTGGTTTTAATAGGAAGGCAGGAATATAGAATCGAGAAGATCTTTCGGTTTGCCATATTTATTTTATATCCCAATGAAAGGGTTTTATCCATTAGCACTCCTAGGTTTTAACGGTTTTATTTAATGCTATGAAAGAGCTATCGAATAATATTGGAGGGAGTAAATCAGTGTTCAATTTACTGAGAAGCTGAGGACCGCCGATGAGGATCGCTTGAGACTTCGTAGGATTAATGAGTAAGCCATACTCCTTAGTCCATTCGGAGATAGAGTGAAATTCCGCTTTTAGATCCTTCAATACCGTGTGGAAGCAGTTTGGATCAAAATTAGTATATCTATATATCTGCAGGTCATCCGCATACAGATTATAAGAACACTTAAGTGTTATTGTATTGATGAATATAAAAAAAAAGAGTGGGGAGAGAATTCCACCTTGGAAAACTCCTGCAGAAAGATCTATCAATTCAGATACACGGTCATATTATCAGGATTGTTGTCTTTCTTTTAAATTACTCGAAAACCAAACAATGACCGATGCAGATAATCTATCAGGCTGAAAAAGACAATGATATTTTTTGTGACCAACAAGAAAGATTTTATCTGTAAGAACCTGATAGGGATAATTTTTAAAAATATTTGACGATAGATGATAAACGTTTTACCACTGGCTTAAAGATGTGACGTTTCTGTAAATTTTATATCAAAATGTTGAATAAAGAAAAAAATAAGAGAAGAGTTAATAATGAATATTGAAAAAAAATATGTTTCTTTCCAGTACATGTTGTATGATTAAAATTCATGATATGAGGTAATCAAGATAAAGCACATTTAATGAAAAGCTATCGTTACAAGTAGTATAAATAATTTGGTTCAAAATTAAAAGGAGTTGTATTTCAAATGTATGATATTTTACATTTTTTTAATATGCGATAAGAATGAAAAGCCATTTATTTTCAAGAATTATTAACGAGTTACTTAATTTTGTTAAAAGTATATTATTTTTCAAGCCTACACGTATGACACTTTTGCTGAAAAAAAATATTGACTTTGAATCCTAACTCGAAATACAACGCTTCAAAACCGATTGCACCCATGAAGAATAATTGAAACCTTTTTAAATTTTATAAATTATATTCCAACATTTTGAAACGCGATATTTTTAAGACTTTCTATCATCTTTTTTATATTTCGTCATCAATTTTATCATATTTCGAATTCAACTTTAAAAAATATTTTTAATTATATTGCCATTATTGCCAATAACAATTTAAAACAATTAATAATTCGATCTTTTTTATAAGCCATTTTAAGTAAAATGTTGACTTGTGTCAGCCTTGCATTAAAGGTGCGATGTAATAAATTAATTTGTGGGCAAGGACCAGCTTGATCCATTGGGTAGTTTTTAATCCTAGTTCTTGTTGATATTCGATTAGCTACATGCCTGGAATATCGGAAAGGCAAAAACAAACACAACTTGGTACATTATTTAGCCGAGTTTCGGAATTCCTGAAATTAGTACTTGAAATCCTCGTTATCAAAAGTCATTTAACTTTGCCCAAATCACATACACGTACGTCTTTAACTTTGTTTGAGAATACAGTAGACTCTCGAACATCCGAGGTCACGTTAACCGAGTTGCGGATTAATTAAAACATAAAAAAAATTATACGCGATTGAATAAATACAAATATGAAGTTTTAAATAATTAACAGATTGTGCAAGGCGTAACTGATAATGAACCTGCAAATATTAAAAAAAACATATCAGTACAAAGATACCCTCATACAATATAAGAAAAAAGTGTACAGCCCACTGTTGCTTGAATTAATGTTAAAAGCCGACTCAGTTATTTGAATCTACAAAATGTTGCGAAATCTACGTAACATCATTTGTGTTACGCAGAGAACAGTGATAAAAATGAACTCGTTTGATGTCGTATTTTAAGTAAAAGGGTAACATTTTGGATAATTTTTAATTTTTGTCAAAAATAATAAGATAATCCAGAGTTTTTTTTTGATCTGGGTCGATTTATCCCCCTATAACCCCGGATAATCGAGAGCGTACTGTCAGAAGACTGCTTTCCAAAATAAAAATAAACTTGATAATTTTATATAATAGTTGTTGCGAAAAGCAGCTTGTGCCATCTTAAAATCAAGTTGAAAACTTAACGTGAATTACTTTCGAGTATTGACAAAATATTTTTTCCCAAAGACATTGGTAAAGTAAACACGCAGTTTTTAAGAAGTAATTTTGGCCTTCTTATTTAAAATTTTACTGTACAATATACAATTTAGGGTTTTTTTTTATCAAAAGGCAATTTCTCGCAACCAGACAGAAAATGGTTTAACATTTTTTATATCCAGTGTTGACTGAAAGATTTATATTACAGCTTGAAGAAGAAAATGAAATGATAAAAGACTAAATTGTTAGAAAAAAGACAAAAATAATTTGCTAATTTATGTAGAACAATTCAACTAGACAATTATAGTTGAAAGTTTTAATTACATTATGAAATGGTTTATGATTTAGACATTAATTTTTTTCACAAATTGACAAGTTCTGAATTTTTTTATAAATCATGTTACAATTGGTCAACTTAAGTGTAATTTCTATAAACTTCTCACACATTACCATTTATCCTATATTTTCCTAAAAAAATAATAGATTAAACCTGGGATATTAAACATTAAGTTTGTAGTATAATTATATTTTACAACCAGTTTAAAAAAGTTATCGCATGGCAAACAATGAATCCGGGAATTAAGGATACACTTTGTCAACTATATATTTGCGCTGTAAAACAATATTTTAATTTAAAAAATCTCCTGTCTGTATTTTTGACTTAATAATATCAGTCTCCATTTTTAAATTACATAATAATTTGTTGCCAAAGTAAACTCGAAAAGATATGATGAACACAAAGCAGGCCAATAATGATTACACAAGAAGTTGGAATGTCTTTTGGCTTCTAAAAACAAAAAAGAAGTCAAAATATCAAGATAATTTATGCAACAAATGTCTTAAAATTATTGGCAAAATGCCAAAAAATATTAAAGAAGCCGAGAACATTCATAATGTTGATTTTCTATGAATTTTCATTTTGAAGATAGTTTGAAGAATTGTTGGAAGGATAAAACATAAACATTATTTCTCGAACATAAAATGTTAGTTAGATTCAAATTAGTGAATAATGTGACAGTTATTTGCTTTTTTTATTTTGTGAACAAAATAAAAAAAGGAATGATTATCACTAAACAAATAACATATAGAACTGTGGATTTCTGCTGATTACAAATTTCCTGCCATATCCCTTTTTTAAATTGAGAATACAATAGAGAATTATTATTTTTTTTCAATACAAAAATTATAACATTCGATACGGAAGAGAAATCTTCCCACGAATTGAACTTTCAGAGAGAAATATGCGAGGTAAGACAGAAATATAATAAAAGTCTCATTTTAAAGTCAATGGTCTTCAGAAACAAGAGTTTAAAATGAATATTCAATTTTAAGGTGACTTAAAGTTAAATTAAATTTAAAAATATAATGTCATGAAAAACGTTGATGAATTAATTATAAATGTTAAAAAACTTTCATCAAAAGTATCTCAAAATTTTACCATTTTAATTTAAATTTAAAAGTAAAACAACGTATAAGATCATTTTTTAACGCTTCTTTTCCTTGTTTAGATTCCAGGGTAATGGGTTAAAGTCTCACATATTTTTTAATACTGTAGTCGTATTTACTGGTCTTCGTAGTCGAGGATCCTCTTAGCACTCCAACGTCAATTTAACTGGAAAGCAAAGCTGTGCCGCGCTGGTTTTTTTAAGGGAGTGAGCCGTTGCTCACCAGCACTCACCGGCCACACTGCTCTACTGAATCCGATGACACACCGAAGTGAGACGATCGGAGCACACCGACATGTTTTTTTTGGATGAGTAGATTTGACCAAAGTCATAGGTATCCTTATACTACCAAATACTAGGCGGAAAAAATACCTGTGTCATTCGAGGGGCTCAGTATCGTGAGGAGTGGAGGAGAACAGGGCGGTTATATGATGGCTGTATGAACATATGAAATAAGATATGAGGTTTCATTGAACTTACATTTTGTTATGAAAAATACATATATCATTCAAGGGGTTCAGTATCGTGAGGAGTGGAGGGGAACAGGGTGGTTATATGATGGCTGTATGATCATATGAAATAAGATATGAGGTTTCATTGAACTTACAATTTGTTATGAAAAATACCTGTGTCATTCGAAGGGCTCAGTATCGTGAGGAGTGGAGAGGAACAGGGTGGTTATATGATGGCTGTATGAACATATGAAATAAGATATGAGGTTTCATTGAACTAACATTTTTTTATGAAAAATCCCGTTATTGTATTCGCAAGAACTTAACCGTGCACAGCTCATTTTATTTGAAAAATGAACAAATCTTTGTAACGTCCTATAAAGTACTAACATGTTTTTCATAAAAATGCAGAATTGCGGTTGGTTTATCTCATCGCTGAAGAAATATTAACCATTCTCCTTTTCATCCCTCGCTCTCTGAACATCCCACCCTCCACCTGCTTTGCGGGTCCCAATATCACTTTAGCGTTGTAATTCTCAATTGGTGTTCTGCGCAGTATTTTTTTAAACATAATTAAATAACTTTCTTGTAATAAAATGTAATGAACTGTGCATAATTTTAGTGTAATATAATGCAATATATCTATTAAAATAAAATACATAAATTATATAAAAGAAAATCTTGAATAAAATAATAAAAAAGGGAAATTTTTATTCCTATGGCAAATTATTACTAATTCATACAACCTCGGTAGTCTAATTGGTAAGACGTATCCGGGGGGCTCGGGTTCGAATCTCGATGGTACCCAAAAAAGTATCACAGAGAACCAGTCTAATTAAATAATTCGTGTGGTAACAAAACTCACACAAACTTGACGTGTGCGAGTGTTGTTGCCTGTCCGCGATAGTATTCCAAACACACGCAATGACAAACTGTGATTTATCTGCCAACTCATTTGGTGCTTAACTCGAAGGCTGATTGCTGGGTCAAGAGAAAATATTGTCTCGATCACGCTTTTTAACATGTCCGCGTTATGAATTCGGATATGTTGAAGGGTGTCATACAAAACTGTTCAAACTGTTTTATATTCCATGTTAAGTAAACCATCAAATATAGTTTAAGTACACTGCGAGTTTTTACATAATTGCAATGCACAAAAAAACATTGCCATCGAAATAATTTATATAATGTACTGATACGTGTGGATGGTGGAGTATGTAGAAAGAGCAAGAGTTTTTCGGAATGTGGCATCAAATATAAAAATTAAGTTTAATGAAAACATTATATTTCTCTAAACATAATGGTTTTACACATAAATGCGGAAAAATTATATGCACTAAACTTATATTGAAATGGTAGGCCTGTTTTGTTTAACAAAAGCATTGTCGAACTGTTTTTATTATTCTTGACACTTTAACAATGTTTTATCTAAAGCGAAACACGCCCGTCATTTTCATTTAAATTTACTGTGTACTTTTTTTTCATATTTAAGTATGAAATCGTTCTGTTTAAAAAATGGAGTTCTGTTTAAAAATCAATAAATAATATTTTTGCTTATTAATGGTTGAAAATTTATGCTTGGTTCATATTAACTTTTAAACTTGTATGTACCCTTTTTTACCCCCTTCAATAATTAGCATTGTCCACCGTTTATTGTTATTATTTCTATTAATAAGAAAAATAAATTGTGTTTGAATGCAGAGAAATATTTGATGTTCGACCTTAAAAATGTTAAAAATCACTGTTAAAGGAGGTAAGGGGTGGTAGGTAGAACAGGGTCCTTTGTCTTAGTGTCCGATGTATGCGCCCTACTAGGGTTTTCAAAAGTTGCCATAATCCTTGGTCAACTAGATTTATTTCATATTTTTATGTATACAAATCACCACGTCGTGTTACAAATCAGATATATGATATAGAACGTAGACAGAGAAAATAGATATCCGTATTTATGTGTCCAAGCGCACAAATTTCCTTTCATTTTTATATATCATATTGTTTTGAAATGTTGACGATAAAGTTTAATCAGTTATTTTCAACAAAGAAACATTTTCTACCTAGGGGCGATTTTAATGTTAAGAGGGTGTTGTCGTGTATAAAATATTTATGGAGGCATTAATACTTCCGGCGAGGTAATTGTGGTATTTATTAATATTCCAGTATTAAAAAATCTCACCTTAACCGTATAGCTTACTTACACACGTCATTTATATCAAAACTACAAAAATGATGTATGGAAAATAAAAATATCAGATCCATAGCTTTCAGTTACCTCTTAAGCATAATATGTGTACAGAACCAACACCAGTTTATGAAAATATCAAATCGATAGCTTTCAGTTACCTCTTTAGCATAATATGTGTACAGAACCAACAACACCAGTTTTGTGAAAATATCAAATCGATAGCTTTCAGTTACCTCTTTAGCATAATATGTGTACAGAACCAACACCAGTTTATGAAAAACTTGCACCACGTTGTAAGAACTTATAAATTCCAATGTTGTAATAGGTGGACTTTGACTTATCTGTGATGCTCTAAGGGGTCGTTAGTCCTAACAAAAATTGGGAAGCCCTGAGTTAAATTTATCAGTGGCTATTTAAAAATAATAAAACATTCGTACACGTACCCACTACGCTGTCAGTATTTTTAGGAATAGACAAAAATAACAGATTTCTACACCCCCCATACACATCCATACACATTTTTTTTTATTTGTTAGCATCTTTACTTTTCGTTCTATATTATCTTATGTTTCTAATTATTACCTCTATCTCTGTTTATATTTATTTAAATAAGTTCTTCCAATAAACCTTTTACAACTAATTTGTCATTTTCACGTATCATACTTTACATTTCTCGTTTATGTACAAAAAAACTTGATGATAAAAGGTATATCAAAGCCTTATGCTTAAGACTCATAACGTTTTGGAGAATAAATTAAGTAAAATAAATAGGTTAAAAGTAAACTCAGAAATATGAATAATCTTTATTGACTTCACATCGTAGAACGTTTCCATCTCTGAAAATTCTCAGAAACTAGTTGCAATCTCCTGATGCTCATGCTACGGACAATCCTGTGACCATTTTTCAATATCGTAGCTGCTACAATCGGGATTTTTTTCTCTACTTTAAACCCTGTTAAATGTTCATTATAGGCTCTTCATCATCCATGCAGTACTGCGTTTATCCCACCTAAATTAAATCTCGAATAATTAAATATCCCGAGACAATTTTTGAACTTTATCCGCCATTAAATTATCATGTTTATTGGATTAACGGAATATGGTAGAAGAACAGATTTCTCATAAAGGCTATAATAATCCTAGTTGTGGCTCTGTCAACAAGGGTTGAGAATATGGTCGTTCCAAGTGCTATCGATAGACAATATATCGAGATGTAAAAAGTTTTGATGGACCGTCAATAATATCTATTCCAAATATTTTCCACATTCAAAGGAGAATGCTTCAACTCGTCTTTATTTTCAAGGGAGTGCTTTTTTTTTAATCAATAAATCGGTAAATGTACAAGGTATGACATGATTATTTATATATAACCGAGAATCACTCTTAAAGCTGATAGCTTAAATTAGTTAATATACTAAATTTAACATCTGCTTTTTAACCAACGAACTACAATTATTTTAACAATATTTTTTGTTCATAGGGAACCACAAGATTTTGAAAATTTTCTGTATTTTTAAAAAAGGTTCCAATCTTGAAAGACAATAACGAATTTAAAGTTGTTTTATTATCTCCGAACTTTTGTATGATATTGAAACATGAAAGAAACTAAAAACTTTCGAAATGTTGTGTCATAGAAGAATACTGAGTCTTATGAGTTGACAAAGTCCGTAATATTGTCATCTTGATTCGGATAAATAAAGACATTTAAGATATATAATACAATGCAAGGAGAAAAATGTGAGACGATTAAACTATTATTGCAGGAAAAATTCTGAGCATCTCTTTCAATTAACAAAATTATTGTTTAAATAAAGCCTTGATTGAAAACCAGACTGGAATCTGTTACGTAAAATCTGGATGCCAATGAGAATTGAACTCTCAAACCCGAGATTAAAAAACAGGCGTCCTACTGACTAGACCACGAAGGTCTTCCGTTGCATCTCCAAACACTGTTTAATAGTAATTTTTATAATGTTTTAAGCCTTCTCGTCTCATACATAAAAACACCTTATAATGATTTAAACATTTACCAATGCAGAACCAGCGAATGGTTTTTTTTTTTCATTAAAAGGGAACTAACCGCAAGTATTTAATTGCAAAGAAGTCTATTTCTTTCTTAAATAATTGAAATAGTTTTTTTTTATATATTTTTTCTTTTGGTTCGTCTTTAAAATATTTATTACCGAAAACCTGTCGATGTGAAAAAACTGTGAAGCGGAAAAACGTTAAGCGATAAATGTTGGGAAACTAGTCTAACGCATATATAGTTTGCAAAGGGATATTTGATAGTGCTGTGAAGTGTTGTTCCAGGAAAAGTCACTCACAATAGTATATTCGTTTCCATGTAAATGAAGTCTTCATTCTAAGAAACGTTTGAATATTTATATAGTAATGGGTCAATACGAGTATATGTGTACCGGACAGGTACAAAGACTGTAGATAGGGCGTTGGTCGCTGCGCAATGCTCGAAGAATTCAGCTCGCGGATAAAATCGTCAATCACCAAAATATTAATTGGTGGCGATTTATTCCGTTCGTCAATGCGCCCCTGTCTAGGGGCGGGGCTTGGTCACTGCTCCGGGCGGAGCCTATACGTGATATCCAAGATGGCCGCTCGACCTAGCTCCAGTGGTGTAACGGTGACGATGGTTCCGGAGAAGCGAAGATGATCGAGAGAGATTCCTCTCTGGTGGATCGGAGAAGGTCAGACGAAGTGAAACACAGTTGTAGAGAAGTAACAGCGATGTTTTGAGGTATATATTTTCAATATAATTTGGTGCCCTATATTAGCGGGAAGTCGGTCAGAGTAAGCGCCCGCCGCCCGTGAGGTAAAGCCACGTTCGGAACTCGGGGGGCCGCTTAAACTGACCGCTTTCTGCCTTGGTCACGATGGCTCGGCCACGGCACAATTTCCGCCGCGGTCGCGAGCTCATTCGGATTCAAAGTGACTATTATTTTACATAGAAATTAGAATACATATTACATACAAATTAGAATACATATTACATTTTTACAGAATAAAACATACAAATTATAAGGGCGAATTTGCCTCCAGATCTACACACCATTGTCTATATCATTTTACCACATACACACACAAGGGTGACGGCATACGTCCGATACAATATGAGTTCATGGAAATGCAATAAAAAACATATGATACACATACACCCATACCATCACACCGTTTCCTTGCTGGGATAGGCAAAAATAACAGCGTCAGACTTTTCATATCTTGACACACATATTCCGTCTCTTCCTCATCCCTACACCTTTTTGTAAAGCTTTTACGATTTTTCTTACTTTATACTTTTCCTTCTTTCAAAATATAATTCGCTTTATCCAACGAAAGTTTCCATGGTCTTCCTCTAGCACGCCTTCCACTTACATTTGCACTGTATATACGTTTTTTTAGTCGTTTTTCATTAATTTGTTCCACGTGCTCAAACCATCTCAAAGTGCTCTCCACATTCATCCCTAATCATTTTATTTAATATTCTGTCAAACATTGTCAACCCGCGAATTAGTGTATGCGTTTATGTATACCGCATTCATTCGGCTCTTTTCAGCTATTTTCCACGTTTACGTTTCTCTCTTATATATCCAAGTGCTAGACTATACTATACATGTGCAATATAGAATTATTGAAATACGATTGACGTTCTTCAGGTTTTGTTATTAGTTGTATACAGTACAATCAGGTGGATTTGTTGTCATGTAGCAATAAATCCGTTTCCTCACTTATTCCAATTAATCAGAAAGAGATTGAAGCGGTCTTAAGAGAAAATCTTAAAAAAAAATGATTACCAATGGCAATCGAATCCTTCAGGTCGGAAAACATGGGTCTTACCAACTAGACTACGGAGTTCGTCAAAATGGAGGTGCACCAAGGAATATTTTTGTAGTGCTAATGTATAAAAGAAGTAGAATATGTATAAAAGAAGTAGAAGAACATTTATACATGAATATAGTTGTATATCTAGCCTGGATGATGTTAGTATGACAAAGAAAAGGAACGAGATGGTTAAGATCAGTGGAGAAAACTAATGACCAAACTATCATACAAGTATCAAAATGCGTTTTAACATATTTCTAGTCGGATGCTAGAAATTGTTACAGGACGCAAACCTTGCGCTTGATTATACTATACACGTATACAATTAGAGTTTAATGCAAACAAACCCACAAGAAAAAGGCACAAAAATCAACGTTATAATGTGTCAACACGTAAAATGAGAATGCAAAAAACTTTGTTGCGTGGAAATTTAGAAGAGTAATAAAAAAAAAATTTTTAAAATATTGATTTCGTTGCTATTTAATAAATAGTGTAGAGTTTAACTATGTTGATTTACGCTTACTACTTTTTCCCATTATATTGTAGTTGGTTACCGAGACATATTGGTTTACTTCCTCATTAGGTTATTTATCCTTTCATTTTTCTTCATTTTAATTGATTTATCTTCTGTCGTATGGTACCTCTCATTGTTTTCCAATAAGCATTTCGAACAAATTATAAATCGTGGTTGGAAGATAATATTATCTTAGGCTTCTGGTAATCGAGTTTTCGGGTTTAGATCCAATCGAGTAGACAGGGAACTCGTGCTTCGTAATTTCACATGTTCGCAACACTACCAATATCGTGAAAAGATAACAACATTCGCACACATACTCGGCACGTGCAATTATTGTTACCTGACGAGCAGTATTTTTTTGCTACCATGGGGAATCGAACTTGAAACTCCTGGATGGAAGTCAAGCTCGTATCAACGAGACCATGGAAGTCGTCGGACAACATACGCATTAGTATGCTTTAAGATGATTAAATTTTGTCCGATATTTTTACCTAAATTCTACTGACTACGAATTTAAATAGCACTTTTTTGTGAAATCTGTGACCTTAAAAAGGCATTTTTATACTTTTACCACGGAATTCGTCATTTGATATAAAATGTGCCCCTTCATGTTATATAATACAATAAATTCGATAATCTTCTCAATTTGTTAGAAGAAATTTCTATTTTTTGAAACCCCTTTTTTTGTTCAATACGAACGAGTATTTATATAGATAAGTTTGAACTGAAAGTATTGACAAGAATTCTTTCAAGTAGAAATATACATATCCATAAAAGTTGCAATATCAACGAACACCTCTCTATTTTTTGCTGTATTTGTTTTGGAAGTATCGATATCACAAAGAAAAGAATGTACAATACTTTGCAACCATCCCTTATATTTTTCCTGAAGCTATGTTGAGATCTGTGATTCTCAATATTTTTTATAATATATTTTTTACATAAATGTATATCACACGATGAAACATAGATAAGCTGAAGGACATATATGGAGATAGGAATAATACTAGGCCTAACAAATTAAAGTTAGTAAGATAATTGATTTTCCCAATATTAATAAAAAAGTAAAGCAAGAAGATAGACGCTTGGGGATGTGGTGTTGATGATATCCGAGTACTTGTATTTTGTGTGTACTCGTACCATGGACACTGGGCAGAACAAATTCATAAATTCTGAAGGAACTACAAATTGATCAGCATTTGTCTTCAATAATACATCTTCAAATACTCAGCTAATTCGGAAATTTATCAAATGAAGAAATGATAGGCAAATTATTTTCAAGAAAATAGTAAATTGAAAAATAGTTTGGCAAAACAAAACTAGCTAATAATGTACTCGACACGAATATTCAACTGCGAATCATTCAGGAAGATTCAATGACTGGTGATCCTCGGAAAAAAAGGATGGTACCGATCACGATATAAATCACCAAAGCGATGATCAGACCTGATAAGTCACGCGACGACAGATCTGAAAAAGAATCCAACCAAAAGCTCACTCCAAAAGTGTATTAGACATGCTACTGACCATGAGAAATAAAGGCATATCATTATTTCAGAAGTACGGTTAATACGCTCGCAAGATCAAGTACAATGATCAAAACCACTATGTGAAAAGCATAAAGAATAAGAAGCGTTTTATCCTCGCGCACATACTTTGATTCGCCCTCATCCATGTATCTTGTCTAACATGCTCTTATGTTTCTCATATCTCCACCGTTCCCTTAGTTAAAATGTATCCATTATATCATATGATGTTCATTCCCGGGCATACCTCCTTATTTTTTTGTTCATTTTTAGTCATTAAAAAAAATGGAGGGACAATGTATCACAGAATGAAGTGATAAGGAATGAATGTGAACTTAAGGTTGATGTTTTAAGTAAGATGAAGAAGAGCACACTGCGATGGTTTGGGCACGTGGAATAAATTAATAAATGAAGACAAACAAAAGAAGTATACACAACAAATGTGAATGGAAGGCGTGGTCAAGGAATAGCAAGGAAAGTATGGTCGGTTCAAGTGAATGATATTTTGAAATAAGTAAAAGTAAAAAGGAAGAGAAATTGTAGGAGATGTGTGAGAAGGTGTATGTATATGGAATAGGCGAAACATGTGAGATGTAGGAAAATCTAGCGATCTGTCCTCTCTGCCTACTCCAGCAGTGAAACTGCATGATGGTATTATGTATCAGAAATGTTGATCAGTTTGTTCAATACAGAAGACTATTTTAAAATTTTTTTGTTAATTTTTATTATAGATAAGTCTAAAAACCTTTGGAATTTTATATTTTTTGTTTTGATTTTGGCGAATTATTCATTAGCAAAGTGGGATGCAAAAACATTAATTGTGATATTTTAATCCATTTAGGGTAATTCATTTTTATTTTGGTAAAAATTTTATTATTCATTAACAAAAAACTCATGTAAATCGTGAGATTATTTTTTTGGTCGTATTAATTAAAGTTCTTTAATTAAAAATATGCAAAATTTTCAATAGAAAATCCAGCAATAATTTGAGATAGAATATCACCTCAAAAGCGTTTTTTTTATATTACACACACGTCCGTGGCCTTGTTGGTAAAACACTCATCTTCCAGCCCGGAGGTTGCGGGTTCAATTTTATATTTTTTTTAATATATGATCATTTATCCGAATATCGTACCAGACTCTGACGGTTTAAAATAGGCCAGTGAATAAATATCTACTTTATGTCAACCTTTTTTGCAGTGTCCACGCTATCCTCACCATCTGTGTAGACAAATAAACTTTCTCCTGAACATAGACTATTCCTCTGATCTGATGACGACCTCCATGGCCTGGTGGTAAGACACTTGTCTGCCTATCCGGAGGTTGCGGGTTCGATCCCCGCTGGAACCCAGATTTTTTAAAATAGAATTCCAGTCTGGTTTTCACTTAGGGTCTATAAAACATATTTCTGGTTGGCTGGAAGAGATTCCCACATGGCAATAAGCTCGCCAGGTTAAAAAAAAAACCTTTATGACGCACACACTCGATACATCGTCATTTGGAGTTCACTCAGCTCTATAACCGAATAATATTTCTGGCTCAACTAGTATGATTTTGTCCTTATCGATTAAGAATAAATTTAAAGAATCATTATCTATTTCAAAACATTCTTCGTCCTTAACTCCTGTAGGATTCTCATTCCTTATCTCTATTTTCTTTGAGATTTATCTTAAATAAGTTTTTCTCAAATATTGTATTTATACACTTGTTCAAGACAGGGTTATGGATATCAATAAAAATCATGAAACAAAAGCTGGTTGATTGGAAGAAATTACTTTAAAGCTAAGTAATAATCTGAAAGATGCATTTGCATGAAATGGTTAAATAAATAAAGGGTTCTAGTCAGATTTTCCCTTACAACTTCTTAAATAAAAAATAATAATAAGAATAATAAAATGACAATTTAAATAGCGCCGTTTAGAGAACTGACTTTCCTCAAAGGCACTTTAATTTGAGATTTAAACTCACTATTACTGACAAAATTAAATTATTACAAAATAAAAATGTACATATAACATACATACTTAAGTTGAGTGTAAGGATAGGAAGTGAGTGACTGCGGTCATTTGATTATGTAAGGAAAATATAATAAAATGCAATGGAAACATACCTTGACCAACTTTTATGGGCTCAAGTTTGAACTTATAATATTGTGTAAATAGATATATCAGTTATGGATAACAACACTACCATTCATCAAATAATAATAATAAAAATTCATTTTATATAGCACCCGACTTTACCTTGGGATTTGAACCGACTTTTATTGACAGATTCAATATACGAGTATATTACAAAAAAAGCAAAATGGGTCGAAGGAGTAAAAAGGTGATGGCTGCGGTCATTAGATTGGGAACTTTCTCTCATCTGCATAGGTTTAGAAAAATAAATTTAGTAAGTAAATTTATCAAAGAAAGTTAAACCACTTAGAAACTTTTGTAGATCTTCCAATACAAAGGGTTTTTCAAATTGAGCGGTTATTTTAATTCTTGGATAAAACACAGATGGTGTCGCGAACTTGCCTGGGTCTTGTAACATTTGAGAAGTGTAATGTATGACATTTTAAAAATGGAGTCGTATACAGTAACAACAACGCGTTCAAATTGAGAATTATTTTATGTATTGTGATCTCCGGAAACGGTGATGATAATTGGCCACCAAGATCATGTGATCTGACACCGTTGAACTATTTTCTCTGGGGTTACGTGAAAAACCAGGTCTATAAGAATGACCCTCAATCAATTCCTGAGCTGAAGGACGAAATTATTCGCGTTATTGGTGAGTTAGAACCGCAATTATGCCAAAATATCATCGAAAATTTTGACTTAAGGGTGGACATCTGTTGAGCTGCAAGAGGTGAACATTTGGCGGATATGGTTTTTTTGTAATTAAATGTCATACATTATGATATAACATACTTCAATGACCAATAAAAAGTTTTTTGAAATCAAAGCAAATTGTGTGTTTTATTCAAGAATTAAAAAAACTGCTCAATTTGAAAGATGAAACACATTCTTTTCAGCTCATGATATTATACGAGTATGTTAGATCAACAAAACTTCAAATTATTTCTTGGAATTTCGATTTTTGCTAATATGGTAGTCGATACAAAAAAAAAACTTAACCATTTTCAGCATACAATAAATCTGAGTTATAAAGAATTGAAGACAAATACTCGTAGTTTTCATCTCTTTTACCATCAGAAGTGTTTTTCATTCTTCAAAGTTTTTTATGACTGGAGCAGATTTTTACGAATTTTCCGCAATATAATACATACTTCCCATAAAATGTTTACATACGTATGTACGCACATCAGTTCACGCTTAGGAAATTTTCTACTGTGCGCGTTTTCAGGATTTTATTACAAAATACCTCGAGGATTTAATAACTTGCATTTCCTGTTCCTTGCATTTTAAATACGTTAAAAATGAAATATGAAAAATGTAACGTACTTTAACAGTCGTTACAAAATAATATATTTTGCTTTTATAATTTTTATATTATTTTAAATATAGTGGAATCGCATAAAATTATGTTATGCACCCAGGAACACATAATAGTATGTAATTCGATGTGCATTTGTTTTATTTTTGGCGTATTCGAGTGGATTAATTAATTATACGCCTGCATAATTTTATTATTTTCATTTGTTTTTCTTTTTATATGTTAGGGCCTTTGATTACCTGAACCTTGACCTGTTTCAATTCGTATTTAATGTGTGGTGAGTGTTATGCATGTACTGCTTTTTGATAACATAATTCATGTAAATGTTTATAATTTTTGTGACAAATTGTATTTAGATTCATGCGCATTCAAAATATTAATTTGAATATAACCTTTGTTACATTTTTTAACTATCGATAAAAGAACATACATTGTAATTAAATAAAACAAAAAAAATTAAATAAATTTTCAAGAAATCTTGAGAATGTAGGTTTGTATCTACACTAGAATCCATGCCTTTACTCCACAAATAACAGATAATATATGTAAATGATTTTAGCGTCTTGTTCCACTGCTTCGTTAGTATTGCATTTAGTCCTCACATAAACATACGTGCAATTTAACTCACTAAACTCTAGGATTTATGATGAGAATCTTTAAGTCGTTTGAAAACCTAACGGTGCTCAAACACTATTTAATTAATATGTTTATAGCAAACTAGAAAACAATGCTTGCATTTGAAACCCGCTGAGGGCATAATACTCACTCAAGGTGGAGAAGGTACAAAAAAAATATTAACCGTGTCTCTATATGAATTTGGCATCATAGATTTATCCAACTCAGTTTTTGCTGAGCATGCTAGGATAAAATTCGTCAAACGTAAGAAGAAATCCTGGTGTACTTTGTCAGACTAGTTCGATAAAATGTGAGCTGTCTAGCATTACTAGAAAGATTAGTGTTAAATGTTTCCTACAATTACAATACACTGCGCCGGCAGGAATTATTTTTAATCTCATACACAAGAACGGGTCTCCCAGCCGCTATGCCTGTTGGCTGGGACTTAACACTCAAATGATTATTCTTAGTCTTTACGTTATTCCTCTTAGACCAGCGTCCACGCCTCCATTCCATAGAGCGTATGCAATCGCAGCTCCGGGTTCAGATCTTGGTTAGTTAAGTTAGAAATATGCTTGTTATTTATAATTATATTGTGTAATATTTTAATTATTGAAATTTAAATGTGAAATTTTAAGTAACAGCAGTTTCTCTTGAAATGGTGTAAAATTTTTACTTTGGGGAATTATTGACAGTTCTCCACGCAAGTGTGTTCAGATATTTGGAATTAATTAACTTCAATCGGAAATGCTTACAATTATTCCAGTAAAGCGTCTTTATCAAATACATAGTAAGTAAATTAATTATTCAACGTGCGTGTTGATTAAATTTAGATTTCGATTTCATTAATTCTATGCTACGAATTACAATTTCATTCTATAAATGATGGAATGTGTTATACAATTAAAATCTCGCTTATAGTGATGATGATGAACTGAATATTTTTGATCAAAGATTCCGAGTTTAAATTCACATAAGAATAAATAAACTTAAAATTCCTTTGTTATTCAACTAATTGACTCCGTGTAACACGGTTTTATCTTCTGCTTACATCAATCAACATCATTTATCAAGTAGAATAAAAAAGGATATTCAATAAAACTTTCAAATTCCCAAACACTCCCATCATCATGAAAATATCTCTCAAACATACCACTAAGGTCTCAAAGTTATCGGCATGAAAAAGTTGGCACATATAGTTACAGATATCACGACAGTTTAATGCTGAGTTCATTTTATTTCTATAGGGTATTTATTTATTTTGAAAGAAACTTGATAACCACGCGATATCCAATTTTTGAACATTTCAGAATAAACTCGTAACGAAACAACACGTCTTATATCGGCTCCAGTTGATATAATTCTGAAGGTATAAGTATTAAATTTTAATTATACCATTGCCTGATCATGTGATGGACATGTATGTATCTGTTCTTGCATGCTCTTACTTATTTAGGCCTGAAACTTAAGGGGGTATTCTACTTGAGAAATTTAAAAAAATCGTTCCTTTTTTTGCATATTCTTAAAGTTTTGACCTTTAAAAATATGTTCTCAAAAGGAAATTTTAAAATTCGCAATATTTACGAAGTTATAACTATAAATGAGGCAGCAATTACGCCGCACCGGAATGACTCAGACAATAATATCAAAACTTTAAACGCGTTTTTCTCGACACTACTTTTATCAACCTAGTCGACATAAAATCTCAAGTTATATCTAACCAATTGCCTTAAAGTTCAGTATCAAACTAAATATTTTTATATTGTTCCTACCTTGGAAAATGAAAAACTATTTTTTGTACTGTTTTTTTTTTTTAAATTTAAAAAGTTGAAAAAAGGGGTAAAGAATTATTTTTCAGACAACCGCCATTTAACGATTTTTTTTGGTGCCAACTATAACGACATTATTTTTTATCAAGAAATGTTTGTTTCAAATTTACAAAAGGGTTTCAATCATGTCGAACAGCTTACCCCTTTGTTTATGACAAGATATAAATAACAGCTGATAACATCCTGAATTTACTTTTTTTGTACATTCTCAAATCATCAATAAACAAACTGTAAAAAATGTATACTGAACATATTTTTTGTTTTTTTTTATTAAGTCTGAAAAAGTGCACAAAATTCACGCCTCTAAAGTAGAATAATCCCTTAGTGGCTTCTTTATTTTTCAGGTATACTTACTTACAAGTGTATATCAAAGTAAAACGAGAAAGAAACGGGAATCGATCCCGGGAAGCCTAAATACCAAGGAAAAATACTAACTAGTATGTCACTGCACCGACAACTTTTCAGCTCGACTGACTTATTCTTCACATTTAATTTTAAATATACTATAATCACATAAAATGAGAAGATCGCCCAACATCAGGTGGCTGAAGCATCCTAGTTTAGTATACACCCCCTACCACACCGTGGGAGGGGGTGCCAACACAATGGTAGGATGTGTGGATTCAAGATTGGACCCTTAAGCCCCCTTCAAGTGTATAGAATCGAGTGCCAATCATGGTTACTTATAATAATTACTTATAATCGATTAACTTATAAAGTGTTCTTAAAATTTAATCAATATTTTTTGTTTTCATGGTTCGTCCCAACTTTAACCAAAATTCATAATTTCGTAAGATTATATACATGTTAACTTTAAATCATCGTCCTGCGGTTTGCCTCATGGTTGAGCATCGTAACTCCCATATTAGCCCTTGACGACTCTTTTCCATCTCTCTCTGCACTCCACGGTTCGAAAAGCCGTTGTTAAGGGTAGTCATGTTGCATATCTTACTTGGTCATCCTTCCACGCTCTTTTGTGTCGTCTTTCTTTGTTTCCATTGACGAAAAGCATCTTCAAAGTGTTTTGTTGACCACGACCAATGTGTCCAAAGGATCGAAGGACTCGTTGTAGGCATATTCTCGACTATCTATCGGTGATTCTCTTTCCAGCAATTTCTTATGATATACGAGTATGAAAATTTTGTCATAAGTAAGATCAACTAGTATACTCAGTCTAATATTTATTCCAAATATTTGGAGATATGTCATCATGAATATATCAACTTTAAAATCTGTTTGTTTTCTAATACTGTTATACCATGCAGATATACTCGTGTAACCTATTGATTGTCTCAAGCAGTTTCTTAATGACAGCAAATATTTTTCTGTTGGATTTAAAGATGTGGACGTCCCACATTACCCTTAATTACTACCCTGAGTTCTTCATTGCCCTAAGTGGCCATCAGCATAGTGAAAAAATGGAACTGGAGATCTTCGGCATCCTGCCGTGATTATGATGCCGAAACGCCTTTCACCTCCATCACAATTTATCAATGCGTAAAGTTGTAGTGACTCCGATAACCTTTTGCCTACCCTAAATGGCTCTTATAAGTTGACTTATATTTTCTTGTGAATCCACGTAAATGTATTATTCACTTTTTATTGTTTAACTTTCTCTCTTTTTCCCCTTTTTGACATAACAAACATGTGTATTTATTTTTTAAATTAAATTAATAATATCATTCATATGCCTAAAGATCTAGTTTAATATTGTCACATCTCTTCTGATAAAAATAATTCTTAAAATTTATGTAAATCTTCGTGACATTGCTGGTAAGGTGCCAGTTTTCCAGTCAGGGGGATACAAGTTCAATTCCCGTTGCAACCGAATTTATTTTAAAAAGGATTCCAATCTGATTTTCACATAAAGCATATTTAACATGATTACCATATGATAATACACCCGCTAGGTTGTACTGTATACAACAAAATTGTTATAACATACAATAAAACAAACGCCATCGCGTGTCATCCTATTGAAAAAAAAACATCAACTGGCGTAATTTCTGGATGTCGATCCATGTTGGACCCGCTGAGAATCGAAGCTGAAATAATTGATTGAGCATGATTATTTTTACATACCACTAATATACACACAAGTGCAAGTTATATTAATAGTACATCTATATTTTTACATACCACTAATATACACACAAGTGCAAGTTATATTAATAGTACATCTATATTTTTTTTTTCGATTCAGAAGCTCAAATTAATGAAATTGTAGGGTTTAGTCATACTGTTACTTTATTACAAATGTAGTCAATTTGAATATGAATACGTAACTCACCTACGAATATTCCTTTTTTTATGGTAGCAAAATATTAAATAGTTGAACTTGATAAAAATATAATCTTGAAAATATATCTATTGAAATAAATAACATCCATGTATTTAAATAAATAAAAGACAAAAAAGTCAACTTTATTGAAAATCAATTTTTTTTAATAGGGTGGTTTGTGTCACTAAATATAAGTCCCTTTGCAATTATATGAGTCGATATAATAAAACTTATTTTAAAATATGCTAATTCTAGACAATTTTTAGGAACTGATTGAGCTTCAAAAAATTTAACAATCGATCTATAAATGGAAAAGTTCCACGAAGGAAGAAGAAACGCAAAATTCATTGGAAGCGGTAAAGATATGGTGTTTAGTAAATATTTTTTTTCCGCACAGGACAAACAAAAAATACAAAGTATTTAGTTTCATCATCCAGACCACACTCACCGCCGGGATTCTCCACAACACCCATTATGTAAAGGTGACTAACCACCACGCAGTGACCCGTCCACAAACGACACATAGCAGACACTTCCTTGTTCATTCTTATTATCAATATTAAACCATCGTTTCAAAGTAATAGATTGATTTATTTCGAGGGTCTTTATTTACACCAGTTATATCTCAATCTAACGCCCATCGGTGTCAAGTATCATGTTTAATTTTAAAGTTTATTTTCAGATAATTTAAATGATAGAAAAATTGTGGAAATAATGGGATATTAACTTTAAGTTAATTGAGTATTGTCAATAATTGAAGAAGTGGATTTGGTTGAACAATGGATCCTTCCATGTGTTTAAACACTGTTTAAGTTTAAACTTAACTTCTAATCGAAGATTAAGTTAGACCCGAACGATCAATTGTTACAAATTTGTTTGAGCATTCTATCAATTGGGTATTAATGTATTGTTATTTCGAATAAGTCAGAAACGAATAAGGCAACCATATATCATCTTAATTTTAAAAGTTTGCTAGTAATATATTCGTCATAATTTGTAATATAATGTACATTTTTTCTTAAAATTCATTATTAACGGTTTTGTAAATATTATTTTAGTACGAAAACTTACTTTAAGTTGTAGGGAATACCGTCGTCCCTGAATATTGTCAACACGCACGGTCAACGACCGACGAACCAACCTTCGCACATGTCCAAAGGTCGCATACCAGAACATTAATATTGTTTACCCGCAAATACTATTTACGTTACATTCCACAGTAGAAAGAGAACGCATCGCGCTGTCTCACCGTTTTCGTCAACAAATTACCTACCCACTATATTATTCGCAACGTCCGCAAACACCTCTGCACGCGCAGGAGTGAGATAAAGTATATATTGCGGGCGCATTCTCGCACATCTATAAATACCTACTTATCGATAAATAAAGATTATTATTCACTTGACCATTCATTGCTGTTTACTATTCATTGATTGTTCACTCTCACTTTCCGCATTCCTAATCGACGTATTTTATTTTAAATACCAAACAATCATAATCATCACGACGTACCAGTAAATCATTCCGCTAAAAAGTATTGTTAAAATCATGAAAGAATTTAAGAAAAATGCAATACGTACCTGTTTAATCATTTAAAAAATGAACGAACTCCCATAATCTGTGACGAATATTACGCACAACACAAAGTAAGTGATCAGGAAACCTGACGTTGGTGCCACCCGAGATGACTATGGAAGTCAATTTGTGTTAGGCATATACTGTTCCATATAAGGCAAGACGCTTCAATACTTGCAGCTTGTCTGCGTCTGCTCTATTGGGTTCCTGATAACTAGCAACAGTTCCAAGCCATTTGGCTTTATCTGCTGCTGTTTGCTGAGCATTAATGTTTTTGAGCATCTCGTGCAGTACGTCCATATATTTCTTGCGCTAACCACCGTACATTCTTCTGCCCTCCGTCAATTCATCAAAGACGATATTTCTTGGGAGGCTGTAGTGAGGCATACGAGTCGTATGTCCAGACGAACGCAGGGGTGCACGCGACATCAGAATCACAATGCAACAACAGTTTCTTCTTCTCAAAACATCATTTGATATTCGATGAAACAATTGAATCTTCATTATTGGTCTGAGGTGTGTGCTGATATTGTATATTAAGGCACTCGAAGCGAAATAGTATGATTACTGCTTTATAGACTACCGTTTTAATCACTAAACACTGTTAAGAAAAACAACAATGAATGATGGTATTTTTCAATCCGGGTGTAACGAATTCGATTCCCGTTGATATTAAAATTTCCGAAAAAGTGGTATTGTTTAGTTTTCACTTAAAGCCTCATTAGCATCTTTCTGATTGGTTGAAATAAATTGACATAATATACCCTCCAAGTTGTACTACATACAACAAAATTGTAATGTCTTGATTCATACTACTCATCACTTCGGTTGTTTATCACTTGGTTGAAGTATAGGTAGAGAAAGGGGATTTTCACAATAATACAATGCAAGGGTATTTACTCGTATGTTGTAATTCGAACACAATTTTTAAAGTTATATAGGGTGACCACTGAAATACTGAAGGGTTTGAAAAAGTTATAACTTGTTAATTTTTTTACAGGTTTTAGAGCTTTATTGCCCCAAGATACTCAACAGCGCTTGTAGTACGCCATTTGATTTCCAAACCTAGCCAGAGATAACAACAACTTTTTGAACAACTTGATAATGAGTGATGAGGCCCATTTTCATTTAAACGGATACATCAACAAACAAAACTGCAGATTTTGGGATACTGAGAATCTCAGATAATTACATCAGAATCAATGCATCCCTAAAAATGCACTGTTTGATGCGGTGTTATGTTTGAAAGAGTTATCGGCCCCTATTTCTTTGAAAATAAGGAAAGTCAGCCAGAAAGAATCAACGGGGCCATGTATAGGACAATGTTTGATTAGTTTACGCCCAGCGGTTGAAATTAATCAGGAGGTATGACTCCAACAAGATGTAGCTATTGCGCACACTGCCAGGGCACCGATGGCAGTGTGCGCAGTACAGCAATGTACATCCATTGCAATGTACGACCATCAGTCTTTCATGGGCCACCCTGTATAAGAGTATTTTCTATCATTAAGGCCTTTTTCATCTTAATTTATTGTTCATTTTGTCTTAAAAGCAGCTTTATGTATATTCGGCAAGCGTTTCTGGAGCGGCATGTTACTAAATACTATAGCTCAATTTTAATCATAAGTATTTGTTGAAGTGCATTCAACAAGATAGATACAGTTGAAGTGCATTCAACAAGAACCTTTTCTTTACGAACTAAAATTACTCTAAGAAATCACGGAAAATAATAAATTAAAACATTGATTTGATTTTAACGTTGCTTGATTCTCAATTACTTTACAGTTTAATAGTTAGCAATGGAGTGGAAAAGTGTTAGAAATAATTGAAGCAAAACAGAACCAAATTAAATGAAAAGTAAAACTTTTCTTAAAACCGTGTTTTAGACGCTTTTGTATGGTCAGAGCACAAACTTGTTCATCTCTATTTAATCGACTTGACATTCTAAAAAAGATCTCTAAATTCAACGAATCGTCATAAAAACAAATAAACTGAATTACAGATATATTTGTTTTAACATAATATCCCATAAATAAGATAAATAATAAATGCTTTTAAGATGCGGGCGGTGATGAAGCGGACGCTTCGTATCCCATGAGTCGCAAGGCACACCAATGTATTTATCATCCAAGAATTGGAGATATTGAAAAACTTTCGATACTTCTTCTTCTTCCTCTTGGTTTAGGTCGTATGACCTGTTTGTGACGGTGGGCTGTCCTGAGATGATGACGTCCAGCTGTCCTTCCACCTTTTCGGGGGCCTTCCTGGCAATCTCCTGATGTTAGGGTTTTCAGTCTTAGTGATTCTTGCCAGTCTTATATCCTCCATGCGGTTCACATGATCCCTCCAAAAGCGCCTTCTATTTCTTCCCCACCTCGCTATATCTTCAACACACAGACAGACCTTATCGTCTCATTTCTGATCAGATCTCTAAGAGTTCTGCCTGCGATGGAGCGTAGGATTCTCATTTCTGCCACTCTGAGAAGGATTTTTGTCCTGTTGGTATCGGCTCTCGCTTCTATCCCATATGTCATGATGGGACGGACGCATGTCTCATATATCCTGACCTTACTTTCGGTTAGCATGTGTTTGTTTCTCCATATAGAGTCCCGCAGGCAGCCAGCCAAAGCTGTCGCTTTACTAGTTTGTGCTCGTACTTCACTATATAATATAGGTCACTGTTGCTGGAGATCTCTACACCTAGGTGAGTGAATCGCATGACTTGCTCGATGGGTACGTTATCGATTATCAATTTACATCGTGACATTCAAAAACTTTTTTCTCTAGCTTATATGCTGTTTATTATTTTTTTTACGCTATTAAGCAACACAAAGAAGTGACTAATATAAACTCTGCCTTACAAATTCCAACTTTTTCTTTTAAATGACGATATCTTACTTTTATTATGTAAATGATATATTCTTAAAGATGAATAATCATTTGAATATTTTTGCGACCATGTAACTTAAAATAATTAATTTTATCTGATGTCTGGTTACATTCATCACTTTATTCCTAATTCTATCACACATAGTCACTCCGTGTATTCTTCTCAATGCACGTATCTCGACAGCATTTATTCAGGTCTTCTCAGTCTTTTTTCACACCCAAGTTTCACTCGCATACATCAAAGTTGACACCAAAATACTATTATAGACAACTTAGCAGATGTTGATACTGTCTAGTTCAAGTATATACGTTTTAGTCCCCCATTGCCTTTGTTTCCTAACCTCTTAACTCTTCCATCATCTGAGAATATACTACCTAACTACCTGATAATCAAAAATCTAATAAATCACAATTTACTTTAAAAGTTAAAACAGAGAAAACAAATCACAATTGGCAGCAACAGTAGCGCTTAAATGTATCTACATACTCGTATAAACTTGCCATTGTCAGTAGCATAAGCAATGAGTTATATTTCTACTATAATGTAATAATAATATCAATGTATTATAACGTAAGCACCTCGCCATGAAGTGTCCCCGCCACACGGAGCCGTGAAGGTCCGTTCCGAGTTGAGGCGTAGGACTTAACGGAGGACCGCAAGCCGCCAGATTGACGTACTGCGTCACACGGTATTTGCGTCATCGGTCCAAATCGCGCCGACTGCAGCCCGATAACCTTTATACAGAAAATTATTGAGAGGCAATAATTAGAAATTTATAACGAATTTGCCTTAAGCCCACCTACGTTCATTCATTTTTAGTTGACGTCTCGTTTCTTTTGTGTTAAAAAGAAGACTGATTTATTTATGAAAATTACTTATAAACGACATGAAATAAGGTGGTTGGGCTATTGTAAAGATCAATTTAATAAGTTTTACTTCTTTAAAATTTGTGACTTAAAAGCTCTTATTTTCCTCTTTGTCAATTATGAAAAAATACAGTTCAAAAAAATTTTTTTTTAATTGTAAAGTTATAAGCAAGGATTATGAAAAGTTTTTTTTAAATAATTGTAATACTTAATTCATTTATTTACATATTGACAAAATTAACAGCTTTAAGTGCAATTGATATATCACAGTTACAATTATTCACCAAAAGACGGCCTATCAACACTTAAAAAACTAACAATTTCGTTATGTCTACTGGATTTCAGCAATGCATTCAATACTGTAGACTTTGATCTGCTTATGGCTCGAATGCGTTCATTACGATTCTCTGAATCGGTCATAGTCTGGTTTTCGAACTATTTAAAGGGAAGACAACAATCCTGTAAATACCAAGAGCGTATATCTGAATGGACTGATCTCTCTGCAGGCGTTCCCCAAGGTGGAATTCTCTCTCCACTCCTTTTTTCTATATTCATCAACCCAATAACATCGTCTCTTAAATGTTCTTATCATCTGTATGCAGATGACCTGCAGATATATATTCATTTTGATCCAAATTTCTTTCACGCGGCTTTGAACAATTTAAATACGGACCTTCAATCGATCTCGGAGTGGACTGGGGAGCATGGCTTACTCATCAATCCTAAGAAGTCTCAAGCGATCCTCATTGGCAGCCCTCAGCTTCTCGGTAAATTCAACACTGACTTACTTCCTCCAATATTACTTGATGGCTCTATTATACCATTACATAAAACTGTTAAAAACCTAGGAGTGCTAATAGATAACACTCTCTCATGGCGAGATCAAATAAATGAGGTAAGCCGAAGGATCTTCTTCAGCCTTCATTCCCTTAAAGTGTTGCAAAGATTTCTACCAACTAAAACCAAAATTTTACTCGTTCAATCTCTGCTCTTTCCGATTCTGGACTATGTGGACGTATGTTACTTGGATGTTACAGAGGAACAGCTGGACAAATTACAGCGTCTTCAAAATGTGTGCCTAAGATTTATTTTCAACCTACGAAAGTACGATCATATAACTTCATACCAGAAGGCATTGAACTGGTTGAATGTTAGAAATAGACGCCAAATTCACATACTGTCTCTATTGTATAATATCCTTAACTGTCCCGCCGCACCCTCTTATCTCGCCGAAAATTTTCAGCGTCTTTCCAATCATGGATTAGCGCTACGCTCAAACAGAGATTTTTTATTGGCCTTTCCAGTTCACCGCTCTTCTTTCTTCACGTCGTCCTTTACTGTCCATGCAGTGAGACTCTGGAATCAGTTGCAAACCAATATAAGACTCGCTCCGTCCTTGGCATGCTTTAAGAAGCGACTGAAAAAACTCTTAATTTCTAGTCAGTAAAATAACGTGTTTCATTCCTGATTTTTCTTTTCCTTTCCTCTCCACCATCCTTTCCTTTCCTTTTGATTGATGATATCTCACTTTATATGAAAAATAGTGTTCGGGTGATCGTCCGTCTTTGTGGGGTTTGTGGGCATGTTCTCACGTATATGTTTATGGATTACGTGGGGATGGATAGTCATTTGAATGATTTATGCGACCACGTAACTTGCTTCATTTACTTTTGTCTGGTTGGTTGGAAGAGATTGCCGCCTGGCAATAAGCCCGCCAGATTGTATTGCAATAAAAGTGTTTAATAAATAAATAAATAAACTACCAATATATAGAACAACAATAATAAAGACGATAAATAAAACTTAAAAAATTAAATCTATCTTAAGGATATTTACAGTGTAAATTACACAAAAATGCTTAGTATAAAATTGAATAACCAGTCTCCGAGTCAAAACGCAAGATTAAGGAAATAATTAAAAAAGGACTCTCCTGAACCCAATAACATCAATATTAAAAATATCTCAACACCTCGTTTGTCTTTTAACTCAATTCCTAAGGCTTTATTTAGGAGATGTCTCAATCTAGATGTACCAACTCTTATGTATTCAAAACATATATACCATTTCGATAAATATCTAATAATACATATATGTCAGTGGAGACATATTATAGTTTAAAATTAAGATAAAAAATGATACAAGGATAAGTCGCATCATCGTTCAGTATTACACACATACAGTACAATATACC
The DNA here is from genome assembly GCA_949825065.1 of Odontocerum albicorne. NCBI lineage: Eukaryota > Metazoa > Arthropoda > Insecta > Trichoptera > Odontoceridae > Odontocerum > Odontocerum albicorne. The sequence goes on along the minus strand of OX463845.1, from coordinate 34,891,744 downwards.
TAAAGCTAAATGTGTTACTTTGATATTTCTGAAGATCTAGAACGGTTTCTTGTAGTTCTGTTATTCGTCATCCCTCGGTAAGTTTTCTGTGATTTTTTTACCAAAAATGTTTTTCTGAACATATACGGAGAAGTACTTAATCTAACGGTAGCAGCCACTACCTTATTATACGAACACTCTACTTATATGTATCCTCAGTGAGATACAGGCCAAAACCTAGTTTACTGGGGATACGACAAATGAAAGGCGACAAACCCAGATCCATTAAAATAATGTATGTCTAAATTCAATTACCTGTTGTTTTTTCACAAATTATGTATATTTTTTGTCATGTGTAATAATGAATAAATAAAAAAATATGTATTAATTATGTAATATTTTTAATTAGTCAATAATAATTCATTCTACTCCCGAATTGGGGTGCCTTTAAGGAGAATTTGCTCTATACATGGCGCTATATACATTGTCCTTTTTATTATAAATATTATTAAAACTTCTTCTGACTGCAGGGTATCTGACAGACCACTCAAAGACAGAGTATTTGCTATGTACATTCGAGAAACAGCAAAATAAAACAGATTGGTCACGAGAAGAAGATAAGAATGCCGTTTTTTTTAATTATTTTAGCAGAACGATTGTGAAAATTCATGATGATAATTAGTACAAACACTATTTTCTTTTGCTGAGAAAATATATTGAAATTCATTTCTAATCGGTTTTCTTGTTATTATCATCTTGACCTCAATTGACTAGTGGGTGAACGTTTTTTTTCTGCCCAAAGCGTTCAAGTCCGATCATAGTAGGTAACTTTACAAGAAGGTTTTACGTCAGTTCTTATCGCATTAACTTTTAAAAATTCTGCACTTCAAAAACGCATTACAGCAGAAAATAAAGAATAAACATGAAATTGTCTCACTTATGTGGGGCAATCTACACATTTTTTATGTATTTTTATTCCAATGTATTTTTGTGTTCATAATTTTCCATATATTTTGAAAAAAATCTTTTGTCAGTAAAAAAATGGCATTTGTTCGTAAAAAAAGATTGAGGCATTCCCAAAAAAATAATCCATCAATAAATATAATATTGGATGACACTTACTGAAAGGGAAACCCACGTGTATTTCAGTGCGTGATAAGACGATATCGAAAAGGTTAAGGCTTGAACGTAACCTTTCTCAATTACGCTCAAAGTTGGGAATTTCAGATCTTCTTATAAATTTATGCGATTAAATAGGATTTCATCAAGATTATCGTGAGGTTGAAATTTAGCTTATTTTAAATGAGCAGTTTAACTTTACAAAAAGTTTGAAAAATCAGAATTTACTTACATTGCTGACAGTCAAATCGCTGGAATCGTCTGAAATCAAAAGAAATTATAAACTTATTAAAAAGTAAGTGAAAAAAATCTTTTATTTAAGTTACTTTTTAATAAGGGTATATTTTAAAGCTCATAAAATCTAAATTTATAACCATTTTTTTTTCTAATACAGTATACACGCAGAATCATATTTTGACTGTCAAAATTGTAGTGCTTCAAAGATGTTTATCCAAGGTCGTTTGCTACGTTTTGATGCACTTTTGAGGCCACGTATGTGTAGAATACATGTGTAATTAATTACAAGTCAACAATGTCCCTACAGAATGCGGTTAGCGATTAGAGATTTTTTTACTGTCATGAGAAGTGAATAATCTGAAGGATAACGTATATAGTACTTACGAGTATAGTTTTATTTTAATTGTTTTTAAACTTATTTTTACTTGTTCTATTTTTATTGTTTTAATAAATTTTAACTGAATAAAGTTCAACTCTTTTAATATGACTTGTTTTTCATTGCACGCTCTAGCATACTTCTGGAATAAATAAATATCATATTATGATTATCATACTTCTTTTTTTTAGATTTACCTACGAATTCATTTTTAAGGGATGATGTCGTAGGTAATTATTGTGCCATTACTTTGTTATGAGTTTGCTTTAAATATAGAACATCCATCAAAATGGTACATTTTGCGATACGCAATCAAACTCATCTCATGGAATACACGAGCCTGGTAATGGAAATCACACGAATAGCGCCACTTGAATTTCCCAGATATTTGTCATTTCTTTAAACAAACGCCATTACATCCACAAAGTAATAGATATACCACCTCGCTTTGAAATCTGTTACAGAACGTTCTTCCGAATTAAAGGAAGTAAAGAGCAATAATTGAAATAGATAGACTCAGCTCTTGCCCATCCCCTAAAATGCCTTTGCGGAAGAAGGGCCGTGGTCTACATAGAACTGATGTTTTTAATTCCTTTCAATTCTAACTCTCTACTCCTCCTTATTTGAGGAATATCTCCGTAATGAATTTCAAATCAATATGTCACTACACATACGTATGCAAAATAAACCAAATTTGATTGGTTTACCTTTTCTCACTTCAACTTACTGAAATAAAAGGTTGATATTGGTTTAAATTTTACAATGTAATTTTACTTTACGTTAAGTGTTATAGAATTCGTGGAAATATATTTACGTTAAACCCAAAGCTATCAGAAATATATCTGACTGAAAGAAAAGAAACAATAAAATTAAATGTTATTATAATACAAACTCAATACTTAATGTTATTTTGTATGGAAGTTAAATGATATATTACTAGAGAAGAACAATAAATGTTAAATAACTGTACGTGTACTATAATAAACTAATGTAATAAGTTAATAACTATACAATCAAATTGATAAAAGTCACTCTCTCAGCATATACAAAAACTTAGTACTGATTGTTACTCGTAAGGTATTTTATAATCTATACAATGGACATTTTGCTTTAGTATAATTTTAAAAACTTTTCGTTAAGAAATTAACTATGCAAATTTTAATTGAAAAATTATAAAAACGGTATTGTCTGATTTTGCGTGCGATCCAGACACGCATATAACATGCTTCATGACACTTTGGCAATTGAACTTCGAAAGTTCTTTTACAATACCACCCACCCTGTCATGTAACACATGGCTGAGCATTGCAACTCCTATGACAGCTTTTGATACACCTCTTCATCCACCCCTGCACATCACCGTTCAAAGAACAATTGTTAAGGGTAGTCCTGTCGCGTCTCTCATTTGGTCAATCATCGGGGCTTTTCCCCTTGCGCATTGTCCTTCCACGCTTCCAGTGACCACCAGTGTCTTCTTGGCCACGAACAATGTGTTCAAATAATCGAAGGACTCGTCGTAGGCATATTGCCGACAATCTGTCGGTGATTTTCATTTATTCAAGAATAGAGGCATTAGTTAGCCTTGCCATCCATGGAATACGTAACGTCCTTCTACCGCACCACATTTAAAATGCATATATTTTACGTCATACCATACAAATATGATTGTCCTAACTAACCTCGGAAATTAATTTTGTAAATATTTTCTAATATTTTATTTGTATATAACTATTGTATATAATTCATTTATTTATTGGCTATAGGTTGCATAGCCATCGGAACAAATAGAAGAATCAAACTAGTATGAAGCTCTTTTGAATGAATGAAACACACCTTATATATAATATGCATATTACTTTGAAACACCTTGTCCTCAATCAGTGAGACACGATCATTGACAATTCAGAGAAGTATGGAGTGACGCATGCTAGTGCTGACGAGATTTAACCGAATGCGGAATACTGGGATCAGAGAGCGAATAGGAGTTAAATATTTGATGGAGAAAGTAAATGAGGATGAGCAGGTTATTTCGCAAAAAAGTGACCAAAAATGGACGTACGAGGTGCTTGAAGGTACCAACGAGACACAAATGACTTAAAGGTGACTGAGGAAACAATATAAGGACATCCTAAAGAAATTTGACATTCTGACATGACGGAGGCTTGTCCAGGAAATAAAACAGTGCAAATATGTGAGAAGACCTTTGCCAATGAATAAGACAATAGTTGCCAAGTAATTTTAATATTTGGTATTGATTCAATTAAGCACCTGGTTGAATGATAATCCTAATTGAAATCAAACCAAAGTATAATATATATTTTGAGGTTTTCATTGTTTTTCAAATCAGTTGTATAAAATCTTCCTGAGTATTGTATCGCGTGATTTGTATTATCGTCAGAGTGTTGCCGACGTTTTGAAAACGTTGCACTTTACATCTTCAGGACTTATTTGTAAGCAACATCGCCATAAGTGAATGTGTGCCGAATACGTAAGTGAATCGGTTCATTCCACCACGGGAGAGCAAGCGCGCGGCTTCTACAAAGATTAAAATTATTGTTCGATTTCATTTATCTGTCGCTTTGATTTGACTATAGGGTACCATGTTGATTTGAGGTGGAATATATCGTCTCTGCTAATATTGTTTGGATGTATGTATATTTATTTTACCTCTCTGATTAAGTAACGAAGTTTTTTTTATAAACCAGAGTATATATTTCCCACACTCCAAGCATTTAAACATTCGTTTGTTTAAATATTTGGAAAATATGCTCTTCATGGTTCCAGATATTCCTCATGACAGAGAATTGTGATCTTCCGGTCCACTTGTCCAACACTGCCTTCGACCATTCTCCACCTCTCCTAACTTTTGTCCTCTCGGAGGACAACCATCACAGAGGACCCTGTTGCGTCCCTGAATTAGCCAGTCCATCGGATTGGGAATCAAACTCTATATCTTTAATCAATCTCAAGATGTTTTAAAGAAACATAATAAAAAGGCAAATACAAAATGAAATAATACAACTCCAAACATTTCCGAGTGCCTTTGTATTTATAAATACATCCCGAAACATAAGCTTACAACCGGTTAAAACCGAATAATCCAGTGCCTTAAATCCGAGCTGGGATACATTTTAAGCCCTTTCTGGCGGCGCTGATTTGAATTAATGTAACGTTAACATAACGGTGTGGCGTCGATGTCAGAGTTATCATGATAGCTCCGGCGCGGCGCTCAAATCCTATAACACTGGCGCGGCGTGTCTCGCTGTTCTTACCAGAAGGAATTAGTCTTTTTCTTAGAAGATGAATGGAATAATCTAATAACAAGCTGATTTTATTTGCGTACGGACTAAATTCGAGTTTGTTACGAATACTGTGCTTATAACTAATAACGAATAGTTTACAATAAATTATCGAAATCGATATGATTTGTCTTCTTTCAAACAGTCACCATCTACCATCCAACATGAGACTCGTTAATATGATTCAGTGAATTCAAAATAATTTAATATTTCTTCGAAGATAAAGTATATTTTTGTTTCCCATTGTCTAACCCTTTCTCTCACGTCTCTCAGCTATCTATTTACTCACATTTTCGTCGTTTACAATATTACTTTTTATTACCAGATAGCAATAACCTTCAACCAGCCAAAAATACGTGATAGAGGCTTAAAAGTTAAAATAAAATCTGACCGAAAAACTTAAAAAAAAAATTGGATACCGAGTAGAATCGATTCCGCAACCCTCTGATTAGGAGACAGACGTCTTATCTATTAGGCCACGGATGTTGATATTTATGACATGGTTTCACGATCTGGTACGTTTTTTCTTTCTCGTTAGTGTTTTTGGTGTATTTTTTCTTTATAAATGTTGTTAAGGTGAACTCTGAGGTTTAGTTTATTAGACCCCATGCTTTTAACTCGAAGACAATTGGTTCAAATCTCACCAGTACCGAGTTTTTTTTTAAATATTGTCTTTTTCTAACTTTTTTTTCACTTAACACGTTTTACATATATCTGGTCAGTTTAAGAGATTTCCACATAATAAATACCTTAGCCAGTACTGTTAACGTTGGTATACAACACATATTTAACATTATTATTCACCCAAAACTAGGCAAGACACAAACAATGCACGATAGAACACAAACAAGTAGACAGGAGAACATTACACATCAAACAGAGAATAACACTGAGAGGGTAAAAACGAAATATTAAAACCATTGTGCTGGCCATCCCGACTTTGTTTATTCGATTTTTCCTCCGGAGATAAGTCACAAAATCTTCGCTAGTCTCCATTTTTTCAACAGATTGTGCATTTTTCTACTTACTCAAAGTCGAATCTTGCCGAACCAAAGTCGAATCTGGCCTTGAATCGATTATGGGGATGTTTATTATTTCAATGCTAGTGAGAAACTGTTAGATAGATAGAGAGAGAGAGAGATCCACAATGTTTGCATTCTGTTAATTTTTAATCTAAAAAATGTGATCATTTCTGCGAATGCTCTGCAGACTCAAATGGCTTAAAAAAAGACAGTGAAGACATCTCTACGTTCTCTCAACCCTTGTTAAAAAATCCAAGCTGTCTTCAGAATCTGCGCAAAAAATATAAATTTCATTTAGATCATGGACGATACCTCTTTCTGATCTGGTGACAGCAGAATACTTTATTTACCAATTATCAAATGCCATAAAGTGAAACTAGCTAAGAACCATTGGAAATTGAACCTGAGGCCCTTGATTTTTTTATCACTTATATAAAACCCCTCAACATATCCGAATTGATGATGCCGACATATTAGAGAGCGTGGCCGTTATCGACCACAGTAATCAAACCTTCGGATAAAGAGCCACCGGAGTAGGCAAATAATTTACAGTTCACCATCGTATACGTTGGATGACTACATGGACAGTCTATGACAGTTGTACACGTCTAGCGCGTGCGAATATTGTTACAAGACAAACTCAGACTTAAACCAGATTAGTACCCAATTTTAATACTATTTTTTGAGTATCGACGGGAATCTAGCACAAACCCCTAGGATGGAAAACCAGTGTCTTATCAACTTAACTGCGAAGATTGTACATTATTCCTTAAAGTAATTCATGAATTATAATATAGTTCTTGATATAATATAAAAATAATATTAATGTTACGTTCCTATTCCGCAGGTTAGTCTCCCCTGCCTGAATTTTCCAATATTAATCGTTTTAAAATTACTATAAATCCAGCGAACTAAATTAAATAGTCACTACGAGTTGTGAAATTGAAATAAATTATAAACGGTGTAATTTTAAACAAGAGAATTGAAACATAATTGTTATAAATTGCTCCACTGTTATTTTCATTTCGACCAAGAAATATTCTTTCCCTTGGGATTAATTTGTTCTCTTAGAACTGAAAAAAATATTTTCTGTGTAACTGCAAGACTATAGTTTTGAATTATGTCTGGAAAAAAATATGAGTTCCATTTCATTCTAAAAAGAACAAGGAAGGTGTCTACAACTAAGGTGTTTTGAAATAAAAAAATAAGAGGTTTGAAGTCAAAAATATACATGAATGAATCTGGTATTCGTTGCACCGCATATGTCGATCAACTCTTTTACCACAACTGACACCGAATTAAAACTTTGAAACATCAAATTCATTTATTTATTCCAAAAGTATCCCTCAACACATCCAAAATGATTTCGCGAAAAGATTTAGGTGTATGGGTAGGAAACAGTAATATCTTCGGTCTCAGGAATTGAGCCTTCGGGTTAAGAACCATTGGAGTAGACAAGTTACTCACAGTTCACAAACTGACATGTTCGAAGTACAAACAATAATAACACACAAATAATAACAACAATCGTATACGTGCAGCGCATCTTCAATAGATTATCTGTCTAAACGAAATTGTTTAGCCCAAATTTTCACTGCGGTATATGATGAAGAAGATTTTCCGTATACGACATCTAATCGTCATTTGATTTCTGCCAGGCTTATTTATTATTTTCCGTATACGACATCTAATCGTCATTTGATTTCTGCCAGCCTTATTTATTATTTTCCGTATACGACATCTAATCGTCATTTGATTTCTGCCAGGCTTATTTATTATTTTGAAAGATAATTTGAATATAACAAATCAACAAGTCTTTTATCAGTTCTAGTTGACACATTACTGACGGAGGAGATATCAAATTTTAACTGTAATTGCGCCTGACCATGCATTGGACGTTACTGGCATGGTATCTATGCATGTACGCTCTGACTGATTCAGGTCGATTTTTTTGGACCTTACTACGAGCACGTATCTATATGATAATATGCCAATCAGGACACAAATAATATGAAGCATATATACCATATTAAAAATAATATATATCTCTTCAATATGTTTCTCCATAATTCCGTTTTTCTTGCCCTTTCCTATCTTTGTTCCAGATTTGCAAAATTTGTTTTACCGTTATTTTTTTATTTGTTTTTTTAATAATGTAGGTAAAGTTAAGATTTTTTCCATTTTGGAAATAATTATGTTACATATCACCCAGCATTACGCATAAATTTGCGTAACTCTCGTATAGTTGTTTGAAAGACATTGCTTTACGACAATAAACTCACCATTAGTAGTTTTAACAAAAGTGTTAATAAATAAAACAATAAATTAATCAAAACAGATATACGAGTATAGTGCAAAGGTGAGTGGAAGGCATATAAGAGAAAAACTAACCAAATAATGGTTCGAACAAGTGAATGAGACTTTCAACAAAGGAAACGTAAAAATTCCGTAAAATCGTAAGTGTTGTATGAGGTGTATGGATATAACAGGGGCGAAGGATGCGTGTCGAGATAAGAAAGTCTACCGCTCTGTCCTATCTGTCTACCCCAACAGAGAAACGCCGTGAGGGTATGTATGTGTATGATATATTGTATACAGCTTAATAAAAAAAATATCAGTTGAAGAGCGCATAGTTTTTTAATTATTAGGTAATTGTACAGGTACCGTTTAATAAACTGTTAAAAAATATATATATTTTGTAATTTGTTTAATCAAACACTGTTTATTACACTTCTTGTAACGGTATAACCCTACCGGTTTCAAAGTTTTCACCTCATGAAAGCAGGGGAACACAAACAAGATGATGAAGTGAAAGCATTGAAACCGGTAGGGTAATACTAGTATACCGTTACATAAAGTGGAACAAACAGTGTTTGATGGAACAAATTACAATGTCTTTAAACCTCCACGATGTTAATGCCTTAACTTTGAATTAATATATAAATATTTATTATTTTGTTGTTATCTTCTTTGCATTATAGGATAAAGGAAGTATAATATAAAACTTTTAATGCTAGTTACATATTATGACACTTTCGAGATATGAAATATTCAGCGAAGCGCCTTTGGAATGAAATGGGTCACTAATCCGTAATTGGGAAATTAATTGATGTTTATGCAAATAAATTTTCCAAAATTAATGAGATAATTTCTTCAAACATAAATATACCGTCTTGAGTATAAGATCAACGATAAATTTTCATTTAAAATAATCAAAGAGGAAAAGTTTACAGAAAACGATACCACCAAAAGTTGAAATTCACTCAGATAGAAGCGATATTTCAAGATAACTATTTTTGGAATATAAATAAAAGCAACGATGTTATTAGAAGAACGTATGGAGAAAATATTCTTCCGACGAGATAAAGAAAATCCCTACAACAATGTAGAAAAGACAGCGCCAGCCTACACAAAGTTACAGGAGTCGTGGAACATACTTTGTAAAGAGACTACTCGGCATTGAGAGAGCTTTTTTTCAGCAAAAACAAGAAATACCATGTAAGGGAAGATATAGATTTTTTTTAAATATCTCGCGCACATTGTACGAGAAAAAACCGCAGAAGGCTTTATACATTTGCATATCCGGCAGCGGCGTATTCTGGAACATCGATGGAAATTGGATAAAATTTTATTAAGTAAGAGATACATTTTATTTATTTAAAATGTTCCCTAGTTATTGCAATTGACATATATTTCATATCGAAAATGTATTTACCTTTTTACGAGTATATTTTCAAGCGGAAATCTCAATTTATGCGTGTTTTTTGTAATCAATAAATCGGCTATCGTTTCATTAACAGAAAGGGAATTATTGAACAATTAATTATTTCATAGAAATATATCATCATACCGTATCCCTATCAGGGTAGACAGAAAGGATAGAGCGCTTGAATTTCATATCTCGACACATATACGTCAAATCATCTACATCCATACAACTTTTCATACAACTCCTACGATTTCTCTGACTTTTCGTTTTCGTTATTTAAAATGTCATTAACTTAATTCGACCATACTTGATATTTTTCTACCACAACTTTAACTCACATTTATACTGCATATTTGTCTTGTGAATATTTGTCATTCATTCGTTCTACATGCCCAAATCATCTTAGAATACTCTTCTTCATCTTACTCAACACATCAGTAAGTTGACATTACTTTGATATCCCACTTATTTACATTAATTCCAACTACTCGTGATTCTACATCTTATACCAAGACTCTCTTCAAGGGAAATGATCCCGGTTTGTAACAAAAGCAATGTTCAGGTCTGACTAGTGTCACAGTACGTCGGAAGTGTGTTGGCAGATCTTATTTTTTCTAAAAATAAGCGTGAGATAATTGGGGTTATTTCATCAATATGTAAAATTATCCTCCAATATTTATTTTGTCCGTTTTTTGTCCGTATATCGATTGTTTCTAACTATTTATTTTACTGTCAAGAATTCCTTGGTATAGTCATCTTCGTTCACTGCCATCTCAATCAGTCTAGTTATCGTTAAGTGAAATAAAACCATTTTACTCCATGAAAGGAGGCGACTCGTCGCGCAGACCCCAAATAATTGATACAATGCAAGGTTGATAATCATGACCCATTTTATTAAAATAATTCCATTTAACAATAAACCCGACAAGTTGTACTGTATAAAATCTGTTTCCAATGAAGCGATTTCTCACAACTTAACCAAAAAATATTCAACCAATAAAACCAGAATGAAGTATATTTTCTTAATAACAAATGTTTTAAAAATGAGAACATATAGTTCATCTGGCTCAAGACAGAAAGGCTTTCGATTTGGTGAGAGCTTCTGATATGGTGTTTTAAAAAGAAGTGATATGAAAACCATGTGTCTTTTAGCTCAAGAATTTGTGGGAATGATTTGGTTGCAGTTCTACTAAGTTTTTTCAGGCTGATGTGAATGTGATGAGAATTTTCATGGTGGTAGCCAACTTTTGGTAGAAGATGGCACCTCAAGAAGAAGAAAATATGTAAACTATATTTTCAAAGTACTTTGTTCGGGCATTGAGTAAGGGCTATAAAAGCATAAGCGTGAATTTTCGAAAACGCTGATACCATTTTTGAAAGTCGTTGTATCCAGTTAGGGATGCAAACTTATAGTTGAATTACGAAATTAAGTTTGTAGTACTTTTTCTGTTACCGCTACTGGCTCATGGGTATAAACGTCAGCTAACCGAGTAGCGGTCTCGCAGCTCCGCACTGGGAATCCATTTTTGCTACCGTACGAGTGCAACAATGTAAAGTAAATGCATTGTTAGGCACAAGGCAGAGGCAGTCCCCACCAATGCAAATGGTTACTACTCCCCAAGTATCGTATTCCTAGATTGGTATTCCTACTTCCGATACTTTTTATCTTTATTTAAATGTTACTGCGGCTGAATGGAAATTTTAAACGTTTCTTTTCAAATGCCTTGATAACTTGAGACAATAAGCCGCTTATTGAAAAACTGCATTGTATACATAAAAATACTTCATTTATTCATGTAGCTGAGCCAGAAAAACAAAATACATTCAAAGAAAAAGAACTCCGTAAATATTTAGATAATGCGTGTGCAACTTCAGGAAGCACTTAAAGACATTTCTTTTGGAAAATCTTATCAAAATTTATATATGAGATCGAATCCCAAGCTGCAGCAGCCTGAAGTAGAGTTTTCTTTCTAAGCGGTGGTTTATAAATTATGATTTTATTATTATTATTATATTAAGCAAATGATCGGAAACTAATTGGCATTTCCGAGATTAAAAACTGATTTTGTTTATTATATTTAAAATGTGTCAGGTAAAAATATTACTTCATTCGTATGGTAAACCTTCAACATATCTGAATTGGTGACCAGGACATATAATATTAAAGATCGGATGCTGGGAGACCGTAATCGGGCAAGCTTCCTAAAGTTTAAAATTTAAAGTTTATATTTTAGCCAAAAATGTTGTAACAGAAAAAGAACTAGATTAAACTTAACTAAAGTGTGATGTTAATGGGTCTGATTTTTGAAAAAAATGCAGAGGTTTTGAAAGTTCTATTGTTTAATATGTAATACAGAAATGTGGAATACTGGATAATATTTAGTTAACTTTCAGGTAAATAATTGTCAACTTTGTAAAAAACTTGATAACTTTTTCTTGCTTTGTGTATCGCTAAAACTTTCATTGAAAGAATTGTCAACATTTATAGGTTATTTTGATGACTGGCTGTTCCATTAGATGAACATTTTTTTCATAATTAAATGTGAATTTGAAACGCAAATTCTCAATGTTGAACACATTAAGACCCGATCCAAATAATGATAACCTTTCAGTGTCCAGTTTGTTTTTGAGGAATTCTGATTTTGTGAAGGGTTTACTAAAATTGCTATACCTAAATAAATTTTAAAGATATAGTGAAATGGTATAAGATTTATCGGAACAAAACTTTGTATGTTGGTTTAGAATACTTTAGTTGTTTAGTTAAGCATGACAATTCTATCACCATTCTCCTTTGTACATCACAATCGATACATATGTAACCAGTCTTATTTATTATCTTGTGCTTACCACATAATTTACAAGTTCTGCAGAGTTTTTCTATTTTATCAGTTAACGGAATATACGAGTATATCAACATGTGTTTATACATGCTCTTTGACAATCTGTTTGGATGATCTTGCAAATTACTTATTCTATTTGAACCGTAGTTGGTCTCCAGATACATACGTCAAAATCTTCACCTCGCTGCACATTGATGACGCGATATCAGAATCTCCATCATAAATCAATTTATGCATATTTTCATCATCTAGGGTATTATCTATGTTAAAAATCAGGAGACCATCTTTTAAAGGTGAAATTGTTAACAAAAATATTTGCTAGATGACAGTAATATGTTTTTTTTGGAAGAGGTATTGATTACGCGAAAAAAAGGGGCCAGGACTCAACACAAATCTAGTTCATCACGTTAAAATATGGAATCGGGATACAAAGTGTTAGGAATGTTTGTCGCTCGGAAAAGGTAATTCTGCAGATGTGTATAAAATACGACCTCCGTGGCTTAGTTGGTATGACACTTATCTCCCAACTAAGGAGGTTTGGGGCTCGATTCCCGTTGAAACCCAGATTTCAAAAAATATTCCAGTCTGGTTTTCACTTAACATAAGATCTCTTTAACATCTTTGTGGTTGGGTGGAAGATGTTGCCGCATGGCAATAAGCCTACCAGGTTGTACTATATATAACGAAAGTGTAATACAATATAATATAAAATTTGGTTTAGGTGTCTAATTTTTTTTCTTTCTGTTTGTTGTGATTCTTGGAGAAATGGGGATTTAAGGCAGTTGGGGATTTTAGTGGGAAAAAGATGGACATTATTTTGCTTGTTATAATAATTTTTTTGATAATAAACAAATAAATAAAATGGTAAATATGTTTGAAATTACAACATTCGTGAAAAGGTGTTAGAATGATTTCTTATTCGATTACCTAAGGTGAAATAAACATATGTTAAATAAACATATTTCTTAAATAGTTTTTTTTTCTCTTTAAATTCATCCCTTTTTTTATATTTCTGTTTGTTTGGAAAAAAATATCGAATGGATATGAACCCGGTCCATGTTAACCAGGGAAGAAAATTCAAATAATGATATAATAAAAATATATATTAATTCCAATCAGTACGCTAACAATCATAATTCAACACAATCCATAAATTAAAAAATTAAAATTGACAGCACGCAAGGGCTAATAATTCCTCCAAATAAAGCGTAATCCTTAAAGTTGAAAGAAAAAACATCTTATAACTGGATATAACGCTCCAAAAAAATGTTATCTGGGCCAACTGCCTTGGTTCACTTGGATACCCCTGATTAAACTCCAAATGAGGGTGACTAAATTCAAGGTGACCGTGTAGATATGGGCTTTCTTGAAAGAAAGTAGCATTGAATGTTATTTCGTAGCTATACAGGACTCACAACGCATGCTAACTTGTCCGAACATCAGGATTATATGTTTGAGGCAATACCCAATTGATAGGTTTGACATTGCGAAATCTATTTCCTCTCACTTTTAACACGTGGTATAATCAAAAGCTGATGGACGGACATTGAAATGAATGTATAATTTTTTTTAAATATATATTTTTTTAAATATACAATAAAATATTGTGTAAAATTTTCGTTGAAAACAGTATAATCTGGCAGTTTTAATGCCATGTAGCAGTCTCTTCAGATCAACGAGAAAGCTGTTGAAATAAATAAATATAGGTGTTTTGATAGCAGCATAGCACGTATATATTTAAAATCAGATAGACTAGTATATCTCAAGATGAATAGCAGAAAATACGTTTATAGAGAATCTATCAAAAGGTCTGGGCCCATCTCATAACATCCCCCGGCCGACATACACCCCACCAATATAGAGCGAGCCCTGCCACGAGGACACCAGATGTTTTCATTAAAATCGAAATTAGTCATAAGTAAAAAAAAACGATTAGAGCCCACATGCATATTATCAAGCCGTGTACCTTGCGGGTTAGGTATAAAGAACAGATCTACTATTTTTTTTCCTTCAGCCAAACGACTATCGCTTCCTCCACATTCAGACATCTCGTCATATAGAATATTCAATTATTCATACTTCTCACTTCACCTTCTTTCAAAATCTGGTTCATTTGGTCCAGTCACATTTTTTCTTCCACGCACATCTTGCACTTCTGACTTGTTTGGTAATTCTTTCAACATTCACTTTCTCTACATGTCCACACCATCTTAAGGCTCCTTTCTCTACATGTCCGCACCATCTTAAGGCTCCTTTTTTCATAAGTTACTTAAAATATCCATTTTATCCATGCATTAATTTCTGATGTCCTCGTTTCGCCTTCTTTCATACACAGACACTCCACAAACTTTCCGTATTACACAAATGTTCTCAGCATTAATCTTACTGCTATCCTTTTTTGCCACGTCCAAGTATCATTTCCTTACAAGATGGGCACCGACACACTATTATATGTTTCATTTTAGCTACTGTTGATATCGCGTGATTGTTTTATATAACATTAAGTGCTCCAGATTGGAACCCTTTTAAAAATTAGTATTAACGGCAATCGAACCCACATCCCCTGAGCTGGGAGACGGGCATCTTACCAACTAGGGCACAGTGGTCTTAATATAAGAAATATAAATAAAATAATGAAAGATAAATCGTAATTAAGGTGCAAGCATGGTAAATATGTGATATTCTAAAGACATGTAATGTATATTTAAGTTTATCGTATGAAAAGGTGCATCACACAATGTATGTTATTTTGTATTATATTATACTTATCTTTTATGTAAAATGAGTCACAAAGTCAACATTTTGATCGATAGATTCAGTTCGTTTTTTGACAAGCTCAATAAAAGAGGTTTTGCATATATTTAACCTGTCTACCTGCATTTAAAGTTGTAAATGTCAAAGGTATTTTAAAATACAAGCTTTAAATTCTCGTAAAATGAGCTTAACCCAGGAATTCACGAGCACCGAAACTGTATTGAATACCTTTAATAAACGAATTAATACACGTACGAGTATATGCAAATACATTCTACGAATTCAAATACAGTACAATATACTCGTACCATACTTATATACAATACAATATAAAAGGTTGATTCTTTTAAACTGGCACATGCAGTTGCATCCTCCACTCACACTGTCTCTAGGAAGACATTAGGTTCCCTTCAAGTGTGATCACACTCACGCAAGAAAATTGGACTTAGGCATTCTTTGATGGGAACGCTGTCCCTTGGGGAGGACCCTCTTCTCTGCTGGCGCCAAAAGATAGGGCGGCACCAACAGAGATTAAATTTTAATTAAACAATAAACTAATAACAATAAAAGGGAAATTTATAAAGCGATGTTTAAAGAACAAAGACTCTTTTACTAGGGATTCAAGATCATTATTATTGACAAATTAAAAATACTACAAAAAATAACTAATTTTATGAAAGTAGGAAAGTTGTGGTTGCAACCATTCCACGAATTTGCATATTTAAAAAAATATACATTTGGTAAGAAAGTCCGCAGAAAACTTACCATGAAAAGGCGAATTACAAAGAAACTTTTGTAGATCTTCCGATATGTCATAATAACAAACTCAACTTAAGGTTCAGTAGTGTTCATATATAATTATATTTTTTTATAGGAATAATATATAATCTAAAATATCTCCCAAAAAGAAATGTCTTCGCATGCTTTCTAGAACTGTACACGCCACGCTTTTCTGGGTATGGGCTTAAAAATATTTGATGTCCTCGCGACCGGGCTCGCCCTATATTGATACGGTACATCTCGGCCGGCAGGATGTTATAGGGTGAGTCCAGACCTTTTGATGGCTTCTCTCTGAAATGTATTTTCTGCTATTTATCTCGAGATATATATGCGATTTTGGAATGTATTTGTAGATATATTATACTCGAACTTACCATTTTGCTATCAATAAACATTTATTTATTTATCTCCAACACAATTTTACACCACAGAACCAGCAACGACAAAAGGCTTGTCATAATACCTCACCCTATTGTATCAATTTGGAATAATCAATGTGTTCTAGAAGGACGAAATAGATCTGAGAGTTCTACTTTTCTCTGAAGCATTATATCAAATAAAAAAATATGTTATAAGATTCAGACCAGATCCAAGAAGTCGCCCACTATTTCACGAAAATTGGAGTAAATTAGGTTGAGGTGAACTGAAATAATGATTTCAGTCCGCAAGCAAGGCTGTAAGTTGTAGACTATTAAACATTACTTTTCGTTACGACCAAGAATTTATGCCAAGTTCAGATACGTTTATGCGCGTTTATTTAATAACACTTACGCTCAAAGCATATGAAATATTCATTGTAATATATTTTTATCAAACACTGTTTATATCACTTTTTTGTAATGGTATAACCCTACCGGTTTCAAGGCTTTCACCTCATCTTCAGGGGAGCACATCTGTTTGTGCTCCCCTGGAGATCAAGTGAAAGCATTGAAACCGGTAGGGTTATACTGTTACAAAAAATTGGAATAAACAGTGTTTGATAAAAATAAATTACAATGTCTCTAAACCTCCACAACTTTAATGCCTTAACTATAAACAACATATAAAATATTCAATTCCATGGATCTCAAATAAATGCAGTGCTCATAACTACGAGTGATGCAAATGAAATTTATAAATAAAAGACATACTATATATCATATTTCACCCGATATATAATTATCAGAGCCAAGATGAGGTATTTGGCGCCTGGAATACCCATTCAATAATGTAACCCCACTCAAAGGTCAACATTTTTTTTAAACACTGGAGAATGAATAAAATTATTGTAATAATTTCCCCTTATTTTGAAATTAAATTGAGTGACTTTTGCTTTCTTTTTTGTCTTGAAAAAAGTGTAATTTGAAGATGTATGATTACTTCAATCTAATAAAATTAAAAGATGAAAATTTTATAATTTTATTTTTCGAGCTTTCACGTTGGCAAAATAATCAATATCTCTATATATGATAAATTAATATTATTCGAAAACAAGTGCTCAATAGAGAGAACAGACATATTTGACAAACTTTCCTGTCCAAGATCTGATCTCAAAGAGGTTTTTACTTTTTTGACACGAGTATTGACCAAAATATGTTGAATGCGATATCATACTGGACTGATTTTGGCTCCCTTTTACGAGTATATCGCACCTGGTGCAAATGACTCAATTCAAGTACAAATGATTCTTGTTCCATATCTGGTTCTTATACACGATTTCACCCAATGCAATCAATTTCATACATTATTATATTCAAATAAATTTAGTTTGAGTTGCTTTACATGAATTGTGTTAAAGTGAAAATATTACGAGAAGCGTTTGAATAAAAAAATCTAATGAAATTTTGGTTCAGTTTGAAGGAATACATATACAATACATATATTCATTTTGTTAAATGAAAGGTTTTCATTACGTTTTCTGACTTGATGAACCATTGTTAATTAAAAAACATTTTTGAATTGCTAGAAAACATTTTTGATGTTATTTACATATCAACGTATTTTATTTTAAACGTATAAGTATCAAAAACATTGTTCATGTTAATTATTCATAAAAAAGATTTTTGATGCCTGGATGATTGAAAAACATTTTTGATGTTAATTATTTATCAAACATATTTATGATACCTAGATTTTTGATGTTATTTGTGTATCAAAAACACTTTTACGCAACACGCTATAAATAAACATTTATGTAACCATGAACTTAAAAAAAATTAAACATGCGAAGGCCTCGTTTGACTAGAGAAATGTTTGATCCCACGTGTAATTTCGATATTTGATGTTGGTTTGGCTGTGAAATGTGTTTTTATCATTATTAGGTTTTTTATTTCTATTTATGATTTGTGTAACTATGGTATTTAATATATTTTATCGCCCTGAGTGATAAACACTTTACTAACTTTACAGTATATTTTTTGTATGAATTCTGTAACAATATAACACTTTTATCGCTCAACGTGACGACAAGCATGTGTAATTTTAACTATATACCTTCAAATCATTTTAGCTGTTAACCTTATTACCCAAATCACAACAGGTTGTTTCCTAGTAATTTTTTTATAAGAATAGATATGACCAAAGTCATAGATGTCCTTATATTCTCGAACACTAGGCGGTAAAGTGCCTGTGTCGTTCGAGGGGAGTAGCACAGCGCGTCGTCCGAACCGACGACATTCCGCACGAAAGTCCAGCGCGTTAACGCGCGGCCATGTCCCTCGGCGGAGATTTGGGTCATGAAAATATGTATTGTACAAAGTTTTTATGAATTTGGAAAGAAATTAATAAAGTTTACGCAAAAATAAATATTTACCTTCGTACTCGTACGATATACAACATTTATTAATGAAATATTTATTTTATTTTAAGAATGCTCTCTTTGGCTTGTTTCAAATAACAACATAAAATATATTACATATTTCTTCAATGACAAAACGTGTACGAGTACCTCCATAACTCCTATTTTTTATCCTTTCTCAACTTTCTTCCTTCACCTTTTCCAGTATTATGTGATATTTACAAATATTTTAATTTACTGTTTTTGTAATTTTTTTTTTTAAAGTTGTAACTTTTCACAGCAATTGGCACGAATATACATAACTCTTTCCTGGTTCATTGGAAGAGATTACCGCGACAGCAAAGTGTCTTCGTACATACATAAATACTATCATGTTGGGCAGATCCCTTTTGGGGTACGCAAAGTGGGCAAATCTTCCCGTTTTTCTATTCATTTAAAATTTCTTCAACTATCTCCTATCACTCAATTTTTGGTTAACCTCTACCACGGCATCCATTCATTTCAGACAAATATATTTGGAAAATGTTTCACAATTCATTTTCAAATTAAAAAATACTATTTTAATTCTTTTTATTACATCCATCTCTAACAAACGGTAATATTTTATACGATAATTTCTTATTATATAGAATTGTCTAAATAAAGAAATAAAAACAATTTTGTTTTCTTGCTCCTGTCGTTTCTAAGAGTAACTTCCTACTGTATCTGTATCTCCTATTTATTTAGACCTCTGGTAGACAATTCAAATTGAATAGACGCTTGTCATGACTCTTGCTCTTGATTCAGCCGCCTTCACACTGTGCTGTATAATTGATTGAGATAATTAATCTAAATTGGCTCGTTTATCGATTAACAATGAATCAAATAAGAAACTCTTGAGAGCTAGATTGTATAGAGCTGATATACAATAATTGTTATCAATACTTGGAGTAAATTTACTATACTTCTGTTACAGATTTAAAGATAATGTATTATGATAGAATTTCATCCTATCTAACGATGCAATCTAAAGGAGAGAGAGGGGGCTTAACATGCACTAATTCATTTGTATTGTACTCTGTGACTTAATGTTCCTCAACAGCAAGACGTATGATAAACAGTTAGCGTGCTGCGAACATGCGTCAGTGTGGTCAAAATGCTCGCGGGATTTGCATGTATGTATGTAACGTCTGCGAAAATAAATGCGCATCTAGGATCGGGTTGTTGTCTCACAGAAGATCACACAAGGCAAAGAAGCAGCTCAAAATTGATGTTGGAGTTGTGAGAGATCATCGACTACAAGGCAAAGCAAATACGAGGGAAAATACTATTGTATCCTGAAAGATGACTTAAAGCTAGCTGACAATCTGTATAACTAGACTGGGACCTTTTTTTCAGAATACCATTAAGAATCAAATCCGAAACCCTCGGGCTGAAGACAGGCCTTACCAAGTATGCCTATGAGTTCACCAAATTTTACAAATAAAAAATTTACAGCCCCTCTGTAACAAACTTAGATGAAAATGTTTTTTGTAAAATTACATGAAAAGGAAAGATGAATAAACATCTGAATTAATAATTTTCGAATTAGTTGTCTTGGCAACATTTGACGCAACTTTTGCTATTCAACTATTTATAGCGCTCTTCCGCATTAAACAGCCAAAAATAAAATGAAAAATTTTGAAAACCAACATTAATAAATTAAAAAAATACAAACTTTTCCCATTCACACATTATATAACAAAATTAATTAATTAAAATAAAAAGTTGAGGATAATTCTACTGATATTTAAGGGAACTTAAATTTATGATTAAACAAATAAATTACAGTTAAATTTTCTTTTTTTCGGAAAACTTGTGCATATTTAACATATTATTGTAGAATCGGAAAATATTTATTTAGAGATGGAGTTTACATTTTTACTGGGTAAAAATGTTAAATATCAATTGGCAGGGAAAAATAAAAATTTGCAAAAGAGTTACGAGAACTGCACGTGAAAAAATGGAAGTAAAGACCTCTTTCAGACCAAAATCGCATAAATAAGAATTAAAAAATTAATTTTGGTTAAATTCGATTTAATACAAAAATTAACACGGCAAAGAAATTATTGAAAAATATTCATCTGTACAGTATATAAATCAAGAATATTTTTTAATTGATGTTTGAATACAAAATTTTACTGAGAGCTGAAGGCTTCGATTTCACTCACAAACCACATCATCATCACCATTATGACATTGTCGATATAAGAGTAGACAGAAATGAAAATATATCAACTTCTTTTCTGGAACACTTCTGATTTGGAACACTTTTTTTTGTTTGTTTCGTCCATACTCTTCGTCATGCATATTCTCGTATTATTAAGACTTTTCACTCTTCACTCTTTCGGAATTTGGTTGATGTGATCGTACTACCTTTTTGTTGATCTTCTTAAACGTCAGGTACATTATATATTGTACAATTAGTCATTTTTTTATATTTCTAAATCTTTCATCATTCATTTTTGTATGTGATTAAACAATCCCTTTTTCATCTTCTTTAAAACCCTATTCTTTCGAAATGTCCTTATATTCAAAATTATCCACATATTCTATATAAAGTTATCATTTATGTCGCAATCATCTTAGTTTTCTCTTGAATTCTAGTTCATTTCACCTCATACCACTTTTATTTTCCTAATTATTTTATTCTTTGAAAAGAGTTTTCATCAAAAGATAATAATCGTATACTATTCGTGAGTTGTGAATAACTTTGATTTTTCCTAGAACATATCCTTTTTTTTCTTCATCTTTTAATCTAATACATAAGAAGAAAAGTTTATTACGCAGTATTCATATTAACTTAAAAAATGAAGATTAAAAAAAAATGGCTGGTGAGTAATTTTAAAAATGTATTTGATAATAAGCTCTAAAACTAAATCATTAAAATGTAAATATAAAATATTTGTATGCACTCTTAACTTTTATTATGTATTTATGAAAAAATACCTTATCACTGTCTTTTTGCAATTCTCGCTGAAATTGACTAATAAGGCTTTCTCATATATTATATTTTGACTAAAATTCACTCGCACTTTACCAAATAAGAGACACAGACCCACGTTCATTAATTTTTATTCCTGTGGGAGGATTATTTCATAAAAAAAACGATGCTCTCAATTTTCATTTAACAAAAACACACTTAGATACTTGAGTCATGTATCTAAAATGCAAAGTAAAAAGCTTTAATAAGATTAGTTCCCCGAGTTTCACGAAGACTTTGAAGCTGAGTTCACCAACCTTCAGAGAGAGAGAGAAGTTATTCTATGAACACTTCATATAAAGAATTTCTGAGTAGTACAATATTTGTGTTGAAAACCACTAAAACAAAAACTTGGTAATATAAATTCATTTAATCCGGCGAATTTATAGCATTAAAATCTGTATTCAATCAATAAGTCTTTGTTTCGTAATTATTATTAGGATGAAAACAATATCTGAGAAAAAAAAGAAAGATGACAATTGTATACATCACCATTTAGAAAGCAAACAAACTAGCTTGGGACTCAAGTCCACTTATATTAAATAAATCACACCTGACAGCTATGGAAGCGCGCGAGCGAATCATGTTTTAATTACACTTTTTTTATATACAGTACAATACTTATTGAATTATTTTCTTATGGCGATCTCCTCCAATGAACCAGAAAGACGTTTATAAGGCCTTCAGTGAGAACTGGACTGAAAGTCGTTTTTTTTAAACTGGGTTTTAGAGAGAATCAAACCAGAAGACAAAGTCGAGCCAAATGAACATACGAGTATATCTAAAAGATGCGTTTTGTGATTTTTTTGTTTTCGTTGATGATTCATGAACGACATCAAGAACTTTTTCACACTGGCAGTTCATCGAAGATCAGTCTAGACTTCATCGCAGAGATTATGCTGGGTTGTTAGAAGATTTAACTTGCATGGTAGGTCATTATAAATGTCCTTTAATCTTATCGTCTCATTCGTGGCCTAGTTGGTAAAACCCTAGATAATGAATCATTTAGTTTAGCTTTAATCTGAACGTTATTCTTCTTTCTTTTACAATATTAAGAGAGTTTCAACATACTAGAAGGCTTTTATCGTTTCAATATTCATTCCTGCCAATTGAATTGATAGGCGTTTTTGTCTTGATGACAAATTTTGATATTTGAATACATACACAAGTTAGTTTGAATAAGAATATTTACGCCAAATAAAACATATTTAACCAGTTTAAATACTTTATTAAAAGGCCAATTTCAAAAAGCAAACGTCATCAATTCAAACCAGATGTCCAAGGTCAGTAATGATGAGCGTCGATTTTAGTTCCTAATACTGCATACAATTTTAGGCAACTTGTTAGAATAAGAGGCAAAAGCGTTAAAATATGACACCGGTTTTTCAATTCAGGCACCAAGCAACAATTGTCTGCACTCGCTCGCAGAGTGTAACATACGTCACGAGTGCGTGTTTTTTTAAATTTGATCATTTTCACTTTCGTTTATAGGGACAAAAAAACGTAGCGCAGGTTCTTTATTTTTGTGAACTTTTAGAATCAGTGGTTAAATATTTCATGTAAAAAGGTCATGGGTTAACATTTGGCAATAATCCGTGTTTTGTCTCAATATTTTCTCCCCGATGACAAAGAAATGTACCCTTACTTCCATTTCCTTAAGACGGACGGATATATTGTTCCTCTGTTCTTAACTCTCTACCAATATGGTCAAGTCAATAACGTAGCTTAGAACAGGGCTTCCAAATATTTTTGGACCAACGTCCTCTTGAAGTCTAGTCAATGACATAGATTAGAACTTAGGAATAATAAAACTTATCTAGAAATAAGTAACATTATATTATATCATTGTGTTGTAGCGATGGTCGTTATCAATGTAGCATGTGTCCTATTAGGACGTGCTGATGATTTTGATATCGACATCGCTTTATTCGTTTTAGTCGATTCTGCGTTCCTTCTCGTTCAGGGTCATCAATGTAGCGAAGTGCTTATCTTTATAAGTCGTGATGATTTTGATTTGTATTTATTTAAATATAAATACTCAGGAATGCGGATGAAAGCGAAAGTGAACAGCGGGCAATTAATAACAAGTCTTGACAGTTGAATGAACAATAATAATCCTTATTTCTCGGCGCGTGGGTAATTTATACAAATGAGTGAACCAGTTCGCGATACATATTCTGTCTTACTCTAGCGCGTGCATTGCCGGGTAGATATTTATTTTCTGGAGACAGACAAATACTATTTGTGAGTAAACATTGTTGACGTTTTAGTATGTGACAATTTGTACATAGTTCATCGGTCATTGACCCTGTATGTTTACAATTTTAACAATAAATTATGTTTAACAATTCACTTATTTATTTGGACAATTATTTATTTATTTAGGTAGGTATCCTACAGTGTTGATTAAGATAAAGGACAGCACTCTGAGTTAGCTTGGGCATGTAAAACGAATGCATAAAATAAACTTTCAAAACAAATATATAGTGCAAATGTGAGTGAAAGACGCGCTAGAAGAATACCAAAAAAGCATAGTTGGATCAAATTAATGATATTTTGAAAGAAAGAAACGTAGAAAGTCAAAGAATTTGTAGGAATTTTATGAGAAACAGTATGAATGTAGAAGAGGTAAAGGATGTTTGTTTATATAGAAAAGTCTGGCACTTAATCCTCTCTGCCTTCCGTAACTGGAAAATGGCATGATTATATGTATGTAACAGGGCTTGGGACCAGCAAGCAAGTTTGGCTCTCATATTTCCACTATCCTTTATCAATTATTTAACCATAACGATTATAGTTTTATTAATTACAAAATAATTCTTCTCTCAAACGGGAGATTCGAACTTAACATAAATCACGTAAACACAGTTTTATTGGCGTGTAACTGTCATAGAATCAAGATAAATCATACGACATAGAACCAAGATAAAAAAAATTATCTGACTAAAGAGCAGCAAAACCTGTGAATAACACATAATACTATAGATGTACGAATATTGTAATTATAACAGAAACCATAGATCGTTTTTCATAAACTTATTTTTGTTCCATACATATTCCAACATATTCTAGCGTGTTTTTTGGTCCCCTATTATCCTTCTTCTCAATATTCCCTTTTACTTCCTAGCTGCAAATTGAATTGTTATATTTTAATCGTCGAATGATTGAGGTGTTATTTCAAAATGTCTTTTATCCTTGTATTTTTATTGTTCATAGCTTAAATACACACATCTTTTTTCCTGAACTGAAAACCAAATTTTTAAACCATTTTTCAGGTTGGTCGGAATATACTGATCTTTAGCCATAAACTCATTAAAAATTACATCGTACTTTTAATTGTTTAATAAATAAAAATTCAAACGTTTTCCAATAAATATAACTGAAAACCATACAGTCTATATTTTTACGAGTAATTTTACATAAATATTTTTTGCAACTATGAGACAATTGACACAAATGTGCTATACAGGAAAGCTGATATTTTTAATAAATATTACACTAACTCCTTCGAAAGCCCTGATACCCCCTAATAATTCAATACACCTCAACGCCCACTTAAAAAATTTAATCGCCCCCATGGGAATTGCTGGCTTAAAACTCTATGGATACTATTAAGTATTGGTCTATCTATTGTATCATATGCTTCCTCACATTTTCAAGTGCTATATTAAATATAATACAAAAACCAGGCCCCCTTATTCCGATCTCGCACCGACTTATAGCATTGAACATTTAATCTGATTATGTATATATTGTTGTAAATGAAGTTCCCTCCAAGCCTTGTATCAAAGCCCTGGTCGTATATCTCACAGTGCATTTTCATAATATGCCACTGGTTGAGTTGCCACCGAGAATCTACACTGATGCCGTATGTAAATTTAATGCAAAAGAGTCAACTCATAAAATTTGAATAGTTCATTGCGCTGAGTAAATTTGAGAGGGATCTTAACTTAATTGTTACAAGTTGAACATAATACTACAACACCATTTAATCCGATTCTGTCACTGCAAAGAACATTGTTAATTGCTACATTCCTTCCATTGAGAATGCTATATAAACCAAATACAGGTATACCAGCTTACGAGGAATTACTATGCTACGCTACGATTTAAATCAAATTAATAAAAAAAATTTAATCAGATTTGAATTTACCCGATCAAAAGTAATAAAGCATGCAGGTCTAACAATAAAAATAATACTAGGTCATTTTTAGGTTACTTTTCATTTCGTTGGGATCCAATGTTTATGTGCGGTATATTGTGGGATGAACGTTTTGGTCTGTCTGGAGTGATAAAGTGTGAGGAGTTTGATTCGCGTGATGTATACATATGTAATTGAGTGTCACTGTTTGTCAGGTGTATGAGAATGTGCAACGGGGTTTTATATTATCAAAAATCGGAAAGAAGTATCGATTTATTTTTTCATGCTATATGTCCTCAGTGAGATACAGGCAAAAGCCTAGTTTACTGGGGACACGACCAATGAAGGCCCACAAACCCAGATCCATTAAAATTGCGTATCCAAATTAAATTACCTGTTGTTTTTTTTGCTAATTATGTATATTTCTTGTCAAGTGTAAAATAAATAAAATAAATGTCACCCAGATTAAAGCCAATTCACTAAACGGTTTTTTTAAGTTACGTTTGTTTTCTTAGAACCAATTGATAGCACGTTGTTATTAAACCCAATGATATGACGCTATCATTGTATACATTAAAAACTGGCTGGTTTATTGCCATGTAAAAATCTCCGGCAACCAACGACATATATGTTAAAGGGATCTGAAGTGAAAATCACTGACCCTTAAAAAACTAAGGAACTAACTGATGGAAATCGAACCCGCAATCTTCGGGTCAAAAAAAGGCGTCATACCATTTAGGCCACGGGGGACGTTTGTAAATAAGATAATACAATATGCTTTGTGGTTTAATAAGACCTAAATAATTTGCAAAGTGGTTTTTGTTCATTTCACATATCCTCATATATTACACGTTCAATTATAATTTACGTACAATCTGTTATAATATTTTTTTTATATATCTTTATGGTTTCTCTGGCTTCTCTTAATTTTTTTTTTAAATTCCTTTATATATTTCTCCAAAACTTTATTCCGTTGTTTTAATCGTGCGTTTTTCTTTCGTAAGCCCATCTTTTTTGAGGAACAAAACAAAAAAATAGCATCTCATGTATTGAAAAAAATAACTCTCTTTTGCTGAGATTCTTTTGATACGTTAACAAATTCTTCTTGCTCGAATACGACGATACGATATTTCACAAACCCATTCTACAAAAGGTCAGACCTTTACTGTAACTGAATTGAGTAAAAGGTCAAAGAACTTAATCAAAATTAATGAATGATTATTATTCATCCCTTGTAATTTTCACTGAATAACATATATAAAAATCTGAGCAAAGAGGCACGCAAAAGTACGTCTGATTCAATTACATATTTTTTTAATATTATTTTTATGTATGCTTTGATATGCTAATTTTGTACATCATCATCATTGGTCTTGGCTGTCTGCAGATTTTTACACCACTGTCTTTAGAAACAGCATGCCACTATGATGAGTCAACCCAGAGAATGTCTCTATCTATCAAACCATTGCTCTCTGATATTGTATCTCTCCATCAAACCAAAGTTCTCTCTCTCTATCAAATCATTGCTCTCTTGGTGGACTAACCGAAAGAGGACACTATAACTTCGGAGAGTGGCGTAAAAATGTCAAATCTCAAAAATAAATCTCATTCTTGGTTGTTCCGTTATTATATCATTCTCTATTGTGATATCGCGATGAGTTACAACGACCAAGTTAAAAAGAAAATATTATGCCAAAATCAGAGTGTAACACATTTTGGTCACCAATGATCGAAGTATGCTATATTTTGAATCGTAAATCGGATCTTAAACCCTTTGACAGAGTCAACAGGTCAGACAACTCGGTTTCATGATGAGAATATCAAGAGAATTTAATAGTACCGATATCTTTCGAAACTTATATAATTATCTAATAAAAATTAAATAAGAATATGCATCTGCAATTTCAGCTCAAATAAAAGAATAATATAGAACAAATACAAAAAAAATATCCTCAGATATATATAGTACAGAACAAAGGGCGATTACACAAAATATGCTCACCGTGTTGAACTTCTCACCCTGTGTAACTATAGGAACCTCGAAACAAGAAGGCTAGAATTCATTGCAATATTCCTACTCAAGGTTTTTCAAGGTTGCTTTAACTCTCTCGAGATACAAGAGGCAATACGTTTATATGCCCCTTATAAATATAGCCGAGTAAATAATCACTCTCTGTTCTACATATCAACTTACGGAACGAATATCATGGCTAAACACTTAGTCACGCGTGGTATAGAGATATTGAACCAACTGAATAATACTGTAGATATATTCTCGGCACTGCCTAGCAGTATGAGAAGAATACTGGCTAAAATCCTAAAAGCTAAAAATACAGCATTGGGATTATCTTCAAGCGTTATCGAAACCCAGAATAAATAATAATAATCATTGTTCTGAGGCTTTCCAGGTTTTCCGTACCAGTTGTGTAAGATGTGACGCGACTCCCGCCCTACATAACATATAACTACTATAAGGCAATTTTTTACTCTTAAATAACATTTTACTACATTTCGATTGGAACTCTCTGTATAGTATAGATAATATTGACGAAGCCGTAGAGTACTTCTATAGTGTCATTTACGGAACGCTAGATATCTGCGTCCCACAGAAACATAATCTACCAAATTTGCCCAACTATCCAGTTTGGTTCAATGTCTATATAATCCGAGATCTCTTAAATAAAAACAAACTTCGTAACAATTATCTTCAAAGTAGAAACCAGGCTGATAAATTAAAAACTCAAATAAAACAATCGCACCATGAGTATTTAGCCAAGATAGACAACGACATCCGAAACAACCCTTTGAATCTTTGAAATCATGTAAAGAATAGAAAAACGAACAAAACTAGCTTCAAATCTATGAAACTAGGGGACAGTATAATCAAAGTCCCCCAAAAGATTGCAGAAAACTTTGCACAATATTTTCAATCAGTTTACCTAAATTCGACGGCTAAATATGACATAAAAATATATTAAACAGTTCGTCAGACAGCAGAAGCATATCGCTCCATTCTATTTCTAAGGAAGAAGTGTTGAAAAGCATAAACTCAGAAATACTCGTACGTGTGTGATCCCATCTGCTACATATTTAACTTGAGCATAAATACCAATACATTTCCCGTAAGCTGCAAGACAACCAGGGTCTGCCTTATCTTCAAATCGGGAGACCCGTTAGACTCTCACAATTACAGACCTGTAGCTGTTCTCTCTTTGTTTCCAAAAATTTTCGAAACTGTAGTGCAACCAATTGACCCACCAAGTATCAACAAGACTTATTGGAAACCGACATGGCTTTTTGCCAAAACGATCGACTGTTACTAACTGTAACATCTCTATATGAGAGAGTTCGGTGTCTATTCATGGCTTTATCCTACTCAGTTTCTGCTGGGCATGCTCGGGTATAACTCCTTGAGCGTAAGAAGCGATCTGCGTCTCCTGGTATACGTTGTCAAACTCGTTCGAGGAGTTGTGAGCTGTCCAGCATTACTACAAAGATTAGCGTTAAATGTTCCTAACAATTACTTAAGTGACTGTGAATATATGTGTATCATATGTTTGTGTGCATATACTCGTATGTATGCATGTACATTACTTTTTATTTTATTGTATATAATTTTTTTTTATTCTATGTATTATAATTTTTCTTTATTGTTAATATGTCTTGTATTTTTCAAAGTAATTGGGCTAAGCCTATTTCGAAAAAATAAATAAATAAAATAAAACAAACTCATCGGCTACACCCTTGTACTGGATCCGATGGTATACCGAAGTGAGACGATCGGAGATCACCGACTTTTTTTCCCTTTTTGAAAGAAAAGATACGGCATAGGTATCCTTATATCTATTCTTCTATGTCATTCAAAGGGAGTAGCACAACACATGGTTCTTACCATACTGAAGTCCAGTGCGTTACCACGCGGCCTCATATTATATACATATACCTATCATGTAAATAAATAAATAATATATCCTTAATATCACTCCAAACAACAGTAATGGTGATCACTCCAAACAGTAATAGCCGAATTGATATTTATTATTCCCTTCTGGTTTGAATAGCTTACTTTCTTACCTTACACTACCTTAACTTATTAAAAAGCACTTATGAGCTGACTTAAGCTAGGCTGAGCTGAAAAAACAGCGCATTTTAAGTTATATTTAATTGAGAAACAGCGCTTTAAAAATTATTTATTCTTTTTTTAAATAACTGTAATTGAATAAAACTGCTCTAAAATAAAAAAGAAACATTTCACTGGTCGTGCTGATATTTTCAAAACACATGTAGGTACGTTGAACGATTTCATATTTTTGCTGAAATAAAAAACTCATATTTTTGTACGGTTTCCAAAAACAATTACAAGACCTTTTTTATAATTAAATAAAATATGCTAAACAGGGATTTTGCATACAGAGATCGTAGCGGCGAGGAGATTTTATGATTATTTTCAGAATAACCAATGTAAAATTGATTTGTGGTGGTATGCCGCACGCCGCAATCTTCGTCCGCGTGCACCCAACATGCATGCGGCGCATACGCACTGCAACTCGCTACTCGCTTCCGCTCGGTGCAGCGGACGGCCCCCCCGGCAGTCGAGTTTAATGTGCGACGGCGAATGCACGCGCATTCTTCGATCTACTTCCCGCGCTTCTCTGCCGTAAACTATTACGTTACGAATTAAACAGATAATTAACTTTAATCTATAGTATACGTTATCTTATTGTAAATTGACTTTGTTACTGTTGTGTAAAAAACGTGCATCCTCGAATAAAACTTTAATGGTGATTTAATTGTGTTTTGTTATCTACCTATCGACGGACCCAACTGTGCACGGTAACAGGTACCTACATTGGTGACACCGACCAAGAATACGACAAATACGAAATGCAATCGGAAAACGTGGAAGTTTTTCGCGTCGGCGTACGTATTCCACCCTTTTGGCCCGAAGAACCGGCACTTTGGTTCGCTCAGGTCGAAGGTCAGTTTGTTCTGTCAAATATCACAAATGACGCTACAAAGTTTTACTACGTGACTGCGCAACTGGATCACCAATATGCAGCCGAGGTGAAGGATATTATCACTGCACCACCGGATTCCGACAAGTATGACAAGCTTAAAAGTCAACTCATCAAACGGCTGTCGGCTTCGCAGGAAAAAAAGGTAAAGCAGTTACTAATGCATGAGCAGCTCGGAGATCGCAAACCGTCTCAATTCTTGCGTCATTTGCAAGATTTGGCTGGCCCGTCTGTACCTAAAGACTTTCTTAAGACCATATGGTCTAGTAGATTACCGCAAAATATACAAACTGTAATCGCGTCACAGCCCGATTTAAATTTAGATAAGCTAGCAGACTTAGCCGATAAAATTAATGAGATCGCGCCAACGACTCCTCAAGTGTGTGTCGCAGAAGCAAGCTCATCTAATAATGTTATCAGCGACATGGCAAAACAAGTAAGTGAGTTGACAAAACAGGTGCAAGCACTTTCCTCTCAAGTTAAAAATACCTCTCGTTATAGATCACACTCGCGCCATCGCCAACGTAGCCGTTCACATTCTAGGCAAACACGACCAAACTCTTCACATTGTTGGTATCATACCAAGTTTGGTACACAAGCAAAGAGATGCACAAAGCCTTGTTCGTACGAGTCGGAAAACTCTCAGGGCAGCCGGAAGTAGCGGCCAGCGACTGCCCATCACAAACAGGCCGCCTTTTCATCACCGATCGTGCATCAAAAATGGCATTTCTCGTTGACACTGGGTCAGATTTATGTGTTTTTCCTCGCACTGCTATGAAGGCGTCCTGCACGAAAACGGATTTTCAGTTGATCGCAGCTAACAACTCTATCATCCAGACATATGGCCCCGTACGACTAAGCCTAGATCTAGGCCTTAGGCGAAATTTCACTTGGAGCTTCACTATAGCTGATGTTGCTAAGCCCATAATCGGCGTAGACTTTTTAAGTTTTTACAACTTGCTTGTAGATACGCGACATCAGCGCCTTATTGATGGAACTACGACGCTATTTGTTACTGCACTTCAACAGAAGAAGAACGAGGATGTGGCTTCCATCAAGGCTATTGCAGGCGAGACTGAATTCCACGAGATCCTGAGAGAATTTCCAGAGATCACCAAACCTGCAGGTACGTCAGCTCCTTCTAAGCATAATACCATGCATTTTATTAGGACTACGCCTGGTCCACCTGTTAAATGCAGACCACGTCGCTTGGATCCTGAACGCTTACGACTAGCGAAAAAAGAGTTCGAGGACTTAGTAGCCAGTGGCATAGCTAGACCTTCTGAGAGTTCTTGGTCATCAGCACTACACATGGTTAAGAAAAAAACTGACGGCTGGCGACCCTGCGGAGACTACAGAGCTCTCAACGCTCGCACCATCCCCGACAGATACCCTGTCCGTCACATCCAGGATTTTTCTCTCCAGATTCATGGATCCAAGGTATTCTCAACCGTAGACCTGGTCAAGGCCTATAATCAGATAAGGGTTAATCCTGATGATATTCCGAAAACCGCACTTACTACGCCTTTCGGCCTCTTTGAATACCCATTCATGAACTATGGTTTAAGAAACGCTAGTCAAACTTTCCAACGCTTCATCGACGAAGTGCTCAGAGGCTTGGATTTTTGCTATTCCTTCGTCGACGATATCCTCGTGTTTTCTCCATCAATAGAGCTCCATAAACACCATCTACGCCAGCTATTTAATCGCCTCAAGGAGTATGGTGTATTAATAAACACAAACAAATGCGTTTTTGGTGAATCAGAGGTAACATTCCTCGGATATCACGTCTCAACCGCTGGTACTAAGCCATTGGACAGCAAAGTTCAGGTTATTGAAGACTTTCCTACTCCAAAAACTGTCAAAGAACTCCGTCGATTCTTGGGAATGCTGAATTTTTATCGTCGCTTTATTCCCAATGCTGCGCAGATTCAAGCGCCACTCAATTCTTTGTTAGCTGGACAAAAAGTCAAGGGTTCACAGCCAGTTCACATGTCACCCGAACTATTAGCTTCCTTTGAGGAGAGTAAAAAGGCACTGGCATCCGCAACGCTACTGGCACACCCGCAAGTAACAGCAGAGCTGTCTATCACCACTGATGCATCAGATGTTGCGATGGGCGGTGTTCTTCAACAAAAAAAAAATAACAGTTGGGAACCACTTGGATTTTTCTCACGAAAGTTGAGTTCCGCTCAAAAAAAATACAGTCCGTATGACCGGGAGTTGCTAGCCGTTTACGAAACCATCAAACATTTTCGTTACATGGTAGAAGCAAGAAATTTTATAATTTTCACGGATCACAAGCCACTCACTTTCGCTTTCTCCACACCACGTGAGAAATCCTCTCCAAGGCAATTCAGATATCTGGACTACATATCGCAATTTTCGACTGACATTCGTTACATCCCTGGAAAAGATAATATGGTAGCAGACACACTATCCAGAATCGAGGAAATAGCCTTAGGAATAGATTACAAGGCACTTGCTCGTTCTCAAGATACAGACCTGGAACTTCAACAGTTTTTGACAAATGACTCATCGTCATTAAAATTGCAAAAAGTCGCAACTTCAATGTCGAAAATACCAGTTTATTGCGACGTTTCTACGAATTTTCCAAGACCATTTGTCACAACTAGTTACAGACGTCAAGTTTTCGACATGCTGCACAATTTAAGCCACCCAGGGCGTACAGCTACAGTGCGGCTGGTCACCGAGCGTTTCATTTGGCCAGGGATTCGCCGAATCTGTAGAGAGTGGGCAAAGGAATGCATGCACTGTCAACGGTGCAAAGTAACGCGTCACACATCCGCTCCACTTTCCACTTTTCCTAGTCCTTCCTCGAGGTTCGAACACATCCACCTCGACCTCATAGGGCCGCTAACCGTTTCGGCTGATTACAGGTACTGCCTCACCGTCATCGACAGATTTACACGATGGCCTGAAGCATACCCACTCACTGACATCACTGCCGAGACCTGCGCGAAGGCATTGGTTTCTGGGTGGATAGCTAGGTTTGGATGCCCAGCTAGAATCACTACGGATCGAGGGCGGCAATTTGAATCTCACCTCTTCAAATCTATCACGAAGTTAGTTGGCGCACACCACTATGCCACTACATCGTTCCATCCGTCTGCTAATGGCTTGATAGAGCGCCTCCATCGACAGCTGAAGGCAGCCATCATGTGCCATGCTGATTCACAGTGGACCGAGTCTCTTCCCTTAGTCCTACTTGGCATACGCAGCGCCTGGAAGGAGGATCTACAAGTTTCACCAGCAGAGCTAGTATACGGCGAACCTTTACGTTTACCAGGTCAATTTATTTCACCTACGGATGACCACCTAGCCGCCGATATACTAAACTTTTCCACAAGACTCAGCAGCTACATGGCCAAACTATCGCCTAAACCAACGTCATGGCACCGAAATGGACCATTTTATATTCCACGGGACCTTAATGAGACGTCACACGTGCTGGTGCGACAAGATCACGTTCGAAGATCGCTGGAACCACCCTATGTCGGACCATACAGAATTTTAAAACGCAGTCCAAAATTTTTCAAGCTTAATATTAAAGGCAAACCAATAAATGTTTCCATAGATCGTTTGAAAGCTGCATATACGGTAAAAGAGACTGATTTACAAGTTGAACCGACACCAATTCAAGTTCCATCATCCACCACAAATGAAAAACGTACACGTAGCGGAAGGAAAGTACATTTCCCAGAGTACTATCGATCGTAGTAACGATCTCAGCGAGGGAGTACTGTGGTGGTATGCCGCACGCCGCAATCTTCGTCCGCGTGCACCCAACATGCATGCGGCGCATACGCACTGCAACTCGCTACTCGCTTCCGCTCGGTGCAGCGGACGGCCCCCCCGGCAGTCGAGTTTAATGTGCGACGGCGAATGCACGCGCATTCTTCGATCTACTTCCCGCGCTTCTCTGCCGTAAACTATTACGTTACGAATTAAACAGATAATTAACTTTAATCTATAGTATACGTTATCTTATTGTAAATTGACTTTGTTACTGTTGTGTAAAAAACGTGCATCCTCGAATAAAACTTTAATGGTGATTTAATTGTGTTTTGTTATCTACCTATCGACGGACCCAACTGTGCACGGTAACAGGTACCTACAGATTCATATATAAAAAAATTCAATTCGTGTAATATTATGTTCATACTGTTTTTATTTTTAAAATACCTCGTGGCCTAGTTGGGAAGACACTTGACTTCCACCCGGAGGCTTTGAGTTCGATTTCCGATAGAAACTATCAAAACAAAGGACCCCAGTATAGTAAAAGAATCCGCTTTGTAACAATACTCGTATGCGTTAGATATGTGGGAGTGTTGTTCCATTTTTGGATAGTGTTTTTAATACGTTCGATTACGAACATTGAGTTCCGTGTCTAATTTAGTGATTTTTAACCCCAAATATTCGATAAGTGAGGCTAAAAACAATATTATCTTTCGGCTACAATCTTCAATAACAATCGATCAATAAGTCCCGGGACTAACTACTAAAACAACATTTGTTTGCCAAAATTCTTCTTTATTCATCAACATAGTCTCCTTCAAGAGCAATGCATTCATTCCAACGCTTTCCTAACTTTTCTATGCCAGCCGTGTAGAACGATCTATCTTTGGTTTCAAAATAGGCGTTAGTTTCGGCAATCACTTCTTCATTGGAGCCAAATCTCTTTCCCTGGAGCATCTTTTTGAGATCTGCAAACAGCCAATAGTTACTGGGAGCCAAATCTGGAGAATACGGCGGGTGCGGAATCAATTCGAAGTTCAACTCATACAATTTGGCCATCGTTACCACCGACTTGTGACACAGTGCATTGTCCTGATGAAAGAGAACTTTTTTCTTCTTCATATGGGGACGTTTTTTTTGCAATTTCTGCCTTCAAACGCTCCAATAACGCTATATAATATTCGCTATTGATGGTTTTTCCCTTTTCAAGGTGATCGATGAATATTATACCATGCGCATCCCAAAATACGGAGGCCATAAACTTCCCGGCCGACTGTTGAGATTTTGGTCGCTTCGAACGACTTTCACCAGCTGCTCTTCACTCAGCTGACTGCCGATTTGATTCCGGAGTATAGTGGTGGATCCAAGTTTCATCCATTGTCACATACCGATGCAAAAACTCCTATTTATTTCGCGTAAACAGTGCCAAACAGCGCTCTGAATCATCGATGCGTTGTTGTTTCTGTTCCATTGTGAGCAAACGCGGCACCCATTTCGAAAAAAGCTTTTTCATGACCAAATGTTCATGCAAAATAAACACTACCAAATGATATCTTCAGAATGTGAGCTATCTCACGCAACTTTACTTAGCGATTTTACATCACGATTTTGAGGGTTTTTTTATGTTTTCTGGTGTAACAGCCTCATTTGGACGACCAGAGCGTTCAGCATCATTTGTGTCTGTACGACAGCGTTTGAAATCAGCATACCACCGACAAATGGTTGTTATCGACGGAGCAGAGCCCGGATAACACTTTTCAAGCCATCGCTGAGTTTGAACGGTATTTTTCCCATTAAAAAGCAATGTTTTATCAACACACGAAATTCGGTTTTTTCCATTGTTTTCAAAATAGCAAAAGTAGCATCCCTTAAACCACTGTAACTCAATGACACAATGTCAGAATGTCATGAAAGTTTGACACGTAACTTCTAAAGATTGTGCTAACTAAGAATGGTATGGATTTGTTATTAGAGGCACAATCTGTTGGTTAATCCCGGGAATTGTTGATTGATACGTTACTTCCGGATCATAAATTCGGATAAATTGAAGGATACGATACCAAAGAAGAAGAAGAATTGTCAAAGAAGAATGGACGTTTCTGGTGCAAGAAGCCATGGAAAAAACATACATACAAACACGCCATATCCCTTTTGAGGCAGGTAAAGAAAATGATTTACGATTTCTATGACTACACGTTTTCTTCTTTCAGAATATCATTCACTTGATTCACCTTTCCTTGGTCTTCCTCACACACGCTTTATCTTCCCATTTGCACTATATATCTTTTTTGTTAGTCTTTCTTCATTCATTCATTTCACATGCCCAAACCATTTCAATGTGCTATGCTTAATTTTACTTAACGCATCAGCCTTAAAGTTTACATTCATCCCTCCTCGCTTCATTTCGTATTCTGTCATACATTGTCACTCCGTATATTTTCCTCAATACACGCATTTCCACAGCATTTATTCATCTCCTTTCAGTCTTGTTCTACGTCCACGTTTCACTTCCATGCATCAAAGTTGGTACTAAAATACTGTTATGCAACGGACAATATCAAAATCTACCAATATTTTGATGCTGTCCGGTTCGAGTATATGTGTTTGAGTGCCCCGTTGACTTTGTTCCTATCGCTACATGCCATTTAATATCCCTCGTAACTCTTACAGCACCTGACATAATATTATCTTACTATCAGAAAATTGGTTTAATCTTCATTACTCACCCATACATCACATTTACTTTCCCTTTCACACTCTTTTATCACCATGACTTTAGATTTCGCAACGTTTCATCTCAGTATTTCCCGTTACAACTCCAATACAATTTACTCATCATACTGCATAATCCATTTTTATTTTCCAGATGTCCACATAATATACACTTTTCCAGATGTCCACATAATATACACATATAGAATCATTATCTTTATATTATTAATAGTCATTAATACTGTGAAGTTATAAACACATTGTATTTTGTTTAGTCAAACACTGTTTATTCCACTTTACGTAACGGTATAAACCTACCGGTTTCAAGGTTACCTCATCATCAGGAGAGCACAAACAAGACTTAATTGTTTTCGAACTGTTACCGACACACACGCTTCTAGCGATAAAATCGGGTTTGGGATTGTAAGCGGAAGGAAGTAAGAAACAACTTTAGCAAGTAGCGATATAATAAAAATATACATTCCCAAGGTTTGACCGCTGCTTGCTGAAAGTGCATCCTGCCTCCCTCCACCAACAATCCCCAACCCATTTTTTTAGCGTTAGAAAGTGCCAGTTCGAACATACAGTACCCAGCGGTAAGTAATACACAACGTGCTAAGAAAGAGACTGTCGGCCATAATCGGCTAACTTTGGCTTTGTAGAGCGTCATCTCTGTCATTCATACACGTGTTCCGTCGCGTCTTCGCGTATCGTTAGCGCATCGTGCAACAGAGACGACGCCCTACAAAAGCATGTATATTATTTACCGCCGGGTACGGTAATTCAGTTTTGTTTGTGTTCCCTGATGATGAGGGAAAACCGTTATATAAAACGGTTGTACGAGTACCGTTATATGAAGTGGAATAAACAGTGTTTGACTTAACAAAATACAAATATTATTTTTTATATTTCAGTAACTATTCTTTTATTTTTTCTGCAGTTATGGTTATTTTATAATTATTTTTATCATTGTTGATACACTTTTCAAAATAAATGTTTAAGCGTCAATAAAATATATTGAACGTTTTACATGTGACAACTTTATGTTAAATATGCAATAGAATTGTAAACGTAAAAGCATGATTGTCCAGGAAGGACTGTTTCGCGAACTGGAACACGGAAAGCCATCAAGTTGATTACGGCAGCAGGTGTAAATCTCAAGCGAGTTGAATGAATCTGGTTCGCTTGGGGTGCTTCAAGCGTTAAATTTAGGATCAATCCGAGTGCTGGCACAATGGTGTAAATACGAAAGCGCGTCGGCATAAGCATTTTCCCTCCACAATCCACTATGAAAATGGAATGGGAATTACATTTTGAGAAAATTCGATTTCGAGAAGACGCAACCACGAGCGTAGGAAGTATGTCAAATGAGAATGTCTTCAGTTGGGTTTTTAAGATGTATATAATCTAACGAAACGGCTCTTGCCACGGCCAGACGTCGAGTAACGATTGCGACATCGTTCGTCTTATTGAATTTACGAAATTCGCAAATATTGACGCTCCATTTCAACTGACTCTGGGGAAATTCAATAATTGATACTGCGGTCAAAATATATGTTACTGAAGCAATGCGAAAGATTGTTAATTTACTCCATAAACATATAAAGTCTGATTTATGGATTTTATTTGGTATACACCTGGTATGAAGCTTCAGAAAATTAAAGAGGGTCAGTATACATTTTACCACATTTATGTATGTTGGTACC
Organism: Odontocerum albicorne; assembly: GCA_949825065.1. NCBI lineage: Eukaryota > Metazoa > Arthropoda > Insecta > Trichoptera > Odontoceridae > Odontocerum > Odontocerum albicorne. The sequence continues at coordinate 34,852,519 of OX463845.1, read as the reverse complement.
AACGCTAACAACCATTGCAATATATTTACAGTAAATATGTTCCGAATACCTTATTCTTCTTTCATATGGTTTCCTTCAACATATCCGATTTGGATATAATTGAAGAGCGTGACCGAGAGATAATATTATCGTTGATCTTAGATATTGAGCCTTCGGGATTATAGCTACTGAAAAAGGCATGGTGCTCGCGGTTCTTCATTGCATGTTTTAGCAACATTTACACACGTAAAGAGGCAACCAGACAATAAAACTCGCACGATTGTTATTACCAGAAAAACTCTTTTGCTAGACTGCAATTTACCCTTTTTAAGGTTAGGAACCTTTTTTAATTTTTTTCTAGGAACCATCGGGAATCGAACCTGAACTCTCTGGGTAGAAATCAATAATCTTACCTACTAGAATATGAAAGTAGTCAAGCTTTGGTAAGAAAACACAAGAAAATTATAAGGGTTCAGAAACATTTTTATGTTATACCGACACTAGCAACCATTGTAATACAAAGCCACTAAGGTCCAAAAATCACAGGCCTGAACAAGTAAGAACTTGTATGAACCGAAACCACCGGCCACGTCCATCACACGGTTAAGCTATATTACAGTTTATATATAATACCTCTCTCTACACTCAATAGTAAATTAACTAGAACCGACAGAAGACGTGTCCTTTCGTTATATTCTTAAATACTAAAAATATTTAATTCCACGCATGGCATGTCGACAAATCCTGTGGTTTCCGTCCTTACCACATATCTTTGTTCTTCTTTATCTTTAATATCTACTACTTTCTATATTTCTCAGATGTTGGAATTCCTCACTCGACATGTGAGTGTTTTATTTGCTATGGCACTAAGCGTATAATCTAATTTTGCTTTTACATTAAGTTTATATGTTTGAACAAAATATACATAGTTTATATAACGGTGTAGGGCTATTATTAAATAAGTACATAATAACATATTAAATTTAAGAAATTAAACCTAACCGGCTTGCTTCATCCTCTAAAGATTAAACACCTACTTTCTAATGAACTTTATATCTCCGTCTGTCCCACTTCGCAGCGCAAGGTTATTCCCGGTCTTACTTAACAATCGCCTGGAAATGGGTCATATGTGGCACAGTATGTTCTATTGCGTAGGTACAAATTATGTGCAATGTACACTTCTCCAGTCTACGTGTGTTCTAAGACTACTTGTGACCTTACAAATTTATCTGTAACCTGTATACATGTACATAGAATTTCAACCAGCTGATCGAATTTTCCAAAAAATTATAGATGTTCTTCATATACTCATAATGTAAAAACACTTGAAGCCTGCTTTGCAATCGGTTTAAAAAGTTGAACAATCAACTCTATATAATATAAACTCCTGAAGACGGACTTTGCAATCGGTTTAAAAAGTTGAACAATCAACTCTATATAATATGCTATACAATGCTTAATAATAATAAAAGGACAATTTATATAGTGCTATTTAGAGAGCAAACTCCCCTCAAGGGCGCTGTTACTCGAACCCCTTATTATTGAAAAATTAAAAATTTACATTTAAAAACCCTTAAAAATTTACATGAACATACGTTAGTGTAAAGATAGAAAGGTAGTGGCTGCGACCATATGTGAATGAATAATTTCGAATAATGTTTTTTCAATTATGTGTATTATTTTTTTATTTATTTGACAACCTCCGTAGTTTAGTTGGTAAGACGTTTGACTTCCACCCAAAGGGTTTCGGGTTCGATTCTTAGGTTCCTAATCTGATAAAAGAGTTCGTTTGGTACAATATTCGAACGTGCTAAACGCGTGCGAATGTTATTGTCTATTCACGTGTCGTAGTGTGTTTTAGGTTCAATTCCTGACAGCGCCGAACAAAAAATGGATTCTCGCCTGGTCAAAGAGTTTGTCATGTAACAAAACTCGGACGCGATGAATCAAGTGTGAATGACGCTTTGCGGTAGTGGTACCAAAACGTCCAATTACGAACCGAGAGAGTTTCGTGCCTGCTCCAGTGATTGTTTACCTGTAGGCTTAATTATTAGACAATCCTGTCTCCCGGCCACGCTCTACTTTATGTCCGAATTAGTTATTTAGATATGCTGAATTACACCATGCGAATGAAATAAATTTTTTTATAATGTATTCATGATTTGAATAAATTTGAGTACTGTGTAAAAGTATTTTTTTAAATATGTTCTTTATACCATCGGAAACAAAATTTTCTTGACTTTTGTCTATGATTTTTCAATAAATGTATTTGAAAACTACTCGTATATCACTTTTTATTTATGCGCTAGTGCGTTTGACTACTCATGCTGAAAACAAAATATCCAATATTCTACGCAACATATTTCCGTATCTCAAATTACGTTTAAAATATCAAATTTCTAGAAAGGTTAGAATTTAATATTTATGTGAAGGGATATTTTTCCCCAAAGTCGAGTGTGTTTTTTGTTGTATTTTTAGTGATAATAAATATTTAAAAAATATATTGTACTTTCTACTGTATAAAGTTTATTAAATTATTTAATAGTACATAATTACGTTTTTTTTATCATGTTAAAAAATATAATTTAAAAAAAGAATATGTAATTAGAAGAAATGATAGAGTGGCAATGTATGACATACGAATAATATGGAATGAAGTGATAAAATATTTGTGTTCACTTAAGGCTGATGTATCGAGTAAGATATAGAAGATATGCTAAGACGTATTTTATTACATTACACTTTCGTCGTATTCAGTACAACTTTCGTCGTATACAGCACAACTTTCGTCGTATACAGCACAACTTTCGTCGTATACAGCACAACTTTCGTCGTATACAGCACAACTTTGGTCGTATACAGAACAATTTTCGTCGTATACAGTACAACTTTCGTCGTATACAGTACAACTTTCGTCGTATACAGTACAACTTTCGTCGTATACAGTACAACTTTCGTCGTATACAGTACAACTTTTATCGTATACAGTACAACTTTCGTCATATACAGTACCACTTTCGTCGTATAAAATACAACTTTCATCGTATACAGCACAACTTTCGTCGTATACAGTACAATCTGTCTGAAAAGTAAAAAGTTTTTTTTTTGCTTTTCCATCTTATCTTACAACCAACCAGAAAGATGTTATAGAGGCCTTAAATGACAACCAATGAGAATTATTTTTTTTATCGGGTTCCAATGGGAATCGAGCCCGCAACCTTCGTGCTGTGAGACAAAGTAGACTAATATTGTTTGGGTATATAGGACGAATGAATAAAGAAAGACTAACGACATAAATTTACAGTAAAAATGTAAGTGGAAAGCATGGTAGATGAAGATCAAATAAAGGATGGTTGGATCAAGTGGATGATATGTAAATAGTTAGAGAAATCGTTGTATGAAAAAGTGTATGATGTAGAGAAATCATTGAAGTTGCTTAAGAAAGTGTATAATAAGAAGTATATAATATAATAAATAAAAAAACAATTTATATATCACTGTTTAGAGAGAATAGTCTTCTCATGGGGCCCAATAACATACGATTATATACATGTAGAAAAGGTGAAATATGTGTGGCGCGATAGGAAACTCTGGCGCTCTGTTCACACTACCTGTCTCAACGAAAAAATGGTGTGATGGTATGTATGTATTAAAATCGTGGTTTTCGTTTTTCAATAATTGATTTCACATCATGTAAAATTCAATACTCAAATTAATTCCAATATTATTTCATAAAACCACATTTAACGTTATTTCATAAAACCACACTCACTCATTTATCATAACTAAATATAAATCAAAACATTATATTACAGTGTTATGAAACCTTAATTTTTCAGTAGATAACTCTAACGTCCTTTATTTTTTTAATAAATTAAATACTGATTAAGATTCTGTAACTAATGCACACTTTTCGCCGCCTGAAAGAGAAATCATTAATATACTCGTATATTTGTTTTTTTTTTAAATGACATGGTGTAAAATGATGTAAAGTGATTTGTTGATGGATTTGGTATTTGTGGGTAATTCGGGCATATCGGTGAGTAGAACCAGAGATTGTTTACTTGTATCGAATACATGCCATCCTCCCTTAAATGTTGTTTTAGAGTATGGTGAGGTTAGGAGAACCATACTCGTACGTCCAAAGATATATTTGAACTTCTGTGAAGCTGATTATTCAGGAATTAACCCTTCAATGTATAGCCCGACCTTATATTCATAAATGTGTAAATGCAAAAGATGCTATTAAATATTTCAACAATATTGTGCAAGAAATATTTTTTAAAAACTCTGCAGATTTTTCGGAGGTTCAGATTTCCCACCTGGTTTGACTCTGAACTTAGAGAAGTAGTAGAAGGAAAGAAAGTGTATATATGTATTTAAAAGACACGGATCTCTTCAACATTATTCTACTCTTAGTAATAAAAGAAAATCTTTTTGGAGTTACACTAAATATATGATATATATGTTATGTAGCGATGCAGAGATTCCTAATTTGATGTTTCAAAGATGACGAAGCCTTTAGCATATGTGATTTAGACACATGCTAAAGACTTCATCATTTTTGAAATGGAAAAATACGACTCTTTCAAAGAAGTCTATGTGCATAGTGATAAAGAGGACTTGAAATCAATTCTAGATTATAAAATTAAAATCAATATGTATGTCAGTATTCAAGCTGAAGAAATAATATCAGCTCTTTGTCATTTGAGAGAAAATCAGAATACAGATCAGGATGGTATACCTCCTCCGTTTGTGTTGATTATCACTACTTCTCAATAGGTTACTTTCAACTTGCGAAGTCTTTGAAATCTGTAAACACGGGTTCATTTCTCTTATAGTCAAAAGAGGATCAAAAATAACTTTTCAAATTACAAGCTCATATATATTCCGTCAACTATATTTATGATTATTTTGTATTGTAGCACACTTTTGTTATATAAACATTATATTTCTTTGTATGTCATATGATACATACGAATACCTGAAGTGTTTAATACCAAATAGCAATCTTTTTCAACAAACCAAAAATATACGAGTATAAGAAGTTTAAAGTAAAAACCAGACAGAACCATGTGTTTTTTTATAGGATATCAATGGTAATCGGACACTTACCTCCCAGACTGAAAAACAGGCGTCTTGTCTTACCAACGTGACTATGGAGTTTATGTATAAAAACATCACAAAAAAGCTTAACAGTCTCATGTAGACAAATATATTTTGGTTATGTTGTTTTACTCTAAAATCTTAACAATATCTCAATACCGTTGACTGCATCACAATAATGAAAAATGTACATTCAATTTTAAATAAGTATCCCGAAAAACCATTTGAAAGGGTATTTGGCAAATATTTTGATATTTTTCAGTGTAAACAGGAGAAGGGGGAGTTTAAGAAGATGGCAAGATTTTGCGGTTATTTTTAATCCAGAACCTCGTTTACTTTTCCATGAAACGCATCTGGGAAGGGGTAAGGTAAGGTACCTGTTTATTTTTGAAATGGAATATCCGAGAAAGTCGACTTTCTAAAGGTCACGCCTTAGAAATGTGGCCTTTCCAATTTAAAAGTCGTTTAATACATAGAATAGTTATTCTTATTTAAATAAATTTGTATTGAATTCAAGGAAAAATAAATAATGTTTGCATATTTGATTAAAATATAGAATTATTACAAGTATATCAATATGTATTTTGCATTATTTTATAGATTCTACAGTGTTTAATAGAATTAAATTCTTGAAAATAATCATCTTATAGTAGTAGAATGCTTGTCCTCCTGAGAAGTATTATGGACTGTATCCCTGAAGTTCATGGATGTGTTGGGAGACCAAGACTTCGGACTGTATCCCTGAAGTTCATGGATGTGTTGGGAGACCAAGACTTCGACGGATGAATGATGACGATACGTGATCCCTCGTGATCAAATATGATTGTAAGCCACCCTGTGGATAGAAGATACCTGTGCGTTCATTAGTTTATTGTGTGCAATATGTTGCATTTCAACATGCACATAATCTTAATAGATCAAATCCAAAGTTCCAGTGGCAAAGAAATTCCAAAATTGTCGGTAGGTTCAATATGTTGCAGCATTTCGTTAGGTATGTTTTTTTACATATCGCTATTTTACCAGATAGTGCTCAAAGAACTTATGATAAACAGCATATAAGCTACAAAAAAACATAAATTCTGATGTAAAAGGGTCTTGCGGTATATTTGTTTTTCTGAACATATGCAGATGCGAGGAAATACCTAATCTTATGTTCGCAGCCACTACTTTCCTATCCTTACATATATTTATTTTGTAATATTTTAATGTATCAAAAACAGTGGGTTCGAGTCCTGTTTTGAGCCCCTTTGAGGAGAGTGCTCTCTATACAGCGCTTTATAAATAGTCTTTTATTCTCATCAATATTATCAGAGGTTGTTAACCCTAAGGCTCGATAAATGAGGCTGAAGACAATACTGCCTCCCAGTATGTCCTCATTATCCAATTAATTAATTATTATGAGCTTGTTTTTCAATTGTCAAACCCTGTAATAATTTCTAGTTTTATTGTATGAATTTCATGTTTTGTGTCTAGATACATTAGTCAATGTCGTTTAAATATAAATAAATACAAATGAATTAGGGTTATTCACCTTTTAAAGAATAAGAAGCAGTAATTTCACCACTTGGCTTCGGGGGTCGATGTTTCACCTTTAGGGTGGATAAAACAAGGAGAGGATAAGAAAATCTTAATCTCAGGTATATTTTTTTCAAAAAGCTAATCCCACGTAATTAAACGGCAAGAAAATGCGGCACTTCACGAAATTCCCTGCATTAATTTAAAGAATGTTTTAACATAATTATAACGAACTTAAAATCCGATGCCCGGAATAGGGAACATTTTTTAAATTTATTACGCAATTTTACATTTTTGCAATACTTAAATTGTTTCTTTTTTTTAATTCAAGTCTTTAATAAGTTTTTACTTAAAAAAATTATTTTATTTTTAAAAACATTAATATAACTAGTTTATCGCCTTCGAATTATTGAAATATTACAATATATAAGTGTTTTAATCTTGTTTAAAAATGTTTATTTAATAATCATTAAGAGGGTTAATTCAAGGTTCGAATGTTTTTGACCAAGTTGGAAAAACGCATATCTTACAGTTCGAGGGTTCTATTTTCATTGATATCCAGGTTCCTTCAAAAAGATTAGAGTCTAGTTATCTCTGAAGTCCTCTTTAATATATTTTTTGATTGGTAAGCAGATATGCAGATAAAGCCACATGGCAATAAACTCGCAAGGTTGTACAATACACAGCAAAAGTATTAAATTACAAATTTGCGAGTAAATGTGGTAGAAATGCGTTGCATGCAGAATAAATATTTGGGGGGTTTATGTATGCCATAATAAGAAATATAATTACCATGGATGAATGTAAATTAAAAACTGATGCATTAAAAAGGGCGATGAAACACAGACTTCGCGATGAAACATTGAATTTACAATGCAAGCTAGAGTGACAGCCGTCGTAAAGGATGACGTGAAAAGTATGACATTTTGAAACAGAAGAAACTATATGAGAATATGTATGGATGTTAAAAGCGAAGGATTAACGTCGTGATAATAAAAGTTGGTGCTCAATCCTCTCTGTCTACCCCAACAGAGAAATAACGCGATGGTATACACAAATTTTGATACAAAAATTTCCAGCTCAAGAACATGAAATGTGCCCACCCTACTTGCATAAATTTTTTAGAACGATGAATAAATTTTTCAATATTATTGAAAAAATATTGTCAAGTTTTGTTCTCAAAATGGCTAACTCTTGTTATTGCACTAATGCAACTGTTTTTAGAGTAAGTGCTTCTGCTGGTCTGCCTTGACGAGGGTCATCTTCAATCGATTCTCTACCCAAGTAAAATGTTTAAGGGCAATCTTTCCCTGTGGAATATTATGCAGAAGATTCTCCACAGACAGCATCTAAAAACGTCGTTTAATTTCTGTTAAACTTGCCCTTTTTGAAAAACTTGATAACCGCGCAATAATCATTTTTTAACGTTTTCTATCGGCTCTAGTTGACATACTGAGAGTAAATGTATCAAACTTGCATGTCGTGCTAAAATTAACCCATGCATTTGTTATTTTTTTAATGTATATCTTCTTCTTCTATGTTCTACTGATAATAATGGTATTAAACTTGCATGTCGTGCTGAAAGTGAATCCATGTATTTGTTATTTTTTTTAATATATGGTATACCTTCTTCTTTCGTGTTCTACTGAGAATGACGGTATCAAACTTGCATGTCGTGCTAAAAATGAATCCATACGTTTGTTATTTTTTTTTATGTATATCTTCTTCCTCTATGTTCTACTGAGAATAATGGTATTAAACTTGCATGTTGGGCTTAAAGTGAATCCATATATTTGTTATTTTTTAAATATATATTTTTTTTTATGTTCTACTGAACATGTCCGTCAGAACTTGTCTATGGTATATCAGTTTGGGGGGATGCACCTTAACCCAAAAACACATATTGCAGGTTACCCAAAAATTGATTGTGAAAATGATTAGTAAATTTTCTGCCCGGTATCCCACGGCAGAGCTTTTCAGAGAGTATCGGGTCCAGAACATAGCCAATTTGCATCTCAAATCCATTCTCTGGCACTACCATCGAGAGGAAGGGATGATGCAGACTCAGCAGAGACACATGACACGCATGGCAACTAATAAAATGTTCACCATCCCTAGAGTTAAAACCTCTTTTGCCCAAAGGCAATATGCTTATTTGGCTCCCATGACACACAATGGCGTGCCGAATTCAATAAAGGTAAAGGGAGGAAAACCATTTAGACAGTCGATCGGGGTGTGGTTGTTATTGTGACAGGATTTTGAGTACTTGGGCTTTCAGGATGAATGACGTGTGAAATAGATTTGTGTGGGTTTCTTCTTGTTGTTTTGAATTTGTGTTTCTGTGTATTTTTGTTTTTATTTTTATTCTTATGATTGTGTGCGGTATATTATGGGATGAACATTTTTGGTCTTTCTGGAGTGATGATGTGTGAAGAGTTTGATTTCGCATGATGTGTCCAGTGGTAATTGAGTGTCACTGTTTGTCAGGTTGATGAGAACGTGCAACGGGGGTTTTTTTTTGTGTAATCAAAAATTGGAAAGAAGTATCGATTTATTTTTTTATGCTAAATATCCTCAGTGAGATACAGACAAAAGTTTAGTTTACTGGGGATACAACAAATAAAAGGCAACAAACCCAGATCCATTAAAATTGTACGTCCAAATTAAATAACCTGTTGTTTTTTCGCTAATTATGTATATTTCTTGTCATGTATAATAATAAATAAATAAATAAAACTGAGAGTAAAGGTATCAAACTTGCATGTCGTGCTAAAAATTAACCCATGTATTTGTTATTTTTTTAATGTATAATATATCTTCTTCTATGTACTACTGAGAGTAAATGTATCAAACTTGCATATCGTGCTGAAAGTGAACCCATGTGTTTGTTAATTATTTAATATATATCTTCTTCAAATAATGGCTGGGAACTCCGATGTATGAAGGAGTATACTTTAAGATATATCCATTCTCCATAAAACCAATTCTTCTTATTTTATAAAAGCGTTGTACCACTATTAAAAAATCTAAGTACTTAACTTTTCTGCATACTTAAGTGGTTTAAACTGATAGCAATGCACGTTAAAATACTATATCTTATTATTAACAATATTCAACTAACATATTGATGGAAAAATGTAATCATCTCCCTAAAAAATATGTGCTTTACTGTTACGTAAGTCTACTTAGCTAAATTGGGTAATATTTTGTAATTAACGTACATATATTGAATTTAAATATGCATATTAATATAAAATTAATTTAAACAATTACATTGTAATTATTACTACTGCTTTTTTTGTAATTAGACGTTAGTTTAAGATAAAGTTTCATAATTTTGTTAAAAAAATTTAATATTTGTATTAACTTGTAAAAGACAGTGTTTTGTCATTAATTAATTAAATATATGAATTGTAACTTGAACATCGCCTGGCCGGTGTGGTAAGGCGCGGTATCTGAAAAAAAAACGCTCTAATTTATACAGATTGGAAATTTTTGGACCGTAGTGGTATGTATAAGACAAATTTCTGGAAAAAAATTATAAGGTTGACTTTTACCTCAATAAAGAAATATCGCAAAAAATATATAAATATCACAATAGCTGGAAATCGTTATTAAACTGAACAATTAATAAAACTCACATTTAAAAATATTTTTTTTAGTTTCAGTACTCAGAATTGGCCAAAAAAAAAGAGTTCCTTTCTAGAATTTGCGACTATTCAAAGACATCATCAAAATAGTAATTAAATAAAGAACAGTTGATTAAACGGTGATATTCAAATTACAAGATGTTCGAGTGATATACTCGTATTATAGTTTAAACGAAAGACGTGCAAGACGAGCAATCGAGCAGATACCTGAATACCAAGACTCATGAAAGAGGTAGCTTGTCTTATATCTTTTAATCCCTTGATGTATCCTGGTTGTAGAAGATACTGTGTGTGAGGGCCAATATTTGAAGATAATTCTTTTTGTAAAGTAATATAAAAAAATTGGATTTTACATAAAGCACATATGCTTTATACTCCACCTTAAGCCGAATGTATTATTTATTATCACATACCGGATGATCTCAAAAGGTTGCTTTGTAGTTTGTCATCTTTTGGTAAGTTTTCTGTGTTTTTTTTAAATGTGTTTTCTTGGACACATGTAAATGCGAAGAAGTACCCAATCAATTCGTAATTAACGCTGACACCGCCTTTCTATGTTTACACTTAACCGGTTTTTATTTTAACCTTGTAAAAATATTGGATTTAATTCCCGATTTCAAACTCTCTTAAGGATACTCTCTTTTCTAAACAGCGCGATACCATTTTTCCTTTTATTATTAATCTAGCCTTTGGTTTTATTAGAGCCACTGGAGTAAATACGAAATCCAGTGTTGGTAATACTACCGTACAGTTTTACCGCGTGCTAATATTGTTATTATATACATAACAATATTAGCACGCGTATACATCGTATACATCGTAGCAGCCGTATACATCAGGCTAGACTTGCATTTAATAAAAGGTCGAAAATAATAGAATCAAATAATATAGACCTAAAACTGAGAATACTCCTCATCAAGACCTATGTATGGAGTATCTTGATGTACGGCTGCGAGACATGGTGCCTATCCGAAAGAGATAGACGAAGACTAGAGGCTTTTGAGATGTGGTCCTATAGAAGACTATTAGGAATTTCCTGGAGAGACCGCATCACAAATGAAGAGGTTCTCCAACGAATCGAAGGAGGAAGACACCTGCTCAGGATCCTGTCCGAAAGGCGTGCAAGATGGATCAGTCATATAATACGACAAGAGGGCCTCTTGCATGCCATAATGGAGGGTACGACCGAGGGGACAAACTCTAGGGGACGCCCACGCCGAGAGTACCTGGAGGACCTGTTGGTGGACGTGCGCTGCTCAACATATACAGATTTAAAAAGAGCCGCACAGGACAGGGGGGAATGGAGGAGAAGAGTTGAAATTGCTGCAAACCAGTCTTAGGACTGCAACCACGGAGAGAGAGAATATTGTTATTGGACTTATTAAAAACAGACGTAAAATCCAAACAAGTAAAATTATACTATTTCCATTTCAACAATAAATATTAATGAATGGCAACGGAGTCTGGAGATAAACTGCCCATAAAAAAAACATCATCATGCCATATCCGTATCGGATTAGTCAGAAATAACAGATTTCCACTTTATCGTATTTTAGCGCACATATTTCGCTTATGTCACGTCCATACACCTCGTCATGCATAATCTTCTATTATAAAGAATTTTACTCTTCTTTCTTTAAAATAGACTGTACCGCGTTTTATTAGGTCTTCTCATTTTTTTCGTACCTTCTATATTACTTGCATAGGTTATTTTTCGGTATTTTTCATCAATCATTTTTTCTACGTATCGTAACCATTTTTTTTTTCTTCTTCTCAGTGTCATGTTAGGTCCCACAAACGTTGAATGTCACTTGAAAGTAGATATATTTGTCCCCGGCAGCCCGAAAAAGAACTCCAACGCCCCTTATGCCAGTCCAATCACGTATATTGCGGAGCCAGGAGATTTGCCTCAACCATTTCAATGATCCTTAATCATTACACTTTCTGTCAATCTGCATTCTTTCCTAGTATAGTTCCTTATTTTGTAATACATTGTATTTTCACACACAATACGCAACACTCTCATTTCTACGACATTTATTTAACTTAATCACTTTTTTTTCTTTTCACATTCAAATTTCGGTAAGGAGGTATAGTAGAATAATAAACAAGATAAGATAAGAATAATACGTAGAAAAATAATAAAAATAACTGTCATAATAACAACAAAATCTGTGTTTAAATAATGAATACTATTCAAATTCTTAAGTTTGACAACAATAAAATCTTTCAAAATATGGTTACTGTTACATTTTTATCGTATTGTTATTGTCAGATGTTGGTATGCTTGATTTAGTTGATTAAACCATTGTTTTCTCATGTTGATCGACGACAATGAGACACTTCTCAGCTAAGTATTTATTAACTTTAATGGCATTGGAAATTATTGTTCCTAGTTCTTGTTGTTGTTTCAATGTTTATTCTTGATGTAAAGGAATTATTGAGAAGTGTGATTATTATTCCTTTGATCGTATCTTTGAGAGTACTTTCTTGATTGTTCTCAGATATGAAGCATTCTTCGAACGGAGACAAAATTATTCAACTTATGTGCGAACAAATGGAGCGTTTACGTTTGAAATTTATGTAGGTGCAATTATTGTGTTTGTAAACATTCAATCAATCAATATAAAATCCGTTGTACTAACGTCATAATGTAGCTTTAGGTGTTGTCATAGTTACGGTTTAATATTTATTTTAATATATTATTTATGTCATAAAACATGTTTACTCTTCAAATATTATTTGACTGCTGTCACTTCTTTATATGATTATAAGATAGAAAAACAATAACAAATAATGTATTTATTACGAAGAGATGACATGGAATATAAAAATGTGAATATTGATAAAGATAATGATTGATTCTTCGAGTTTTTATAATATTAATACTAAATTATTAGATTCACATATAACTCACTCACTTCATACTTATGTTAATATTATACAATATATAAATAAATTAGTATGATTGTAAATAATTTATTTATTTAGTTTTTTGTCTTTAAGATATATATATATATATATATATATATATATATATATATATATATATATATATATATATATATATATATATATATATATATATATATATATATATATATATATATATATATATATATATATATATATATATATATATATATATATATATATATATATATATATATATATATATATATATATATATATATATATATATATATATATATATATATATATATATATATATATATATATATATATATATATATGTGTTAATCTAATTTTTTTTTTATTTAAATTCCACAATATTAAAGATTTCTAGTTTCATTGCGAAAACAGATTTTTAGTTATAATTATATTGAAAGGAACCTTCAATATGTAATTTTTTATTGTTTCTGCAAGACAGTATTTTGGTGACATGTATTACAACGCGTTGCGAACAAAGTCAATGAGGCACTAAAGCATACATACTCGAACCTGATAATATCAAAATCTGCTAAGATGATAGTCCACAACAGTAGTCAAGTACCAATTACATGAAAGTGAAAAAAAACGTGGAAAAAGATTAAGCCGAATAAATTATGTAAAAATGCGTGCACTAAAAAGAATAGACGGGGACAATGTATGAAAAAGTGAAAAAATACGGAATGAAGTGATTTGATATGAATGTGAACTTAAGGCTGTGTGTTTTAAGTAAGATCAAGAAGAGCACTTTGAGGGGGTTTGGGCATGTGGAACGAATAAATAAGAAACACTAAAAAACAAATATACAGTGCACATGTGAGTGGAAGACATGGTAGAGAAAAACCAAAAAAAGTATGTGTGGTCATAGTTTTTTTTCTTTTCATCACACGTTTTAATAAATATTCTCAGCAAACTATTGAAATAAACGAAACAAAATTAAATTTTAGAATACCGTAAATTTATTTTTGAAAATGAAATAAGGCTGGAGAAAATATGACACCAGTTTTTCAATTCAGACACAAATTGTTTGCACTCACGAGTGCGTGTATTTTAAATTTGATCATTTTCATTTCTCTTTTTACGGGATAAAAAAAAACTTAACATAGGTTCTTTATTTTGTGAACTTTTAGAATCAGTAGTAAAATATTCCATGTAAAAAGGTCATGGATTAACATTTGGCAATAATCCTTCTTTTGTCTCAATATTTTCTCTCCGTTGACAATAAAATGGGACCTTACATTCATTTCCCTAAAACAGACGGAAATATTGTCCCGGCGTTCTTAACTTTCTCCCAATATGGTTAAGTCAATGACTTTGCTTAGAACAGGGCTTCCAAATTTTTTTGGGCCAACGTCCTCTTGTAGTCTAGTCAATGACAGCTCAGAACTTTTCGGACCAGCGTCCTCTTGCAGTCTAGCCAATGACAGCTCAGAACTTTTTGGACCAATGTCCTCTTGTAGTCTAGTCAATGACAGCTCAGAACTTAGACAAAATAAAACTTTACTAGAAATAAATAACATTCTTTTGATTCACTTTTCTCGTTTTTATTTCTTAACAGCGCATACTAATGTATGACAATGTGGAATAAAGAAATTCGGGTCGAATGTGAATATATCGCGGATGTGTCGATTAAGATAAATAAGATAACTCTGTGATTGTTTGGGCATGTTAAACGAATGCATAGAAAAATACTATCAAAACAAACATATATAGTGCAAGGTTTAGTACACCACAGGAAGACCAAAGAAAGGGTGGTTGAATCAAGTAAATGATATTTTGAAGGAAGAAAATGTAAAAAGTCAGAGAAATCGTACGAGTTGTATGAGAAGGTATATGGATGTAGAAGAGGCAAATAATGTGTATTACGATAAGAAAGTCTGCCACTCTTTCTTCTCTGCCTATTCCAACAGGGAGATGGCGTGATGATTTGTATGTTTCTAATTGTTATTTTAAAAGGCATTTCACAATTTAAATAAAGAAATAAATTATAGGACACCAAATTTAACAAATTAAGGGAACATACTAAAAACAAGAAAAATACTATTACAGAAATGATTTAAAAAAAAGAACAATGTGTTTTTGGTCCTTGCATTAGCGTGGGGGAGATCAAGGCCACTAATAAGAGAAAAAGGCTTTCAAAAATGCCTCGGGACTTTCTATGTGTATAGGTATACGGGTCCTATAGTTTTTTTCATCCTGCATAATTTTTTTATCGTACTATTCTTGATCATTTTCCCTATCGCTGCCAATTATCTAACTTTCCCTATCACTACCAATTATCTGATGGCTAGTAGACTTATTAATTTCAAACATCTTATACTCGTAGTATTCAGATCTTACTTTAAAGCCCTATTCTACCTGAATTTGATACAGGGCGTTTCAGAACTTATTTTAATGATCTAAAAAATTAAGAGCTCTTTAAGTGATATTTTAAATTAATTTTACTACCCTTAATACAACATTCACAATTAATATCATTTTAATATAAATTTAAACGATAATTTACATGTAAATAACAATGAAAAACCTCAAGTCCAAATAAGGGAGCAATTCGCTAGGCAAAGCCCGCAACAAATCGGTTTCATTTACTTAATCACAAATTTCATATATTTGTTCTACATATAAAAACACTCAATTCAAACATTCACAATTTGCGTCTACATTCTTACGCATACTTAAATCCCTAGTGATACACACACAATTTCCGAGCAGACATATTCTAAACAACACTAAAATCTTATCCAGCAACTCTACATGACACGTTCAACATTTGCATCAGTCATTTACTCGCATGTTTACACAGGGACCTCTGTACTTTTATTGGCAGATCAAATAAATTACAAAACAAATGACTTGTGAAAATTAAATGGCAGTGGCTAGGCCATTAAATAAGGTGCTTCCCCGCATCTGTATATGTTTAGAAATGCATATTTGGTAAGAAAACAGCAGATAACTTTCCAAAGGAAAACAATCTACAAAAAATCCTTTGTAGATCTTCACATTTGGTAGAATTAAACATTCGGCTTCAGTTGTGTAGTGTTCAAATATGATATGTGTTTAACCATAATTTTCGATAGGACTTCCTAAAGTTGTATTCAAATGCTTAATTAAGCTACACACGTCGCCGATATCTTTAACACTAGAGGCAATATTCTTTTCCACAGCACAAGCCACTGCAAAATCTTTCTCATAATATACCACTCTTTTGTATCGATTTGATCCCAGATGTTATATAAACATGTGGAGTTGGGCACAGGCTTAGTGCATCACATCTTGTTTTATGACTCATATTATGGTCATATTTTATTGATAATATCAAGAAACTGTGATCGTTTCTTTTTTATTTTTTTATTTGAAAGTTCATGTGTTAATTCTAGAACTGTGCTTTATTAACTGTTTGCATAATAAAAATAGCGGAGCTATGTAAATTATTTTAATTCCAAAAGTTTTACATAAACCATGTGGATAACAGAGACGTACGTACCTCTTCGTGAGGTGGATTAATATTTAAAATTACTATGCAAATTTGGCATGCGTAGTCCACATACGCTTTTAGCATTGAAAAATTTTACAAAGCTCAAATAAGAGTTTTATGAATTTATTTATACGAATTATTATAACCTCACGAAAGCTTTTGTCCTAGTAATAAAATATTTTGTCTTCCCCTCGGAACGTTCGGTCTTACAAAAGGTTCGGTTCACTCTTACAAAAAAAAACATTTTAAAGTCAGCTTTATCAAACTTCATCTGAATTACAGAACCCTTGTGTTTGTCTCCTGTATTGCTTAGCCCAATCGTTTTAAAAAGAACTACCTGGCTAGCTCATAACCTTGTGGCAATGTCTATCAACCAACCAAAAGATTGTTTAAGTTTGTTAATAGTGTGTGGTGCTCACTTTGACGCATGGGAATAAAGCTGGGTCTTAGCAAAAAAAAGAATAAAATGAAAAGAAATGGTGTATAATAGATATGCGTCTACAGAATAAATTAATCTGGAGTGTCAATGAATGAAAAAAGGCGGAATGAAGACGTCAAAAATAAATTCTTGCATGTTACGTTTTTAGTGAGTAAGATGAAAAACGCGTTAAGATAGTTTGGGCGTGTGGAGAGAATGAATGGCATAATAATGCATAGAAGAGGTAGACCGAACAAAATGAGGATGGATTAATTGAGCTAGATTTTGAAAGAAAGTAAAGTGATAAGTGCGAGTAATAAAATATTGTACATAACAAATTTCATAGGGTAGCGCAACAAGAACTGCAATTTTAAATTTATCGCCATTTTTCAGTTGTCAAACGTATAATATTTTTAATGGGCATACGTCATCTCCATAACCTATTAACTAATTATGCAGCGGTACAGTATTGCAGAACTTAATTTTTAATTTAAAAGTGCAGGTCTTGTTGCGCCACCCTATAGATCTTTTGATAGGTATATGATAGTGACCCATTCAACTTGACGTTTAGTGTAATGTATGTGTTTTAAATTAAATATTGACTATCATTTCACCAGATAATTTAAAGTACGTGCAATATTTTTTATAAATTCAAGAAGAATGCACTCTTCACCTGATATTTTTTACGATACAACACTATATATGAGAACACTCGATTTTGAGAAATTGTCAGAGAAGCTTTGATGTTAAAAAAGAGATACATGTGACGGAGATAATAAAATGTAAACATATTTTTTCTTCAACCAATTCAGTCAACTTGAAGGAAGAAACGACGCGAAAATATTGTCAATAAATAATTTCAAGACGTTTCAACAAAGACTATGAACAGTTTTATGAACACAAATATGAATCATTTGTTATCGAAACAGGTGTGAACTGAAAACAAAAATTATTATTGTAATATTTTAAAAAGTTCACTAAGGTTTTGTAATGACAAGCTTGATTTAAATCATGTTCAAAACTGGATTTCATCCTAATACTATACATTATATGGAAACCTCTATGGCCTAGTGCGTAAGAAGCTTGCATTCTACCTGGGTTTCAGGTTCGATAATCGATTGTACCGAAAAGTTTAAAAAAATAGTCTGGTTTAAAGGGTTCATTTGGCGCAGAGCCAGATAATTTTTTTTATTAAATACCAAGGGTAATAATGTTTTATTCAAATTATATGAAAATATATTTTAATCTTGAGTGGAACCATATATTGATGTAAGTATGTCCAACAGGACTCAGGCGATTGCCTAGTTTTTGGGATTCTAAGCAAGTCTAATTAGCAGTACCACGTTTCACATTAATATGCTTTTTTTATGTATGTAAAACTAATTGTCGTGTTTAATAATAAAATTGTCAGTTTTGTTTCCTTTCGTAATATATACAATACGTACGATAACGAATACGAGTGTCATACGCTAGAGACTTTAAAAACGAAGATAAAATCAATATGTCCGGTGTCCGGTGACACCGGTGTCTCCTGGCCACCCTATTCAATACGTCTAAATAACCAATTCTGATATATTGAAGAGTTTTTAACAAATTAAACGAGAATGAATTTGAATGTTGAAAAATATATTACTTTATTATTTTGCTAATTACATAAATCCTCGCTACACGTGGTTTTACCTCCTCCTCCTAAAAGAGCCTCAGAATAGGAGGTTAAAACACATGTTGTAGGGATTAATGTTATTAATGTAATTCATTTATTGTTTAATAATTTAATATAGAGTTCCACAAAGGTAAAGCCGAAATGTTTGATAATTTTAAAATTGAATTCATAAAATCTTTAATTTTATTTCTTTTTTTTTGTTTTATAAATCTATTTCACATGCATGTAAGGACTTTGAATTGCTCCGTTAAAATATTGTGTTTTAGCCACAAAAAGGCGAAAATTGTTAGATTTTTTTAAAATATAGTGGTCATGTTTTAAATTACCCGCGGGGCTGTGGAGCAGGCATAAGACAACCTTTATATTTTTCGATAGTCTGTAAGAAGCAGATATTCGTAAA
The DNA here is from genome assembly GCA_949825065.1 of Odontocerum albicorne. NCBI lineage: Eukaryota > Metazoa > Arthropoda > Insecta > Trichoptera > Odontoceridae > Odontocerum > Odontocerum albicorne. The sequence continues at coordinate 34,833,364 of OX463845.1, read as the reverse complement.
GAAGACTCTGGATAAGCCGCCCTTAGGATTTTTCCCAAATTCCGGGGGAAACTCTAAGGAACACTCAACCCCCCAGCTTCTTTAAAACAAACCATTACAATAGCCATGCGTCACCTCGGAACTAGTTCGACAACGGCATCAAAATACCTAAATAGAGGCTTTTTATGGCATCTTGATGAAACGTAAAGGGTCATAATGAATGAAATTTTTCATAAACATATGATATATACATACCAACAAGCCGTTTCCTTGTCGGAATAGACAGACAGGAGAGAGTAGCAGGCTTTCCTAGCGTGACACACACTTTTCGCCTCTTCTACATACATTCACCTCCTCATACCACTCAAACTGAGTTTTGCCATTCCCTTCTTTCAAAATATTCACTTAATCCAACCATACTTTTCGTTGTTTTCCTATACATTGTCTTCCATTACCATTAGCATTATGTATTTGTATTATTAGTGGTTCTTCATTCATACGATCTACAGGTCCAAACCATTTCAACGTGCTTTTATTGATGGTACTTAAAACACAAAGCATAAAACAAAAACTTAAGTTCACATTCATCCCTACCCATTTCATTCCGCATTATTTCATACGTTGTCATCCCATGTATTCTTCTATACATGGGATGACAGTGTTTCTATTGAACATTTCTATTGAATTTCTATTGAATTTTTAACATTTCTATTGAATTTATTAAGAATTTATTAAGCATACATTTTTATTGAATTTATTAAGCTCATTTTAGACTTTTCCACATTCACGTCATCTTCGCATCAAAGTTAGTAGTATAATACTATTGTGGACTGTCAGCTTAGCAGATTTTGATACTGTCTGGTTTGAGTATATGTGTTTTAGTCCCTCATTGACTTTGTGTCTTATCTATCGTTACTCTTGTATCATCTGAGAAAATACTGCCTAAGTAGCAGACTTCCTTGACTTTAATCTTTCATTACTCACTCGTATATCACATTTACTTTCCCTTTCACAGTTTTATATCTCAGTAATGTTGGATTTCAAAACATTCATTCTCAGATCTTTCTCTTCTCATCTCTAATACAATTAACTGATTGAACTCTGTAATTCATCCTCATTCTCTGCCAACTCTATCATATCATCAGCATACAGCAATCCGCACACATTACCATTCGACATGTATCATATATGCCAACCATTGACCTCTGAAGTTCTTTCATCGTTTGACCTCTATCATTCCACCAAGTTTATCAAATATTTGAATGTCTGATTTATCTGTCGGTATTCATATGTTCGTCACACACGTATATTTTTAAGGGTAATTAGTGTTACGTTTTGGGACGGAAATACAAAAAAACTTGACATCCCTTGCGAATTCCGAATATTTAACATTGAATTATTATTGAATTTCAATAGAAACTAAAATACTATTACGTAGAATAGCAAAAGTCCCAATGCGTTAGACTGGCCATGTTAGAGAAGAAACAGAACCACGCTCAACAAGTACTCTTCAAACCACGAAGTGCAGAGATGGATGAAGAGGAGTCCAGCATGGTAGTCGCAATGATCAGTCATGAGCTACACAACAGGATGATGATGAAGACGATTGTATTTCAAACACAAAAGTAGACACTTGACACATTAAAAAATGCTACCTTCTATGAGGAGAGCACTTAAAGTTATTTCAAACATTTATTAGTGCTACAGTATTATTTATTAAATCTATGATTTGTTTTAGATGAAAAAAACTTTCATCCATTTTTTCTTGTTTTAATTTTAATATTTCCATATTTTTATGTGTATAAAAAATTATAGATGTACGTCTAGAGTTTTGCCTGTCATCTTCCATTTTTTCTATTTTTTTTTAACCTGGCGAGTTTATTACCATGTGGCAATATCTTCCAACCAACCAGAAAGATGTTATAATGGGCCCTAGTGAAAACCAGACTGAAATCCTATTTAAAAAAAATCTGGATTCCAGCGGGGATCGAACACGCAACCTCCGGATCGGCAGACGAGCGTCTTACCACCAGGCCATGGAGGTCGTTTTTCCTAATAATTTGTTGATAATTTATTCTTGATTAAAGTTTTGATCAATATTATTGGAAAAGTTGTTTTTGGATGTGTATTGAGTGGATAAAATATGCAAGTTAGTTTTGGTTTTTATTTTTTCTAAACGAATTTTTGTATGTACAGCTCTGGAACTTGGCCTGCTGTGTGATTGTTTATATGGTAGTATACGTGTACTTCTTCTGATTATAGTTTGGTATGAAACATGGTAATGTTTTGATGTTTATATTTTGAAACATCTCTAGTTTGCATTAATGCAAAATCAAAATTTAAAAAATCAATCAAAATATGCATTATTTAAATTGTCAACATCGATCGTACTTTCTAAGAAAACTAAATTAATGAAATCTCGAAATCGTCTATCTTTTCTTTGACATTAATTTTTTTTTACTCAAATTAAATGCAAGACCAATGCGCTCCTGTTTTGAAGTGTCAATTCTGCGGTAGGACATAGAAAATGTCAAAGGTTAATAGTTTCTAGTCATTTATATTTTTCCCAGATTGTTTTTTTATTTTCTATAAAATATATTAAATTTTCCGTGAAGCGAGAAACAATAAAAGTTAACATGTGAAAAAAGTTAATCATACTCGTATATGTTATAAAAATATCTCAAGGGTGTTCATTTGATCTTTATGTTATGTTGTATGCATGACATGTTCTAATCTACTACTCTTAAAAACTAACATTATGCATCGTAACGTTCAGTTAATGACTGAAAAATTGCTTGACCACTATGTACATTCGAGTATTTATATGTTGTTTATAGTTTAGGCATTAACATTGTGGAGGTTTAAAGACATTGTAATTTATTTTTATCAAACACTGTTTATTCCACTTTTTTATGACGGTATAACCCTACCGGTTTCAAGGCTTTCACCTCATCTTCAGGGGAGCACAAACAAGACTAAATGCTGTTCGAACTGGTACCGATATACATGCTTCAACGGTTGGGGGCTGGGGGGTGAGAAAGGCACGGAACAATTTCGGCCAAGAGCGGAGAGTTTTGGGTAAATAACTGTTCAACAGATGTTCCGATCAGTGTACTGATTTAGAAATTTCTAGGGCATCTAATCTGTCCAATTTATTTCCATTACCACTGATATGTAAGAATTTGGCATCATCGATCAGTACACCGATTGCGCTCCCCTGAAGATGAGGTGAAAGCCTTGAAACCGGTAGGGTTATACCGTCATAAAAAAGTGGAATAAACAGTGTTTGATAAAAATAAATTACAACGAGTATTTATACATAACGAAAATGAATAGTATGTTACCATTATATATCGAAAGACTTCTCTGCACTCGTATACTTTGTATCCTTCATCAATATACCTCTGGTAGGTTTTCTTTGTTTTCTCACCAAATATATGTCTAATACACATGCAAAAACAGGTGGATGTCTTTGTAAAACCCTACACATTCTTATTATCACATTACTTATTTAATTTTAACCTTAACAATAGCTTTAATTGCATGATGATAGAAAAAATGTGAAAAGAAAAGTAAATGAAATAAATGAGTGAACCATGAAAGGTTGGAGCAAGTTGAGGACTTAGCTATTTAGGTTATATGTTTTCACACGGTGAAAAAGTTACGAAAGATATCGAACGGCGTGTAGCGATAAGAAACAAAGTAAATGGGGCTATAAAGCATATATACTCAAACCGGATAGTCTCAAAATCAGTTAATATGATAGTTCAAAAGAGTATTCTTGTACCAACTAAGATGTATGGATTTGAAACATGCTCGTGGAAAAAGACTGAATTATTACTTTAAAAACGTGTGCATTAAGAAAAATACATGAGGTGACAATTGATGACAAAACGCGATAGAAATTAGGGGGGAATATAAACTTGAGACTGATGTGTTGACTAAGATGAACAAAAGTGCTCTGAGATGGTTTGGTCCTGAAGAAGGAATGAATGGCAACTGTTTATTTCTTCAGACTCGTGAATTGTTTAATATACTCGTATGTATAAGATTTAATATTTGTTCAAATCTTGGGCTGAACTAAAATCTTGAGCACAAGTTTTGTCAATTTTTAGTTCAGCCCAAGCAATTTTTTTTGGCTATTCTTTTTTTCATTTTACTTCAAGAATTTTAATGTAAAAACCTACCTTGAAATTTCTTAAATGGAGTTTTTAAACAGTAAAAAACTGAAAATAAGTATATTTTTTTAAATAACACTTTTTTCTTTATTAATTTTTGATCGATCAGAATATACATTTGTAAAGGTAATTGGTCCAATGTAAAAATTCATCTTGATTGACATAGCAAACTTTTTTTATAAATTACGTCTTTTTTATATTTTTATTATGATTCAATTTGATATCATAATATTTATATTTCTATCGTAACTGTAGCCTTAATGGAATTAAGCATTTTTTATATAATTTATTTATTACTATGTGTACATGATTATATATGATACATTAAGGGCATTATTGCTTTACAGAAATATTTTCAAAGCAGTCAGGTCATCATGAATACGTTGTTTGAATACATGACGGATTTTACAAAAGTATCTCTGAATGCAAGTAATAAATACTGATTTATCTTTTAAACATAATTGTAGAGCAAGAAGATAGGAATTCATTTAAAGAAAAGGAAGGGCAAGGAAATAAGATAAATGGATATTTTGAAGAATGCAATATTTTTTCAATTATCTTAGAAGGTAATTATGAATGGTACATGTCGGACAAATGTTTATCTTAAAAATGTTGACAGGCATTCGCCCACATAGGCATGTGAGTGAATTACTGATGCAAATGACGAGTGCAAGTATGATTATAAATTATTGGACGCTGTTGGTTACGCAAAAATAAAATCTGTCACTTTTCCTATTGGACAGACTGTGTATATACTCGTAGCCATGAAGAAATTAAATTTAATGATTTCATAAAGCTGCTTCTTATTTTCTTTTAAAAATTACTAAAAAAACTATAATACAATATATTTTCTTGTATACAACAAAGTCAATGAATTTTCCGAGTAAGGTGTACAACCACAGCAAACTTTAGGTTAATAGAAACATAACGTTCATAGCTTTCATAACACATATGAGCTTCGTAGAAAATACATACTCTAGAAATATTTCAAATTTACTTCTCTTCATATCACGTTGAGCTAAAACAGGGATGTCAATGACGAGATATTAAATGAAGTATATTTAAATCCTTCATCAAAATTTTAATTTAGTTCTCTTAATATCACGTCGAGCTACAGCAGGTATTCCATTGAAAAGCTATTAAATTAAATTAATTTAAACCTTAACAAAAATTCAGTTTGCTTCTCTTTAAATTGCGTTGAACTTAAGTTGGGATGCCAATGACGAGATGTTAAAGAAAGTTTATTAAAAAATTTCACAAAATTCTCTTTACACCAAGTTGAGGTAAAGTAGAGATACCGTTGATGAGATATTAAATAAAATATATAACCTTAACAAAATTTTAAATTAACTTCTCTTCATGTCAAGTTTCAGCTTATGTAGGGACGCCATTGGCCAGATATTACATGCAATAAAATGAATGAAAACGCGGTGACACACTACTAGACTTCCGTGCGAAAGATCGTCGGTTTGCACCCCATTTTTTCACTTAGTATTCGGGAGCATAAGCATAACTATGACTTCGGTCATATATATTGTTTCAAAAACAAGGTAAATAAATTCCGGTGTGCTCCGATCTTCTTACGTCAGGTGAGACATCGAATTCAGTACAGTGGCGTGCCACGGCTAACTCACTCAAAGAGGAGGAAAAAATAAGAAAGAGAAGATAATTATGTGGCATAGTTTCGCTTTCCAACTGAATTGATGTTGGAATGGTAAAGAGATCCTCGACTCTCACGAGACCCAGCAACGATGACGACAAAATGAAATATATTTTAAACCTTATCATAAATTCAAATTTAGTTATATGGTATTTAAACCACTTCGAACGAAATTAAAGATGCAATTGACGAAATATCAAATGAAATATACATAAAAATCTTCAAAAAACTATTAATTTAAAATACTAAACTAAGCTAAATATAGTTAGGACTTGTTGAGAGAATTATGTAATATTACACTTCCGTTGTATATTGTAACACCTGGCGAGCTTATTGATATGTGACAATCCTTTCTAAGTAATCAGAAATATGTTAAAGCTTAAGTAAAAGCTAGATTGGAATCCTTTTTAAAATTATGGGTTCCAGTAGAAATCGAACTCGCTACCTCCGGAACGAAAAACAGGTGTCATATCAACACAGCTAAGTAGGTCGCTCGTTTTCTCAATATACCCCAATGAAAATCACTCTGCAACATTGTCTTTTTTTTTTTTCAAATAAACCTAATGTCTCGTTTTCACTTAAGGTCTCTTTAGCACTTTTTGGTAGGTTGAAAGAGATTACGAAAAAATGTGAATTTAAAAAAAGAACAGGAGTTATTTTAAAATCCCATAATTCTTTTTAGTGGCTTAAGATAAAGGAAGAATTAAAAGGCCAAGGAATAACGAAGAAAGCTCCGTTATATTTACTAAAATATTCCCTATTCACTTTGTGTATTCATCTTCGAAATATTTTTGTAACAAAAACGACCGTAACGGCATTATCTCATCTGGTCTCCTGATAACGTTGCGATAATTGAGGCGTTACGTTCGTTATCTTAATTTTCTATTGTTGTTTATAATTTATTCCTGGTAAAATTGTCGTTTATTGGGTACGAAACAGACGATCTGTTAAAAATTAAGTGATTTTACTTTAATACAATTGCGAATAAATAATTCCTACTCCAGTGCAGTAGCAAAGCAAGGCTCTGGCATCTGAGTAGTCGCCAAGGGCGCCGATAACACAAGGATGCCAACGGCACCTTCGACACCATTTAAGTTCCGAAGTTTAAATACTTTGACAACGTTGTAAAAGTGCGAATATTGAAATTCACTTAAACAAATTCGTAAAGAGTGTCAAAATTCTAGCTACGCCTCTGCTTCAATGGTTCTACACTAGAAGGCTCGATTAATTGAGCTGAAGACATTGTGTTGTTTAATACTTTCTTTGTTATCAGTACAACCTGGTTCTTCCAACCAGCGAGAAAAGTGTTAAGCATAAACAATATTAAGGGTGAAATCCAAAATTCCACATTTCTAGGTTCAAAAACTATGTATGGAGAAAAGTTTTTCTGCATTATCAAAAATATAGTGTTTAGCTTTTTTAGACTCTATTCTAGAATATTTAATAATAAATGAGTTTGTTATTTCACGTATAACATTAAAATAACAATCCCCACGACACTTGTTTCTACCTCCTATATGGAGATTATCTTGGAGGTTAAAAAACAAAACGCAGAGATTAATGTACTTAGTGGAGTAACAAAATCAAATTTTATTACAATTCAACAGAATAATCTAATTTTTGGTCTGTCTTCAAGCCTCAACAATGTTATTTATTTATCAAACACTTTTATTGCAAATACAATCTGGTGGGTTTATTGCTAGGTGGCAATATCTTTCCAACCAACGAAACAAAAGTAAATTAAGCAAGTTACGTAGTCGCATAAACCACTCAAATGACTATTCATTCCTACGAAATCCATAAATACATACGTGAGCATATGCTCACGAACCCCACAAAGACGGGCAATCACCCGAACATTATGTTTCATATAAAGTGTGATATCATCAATCAGAAGGAAAGGAAGGGATGGTGGAGAGGAAAGGAAAAGAAAAATCAGCAATGAAACACGTTATTTTACTGACTAGAAATTAAGAGTTTTTTTTTTATTAATGTTGATGCCTTAACTACTCATATAAATAATATAGAATAATTTTAGGATGCATTCAAAAACATTAAAAAATATCATCATTGCAACCTTCCTTCGTTGGCAGACGATGTATTACACTTTGGTTGTATTCAGTATAACCTGGTGAGTTTTTGCCATGTGAAAATCTTTTCCAGCCAACCAGAAAGATATTGAACCAGGTTTAAGTGAAAACCAGATAGGTAACATTAACCATGTACCAACGGGAATCGAACCCGCAACCCCCAAGTTGGAAGACAGGCGTCTTATTAACTAAACCATCGAAGTCGATAAAATGATCAAATATATAAAATAAATTCGTTACAAGTTTCTATCTTACAAAAATACTAAATTTGTCTATATGTTTACTACTTGGAATATAATATTTGTTTTTTTTTTCTTTTTAACTTGCTTTATTTTTTTTTAAGTTTTAAATTTCAGCAACTGTGTCATAAGTTTCATGTGTATTTTCGGTTACTCAATTATCTATTAACATCGCAATTTCACACAAACCACAAAAGCTTTCATGGCAAATTATTTAGCTTCAACTTTGCACTTTGCTCTTTTGCAATATTTTAACAACCTAGACAAATTTTCCTACCACATTTAGTGGTTCAGCGATGAAAATAAAATATCGAATTTTAAAAAGGAGCTATGAAATACCTTGCATCAGACTATTTCTAGTCAGAAGGGCTACTCTTACTCGGTGATGTACTCAGGGAGGCTTTACTTAATTTTCAAGAGTTAAACGAAAATTATTTCAGGCTACCTACAACTAAAGCATTAAGTTAAAATAAAGTTTAATTGCATAATCTGCATCAGAAACAATACTCACCCCTCTTGTAACAGAAAACCTTCCATCTTTATTGTGGCTAACTAAGCATCAACACAGAAAGAGCTCCATTAGTATTTTCCTTGTCGAATGAAAGGCTTAACTTAAAAGTATAATCACACAAGATGGTACATAACTCGATATGTTCATTTTATCAGCATGAAAAGACAGTTCAGTTTGATCCCTCCACCACCCACAATGTCATGAGGACAAAATAAGTCTCCATCCAGCGCGATATATGCAATAAGATCGAAATCTTCTTCATTTTGAAATGAGTGCGACATCACGTAACTACGTGTTTTGTCAATTTCTTCTTCATAACTATGAAGAAGAAATTGACAAAAAGAACTCCTCCTCCGATTGTGACACATCTAAGTGTGAAAAAAATAGTAGCGATGACGGACTTAGGGGACGACATCACGCGAGAAGGAAAATTATTCGAAAATACGATAAAGTGGCTTAAGACTTGGAGTTCAAACAGCTTAGCAAGTTGTCAGTATGGAAGGATAGTCGAGATTTCATACATACTCGTATATACAATTACGTTTTATTTTGTATACATACTCGTACATACAATTATGTTTTATCCTTTTTGAGATACGCAGAAATAATATATCTTCATACCTTCCTATCTACACTGATAGTTTTTGTCACATAATCCTCAGTGAGATACAGGCAAAAGCCTAGTTTACTGGGGATACGACAAATGAAAGGCAACAAATCCAGTTCTATTAACATTGTATGTCCAAATTAAATTACCTGTTGTATTTCGCCAATTATGTATGTATATTTCTTGTCATGTGTAATATAATATTATATTAAATAAAAATAAAATCACTTTTACATCTCGTCATACATGTGCTTCTGTTTCTCATGCCTCTGCATAAATGAAAATTTCTCCAATCTTTCTATTTTTTGGGCGATCTCTTCACTGTACGCTATTAATTTAAGACGTACAAATAAATTTTGCAAGTCTTTATGAACTTATTCTTTGGATGATTCCAATCCATCTCAAAATTTCTTTTAAGGTGCATGGCTGCGTAGTAAAACGTTAGACTGCGTAGTAAAACGTAAGATGCAAGGCTGCGTAGTAAAACGTAAGAAGCATGGCTGAGTAGTAAAACGTAAGATGCATGGCTGCGTAGTAAAACGTTAGACTTTCGTGCGGAAGGTCGCCGGTTAGAGCCCAGCGCTGTGCTACGCCCCTCGAATGACACATGCATTTTCGAGATTATAAGGATATCCATGACTACGGTCATATTTATTATTTAAATAGAATCTAAATATTACATTCGTATCGAACAAATAGCTTTGTCTTATCCCAATTTAAATATTTGTAATAAATTATAACAGAAAGTTGGTACGCCCCTTTTCCTGAAATATGTCAAAATAAATACTAAGCAAGTTTACTAATATCATGAAACCTGAAACCGAGGGGGTTTCAGGTTTGATGATATTATTAAACTTGCATTAATAAACCTGATTTAAGAAACACAGACAAAAAATTGCATAAAAACCAGAGCGCATTATACATCAATCATAATATTAAACATCTTAAATTGCCAATATCGCAAAAATAAACATCAATATTAACTTAAGAAATCTTTTTTTAATATTAAACACACATTATTAAGGGAAGAGTAATGAAATTCTTCTAAGGTACGTTAGGCAAAGACGCGGCTGTAAATCAACTGAGATTTTATTTATAGAACTGTACCATAAACGTTTCTAACAAGGTATAACCCATCCCCGACGAAATAGATATGCATAAATATACACAAACCCTCTCTCTCTAACCTTATTAATTGTGTTTTCTCACGACACTAAAATTACTCGTATATACAGTACACGACCCTAAATAAATTACAACGGCGTATTATTTGATATTTTCAAAATGAGTTTTGTGTTATTACTATTTTATTTAAATGATTTCACTCTGGGGTTGATCCATTATTCCGGAGTATTATTACAACTGACATAAAATATTCTTCTTCTTTAAAGTTTCTCTCTTCTTCAAAGGTTGGCGATCAGTATGCCTGACTATGCCATACGCATATATATAGTATGGCTGTCTTTACCGTCGAAACAGCTGCTCTGAACAAAGATAACAATTAAACCACCTCCATCAGTTTCTCATCTAGGAGATGCCTCTTCTGCACACTTCTTCCACCCTGAATCTTCCCCTGCAATATCTGTTTAAGGATATCATATTTTTTTCCTCGTATTCCATGCCCAAAGTACAGTAACTTCCTCCTTTTGATGGAGAATAATACTTATCTATCTTTATTTATCCGTTTCAGATGTCATCATTATCGACTTTATCAACTCAAGAGACTCTTTAACATTTTTCGATAGCACCGCATTTCAAAAGTTTCTAGTTTCTTTGTGGTGGAATGAATAAGTATCCATGCTTCAACTCCATGCAGAATAACGGAAAATATGTCGATACGTAAAATTCGTGTACGTTAGTCAAGTTAAATTATTAAAATAAACCGATAGAAAATACCTGTTAGTGCAGGCTTATTGAAGAGCGTAGCCGAACAGGGTGCCAGAAACCACGAAAAGAACAAGGCGACCTGAAAAGAAAGAAATCGTATTCTCGACGTCCCGCGACTTCATGAGTGATAAAATCATTTTTACGTGAAGAATACCATAACTACAGGGTTTTTCAATAGGGATGCTTAAAATTTGTTAGGTTCTAGCGGCCATGTTGTTAAAGCAACATCTGTTAAATTTGTTGTGAATTATTCATTAGTGTATGGTTAATCACCATGGAAGGTTATAATGTTGAACAACGTGTGCAAATCATCAAATTTTATTTTCAAAATTACTGCTCCGTTCGCAAAACGTTCCGCGCATTACGTCATTGTTATCCTCGCCACAACCGTCCTGCCGAGTCGACTATTCGACGTTTGGTGGCCAAATTCGAGTCAACTGGTTCGATAAATAATCAGTCAACACCCGTACGTCACCGAAACGCAAGGCTGCTCTGCTGAAAACATCGCTGCTGTGCGTGAGAGTGTACGGGAAAACCCGAGGCAGTCAATTTCTCGTCGTTTACAAGAACTTGGCCTTTCTGCGACTTCAACTTGGCGAATTTTGCATCGGGACTTGGGTTTGCACCCGTATAAAATCCAATTGACCCAAGAACTTAAGGTAAACGACCATAGACCACGCCGTGTGTTCGCTGATTGGGCTCTAGAGCAGTTGGAAGTTGAACAAATTTCGCCAAAAATCATCTTTAGCGACGAGGCCCATTATTGGATGAATGGATATGTGAACAAGGAAAATTGTCGAATTTGGGACGATACCAATCCACACGAGATACACCAGCACCAAACGCATCCCGAGAAAGCCACTGTTTGGTGCGGATTTTATTCTGTCGGTATCATCGGTCCATACTTCTTCCAAAACGAAACTTGCATTGCCATAACCGTCAACGGTGAGCGCTACAGATCGATGATAAGGAACTTCTTGTAGCCTAAACTGGATGATATGTAAACCGACGTCATGTGGTTCCAGCAGGACGGCGCTACGTGCCACACAGTGCATGCCACAATGGACATTCTGCACGAGCGATATGAGGGCATGGTTATCTCGCGCGGCAGTGACGTGAACTGGCCACCGAGATCGTGCGATTTAACGCCTTTAGACTTCTTCCTTTGGGGCTATCTTAAATAGCAGGTCTATGCGTATAAACCGCAAACAATTGATGCCCTCAAAGTCAACATAACGAACGCCATCCAGCAAATTCAGCCAGATTTATGCGACAAAGTCATCGAAAATTGGATCCCCCGAATACGTGCCACCAAGCAAAGCCGCGGCGGACATTTGAACGACGTTATATTCCATACTTAATGCCATGAAATATTCTTTCAAATAAAAAAAAATGAGTGGATATCTCACACAATTTCGATAGTGTCCGGTTCGAGTATGTATTTTTAATGCCCTATTGACTTTGTTTCCTATCACTAAATGCCCTTCACTATCCCTCGTTATTTTTCCATACTACCTAAATAGCAGAATTTATCTTGACACTTTTCAATCACTATGAGTTTAGGTTTAACAAAATTCAGGGTTTAGACTAAATATATTTATTATTAATAGTGATAACTCATAAGTGATGAAAGTAATTTTTTAATATGGCACTGTGCTTTTTTTGCGTTGATTCATGCTGTCGTGTTGCTGTTCTTCTAGTCTTGCTTGTTAGTTGCTATTGACGCAATCGTGTGCTCCTTTTAGCATCTACAGCTCTTTTTAGAGCCATGTTATCACTTCGATCCAAAATAATAAGTATATGACACTTGAAATTAAGATTTCGTAATACTTTAACATTTTAATTTATCTTGCAGAAACAATTAAAAATACCATTTAAAGCTTATTTCTAGGAAAATCATGAGTTTAATTCGTTTTCTAAATGAAACAAAACTCAGAACAGAACAGAGTATCGAATGCAAATTGAAGTAAGAGTGATATGTGAATCTAATAATTGAATTTTACAAATGTTAGAAAAATTAAGTATACTGCTTTATTATTAACTGCTTTCTCATTTGAATATGAATGTTTTATTTAACAGTAACCTCGTTTATTCTTAAAAAAAAATGTTGTATCATATTTAATATTTTGTAATTTGTTTGATCAAACACTGTTTATTCCACTTTTTGTAACTGTGTAACCCTACCGGTTTCAAGACTTTCACGTCATCATCAGGAGAGCTTTCACCTCATCATCAGGGAGACTCTTCAAGTCTTGTTTGTGCTTCTCTGATGATGATGTGAAAGCCTTGAAACCGGTAGGTAGGGTTATACCGTTACAAAAGTGGAATAAACAATATTTCATAAAAACAAATTACAATGTATTTAAACCTCCACAATGTTAATACCTTAACTATCTATATAAATAAAAATGTAAATGTTCGTATATTAAAAATCTCTAATCTTCGAAATTTTGACAAAAGATTATAGTACATTCGTTTACAAAAATGTTTATATTTTTTTATTTATATACAGGTGCATATAAAAAAGTTTATAAATCAGAAATAATAACGTTTGCGCCTCCTGCAGCGACAAACTCAAACTAAACTTGACAGTTATGTCCATTGTATTTTCGACGTTTCGGAATTAATATTAAATATTAAATATTTAATAACAAATATAAAATATTTAAATAATACATTTTAAATTTTCAAATACGTTTATCAAAAAGTCGCGACATCAGCGCCAATTGCTAAGACGTAAAAATATACAAAGTTTTTGTCTGCCATTTTGTATTTTGACAGCGTCCTTTGTGCTGCGTATAAAAGAAAACGTAATATATTTGTATTAAATTTTAATAAAAAATAATTGTGTTGTGATAGAATTGACTTCAGTGATTGTGGTAAGTTGTTGAGATTATATTTAGGTTAAAAAATAATGTAACTTGGATGTACTTCGGCATTATTTGCTGGTGAAGCTGGAAGAGTTACCCTTAAATTTAGCAGATATGACAATAGAACAGACTTACGCTGAATACGAACCTCTTCCAACTGATCAAGAATCGGTAATTGATTAATTGGATCCGAATGACAACCAAGAAATGAAAGTTGATGAAGATGGTGAGCAGTTAGAGGATTTCATAGAAAATATTAAAGACGATTCTGATTCGTCAGATCTCTTATGCCTCAACATTTAATAAGATACTTTTATGTTTCGCAATTTTACATGTTGCTTGAAATACTCTACTTTGTGGCGACACGTAAAGACGTTGAAATTAACTACAAATATGCGTGTCCAGCTGCAAAACGATCGATCAGCTCTCACATCAATTGCGGGAAATTGGGAACGGAAAGGTGCTGGTTGATATGACCTCAGGACGAATTTCAATGTCTCAAAACTTCTGCAATTTAGTGATGTCAAAAGAAGAATTGGCTGAAAAAGTATTTCCCAATATTCAAATCAATTATAAGAATCACCATTGGCTGAGTGAACGAGCTTTTCTTGCCGCCAAGAACAAAGACGTTTATGAACTTAACAATATTATTCAGTATTTTTTAATGTTTCCCTATTTTATATGTTTTTGTTATAACTTTCTTTCTTCTTTTTCAGTGCAATCGATCTTTCATTTGAATTCAAATCATATCGTGAATTGACCTCTTGGAGTGAGGTGATCATTTGCGAGCACGGCGATGAACGCGACAGACTGAGAGTGGCTGAAAGACGTCAAAAATATTGTATATCCACAAGCATTGTGAAATTAAACATATTAGAAACGTGTGCTTTCTCCTTTCTTTCTTTTCCATTTAACCAGACTGAGCCACAGCAACGTGTGGCCGGGTACAGCTAGTAAATAATATATTTAATATTCTTGATGATTACTAATAACTATTGTTTTTGTAAGAGAGATTTTTTAAAATTTTATGATTTAAACGATTAACTGGAATTTTTGAAATGTCTGTATTTAT
Source organism: Odontocerum albicorne (assembly GCA_949825065.1). Lineage (NCBI taxonomy): Eukaryota > Metazoa > Arthropoda > Insecta > Trichoptera > Odontoceridae > Odontocerum > Odontocerum albicorne. The sequence goes on along the minus strand of OX463845.1, from coordinate 34,818,271 downwards.
ACAATACGAGTACAATGATTTTTTTATTAACACTTTGTTCATTATACTTGTTTGTTATTTTTCAAATATGAATATTTTTCAGCCTATCTTCTCTTCAGGGATTTTCAATATTTTAATGAGCGTAAAAATTTGATACAATTTCTATGATTGCTTGTTTTACAATTCCTACGATTGCTTTGTTTTACAATTCCTATGATTGCACTTGATCAATAATAACGACTTTTATAGGAAATCCATAGCGATGAACAAAGCTTGTTAGTCCATTATGTGGATGAATAACGCATTCATTTATTTTATGACATAGTGTTGCACTTTAGAAAACAGACACTCCTAGATCGATCCCTATATATGAAGAAATTCTAGTTCCGCGTATGAATATTGAAAGGCTCTTCTTAAAGATAGTTTAGTAGCGCTTTTTTTTCGATCTAACCATCACCTTGAGAACGCTTCCTAATGAATTCAATGGAAAATACGGGAGATTCATGAACACCAATGTCGCTAAAAAAGAGTTATCTGGTTATCTAGCACATAAGCTACAGAAAAACATAATTTCATATGTAGAATGGCCTAATAGTAAAACCAATCTTCCAGGAATCGAACCTGGGAAGCCCGCTTACTTAACATGACTTTTAACCGTTCGACTACGACTGCCGACAAAACTATCATATATTAAGTTAAAGATTTCTGCTGAATGCGCAATATTGTTTTTATATGAAGGAAATATTAAAATACCTTTTACAATAGAAAACAAAGGGAATTAAACTCAAATTAGGCAATATGAAGATATGTTTTGTGATTGACAACAGTTTAAAAGGAGGGAAACGCGAAGAGAGAAAAGTGTAAACGTAGTCTGAATAAATTACATGAAACGTACGTGAGTGCGTGGCGTGATGAATTAGGACAAAATATGGATTGAAATTAGGACTGAAAATGTTAAAAAGAGATTAATGAATAAAGTACGAAAAACAAGAGCACTTTAAGATTAGAACATATAGAGTAAATGAGTGATGAAAGACTTATACAATAATTTACAATACGAACGTACACGGAAGAGAAAACCCGTGAAACGTATCGAGAAATGACCCAAATTAATTGAATTTAGAATAAAGAAAGAATTGGATGCTAGATAAATCGAAAGAATTTTTAAAAGCACATAAAGAAAACGAAAGATGTATCTTAACAACTAGGCAATGGAGGTGGTCGATATATGTTATGATAGAAAGATGTATCTTAACAACTAGACAATGGAGGTTGTCGATATATGTTATGATGGAAAGATGTATCTTAACAACTAGACAATGGAGGCTGTCGATATACGAGTATGTTATGATGGAAAGATGTACGAGTATATTAACAACAAGACGATGGAGGTTGTCGATATATGTTATGATGGAAAGATGTATCTTAACAACTAGACAATGGAGGTTGTCGATATATGTTATGATGGAAAGATGTATCTTAACAACTAGACAATGGAGGTTGTCGATATATGTTATGATGGAAAGATGTATCTTAACAACTAGACAATGGAGGCTGTCGATATACGAGTATGTTATGATGGAAAGATGTACGAGTATATTAACAACAAGACAATGGAGGTTGTCGATATATGTTATGATGGAAAGATGTATCTTAACAACTAGACAATGGAGGTTGTCGATATATGTTATGATGGAAAGATGTATCTTAACAACTAGACAATGGAGGCTGTCGATATAAGAGTATGTTATGATGGAAAGATGTACGAGTATATTAACAACTAGACAATGGAGGTTGTCGATATATGTTGTGATGGAAAAATCTGGGTACCCATTTCGTATGACTACTTCACCAACAAAACAGCCTGATGCCATATATTTTTTCTGAATATATACGTTTAGCAGATAAAACAGAATAAGAATTACAAAAATGAAAATAATGTGTAAAACCGAAGACATCGTAAGATAAGAATGGCAAAGAAGACATTATTAATGGGAATACGTTCAAAAAATGAATTCACTATAAAGACCCAGATTCATCATATAATTTCTCATGGTTACCTCTTAGGATGCCGATCATTTATTTAGATCTTCAAAGAAATGGAAGGATAGCTAACATCTCAGGAATAAAGCAAAAAACAGACCAAGAATCTACCACAAGAAGAACAAAAACACATATTTTATTTAAAAGAAACTTTTCCTGTTTATTAAAAAAAAACAGCAAGTAAGCAGAAAAAACAGACAAAAATTTACTTCAAAAAGAAAACCATAAATATATTTTTATAAAAAAAAATTATTTTCTGTTTATTAAAAAAGTTTGGATAATGCAGAAAAAACCAACTAAGAATCTGATGCAAGAAGAACTGACTGTATTTTAAGTCAGTAAAATAACGTGTTTCATTCCTGATTTTTATTTTCTTTCCACCATCACTTCCTTTTCCTTTGATTGATAATATCTTACTTTTTCTATGAATATTGTTCATAATTTTTTAAAGTTGAATACTTTTTGCGACTATCTAACTAATTTTTATTACTTTTATCTGGTTGGTTGAAAGAGATTTCCACCTGGAAATAAGCCAACCAGGTTGTTTTACAATTAAGAGATAAATAAATAAATAAACAGATGTATATTTTCCGTTAAAAAAATCTATTTCTGTTTCTTATAAATAAACAGGAACAACGCAGAAAAAACAAACTTAAAAGCTACAAGAAGAAGAAAAGTAATATATTTCTCTTTAAAAGAAACTATTTCTGTTCATTACAAAATAAAACAGGATTAACGCAGAAAAAAACAGTCCAAGAATCTTATTCTGCGAGAAAATAAACAATTTTTTTATAGAAACTATTTATATTTATTTAAAAAAAAAATACAAGAATAACCCGAAAACAAGACCAAGTATCTACTCCAAAAAAATAACACGAACATATTTATCTTTAAAAAAACTATTTCTGTTTATGACATCATTTTGAAACTTCTGGATCACTCCCAATCCCCTGATCTGCTCTAAAGAGATATGTATAAGAGTGGTGTTTTTTCAGATGAAAGAAAGGTTTCCCGTGAGCGATTATTATTCAAATTTATTTAAATCTTCATTCAACCTTGTGTCTCATCAGGAATTCTGGCAGAATTACGCGAAAATATCAAAACTGGTTCATCGAAAATGGGGACGACAGCAAAATGACAATAAATTTGAAACAAAAAAGTGATTTTCATATCAAACTAAAATGAGACAATTTTGATTAAATAAAACACGTACATATGTGTATATACGTACACGTATTATGTATCGATATACAGCGATCATACTTGCGTTGTTTTGATTATACACGTATGTTGATTGTGTTTTTTTTTTAAGATCATTAGTAAGAGACAATCATATACGGCGTGTAGCGGTAGGAAACCAAGTCATTGGGGGTACCAAAACTTATATACTTGTACTCAAACCGAACTTTAAGATGAACCCCCACAACGGTATTTTTGTACTATTTTTGATGTGTGGGAGAGAAACGTGGCAAAAGAATGAAAGAATCGAAACAATGCCGTAGAAATGCATGTCCTTGGAATAATATTTGGAGGGACAGAGTATGACAGAATATGGAATAAAGTGATTAGAGATAAATATGAAGTAAAGGCTGATATGTTGGGTAAAATAAATGCGATAAAAAGCCCACTAATAAAATAATTACAGGGCAAATGGGAGTAAAAAAATGTAGTAGAAGAAGATCTAGGAATGTACAATTGGATTCAATAATGATATTTTGAAAGAAAGAAAATTGAGGAGGAAGAGAAATCGTGGGGTATGTATTTTAGGTGTATTGATGTGAAAGAGGTGTAAATATGTCTGTCAAGATAGGGAAATCAGATGATCTGTCCTCTCTGCTTGCCCCAACAAGGAAACGACGTTATGGTATGTATGTAAAATCATATAAAATTGTCATATAATTTTTTTTATTCTAATCCATAGATATGTGAGTTTTGTTGCCTATTTGTTATCGCTAACACATGCAATGATGAGCATAGAGTTCCATGCCTACTGTTTTTTTTAATTTGAAGACTTAATTAATACGACCGAAAACAATGTTACCCCACGACGACGCTCTTCAATATGCCTAAATCACCAGTTTGGATAAGTAGAATGGTACCATATGAAGGAAAAAATCCTTTAACAAATTATAGGGAAACAAGGCAAATTAATAAACACTACTAGTTTAAAAAAAATGTTATAAAAAATTAGACAATATCAATACAAGTCCCTACAGCAAAAAAAGAATTTCTACTCCATGTGCCATGTTTTTTTTATAAAGAATCATTAAAAAGCGTTTTACGATTAAAAAAAAAACACAAAGCCAATGAGGCACATCTTAGGGCGATAGTTTTGTACGTTAAATTTATTGTTCACAAAAATTTCTAATTATAATAAGAATTGTCAAACATTAGAAAGTGTTACGTACATATTCAATATTTCAATAACTTACAATTTTGATGATGGTAATTAGGATCGTCAGTAACATGATGAAACTCGGAACTATAGTTAGCTACGCAAGCTAACCTTTAAAAAACCGGTGGTGACTAATTCTTAGCTAAAGTATACGAACGTAATTATTATTAGATACTTACCTAATTTTAGAGTTGAAGAGACTAACTAACCAATTCAGAGTAATCTGACCCTGGTGGCTTATAACATATGCTAAACGTTCATATCTGAACTAGTTGAGACGTGGTAATTAGAAGGATTCGACAGAAACTAGTAATAATTAAAGTGTTCCCAAGAGGATGCTGGGGGTTAAGTAACTAATATAATCAAATTGTGGGATTGTATGGACTTGTTTGTAATTATCCTAAATGCTAAGGAAAGACTTGTTCGTACGTGTTTTTAGTAAATAAAATCCAATGTAAAGCACTCGCCCTTAATCCATAAGGGTTAAATTCTGTCATGCAGTTTTAATTTCAAAACTAATAGTCTCCATTTGATTAAATTTATAATTTTGTTATATTTATAAATATTTAATAGTTTTTTTCATGCGGTAAACTTACTAGGTTTTTGAATGCAGATATTATCGCGTTCAAAACTTTCCGTCTAGTTTTTTTAGGATGAAGGGTACTTACAATTCTTCTCATATTCATTATTTCGAGAAATAAAGAAAATCAACTTTTTTATGAAATAAAATGAAATGAATAAAAGTCTTAATATTATAACAATACGAACAATGATACTCATACTTCCCTGTGAAGTGTCTGAGTTATTCTTACAAAGTTTATTGATGAACTCAATCCTCAAACTATCCATTGATATATGGATGATATCAATATCAGAAAATCCTTTCAACAAGTTAATTTCGTATGCAACGCTATTACGAGTAATAGCTCAATTTGTAAATACAACATTGAAAATAATTATTATTGATGGTATAAACAAGTGACATGAGTATGCAAAAAAAAATCTTTAAAAATATTAAAATTGTAATTTATATGGAATAATAAAGCCTCATTTATTGTACTGGATTACACTGTTTTGTGTACAGTACAAACAGGCAGGTTTATCGACATGTGCTAAGCTAAATTACAATACAAACAGGCAGGTTTATCGACATGTGCTAAGCTAAATTACAGTACAAACAAGCAGGTTTATCGACATGTGCTAAGCTAAATTACAATACAAACAGGCAGGTTTATCGACATGTGCTAAGCTAAATTACAGTACAAACAAGCAGGTTTATCGACATGTGCTAAGCTAAATTATACTATATGTACGCAATTATTAATACAGCTCTTACGACCGATCAAAAATATGTAAAAGAGGCCTTAACAAAAATTCAAAATGTAACCCTTTTTAGAAACATTGGATTCAGAATGGAACCATTTTTGAAAATATTGAATACAAACAAGAATTTGACCTATAATACCTTAATCGGAAGACAAAGGTCTTACCAAATAAGCCGTTTTTTTTTAATTTGCGAGGAAGAAGTAAGTAATTTGTGGATAAATATTTGGTATTATATTGAGGAATTCTTGGAGTTTCATTGATTGACAAAGTCTATAATGATGATATTTTGAAACTGAAAAGGATAATTTAAGATAGAAAAGTTTTATCCATCACCAAAAATAGATATTTCGTGTAATTTGGACAAATTTTATAGGGATTTTGGTTAATGCAGGGGAAATTTTAGGACACAATTATGGCAAGGAGATACATATTTAGGCTGACGAACCTACGGGGGTGGTTTCACGTAGTACAAGATCTTTATATCGAGCTGTTGCCTCAAAGGTCAGGATGATGATTGCTAACGTGTGAAGAAAATATGAATTTCAAAGAAAAAAATACATTTAAAGTTTCAGTGTATTAATAACACATTTCTAATTTAAAAAATGTTATTGAGTGCATATTTGTAAAAATGTTCAGTGTTTGTAATATTAAAAAAACTTGCCAAACATGAAATAAATCAAGCAATTTTTAACACACTGATTTTGAAATGCACATTTATTAAATCAGTCTAACGTGCCTGTTAACTTGGCAAACAAATAAGAATTATTACAGCTTTAACTTTATGCAACTTCATATTAGAATATTCACGAAATAAAAATATTTGTTATTGTAATCATATTTATAAAAGGTGGCGGGGATAAATGTAAATAATGGAATCCAAATGTGTTTTAATTTTAAAACTTTTATAAGACTGAAAATAAACAAATATTCGCATTATTTCTTCAAGGTTTATATTTATGATCGAAGCTAAAAATATATTAATTTCACCAGAAAAAAGGATCACAAAACTAAAAGAACCCTCTTATCCAAGAAAAAAAACCTTAGTGGTTTTGCTTTGATTTTTACACAGCAATTCAAAGAAAGGAATTATGTTTACAGTTTGCATGAAACTAAAAAAAAATATTAAAAATTTAAAAGCGTAAAAATATTTTCTTTACATAAGAAAGGGAATTTATTAGTCTGTCAGATATTTCAAAGCTTTTGTAAAATTTCAGTTAAATATAAATATTCTAGGAAAGTTTCATCGGTAATAGATTATTGAACTTTTAAGATTTTTTAAATGACTTAATTTCAAAAAGTACACGATCAGCCATCCTGAAATTCATCCGATATTTAGATATTTCAAGTGCTCAAATCTAGATAAGATTCGTTGATTTTAAATACAAACATACCACTTTTGTATTTGGGGTTTAAATACACAGATTTTGGGGTTTAAATATTACGTTTATTTTAATTTTTCAATCCTTGATGTACATTTTTGCCATCAGCGAGCTTATTTCCATATCACAATCTAAACCAACCAACCACAAAGACGTAGAAGAAACCTCAACTGAACACCAAACTGAAATCGTTTTTAATGTTCTCGTATATTGGGTTCAAATCGGAATCAAATCCGTAATCTTGGATTGAAAGACAGGCATTATATCATGCGAACATAATTTCATAGAAATATTCAAATCAGAATTATAAAACTTCTAACAATATAGATACAGTGTCTATTGTTTGGTCCAACAGCTGTCAACTTAGCAATAACCATGGAATTCATCTCCAGTGGGAAGACAGACATATCTATTTTTCTTGCATCAGGACGCATCTCGGCTTCCCATGAATGTACTCAAGCTATTCTACCTAATGTATCTCCTGCCGTTGGAGGTTTAATTACAAACTGTTTTGATGAAATCTTGTTAATTTGCCCTATTGTATTTTTGCGGTCATCTGTATCAATCAACAGATCACATTTTGTGGTACTGGTAGGAAAACCGAGTCAATAATTTCCGAAGTCGTTTTCATTTATTTTTACATCGATGCATTTTCGGATTCATTGGTTGATTTCATTGCATTTTCGGATTCATTGGATTCATTGATCTAATGGCGTCAATGGATAATTTTGTTGCATTTGAAGTTTTCTGCGAACGTGCTGAAAACTTTCTTAATTATTTGAACTCCATACCTTAAGCCGCTTTATTAGTACATTTAATGATATCTGCCTATGCTCATTATCATTATTTAAAAATAATAAAAACTATAAACAATAATCTTTCAAAACGATATCGAATCCTGTTGTTTGCTTATGAATGCCTTTAAGTGGTGTTCATCTTTTTTTAACATGGCAAAACTATGTAAGATGGATTTCCCTTAATTTTCTAGAATAGGGAAATGTTTAAGAGTAAGTTGTATATTTTTCATTTTTAATTTATCCACCATCGAGTTACCTACAAACGTTTTTTACATTTCACTTATGCGACAAAAAATTCTTCAAATTAATAATTTGTTAAATAAAAAAGATTCAAGATAAATTAAAGTGATAGACTCATTTCGCTTTACAAAAGCATTGTCAAATCATTCTGTAATAAAATATAGTTCTACAATATAAATACCAAATCAATTAATAGAAATACAATTTACATAGCGATATTACGTATTAAAATAATATTTAGAGAGCGCATTATTTATTGATTTTTAAAAGGCACCCAATAAGCGTTATTGGGTAAATTTGCGTTGTATGAAAATTAGTTGAGAACCGGAATTCAAATAAAGAATAGAAAATCATATTAACCAGGATATTGGCTCCGGGAATTCTAACATACTTCTTATGTTTATGCTAATCTTGATTATTTCGTCATTATAATGACGTATGATGATAATTTATGTTGTAAGACCGTGACTTACACCCACGAAATTCACATATAAACAAACGCAAACAGTTCTAATTGCAGCCGCTCGTGTGATTTAACCACTCTCAGCAAAAAACTACCATTTTTATTAATTTATTTCTCTGTTTTAATCAAATCTGGGCTATTGTTTTATTTTCTCTCTTTACGCTGGCAGAAAATCCTAGGATTGTGCATGTGTATGCGAGTGTGTCATTAATGTTTTTTGACAATTTTTGTACGTATTTATGGAGTTCATAGTTTTATTAACTGCTTATTTATTATCATTAAAAAAAATCGTATTATAATTTACGTGTCGAAGGGTGTGGGTTGAAAAACATCTGACGTCCTCGTAGCTAGGCTCGCTCACTTATTGTTGGAGGTGTATCTCGATTACTAGAATGTTATGAGATAAACCTAGACCAACCTGATGACTTCTTTCTGGAATGTATTTTTTCCGTTGGTTTCATATTCGTGTATATATGTAAATTTGGATTAAATATTTACATTTTATATTTCTATCAAATCTAATATTTATTTTATTTATTCCAATGTAACTGGTAGGAAAATAGAGACTATTTTGAAAACTTACTATTTAATGAAAAACGAAGAAAACTGTTGAAGATGGTTTTACCACGTTGAAAGAAGGGAAGATGAATACACATACTATATATTCAGATGGCATCTCGAAGCATAGAGACAACAACATGAGCAAAGAGAAGACTACCACCGACGTAAATTTCAATTATACAAAAGGCTCTTATAATAACTTGTGTCAATGTATATCGTGCAATAACCGCTGAACAGACCTACTAATTACGAGAACTTATTTTTATTATTATCTTGTCAAAGAGATTATACTACTTCTGCCTAAAATTCGGTTATATGAACATTACTTTACTTTCCACAAATCAAATTCTTTTCGACGTAAGATTCCAAGCTCTTCAGGTACTGCAGCAAATGTTGTATGGATTGTTCCGCACCACAGTGGAAGAGCTGACTTCGGGGAGACACAGGAGTAAGTCAAAAAATAAAGAAAGATTTGTTTGGCACATATACTTACAAGAATAAGATGGTTATTTATTTAACTAATTGTGATCTGCAAAACCAAAACCCATTAGCGTTTCTTCCTAGCGCTAAAAAATATTTCAAAAGGACATTTTATAGCCCATATTAAACAGTGCGGATTCTTTTTCTTATACGTTCTGCTCTTTACAGGGTAGTCGTGATTATTGGACTTGATTTTGTGAGCTAATTGACCTACTACACAAATAATGGTATGCCCCCATTTTTCGCAGTCAGTAATATTTCTTCTACACTTATGAAATGAGTCGTTGTTTATATTCCTTACCAGATATATTCATTGCGTTGGTGATATGCCTCTATTATTTCCATTTTATCTGCCAGTCTGTTAATATATCCAAAATACCTACGCATCCTCAGTTGTATTATTGAAGTTGAAAGCTGTTATATTTGCAGTTCTTTCAGAACCGATGAATCTGTCTTGCGTACTGTTCATGGAACATACGGTGTCAGCACCACATCTTCAAGGCGTCTATCGTCTTGCGTTCCTTTTACTCTGTGTCTATTTTTTTGCACTATACAGAAAGATTGGGAAAAGTATTATTCGTAGAAGTTTTTCTTTGGTAAACCTAGTAATGTTCATGTATCTCCATATTTTCTTCAGCCTATCCATAGTTGACCGTGTGATAAAGGATATTTAATACTTTATCTCCTATTTTTCAACCCTCATTATGTTTTTCGTTTCCTAAATCTGTAAACAGAATAAAAGTACGTGGATCTAATTTAATAACTACTACGTATTAAACTTCATCACAATTAAATTTTACTTTTTTTCATTCCCCTTTTATCTTGTGTATTGTTGTACTTAACATAGTTTTATCCTTCCGAATTAGCATAAATCATACATGAATAAAGTTTGTATTGGTTAGTTTTTCAATTCTGTAAATAACTAACGCGTGAAACTTGTTCATATATTGAACTCAAATAGAGATTTGATGTTTGTTTACATGTATTTTTATTAAATCATTTAAATGTATTTTTATCGTTCCAGGATTAGAAACGAATTTCTCGACAAAATAAATGTTTTGCTGACAATTTAACATAAAACAATGGTTACTCAAAAAATAAATACAACTTAAAAACCTTTAAAATAAACTTATCACTTTCATTTGTTTGTCTTCTATGAGAAGTTTGGCAATTTTTACTTTCAAATACTGGCATTCTTACTATTATGTTTAAAAAGAACGGTAGCGGTAAAAAAATAATGAAACGAGATTAGATTGACATAACATTGGGTTATTTGATCCTTGGGTAAGTGCAAAGTATCCGAAGTAGCCATTCATTTGTAACATATTAAATGGACAATATACTACCGTGAAGTAAAGGTAAATTGTGTTTGCCTTATTTTCATACAGAAAAAATATTCTTCATTCATCATAAAAAATCGATAAATGAAAACGGCAGAACATACCAGAATTTAAACTGTATTGAACAAAGGATGAAATGCAAGTGAAACCTGAAAAAAAAATATTTAAAAAAATTGTGATTTTATTTATCATTTTTATACATACTAGTTCTATCTATTGAACTAAATCAAGATTATTGAATTGGAATGATTTTCTTCTAACATAATTTTTTTTTTTTAAGAACTCAGAAGTCGGCTGAATTAATTCATATATACTTAAATTATAGCCTTTGTGGTAAATACAAAAGTGATTACACCTGTGGCCTAGTTGATAAGATGCTGGTCTTCTGTCTGGGGTTTCGGATTCTATTCCCGAAGGTACTAAAAAAAGGGGCACAGTCTGATTAAACAAGTTCTTCTGGAAACAATACTCACGCATGCTAGAAATGTGCAAGAGTTGTTCTCTGTCTATGTCCGGTAGTTCCAGCACATACGATGGCAAACTATGAGTAATTTGTCCATTTCAGTGGTTCTTAACCTAAAGGCTAGATTTATTGGGACTGAAGACAATGTTCATCAACCGGCTTTTCAACAGGTCTGCACCATCAATATGGACTTTATGAAGGGAAAATTAATTAGTAAAATATAAAGACTTGCGTTAAATATTATGTTTTAGTGTAGATAAATTGGTTAAAGGAAATAATTCTTTAAAAAGTAGACAATGAACCAATAAATATTTTTTAGGTTTATCATAGATATACAGAATAATTGACGTGTGGGTAGGTAAATTCTCAAATATTTGCAATTTTGGGAAAAGACCGCAAATTGCTTCAAAGACCGCAAATTGCTGCAAATTGCTACCACAATATGTGAGAATTTCTTTCCACCAACTAGAAATGTAAAAAGCAAACCTGACATAAAATCTAGGCTGAAACCCGTTTATTAAAAATATAGGTACTAACAGGAATCGAATCCACAACCCCCGGGCTGGAAGACAGGCGTATTAACTAGGACATCGTAATAATTGTTTTCTAGTATGATTTTTTTTTCATCTGGCGAGTTTATTGACATGTGGCAATCTCTTCCAACCAACCAGAAAGATGTTTAAATGGGCCCTAAGTGAAAACCAGGCTGGAATCCAATTTTGAAAAATCTGGACTCCAGCGGGGATCGAACCCGAAACCTCCGGATCGGCAGACAAGCGTCTTACCACCAGGCCACGGATGTCATATTTATTATACTCGTATGAATCTTATAAACTATTCAAGAAGTTAATTAGAATACTTTCTAATTAACTTCTTGAATAGTGTATAAGATTTTTTTTCTCCGATGCATTAAAATAATTAATTTGACATCATCATTACCATCACGCCGTGTCTCTATTAAGGTAGACATAAAAAACAGATCTTCACTTCATTCTATCCTGGCCCCATTGATGTTTTTCTGCCACGTCCATATGCCGTTATGTATATTTTTCTATTATATAGGTTTTTCACTCTTTCTTGCTTCATAATTTGATTAATTTGGCTGTGTCACGTTTTTGTAGGCATTTCCAAAATTACCGTTCACTGTTTTCTACATTTATGAATTATTTTTGTAAATCTTTCATAATTAATTTTTCTGTATGATCCAACTATCCGAATCACTCTTTTTCATCTTAAGCACTGCATCCTCTTTCAAAGTGTTCTCATTCTTTTATTATACATATTATTTTTCCACATGCAACGCTCTCATTTCTACTGTGATAATCATAAGCAATACAATGTGGTCAAATATGTTTGTCAATTACCCTGTGAATATACGATACCTGTGCATGTATTAGTTTATATTATGCACGCTTTTGCACTTCAGCAAGCAAATAAATCTTAGTTGAATCTGCTGCAAACTTTCATTAGACGAAGCTTGTTTGAAGATAGCATTATTTGCTTAGTAGCGCTACAAAAATGTATGATTTAGTATAAATTCTATAAAAATTAAATATTTATATTAATTAGGATAACTACAGAAAACAATAAATTCTGATATTTAGCATGGAAAAATAAATCGATGCTTCTTTCCGATTTTTGATTACATAAAAACAAAACCCCGTTGCACGATCTCATCAACCTGACAAACAGTGACACTTAATTAGAACTGGAGACATCATGCGAAATTAAACTCCTCACACATCATCACTCCAGAAAGACCAAAAATATTCATCCCACAATATACCGCACACAATCATAAGAATAAAAATAAAAACAACAATATACAGAAATACAAAAACAACAAAAATGAAAAAAACAAGAGGAAACCCACACTCACGAGCCCACACAAATCTTTTCCACACGTCATTTATCCTGAAAGCCCAAGTACTCAAAATCCTGTCGCAATAACAACCACGCTCCGATCGACTGTCTAAATGGTTTTCCTCCCTTTACCTTTATTGAATTCGGCACGCCATTATATGTCATATTGCCTTTGGGCAAAAGAGGTTTTAACTCTCGGGATGGCGAACATTTTATTAGTTGCCATGCGTGTCATGTGTCTCCGCTGAGTCTGATTTTTCCCTTCCTCTCGATGGTAGTGCCAGAGAATGGATTTGGGATGCAAATTGGCTATGTTCAGGACCTGATACTCTCTGAAAAGCTCCGCCGTGGGATACCGGGCAGGAAGTTTATTAATTATTTTCATAATAAATTTTTGGGAAACCTGCAATATGTGTTTTTGGGTTAAGGTGCATCCCCCGCAAACTGATATACCGTAAGAAAGTGACATAAGGCGAAGTATATACTTTTAAGACTATTTTCACTGAGCACATTTCGAATCATACGGAATACGTATCCTAGTTTTCTGATTTTTATGCTCAAAGTGTTAATATGGACCTCCCAACGAAGGAACTAATCAACATAAACTCCAAGGTACTTTATACTATCAAACCTTTCCAAAGAAACACAACTACAGTCAGCCATGGGTGAACAAGTGTGCAGTGTTATGTATTTATTTGTAGGTGCTTGAGTTCTTGTAGATATGCTAAATGTGATGTATTTAGTTTTTTGGGAATTTGCAGTCAATAAATTTGAGTCCATCCATTCTTTAACTACACGTAATTCTTCGTTAGCCTTTGAGAATACATCATCCCATGTTCGGCCCTCGAATAGAAGAGCCGTGTCGTCCGCAAAAGTAATAGTCTTACCTCTGATAGAAAGATTACACAACTGATTGACATATCTCACCAAATACACTTACACCCAATTTGACTCTCTGAGTTCTATCAGATAAGTATGAAGAGAACCAACTAGAAGAGCGCCCACATATGCCCACCTCCATCAATCTGGTAAGTAATATTTGGTGAGACACTGTATCGAAATCTTTTGCAAGGTCCAAAAAAAACTGCCAAACATGCTTTCTTATTATCCAAAGTGGTGGTAATGTTGTTTACTAAACTAAGCAAAGCAGTTTCAGTTCCCCACATTCCTTCCTTAGGAGACATAATGTTGTGCATATTGAAAAATTACATCAGTCGGTCCTTCACTATCTTCTCAATAATTTTTGAGAGAATGCTTAGTAGAGATATGAGTCTATAGTTTTTTAAGTCATCAATTGAGCTTCCCTTGTGTATTGGGACAATATGCAAACGTTTTAATGCAGTTGGGAAAGTTACACCTCTAAAACTCAAATTTATTACATGTTTCAGTGGTAGTGCTATAAATCTTTGAGTGTGTTTTACCAGTGCAGATGTAATCTGATCAGGTCCCGAGGCGCTACTTGCCTTAAGTGTATTAATAGTAGCTAGAACTTCTTTTTCCGACGTTGGCGTCAAATAAAAGGTATATTTGGGTACTTTTAAAGAATGAAGAATAGCGTCATTCAATGACTGTTCAGTCGTTTCGTTCTATCAAGTATGTTGCGTGAGAGTTTATTGCCTACATTGGCGAAATATCCGTTAGTGCCACTACAAAACTTTTGTGGTTCCTGTGTCAATGATATTTTTGTGCCATCAATGTTAAATGTAGAAGGGGCATTTTTCTCTCTCACTGTACCGGTGATGTCCCTGATAACACTCCAAATTATCTTTTGTTCATTGTTTGAGGCTTCAATTTTTTTCTCCATAGTAATTTTCCTTTGCCTTTTGGATGAGTTTCTTGCATGTATTTATGTACTGCTTGTAAAATGTTATTGAGTGGGGATCACTACATGTCTTGAGTTCCCGGTGCAAACGATATCTTTTGCGTATACAATAAATCAATCCATCAGTGATTCAAGGTTTGAGTTTTGTGTACCTTCTGTTTTTAATGTGTATTGTCTGTGTGGCTGAGTTGATATGAGAGTTAAAAGCATTAATAAAGCTCTCTAGAGCTTCATTTACATTATGGGACTTGAGAGTCTCTTGCCAATTTTCCGAATCAAGGGAGTGCAAGAGCTCTGGTATGTTCGTAATTCAATAATGCTCATATACAATTGTTTATATGGTCGCGCGACAAAACGATGCCCGAAGTCTCGCGACCATATAAACAATTGTATATGAGCATTATGAATCTTTTTACGCGCGTATTCCAGCGATTTGTGCAACGCGCGTTCACGCGCGACCATAAAAGTAAAACCAACACGTAAATGAATCCGTTAGAAATCGAACCTAGGGCGTCCGCTTACTTAGCTTGAATGCTAACTGTCAGACAACAGCCGCTGACTAAAAAATTTATTAAAAAAGGGAAAAAAAATGTTATATTAATTTTTTTTTTATGAATAGTAGATTTACATATACGAATACACCGTAGAATCTTTTCAATTATAATTTGGTTTTTATGAAAATTTTGTTTGCAACAAATATCAAAACTCTTTCGTTTTTACTATGGGAAGTGGCTGAATTGCTTAAGTTTAATAGTCGGTTTATTGAATCGTTTTTTTAATTCGCTCTTTAAAAGTTCAATCATGAAAAAATTCTGTAACAAACCACTTAAGTAATTTAATGTACCAAACAAATTTGCATCGAAAACATTTATTTAAATGCGATTTTATTGTTACCAGAAACGTGTTAATATACATTTTTAATAACAATTCAATATGTTTTAAATTCTTATGTGCTTAAAATACTATCAATTTAATTTGCGTATCAAGTGCGTTTATGATAAAAGGACATTTAAAATATAAATCACATTAAAAACACTTCAATGCAGACAGCAAATGAAATTAATAGAATACATTGGTTTTACATCGACAAAAACTTATGAACTAAAAATGTATGTTTTCTATTCATTTATGTTTGTTTGTTTTCATTTTTAACCAGTCTTATCAAATTATATATAATATGAATATATTTTATTACAAATAAAAACATTAATAGAATAAAAACAAAAATAAACAGAATAGAAAATTAAGTAGAAAAACTAAAATAAGCCGATTGCCGTAAAAGTCATGTTGACATTGGTCTAAAAAGCAATTTTCAAAAACAAACAGTGAATAGAGCAATTCCAATTATCGCAAACTATTTTTAATTAAAAAAAATAATGAAATTGACTTACCACTCACAAACTCGGTTTAAATCTTCATACATGTCGTCACAAGCAGTCAACGACTATTAAACTTGTCTCCACGGTCAGTTAGTAAATATTAAAACACAAAATAAACACAATGTTTGGTAAACAAATTTAATCCTGTCCACTCGAAACTTGCCGTCGGATTGAATCTCAATCAAATAAATTTTTATTTATTTCAAAATTAATTCCCTCTCTATTTGGCCGGAAATACTCTGGTCAAAGTGGAGATAATAAATAAAAAGCGTTCTTTTTTTTTACAGTACAAACAATCGAGATCAGATAGCGATCCCCTTGTATCAATCTAATGAAAATACCCGCAAGGAGTGATAAAGTCGCGCGTGTATTTTCAGGCGTGAAAGCTGAAAAATTGGCGACGCGTCTGCTCGTTACGACGTCGGGACGCTAACTGAAATGTTGAAGGTTTATCAGAGCAACAGGGTTCCTCTTTGCTCCCTGCTCCTCCCCTCGAAGCCCCCCTACGCCGGATAGCCATAGAAACGTAGAACCATAGATATGTAGCGTTGTAGAGGAGTTACGTGGGTGGATGTGAACGTAAACTGTAAAAACCTGTTGATGCTAAGTATGAAACATGGCCGTTTTTCGTGTGGCGCACACAATTTTACGAACTAACTTGGGAAGGCTTTTTTGACAAATGTTCTAAATATAACTTCGGAACTCTTGAAGAGTGACTTACTACATGAGTATGATCCGTACAGAGTTTTCAAGGTTTAGAACAACAAATAAAAAAAAACCTTACTTCCAAAATAATTTTATCCGATTAAACAAAACAGATTTTTTGTCTTGAACATGATGATAAAAATCATCCTAGTGGGGGTGGATTATATTTAAAAAATTAATTTATTCGAACTCCGTAATCTAATTGGTAGACGCTGGTCTTCAAATCAAAGGTTTTGGATTCGATTCCCGCTAATACAATTGAAAAATGATTCCAATGCGGTTTTCAGTTTAGATCTTAACGTAATATCTTCTAATTGGTCGGAAAAGATATCCACTTAGCAATAAACCCCTAGGTTGTACATATAACAGCAAAAGTGTAATACCATACATAAAAATCTCTATGGTATCGATTGATTTATATTGTTGGTTGCTGGACATCCACCCGGGGCTTTCAGGTTCGATTCCAGATGTGTGAGCGCGATAGTATTGTATTATAATATTGTCAAGATGTGCAGTGACACAAATTCGAGTTTCATACCTACTCGAGTAGTTCTAAAGTTCGAAGGCTTGATTTAATGAGGCTAAAGATAATTTTGTCTTCCGGCCACACTTTAAATATGTTCAATTAGAGTTAAGATGTGTTCAGGGATACCATAGGAATGAATGAATTGCATTCATTGATATTTATATTCCATGTGTCAATTCTAAATTAAAAATTTAGATAAGCATTAATAATTTGATAAGCATTAATAATTTATTTCATTAAATATTTCATTCCATGTTTTTTATAATAATAAATACTCTTTAAGTCATATTTAGTTTTTCATTATTATTTTTAAATTAAGTCTCTAATTATCGTATTTGCCAATGTGAAATATATTTTACACAATGTTAAACTAAGAATTTAAAAAATAACGCGGAAACTTCAGTCATATTTTTTAAAACATAAAATTTAAAATGAATGAGCCTCTTTTATTTTTTTTAACACCGTATCATTTTGTTTTATTCCATTCATGTGATTCATAATAGTTATGATATATGCTTACACATCACAATAAATATTGATATATGCTTAAACATCACAATAAATATTGATATATGCTTAAACATCACAATAAATATTGATATATGCTTAAACAACACAATAAATCTTGTGAAAAGTAAACTTGCTATTCATCATCAACATTACCATTGCTATTTATAATCATTGCTAATCATTATCAACGTTATCATTATCAAACATAACAAAAACATTGTTGGTATCAAAATCTGGTGAAAGGCTAACTTGCTATTCATTATCATTCCAGCAGATTTTTTTACTATTCACAATACATTTACAATTTTGATATAAAGGCAAACCAAAGAGTGCAAGTAAACAACAATACTATCAATCCACTATTTTGGGTATATACAGAACCACTTCCCTAGACAAGGCCTGTGATGATCTTGTCTCATTTTTCAAACTTAAATTGCATACATTTTTTTCCGAATACTTAAAAAAATAAGTTGAAACATTCATGCTAATCAATTGAATATTGTATTTAGACAAACTTAAATCCTAAGCTATCACATATACTATGCGTATCTAGAAAGTAAGTGTACTGAGGCTCTCACGACCGGGTGGATTTTATTTTCGACATGTTGGCTACACTTCCGTGTAGCCTGACCCTTCCCCTCAACAACGAGACCGGTTCGAGGTCAGTACGTTGGGAAGTGTCGACGCGAAAACACGTTTCGTGAAAAATGTCAATCCAATCTCCCGCCAAGTGCGAAATACGCGGCATCATCCGAAAACCTCCGGTTGAGGTTTATAGTGAGGTGAAAACTGCATATGGCGATAAAGCTATGAATCGTACGAGTGTGTACAAGTGGTGTCTCGAGTTTAAAAACGGTCACGTCACACCTCTTCACCCTCCGCCAAAAAGTTCAAACCCACAATTTCAGCCAAGAAAATCATGGCATCCGTGTTTTGGGACTGTCAAGGCATAATTTTAATTGAATATATGCCTCAAGGGGAGACCATCAACTCTGCAAGATACTGTGAGACCCTAAAAAATTGCGGAGGGCGATTCAGAACAAGAGGAGAGGCATGCTGACAAAGGGAGTCTGCCTGCTGCACGACAATGCCAGACCACACACGGCCAACGCCACGAAGGAACTGCTCGCCTCGTTTAAATGGGATGTCCTGAACTATCCCGCGCATTCCCCTGATCTAGCACCTTCAGATTACTATATCTTTACCTCCCTGAAGCTGCACATGGGTGGAAAAAGGTTTTTAACCGACGAGGAGGTAAATGAGGAGGTGGAGAAGTGGACGGAGGGGTTGGCGTGTAACTACTTCGAGGAAGGCATGAAAAAGTTGATACCCCGCTTCACCACCTGCAATGAGAGGAATGGCGACTATGTCGAAAAATAGCTTACATATGTACTACGGTAACCACGTAATTTTTTTGTTTAAATAAAAAAATTGTAACCTACAAAAATTCAGTACACTTACTTTCTGGATATGCCTCGTATAACGCATCATAATCTCAATCAGCGGCGGTTGGTCTCGAGGTGCGTTGGTGCGCTGAGCGCCAACGCACCTCGAGACGTTGAGCGAATGTGAAATATCGCTGTCTCACGGTTTACTGTACATCTCTGTCTGCTCTATATCAATTTGCATTTCCGTCCGGTGCGTATTGGAGATCGCTCCGGTAGTATTGGCAAACTTGGCTGGTTCATTTGAAAGGAATATTTTTTTAAATTTAATTTTAAAAAAATAATTTTCACTTAAATAAAAATACTCGTACTATTTGTCAGTTTTCTTACACATATTTAATATATACAAATATTTAACATTTTTGGAAGTCATGTTTGCGAATGTATAATTTAATGATTGCGAATTATTTCTCCGGTTCAGCACACCAACGCACCTCTAGACCAGCCGCTGCTGATCTCGACAACAATATCAAAATCAAGTCCAACTACTTCTAATCACACGCTTTACATCAATTACTCACTTATCTATGGGGAGAAATCCAAAAGTTCTACACTCTCCCCCTGTCAAAAGTCACTTTGTTACATATTTTGTTACATTAAAAAATGCGACATCACAAAAATCAACACTCGCCGTCAGAAATGGGATATAAATTATATGCGCAAAAAACTGCAATTTGTAGCGCTTCTTCTTTCGGTGGTATATTTTTCAACAAACAAATGTACCCAAGCTGCCTATCATACAAACATATTTATCCAAGCTGCCTATCATACAAATATATTTATCCAAGCTGCCTACCATACAAATATATTTATCCAAGCTGCCTATCATACAAACAAGCAGTTATGGTTTATTTTATCATGTAAAATAAAATCTTCTTGATTGAACTATATTTTTTTCGATCTAGTTATTTCTTATTGTTGTGTATTGAGTATAACCTAGCGGACTTATTACCATAAAGAGGTTAAACAAGCCTTAAAGAAAC
This sequence comes from Odontocerum albicorne, assembly GCA_949825065.1. Classification (NCBI taxonomy): domain Eukaryota; kingdom Metazoa; phylum Arthropoda; class Insecta; order Trichoptera; family Odontoceridae; genus Odontocerum; species Odontocerum albicorne. The sequence continues at coordinate 34,797,572 of OX463845.1, read as the reverse complement.
CCTTTTTTATAAAATCTGGGTAACAACGTGAAATGAACTGATAGCTCTTATATTAGAAGATAAGCGTCTTTTTAACTAGGCCTTAAGGTCGTATACTTACTTTAGATTATTGAAATATTTATTCGTTTTAAACAAATATGTGGGCTCACACCCATCAGCTTCTCAGCCACATAAATAACTTTTCGTCATATACCGATACGTTGTCCCCCTGATGTATGCAATACCTCTACAGAAAACATCCCTCTCGACGAAGGCATCGAACAGTTTCTCTGCTGTTCGGAAATTTTATTGCTTATTTATGCGGTCGCAATAAACGCCTTTAGCATTCTCCTTCGACGATCGATTAAAACAATATTGTAAACATACATATTTTTTTGGTAGAAAAATGTTATTATTTTTTTCGAAAACATCATAATTGGGGTGATATTGCCACAAAAGGCAATTGTGTACTTTTCTAAAATAACAAATCCTCAACATACTCAATCACAAAATACATATAAATGAACCACTAGTAATATAATAAATCAATTGAATAAAAAAATCAAAATTAAATTATCGTTGAATTTTATCGTTGAATTTTAACCTCTATTTGTTTCCATCGAATGAAAGATTTAATGGTAAAGTCAAGATATGGTTGAGTGACATGAGAAGAAATGAAATTGGAAATAGAGTGGTATAACTAATGATGACTTGATGAAAATCACAAGGTATTCGCTAAATTTCTTGTGTTGTTTGGTTATTCTATTTCACTATAGTTGGTTATTCTATTTCACTATAGTTGGTTATTCTATTTCACTATAGTTGGTTATTCTATTTCACTATAGTTGGTTATTCTATTTCACTATAGTTGGTTATTCTATTTCACTATAGTTGGTTATTTTATTATTTTGGTAGAATTCAGTTTATTGTTATTACGCGTATTTTCAATTAGTCCAAAATTATACAAATATTAGCTATTGCGGAGAAATGCTAGTGCACTGGACAATGCATTTATTTAACGAGTATGTTCATCTTTGTGTTGAGATTGTTTTATGTGTTTTTATTATTTCATAATAAAATTTTACATTCATATTTTTTGCATAAAAAATGGATGATTTTTTTGTAAGTCAGATAGATCGTAATTTGAATATTTTTCTTTCGCAGAATTAAATTTCTTTTAATTATTTATATAATTATTATTATTTGTATTAGTAGTAGTAGAACAAATGAAGAAAGAAAGGTTAACACTTGCCACCCTGTGATGGATAGCGAGTGACCAGGACTTATATTTTATTTGATTATTCGACGTTTTAATACATAATAAAATGATTTTTATAGCTAATTACAAAAAATCACCTAGCAGACTGCATAATTTTAATTTAAAACATACATTTTTCACTGGACGCATAGCGTCCAGCACCGTGGCTGGCGAAATTTTTTAGCACAGTAAGGCAAGTGTTAAGGTAATATATACGGTGCAAATGTGAGTGTAAAGTGTGGTAAAGGAAGACTAAGGAATGTTCGAGTATGTTTAGATCAAAGTAAATGATATTTTTAAAGAAGGAAATATAAAACATCAGATATATCGTATGCGTTGTATAAGAAGGTTAATAAATATAGTAGGGGGCAGTCACCAGACACATAAAAAGCTCTAAAATTATCCTTAGTAGCCACAAGGTCTGAGTAGCTAATATGATTGAAAGAAATTCGACTACATAGGGATCCTCCCTATTTTCAGAAATATTCTTCCCTCACAGTCTCATGAAATGTAGTTGATTGATTTTAATGGGCAAATAAACTGCAACAATTCATGCAAAGTTTGCTGTAGAAATTAAGAAGGCCGAAAATTACATTAACCAAATATCATGCTTTACACTTATACATACTCGTATATTAACTTTTAATAAAATAAATGAAACACTATTTTTTTTTGTTTTGTATTCACGTTTTTTTTTTATAAGTTCACTACCGGTTTCAAAGGCCTCCGTCTTCCTCGTTAGGCAAAGATAAACTTCATATTTATCTGACAATGAAGACGGGGGTCCTTGAACCGGTAGTGGACACACAAAAATTAAAACAGTGATGAATACAAAAAATGTGTTTAATTTATTTTATTAAAAAAAAAATGTATTGTTTTTATTCTATCAATAATAGCCAGTTATCTCAATGCGTTGGACTGACCAAATAATAGACGCAACTGAACTACCTTTAAAAAAAACCCTTCGAGCCGCATAGTGCAAGGGTGGATGGAGAGGACTTGTCAGAGGCTATCAAGGGAGTCACAATGCTCAGTCATGACCTACACGACATGATGATGTTGAATTGCAAGTTCGAGTCCCGATTTGGAGCGCCCTTGAAGAGAGTTTGCTATCTAAACAGTGCTATATAAAGTGTCCTTTTATATTTTTATTATTATCAACGAGGCAACAAAAAAAACTTCAAATTAAATTAAAACTTACACCGTATTTTATCAAATCTCGTTACTCCTCATTTATATGAATGAAAAAAACAATTAATTTCAACTTTAATTACTTTTCAGCAAAGTCCAAAATAATGTTTCCCAACCATACATTAATCAATGGCTATATTTAAATTTGATAAAATGAAGGCCAAATTTTGTTACTTACTGGTTGGATGGATGAGGAAGGTGTGGGTGGGGGTAGACGGAGTCAACAAAATATCTCAACCACGACGATACTTGAATTTTGTAAGGAACCGAGTCAAAAAGTTATGATTTTAAATAAATTATGCCATTTTGTACACAAATTTTGCGTATCTTCTTGATTCGATTTTATGTAACTTCATATGGATTTTTATAAATTAAGAAATCTTTGGGAGAAATTGCATATTTTAATTATAAAAGGGGAATATGTCAAACTTTATTGTTTTGTAAATCTTCATAACCGATTGTATGTAGTGGTGTGCTGGTGACAACTTTAATCTATGGAAGCGAAATCTGGGAGGTGAAAGGAAGTTATAAGAGCAGAATGAATGCGATTGAAATACGTGCGTTACGTTTAATATCTAGAATAGGATCGGATGAAGCATAACTGTTTGTTAAATACGGATATTATTAGTTGAATAAAAAAATGCATCCTAAAATGTTTTGGCCACATTGAGAGAATGATTTGCAAAAGGTTTACAAAATAAATGTACTCGTATTTGTCTGTTATTAATGGAGAGGAGGTAGACCGAGAAAAGAGTGAAATAAGATTTTCGACTAAAGTAAAGGTAAAAAGTACGAGACATACGAGAGTTATGCATAGAGAGAGACGAGAGCTATGTTATGTAACATATAGTTATATGGAAAGAAAGGCTAGATTTATCAACTTTACCTACCTTACAAGGTTCATGACACGATGGGGAGTATGAATGTATGTTTCCGTATAGAACATTTTTATGTATGTTTCCGTATAGAAAAATGAGTCAAGTTTTTAATCTCATGATATTTTACGTCCACTACTCGTTTTTTTAAGTCCACTGTATTTTTTCTACGTAGTTCAAGTTCGCATAATTTGGAATTAGTAGCTGCAGTGGGCCTTGAGGTTGATTTATTACTCTATAATATGTTTTATACATGCAAACTAATAGAAATTTTATCAATTGAATACTTTCTCTGAACCAATCCTCCTGGAGCTTACTTTAGTGATTCCAACCACTTACGTTCAAAAGTCGTGAATTGCATCCCTTATTTTTTTCAGAAGCTATAAATATTAATAATATCCACAACAGGCGGTAAATGTTGATCCTATCGTAGTATGGAGTTATTGTGACACCTTTGAATATTATAGTTTTTTTTTTGTGTAGACGAATTCTGCGGTGTTTGGAGACTATTTAATTTCAGAGATAGTTTCATTTTACATATTACCAGTCGGTGATTCGTCAAACATTTAATTTTCACTTCAATTTAATGAAGCTTTGGTGATTGTCACCAAGGTAAGGAGTTTTCTGAAATACAAGTTCGAGTCACAGAAGGATTCCTTTACTTCAGCGGCTGCGTGGTAGGAGCGTAGAAAAAATGACATGGACGTAAATATTGTCTGAAATTGGGTGGCAGAGAGTAATTTATCATTCTGAAATACCCATTGAGACCTGGTCAAGTTTTCGAGCTAGTTTGTTTTTCATGGTGAATCCTACACAATGCAGTTTATTGCCATTTGAGAGTTATCCTCAGAGAAAGGTGTGCTTGCCTTCCTGTATGCTACCCTCATTCAGATAGCGAATCTAACTGAGGGCAACAATATCCTCATTTACGCGCTGAAGTTTCTTGTCAATAAGGAAAGTTCTTATTTCTGAGTGAGAAAAGATACGAGTATTCGTATGTTTCATTCACCATAGGTGAAGGGCTGTATTCTTCGCAGCGTGTCTTTTACGGTGACTCGTTCGGATATACACCCTTCTCCGGAAATCCGAACGGAAGGGTATTTTACCTACGGACGACAATTTAGTCCCATTCAAACGATCCATCTTTGTTGTACCGGCTGCTTATAATTAAGTTGTACCAGTCCCGATTCCAATTCTACTTGGGCTGCAGCTCAACGGCGATTACCCTGTGACATAAAAGAACTAAGACGACAAGACCATCCACAAATCTTGAGCTGGCTTGAAAGGATTCATTTCATTCTCCTTAGATGTGAAATAATATTGGTTTCCACCAACTGATATATCATCGATACTCGGTGGTAAAGGTCTCGTTAGTTCACTAACAGGAGCACCACCTGCAGGTGAGGTTCAGGTTGCTGGGATGATGTTACAGTCACACCCTTATATTAGATAGCGTGCAGCAAGATGTTAGAAGGGTGGAAGTTGTGGAATACTGAGGCGAGGCAGTGAGTGACCGATCGGAGTGAATAAAAATCTTCCGGGAGACTTAAACTCTGCATAAGCTGTATGGTCATCTGAGGTAAGAAGGTATTGCCAATCCCACTTTTTGCCTTGTTCTTAAAGTTTGCGTAAATATCTTGGCGTAAATTTTTCATTAAAAAAACATTAAATAAAATGAGACAAAACTTATTTTCCTTTAGAATATTTAATTCATTCAGTTTACTAAAAACAATTATATTTTCAATGTAAATAGATTAACTCATTGAGAGAATATAGCGTTAATACTGAAACTATTTGATAATATGAGAGGATCAACCTTTAATATAATTTCCAAAAAAAAAACAAACAAATGGCAAAACGTTAAAAAAATGGAACGTTAAACAGAGAGCTATGAAGGGAAAGACCGAGAAAAGAGTAGAATTTGATGGAAAAAAATTACTGACGGAAAGATAAAAAAAAACTGAAAAAACAGAAGTGTATATAAACGAGTATGACGATAATTAATGAGAAAATAAACAAAGTGAGATGTATTTGATATGACCTCTCTGCCTAACTTAAATGGGAAATGGCGTGATGTTATGAAAGTAAACGGTTAAAACAGAATTATTCTTGTTTTAATAAACCATAACATTGGTTCATAATCTTAAAATCTTACTTGTGGGGTAGGTTTGTATACCTATTTACAAACTTTTCCAAACTATTGCGTAGTACCAGAGACGACTTTAGGATCTTTGGGACGCCATTTTCGCTCTTTCGTTTCTGCTCAGAAACATTTCTTCCATGAACGTATCTACTTAAATGTGCCACAGAACGAGAAATTAAAAAAAAAATAGTTTGAAAAGATTTGAATTTCGAGTTTCTCACATGAAACGTTAACTTAAGATTCAACCCCTTAATTTGTTGAAAATCGCTCTCCACTCAAGTACTTTTTTCAGGTTTGGATACAGATGGAAGTCATAAGTAGTCAAATCTAGTGAATATGAAGGCTTTGTAAGTGATTAAAAACCAGATTTCTGATTTTCAACTATTGAATGTGTGACGTGTGAATACGGGCGTTATCCTAATAGAACAATATTGTTTTTGAGAGCATACCCAACCTTTTACGCTTTAATTCTTCTCATAAACAGAGAAGAAGGCCAACGTTATATTCAATGTTAATTGTTAATCCTTTTTCTACAATATCTGGTACGACGACCCATTTTATATTCTAAAAATCACAGATAAAAATCTAAACATCACTTTGGCTGACAGAATAGTCTGCTTTTTTGTATCAGACCTCGGGATGTTTAAATTAGTTTGACAGTTGTTTGAATTCTCAAGTATGGTGGTGAACACAGGTTTATCCATAGACACAAATCAATATCTGAAAAACCTCGACCCATCGAGAATAATATTTAGCACTCACTCATAAAATAAACAGAATCGTCAACCACTCATTATTATGTAATATATTTTGTCAATGATTTCCTAAGTAAAAGACGTTGAAGATCTCTCATTGCGACTGACATCTTGAATGTCTTCCCAATCACGTTTGAGTTCAGCTTTTCACTTCTTAATAGTTGCGTAAGATGGATTTGATGATTCCAGCATCTGTTACATGTCATCACAGATTTGTTAAAAAGTAATCCCTTTTTTTAAATATACTTGATGACCGCTCCTCGTTAAATTTTGTCCTTTTTTAAAATTACATATGTAATGAAATTCTAACCAAATGGAAAAATTAGAGTAAATTATTGACACTTGGCAGCTAAATGTTGCCACTATACGGTGAAAATGCTGCATATAAGCAAAATTGTAAACTTCACCTTGGAATGTTTTCAATACACCTTCATAGTTTTGCAAATTTTAATACTTAATTCACTTGAAAGAAAATCAAAATTCATTTTTAAACCTTTAGTGACGTGATACCAAATTTGAAGTCAGCCAAAGTGACTTATTCAAAACTAAATTAAACCATAGTATATACAATTATTGACTGATTTTTTTATGTACATAATCTCAATATTAAAACTATTAAATAAAAATAAAATATTCATGAGTTAAGATATAAAAGTCGTTTTAATAAGAGTAACTGGACCAGAATGCTTTACTTAATCATTTCACAAAGAAACGTCCAGCGTTGAAAATTTCAGCAAGGAAACATCCGAAACACTGAAACTTAACGCGTATAAATTTCTTCGAACTGAAGCTGTGGCACAAAACGTCCTTTTCGAACTATAAACAGAGCAAGCTATTTCTTGTTCGCCTTGACCGCTGTTTGTTCTCAGTATCGAGCTTAAATTACACAAGGAAATACTGAATCTGGGTCGGGCTTTACAATTGTGAAAATTCACAGGCAAAATGATTACTTCGCTTGTTCCCTGGAGTCTGTATGTTGAGGTAAACATGCATTCTAACAGAACTTTCAATCAGAACGGAAGTGTTGACAAAGTCAAAATAAAGAATGTTTTTTTTTCTCTTTAGAGTTTTGAAGCGTGAGATTATTTAAGATATCTTCTTCTCATATTTAAATATTTGCAGACGCTAAAAATGTTTAAAACTGGTAGTTAATTTTATGAGTTACATTGTGTGCATTATCTACATTTCAGGTTATAAGTTATTTATTGCAGTTATGCACTTTTAATATCGCATATGGTTAGTTCCTCAATCCTAACGCTTCAGTATTTTTTATTTTCAAGTATTATTTCCGATAACGAAATCAAAATCGATAAAGCAGGGTAAATTTAAAGCAAAATAAAAGAAAAAAATTGCTATAGGTAAAATATTAATTGAAAACTTACGTTTTTAAATGCCTTTTGCCATCGTTTTGAGTCTAGTAAGTTTGACGCTGGTATGTAAACGCTGAAATAAAATAAAGAGAGAAGAAATACAAAATGAAAATAATTATTTAAATTAAAGTTATTTTATATCTTTCATTTGTAATTTTATATCTTTCATTTGTAATTTACTGGAAGAATTCAAATCATCACTTTGTCTTTTTTATTTTAATTAAGTAAAAACAATTAAAATTAAAAAATCAAAGGGATGTCAGTAACATGAAAAGTATCATAATTCAGTATGGATTGCAATATATAGAAATATTGCATAAAATTTGAAAATAATTCATAATAAAAAAACATGGAACTTTTTTGCTAAAGTTTGTGAAATTTGTGCTTGACAATAGAATATTAAAAAAAATTCTTCTCGACAACAGAATAATAATTAAAAATGTGCTTAACAATATAATAATAAAAAAACATTACGCAAATAACGTTAAATTTAGATTTCATATCAAAATTTTGATGAAAATATAAACAATGTTTTTATTTTGTTATTTGGATTTTAACAAGTAAATATTATTTCTTAATTACTCTAAATTCTAAAAATATTAAGAAATTTGTTGCGAAGGAAAAACTTTAAACCTGAGTAAATTTGAAATTAAGTGCAAATCTTAATTCAAAAATATGTTTGACAATAATATTCGAAAAAACAATTCAATAACACTATTATACCGGATTTTTAGTATATTATAGGATTTTTATTTAATAAATAACTTGTGCCAATTTTTTTAATAACTCCTTAAAAGAACGAATGAATTAAATGAAATATAAATTATTTAAGCCCTAACAAAAAAATGCATTTTTGTCATATTTTAAAAATGTAAATATCATCTATAAAAATATGGTGAAAATGCTAGAGTGGATATATAACTATAGAATCGAGAAGTCATATTAGTAATTACCAAAGATGTTCAGTACCGCGCTCAGACTATTCGCTGCTCTTCTGGAAGAAATGTTTAGGAAATAAGACTGTAAGTTAGAATAAATCCAATAAATAGATCTTTTTTTGAGCACCTTATTCTTCTTCTCGTGCCATAACAGCACCCTTTCCATCCCCTGCACCACGACCTTGGTTAACACTTTGGCAAATGCCTCTAGCCTGCGCCTTATGAAGCAGCTCTCTTAAACTTCTTGTATTCAGGTTTACTCTCAAATGTTACGATTCCAAGACATCAGCGCCGTAGCGACCCTTTTTTCTTAGATAATAAGCCGCAGGACTAGATGTTTCGAATCACGTAGAACATGTCCCAAGTGTGACACCTTCGTGATTATGACGTTTATCAGAAATTCATTTTTTGAAGGACAATCGTATTACTGACCATATGTGTCCAAGTAATTGGAACTATTTTTTATATGAATCCACATATCAAATTGACACATGGTATCTACTTAAAGGATCGATACATTCATAGACTGTTTAAATTAGACTGAATGTGGATCAGGGAGCAAACAGAAGTTAAGAAATGTATACAGAAATCAAGAGAGTTGAAGTGCCGGTGCAAGAACGAAGGTCTATAGATGTACATAAGAGGGGCATAAATGATCTTCGCGAGATATCTAATGATCAAGAAAGAGGCAGAAAATGCGTAGTTGGAGGCATGACAGGAATACGTTTTGAAGTATCGCACTGTAGACATGTGTATAGGACAAAAAGAAGTGTCGAATATTGCGGAAACTTTCGCTCGTGAAGCAGACTAGTGTGCTGAAATGATGTTTATATGTTCTTCATCATCCTAGCTTGACATATGAAAACTTATAGTAATCAACCAAAGATGTAAAAAGACACATACGCGTAAGGGAATATAACAGACTTGAACGCATTTTTAGCTACCATTTTAAAATAAATGAGAAATCACCGGGTAAAATAAGGACATTCTACGAGTATATCCAGGGTACGGTGGTCAATAACTTGTTTATAATATTATGAACACATTTAAAGCCCCAACATCATAAACCTTACATACATATTTATGAATTGTCAAGTGTTGCAAAGTAAAATATCACCAGGACGAGGAACTGACACATCTTCTAGTATTTCAAGGCTGAAGAAACTGACTATGGTTTGACAAAACAACTTTGTCCTTCTTAAGACCAGTCGTAAATAAAGTAAAAAAATATATAAAGATTTTGTAATATTCTTAGTTTCACTTAATAGATTTAGAACGCTATCATTTAATTTTTCAATTTCAACCGATAATTTTATTACAAAATCAGTCTGTCTCCTTATTCATCAGGAAAACACTAAAATTTTATATTTGTATGGTTTCTCTCACTATAATATACATGGAAATGAAATCGCCTATGCCCTTAAATTATATACCATAACCTGTATCCAAGACATCATATCACATGCTAAAAACCGTTTATTTACTTGTTTAAAATCATTGTTTCTCTCTTCAATGACATAGCTTTTTTTTCTTTGTTGATAACATTAAGAAAAGTTTATTTTTGTTTCTTTGTTTTCTATTTAGAATTTTAATTTTCTTCGTATGTTTAAAAAAACTTTGTATCTCATCACCCAGCAATTGACACGAAAAGTGTAAATCTTGTCTTGTTGGTTCGAATATACTGCATTACGGAATTTAAACCTGCCGATAACACTTTTAAATAAAAAAAATAAGATAGAATAGAGTTTCTTTCAAATAACGCTCTTACTTTCAGCATTTATCTTCCCTGTTGACTCCATCCAACTAACTTCAATATAGCTTTGTGTGTTCCCTTACAAGGATTATTTTATCAATAGTCATTGTAATGGTCCTGCTCCCTGAATCTTGAAAGATACGAACACAATATAATTCCTGATCACAGATGTGGAAAATCTTGGAGTATTATTTAACGCACTCTGTTGGACTTGGTACCAGATACAGAAAATTGCAGGAAAATTGTTTGAAATTGGTCTATGACCATTGTGTTTATTTTGTAAAAATAAAAGGTCAATTGATTGAAACTATAATTTTTATATTAATAGGGTCATTTTGAGAATTTTCGAATGACACATCATTGTAAAATAAATTATATTTATAAAATGACACATCATTTACAAGTAATAAGTTTCAGACATATTGCAATAAATGAATTTCGATGGGCTCCAAAGTTTTTGATATTTTAATAAATAGAAGAAGAAAAGGACAATTTTTATATTTTCGTTACACTAGTGCATCTTTTCTCAAACTGTGGGTCGAGCACCCTAGGGAGTCGAGCAAATTAAAAAAACTTTATTTAAAATAAGTACATTTCAAAATCTAAGTCATTGTTATTCATTGTTTACTCCAATATATTTACGTATACATTTAAAAAAAATTTAAAAAGCTAACTGCTTTTTAATTGAGAACTCCAGAGGGTCAAGGAAATAAAAATAACTTTATTTAAAAATAATACATTTCAAAGTCTAAATCATTATTATTCATTGTTTACTTCAATACATAATATTTACCTACACATTTAAAAAAACAATTAAAAGTCAATTGCTTTTTAATTGAGAACTCTAGGAGTCGAGGAAATAAAAATAGCTTGATTTCAAAAAATACATTTCAAAAGTCATTGTTTACTCCAATATATTTAAAAAAAAAAGTCAACTGATTTTTAATTGATTATTATGTTTTTTTCTATTTCTGTAAATTGTTTTGCCATTTTTTTTCCTAAAGGAGATTTGTGATATTGCGCTTGTCTGATTCCGCCTTTTATTTTTTATTTTCAATATTTTGTGTTTGTGTTTGTTTGTAAGGCATGACGGCCCCGTATTGTGTTGGTAACATGTGATTTTGTACGATTTGATGTCTGATTGTTTTGGTTGGAAAGTTTTTAAAATTATTTTTTTATATGTTCTCTCCTTTATGTGTTGAGCACTTACTACTTGCTCTTTTATTTTTGTTACAAAGTACAGTCTACCGTTTATTCACGTAAATTAAATAAATAAATTAATAAAAAATATATATATATATATGTAGTTAAACAGTTTGTACTCGTCGCTCGTACACATACTCGCAGCTAGTTAAAAATGTTAAGCTGCCCCATTAGGGACGTAAAATAGTGAATATTCTTCTCTGATAAGGCTTATCTTATTTGTGTAAGTACTCGTACTACATTTGTGTGATACCATGCACATGTATCAACAAGATATTATTTTTTTACTCGTTTGAGAAACAATGTACTTGTGCTTTTAAAGTTAATTTATTCTAATTATTACTTTTATCCTTACCTAACCTTGTTACCTCTCTCGATGTTACTATCAAACAAATTCTGTAATAAAGCTGTTAAATAGTTTATTATCAACTCAAGATGACCTCTGTTATCTAGTTGGTAAGACATCTGACTTCCGACCTAGTATTAAAAGGGTAACACTCTATTTTTCACTTCCCCCTCTTTAACAATTTTCTGGTTGGTTGGAACAGATTACCACGTAGCTATAAATCCAACAGGTTGTATTGTATACAACGAAAGTATAAAATAAAAACACTTATCAGTTTATCTTGTACATAACTTAGACAATAGATAATGTGGCAGTTTTTTCTAAGAACGAATATTAATTGAAAATAATTAGACTCCAGGTCAGGCATGACTAAACTTTTACCTAGGCACGTCATATTCTATCTGACAGAAGTCGTTGTGAGTCAAAACAAAAAAAAAACGTTGTTTAAAAGGAACGATTAATATTTATTTAACATAAATAAAAAAATACGCTTCCAACTGCATTATACTCATAGTTATATAAATCAATAAAAATTACTTCAAAATATGAGAGGAAAATAAAACAAGTTTGTTTCACCCATAATTTTTTTCATGTCAAGCTGCATGCTTATTGACATTACTAATTATTATGAATCAATATGTATGTTTCGGTCTACACTGATTATAATTTTAGAATGTTTCCAAAAAGAGATATACACAATGCAAAGTTTATAGCAAAAGAATAAATAAGAAAGAACATGTGATATAGTCGGTGCCCGCTAGATGTAGCCTACGAAGTTAAGACAATATAGTCGGAATTGTGGCCGCTAGATGTAGCCTACCTAGTTAAGACAATATAGTCGGAATTGTGCCCGCTAGATGTAGCCTACGTACGAGTAGTTAAGACAATATAGTCGGAATTGTGCCCGCTAGATGTTGTAGCCTACGAAGTTAAGATAATATAGTCGGAATTGTGCCCGCTAGGGGTAGCCTACGTAGTTAAGACAATATAGTCGGATTTTTTCCCGCTAGATGTAGCCTACGTAGTTAAGACAATATAGTTGGAATTGTACCCGCTAGATGTTGTAGCCTACGAAGTTAAGACAATATAGTCGGAATTGTGCCCGCTAGATGTAGCCTACGTAGTTAAGACAATAACTCATGCTTGATAACTACACTGCGTTAGACTAATGTAGTTTATATCGTGTGCCATCACGCTGTATGCTTACATGAGCTACACAACTGGATCTCGCGGGCCGAATCTGTTCCGCGGACCACAGTATAACCATCACTGTTTCAAGTAATCCTACATTTAATACCAATAATGAATAAAAAAATTGGATGTATTGTGAGGCGCAGCAATTCAATGCCTTAACATTTTTCGGCCTCCGTGACCTTTTCGGTACGAAGTCTGTCATCCGATCTGGAGATTAAAGATTCGATAAGGGCTTCAATATGATTTAAACTTAAGGCTTCTGTAATATGTTTCATATTGGTTGGAAGAAATTGCCTCATGGCAATAAATCTGGTAGGCTGGACTATATGATATACAACGAAATTGTAATAAGCACTTCAACAATATATTTTGTACTCAACTTAGAAAAGGTGTAATTTTGCAGCTTTTTTCTACAATCTAATATCAATTGACAATCATTTGTAATCAATTCATTTGGACTCATATAATGACCATGTTTTCAAGAAGCGTCACAAAAATTTTCGTGATTTGAAATAAGATAAATTTGACATACATTGATTTCTAAAAGCGCTTATTTATAAAAACCTTTTTATAAGAACAGTTTTTTTTTCAAACAGATATTGTGTCAAATATTTCATTCCCAAAACAATATACTTGTAACAGAATGATATTATTACGTTAAATAAATTATCTTAAATAGTCGCATGTCGCAATATTTTTCAGCCATCTTTAGATCCGCTAAAAAATAATATATATCCGCAATATAATTTCGCTCATATATCCGAGAAATCTGCCTGAACATTATGATCGGGCACATGCAATTTATAACCCGTTTTATCGCCGCGTTGTGCGCTGAAAAGATTTACAGCAAATTATTAAAACAATGACGCGCCCGCCATGGCGGCTCACGGCTCACAGCTTTCTCTTTCCCCCTTTCTAATCGCATTAATCTCCTCATGTATGCAGAATATTCTTAATAACTTGTTTTAGCGTGAAATAAAACAAAATCAAGATCCATATCAAAATAACCTTTGTTTCAGGAAATATAGATTTTACCCCTGACTCTATAGTATTGGACATTTTTTTGATGAGTATGCTTGGCACTTACAGTGACTTGTTTTCACACCAAGTTTATATACATGTAATGGTTTGTTCATCAGCTTATCCAATATAAAGGGGGAATTTTCCGTCCGAATGGGGCGTTGATCTGGTTATATGGAAAGAATTTTAATTCAGTTCGAATTTTATTCAGGCGACTACCCCCTCCACCTTCAAGATGAATAAAACAGGAAAATTTGTTGAATATTTTTTTCCAGCAATTTGTTATAATTTTACCTTTTTGTTAAAAATTAAATGAAAAGCTGATATATTACAGTTGTTTAAATAGTTACTCCACTTTATGGACGTCCATGTTTAATCGTTAGAATGCTGAGAGTCTATATATAGACGTTTTAAAGTATTATAAAAATGTCCAGCAGTAAAACGGTTAATGGAATAAAAATAAAATACTTGAATTTGTTTTCTTTCATTTTATTTTTTTAGCAAATCACTATGCGCATATCAACACACTGTGTCTTCCTCAGATGACTTTGTTATATTTAATTATATGTTACTTACATTCCCCCATTGTCTAATGGGGAACAGATTAAGAGGTGACTATATAAATGTTATGTCTGGTCTTATGGTGAATACAGTAAGAAAAGGAGAATATGATAATTTGAATTGAATATTTATGATATAAAAAGTTATCATAAATAATCAATTAATATTATCCTCTTCGCTTTTTCTTACACCGTTCCCCATAAGACAATGAATAATATACAAAGTAATTTCTTAGTCTATTCCCTATAAGATCATAAACAGTGTTACATGTAATTTAGTTTTACTTACTCGACTGAGGAAGACACAGTGTGTGCTAAAATGTGCAGTGATATGTAAAAAAATATTATTCCATTGATATATTATGGTTAAGTTATCAAACCACCCCGAGAATGTTTTTTGTGTGTAAATTTAACAACTTCCAGACACTTTGACAGCAATTATCTCAGCTAAAAAACAGCAGCGTAAAAAACCTAACCCGAATATCTAGAAAGCAGATCAGACCATATGTTATGTAAAATCTTTGAAAGCAATAACAGATTCATGCTTCGTAACAACTTTCGATATATTTCTTCATGGATAAGTAATCTTGAATAATATTTTTAAGATTCAACGTAGAATAAAATATTATAAAATGACGCAATAAAATATTATAAAATAACGAAAGAAAATAAGGAAAGCTCGGGATAATTCGATTGCAGTAGGAATGAGTGGAGTGAAGGATGAAAATGGTGTGACAATAACAAAGGGAGAAAATATGATGAAAAGAAGAATGGAATACTTCGATGAAGTACCTACTCGTATATGAAAGCACGATACGCGATAATAATCCAAGATATGAGAGTATGACCGAGGGCATACTATATAAAGATGGATGATATGTGTGGAATTGTCAAAGAAGAGGTAAAAGCGGCTGTCAAGAATAAGAAAGAAGGGAAGGCTGCAGGTCATGATTGTATAGTTTATGAATACGTTACATGTGGATGGTATGAATGGATTGAATTAATTTGTGTGTTTTTTTTAATAAATGTTGGATTTCTAGATACACTCCCTCTGGCTAGAGGATAGCAATCGTTGTACCCTTGTATAAGGGAAAGGGCTCTAGAATGGAACGAAACAACTATAGAGCCATCAGTGTATTATGTGTGGTAGGTAAATTGTATGCTAAGATTGTGATAGAGGGAGTGAAAGTATGGTATGTGCAAGGTAATTTTATGGTGGTCAAGGATACATGGACCAGATTTTTTCATTACGGAACATATGGGAGAAATGTTTGGAAAGAGGTAAAAATGTATTTTGTGCATTTGTAGACTTATTGATAGGCTAAACCGTATGATCGTTTGAGAAGGGATAAATAGTGGGAAGTATTGAAAGAGTATCACGTGAATAATAAATAACTAAGTGTAATTGCCTCTGCAGGATCAAATGGACCAGATTTTGAAAAAGTTAAAGTGAGAAGTATGAATAATAGAAGATTTTGCATGCAAGATGTATGAATGTGGAAATGGTAAAGATTGTGTGCTTGGATAGAAAAGTTTAGTGATATGTTCTCTCTGTCTACCCCGAAAGCATCCCATAAAACATCGCATTAAAATAGGAAACAATTCAACAAACGCGATGATGAGTGTATATACACTATACACGTATAGCTAGAAGTGTTAAAAAGTTTTAGATTTTAAAGGTTTTAAAAGTACAGTTATAAGAGATAATATTTTAATCAGTTTCATTTTGAAATTTATTGTTTTTAAAAGGTTTCAGCTTTAATTTGGAGGAACTCCATAATTAAATATTATACAACATACTACTTTGTTAGTCTACCTCTTATCACGAGGTTCTCCTTATGTGGAATAACTGAATCTTGAGATGTTAAATGAGTCTTGAGATATAAGGTAGCGAGAAATAATGTAATTAGTGGAATAACAAATAAATTTAATGTTAAATACTCGATTTTTTTTGTTTTTTCAACACAAGATTGCGTAACATAAAACTACTATATCAAATCTTTTTTCTTAAAGCTTTTTTCGTATGAAATATTACTTTTTTGTAGTAAAAAAATACTTGTTATTATTTCGTATGTTATTTTCAGAGAAAAGTTTTTTAGTTGAGGATTTCGCACATGTTTTGTATTTTCATTACACGGGAAAATTCATTATCTTAGCATACGCGCCGTAAAAAGAATGATACACAATTAAATCTTCAACATCGTTCATTAGTTTGTGATAATGAAACTTGGTCGATAAAAAATTACGCTAGTGATATTCTCTCTACATATGTGTACTTCACAAGTAGTGGGTGAATTGCAAATTTGATAATTTTCATTATTCTTTGAAAGCAATAAATATTCTAAGTGTAATACATGTAATAGTACATTTTTTAACTTTAAGGATCAGTTATGAAAAAGTCTCTCGAAAAAAGGTCCATTGTACAATAACTTTTTTTAACTCCTTCAAGAATCTTTTTTCCGTGTTTTTTTGTCATTATTTTTAACCCCAAAAACAGATTTGTTCATAATATTTTTAAAGTCTTCTTATCTTGTTATAATAACCATGAAAACGTTAAGTAAATATATAAAAATCTTAACCCACGGCTCGTACATTATATCACTGTACAAAGTATTTTCCTTTTATAACAATAAATCTCAAATTAAGCTAATATACAACCACACAAATTACGCAACACGTCTCAACTGAAACTTGGTTATTTTTAGGATGAAATATCGAATTATTCCATGTTGCTACCTCGACTGAAGATCAAAGTTTTTCTTAAAATTTTTATTTGATTCCAAATTGTATGGAAAAAAAATATTTCGACATGTCTTATCCTGTTTGTTTACGGGCACGATACAAATCAAAACTTTTCTCCTGTTACGCAAAGAGGGTCTGTTTCTAATTAGCTTATTCGTTAGGAAGAATATCAGCTAGGATTCTTCTCATACTGCTGGGCGGTACCGACAATATGCTATATCCACAGTTTCATTCAGTTGGTTCAATACCACGCGTGACTGAGTGTTTAGCCATAATATTAGGTCCTTACATATGAAATTGGCGTTTTGCCGTACTGGCAACTTTGATCTCAAATATCTTCTCTTTGGTTAGGAATTCCAAATTAAAATTTATACAGCTATTTACTCAAGTATTTGTGTTTCGAAAATTATAATTCATTTGTTTTTTCCTCAATTGTTTTTTTTCTTTGCGTCACTCAGTTTACAAAATGGAAAACTTGAAATATCGCGTTATTTACGAGTACGAGTTCCACCGTGGCACCAGTGCTGCAGAAACGGCTCGAAGGATTAATGATGTGTATGACGACGGTGCCGCAAAAGAAAACACAGTGCGTTTTTGGTTCCAACGTTTTTGTTCTGGAAATTTCGACCTGCAGAACAAGCCCCGTGGACGGCCGGAGACCAAAGTTGATAATGAAGAATTGAAGGCTATTGTGGAAGCGGATCCATCGCAAACCACGTCCGAGTTAGCTGCAGGCTGCGGTGTTAGTGATAAAACTGTTTTAATCCACTTGAAGCAAATTGGGAAGGTGAAAAAGCTTGAAAGGTGGGTACCTCACGAATTGAGTGAAGCAAATCAACAAACGCGCGTTGACTGCTGCGTTGCATTACTCGACCGGCACAATAATGAAAGGATTTTGAATCGAATCATTACCTGTGATGAAAAGTGGATCCTGTATGATAATCGGAAGCGCTCATCGCAATGGCTGAACCCTGCCGAACCAGCCAAACCATGCCCCAAGCGAAAATTGACTCCAAAAAAGTTACTTGTGAGCGTTTGGTGGACTAGTGCTGGTGTCGTTCACTACAGCTTTCTTAAATCTGGCCAGACGATTACGGCAGATGTCTATTGTCAGCAACTGCAAACCATGATGGAAAAGCTAGCTGCTAAACAACCGAGGCTGGTTAATCGCTCTAGGCCACTGCTGCTTCATGATAACGCTAGACCACACACTGCACAACAGACGGCTACCAAATTAGAAGAGCTTCAATTGGAATGTCTAAGACATCCACCGTACTCTCCGGACCTTGCCCCAACAGATTACTATTTTTTTCGAAATTTGGATAACTTCTTGCAAGGGAAAAAATTCAACTCCGATGGGGCAGTCCAAACCGACTTCAAAGATTTTATTGATTCCCGTCTGAATGGTTTTTTTAGTAAAGGGATCGATGAACTACCTATGAGATGGCAAAAGTGCAAAGATAGCAATGGTACATACTTTGATTAAATAAATATATTATATTAAAAAAAAATCAACTTTATGTTCCTCCCAAACAAAACGCCAATTTCATATGTAAGGACCTAATATTTGTTATATAAGTTGGTATTTAGAACATGATTCCTTGCACAACTATATTTATTAGGGGCATATAAACTAAGTGCTTCTAGTATCGCGCGACAGTTCAAATTACCTTGAAAAACCTTTAGTAGGAATATCGCTATAGATTATTGCCTTCTTGTTTCAAGGTTCCTATAGTTACACACCGTAAGAAGTTCGACACTGGGAGCATATTTTGGGTAACCGTATTTTGCTCTGTACCATAGATATCTGAGGATTTTTATGTATTTGTTCTATATTATTCATATATTTGAGTTGATGAAGAGACCAAACTGCAGATGGATATTCTAATTTAGTTCTTATTAGATAACTAGCTGTACCCGGTCACGCGTTGCTGTGGCTTAGTCTGGTTAAATGGAAAAGAAAGAAAAGAGAAAGCACACGTTTCTAATATGTTTAATTTCACAATGCTTGTGGGTATACAATATTTTTGACGTTTTTCAGCCACTCTCAGCCTGTAGCGTTCATTCTGTTGAGAACGAAGCATATCTGAAGCTGCAGAACACGATCGCCGTGCTCGCAACCGTGCATCCTCAAGTCTGGCTGCACGTCGCTCTGCTGCTTCCTCGTCATTTTGATGAACTAAAGCAGATCGATTGCACTGAAAAAGAAGAAAGAAAGTTATAACAAGAACATATAAAATTGCGAAACATTAAAAAAGGAACTGAATAATATTGTTAAGTTCGTAGACATCTTTGTTCTTGGCGGCAAGAATAGCTCATTCACTCGGCCAATCGTGATTTTTATAATTGATTTGAATATTGGGAAATTCTTTTTCAACCAATTCTTCTTTTGACGTCACTAAATTGCAGAAGTTATGAGGCAATGAAATTCGTCCTGAGGTCATATCAACCGGCACCTTTCCGTTCCCAATTTTCAGCAATTGATGTGAGAATATTTTCGCTGATCGATCGTTTTGCAGCTGGATACGCATATTTGTAGTTAATTTCAACGTCTTTACGTGTCGCCACAAAGTAGAGTATTTAAAGCAAGATATAAAATTACGAAACATTAAAAAAGGAACTGAATAATATTGTTAAGTTGAATTGAATAATATTCTTGGAGGCAAGAATAGCTCGTTCACTCAGCCAATCGTTATTCTTGTAATTGATTTGAATTTTGGGAAATATTGTACTTTTTCAACCAATTCTTCTTTTGACGTCACTAAATTGCAGAAATTATGAGGCAATGAAATTCGTCCTGAGGTCATATCAACCGGCACCTTTCCGTTCCCAATTTCAAGCAATTGATGTGAGAATATCTCAGCTGATCGATCGCCTGTCGCGTTCATTCTGTTGAGAACAAAGCAGATCTGAAGCTGCAGAACGCGATCGCCGTGCTCGCAACCGTGCATTCTCAAGTCTGGCTGCACGACGCTTTGCTGCTTTCCCGGCATTTTGATGAACTAAAGCAGATCGATTGCACTGAAAAAGAAGAAAGAAAGTTAGAACAAAAACACATAAAATTGCGAAACATTAACTGAATAATATTGTTAAGTTCGTAGACGTCGTTGTTCATGGCGGCAATAATAGCTCGTTCAATCAGCCAATCGGGATTCTTATAATTGATTTGAATATATGGAAATACTCTTTCAACCAATTCTTCTTTTGACGTCACTAAATTACAGAAATTATGAGGCAATGAAATTCGTTCTGAGGTCATATCAACTGGCACCTTTCCTTTCCCAATTTCCAGCAATTGATGTGAGAATATCTCAACTGATCGATCGTTTTACAGCTGAACACGCATTTGTCAAATAGGAGTATTGTTAAGGTAATATTTGTCAAATAGGAGTATTGTTAAGAAAACACAGAGATAATAGGAACTAATTAAATGTTAAGAAAAGAGAGATATTATTGGAATTAATTAAATGTTAAGGAAAGACAGAGAGATAATTGTAACTAATTAAATGGTAAGGGAAGACAATGAGATAATTGTAACTAATTAAATGTTAAGGGACAGAGCAGAATTACTTCCAATAATACAAGTGATGGATAGCTTGTTCGGAGTTTCGGTCCGATGGTAGGACACCCTACTCCTTCATCGGATAAGTTCTGACTGTGAAGATATTTATTGGAAATTTTTGGATCTTTTTGGGAATCGGGAAAGGATAGGTTTAAAACATACACAAATACATACCATGAATTCAAATGAAAATCAATCGACGCAGTTCCAATTCACCACTAATTGCACTGGAAAATAAGAAAAAACAGTTTAAAAAACCGAAATGAAAGAGCAGCAGCTATTATTAGGACGACCCAGTACAAAATGGCGGATAGAAATTTAGTACATCGTGTGTTGCTTTTACGTCCAAACAGGATGGCGGTACACGTATTTGAAAATTTAATATTTATTTTTTAATATTTAATATTTCATTATTTAATATTTAAGAAAAATAAAAAAAACAATTAAAAAACTAAATGAAAGAATCTGAAACGTCGAAAATGCAATGTCACATAACCTGACAATGAGAATTGTTTAGTTTGCGTGTGTCGCTGCAGGGGGCGCTCCCATTATTTCGTATGTTTTATATGCTTTTTTATACACAACTGTATATAAAATATATATATATATATATATATATATATATATATATATATATATATATATATATATATATATATATATATATATATATATATATATATATATATATATATATATATATATATATATATAAACATGCTTGTATACGAATGTAACCTTTTGTCAACATTTCAAAGCAACCGGTGAAGAACTTTCGGAGATTGGAGTTTTTCAATTAACGAACATTTACATTTTTATTTACGAGTAGATAGATAACATAAGCTTCGAAAAGCGGCCTGTTATTTTTGTTATGTGTGCCATAAAATTGTGCGGGTGCCATGTTCTTTCTTCAACTTCGATTATAACCATCACGCAATTAACAATAGATACTTATCGCGTTTTTATTGTAATTCACACTCGATACTACATTAATTAAAAACAAACATAACATAATTAGCAATAGCAGCTGCTGGCCTGAAATCTTAGGGAAGCTCAAATTTTCTCCTGAAAATAAAGCATGCTAGAACAACATTTTGACAAACACTATCAATAAAGATAAACACCGATGACACAAACTCTCCTTCAATAGGAGACAGATTTCATTATATTAATCTAAAAGCCATTCATGGCACTATTTATGTGAAATAAATAAGTACATTTTGAATTATTATTTTATGGGTGAAAATATCTGAGCAATACTTGGCCTGTTTTTCATCCTTACATAAATGTACATGAATAAATAAATAGAAAACTTCGCTACCAAACATTTCACCCAGCTCCGTAACTTTCCAGTCCACCCTAGCGTAGAAGCGTTTGATGACTTCGGATTTAAGGGTTATTTTTTAATTCATAAATATAAAATTCGTTGTCACAGAAAGATCTATAGTTGCGTCATTTGTAGTTCGTTATTGTGTTAAATCATAACTAACATTACCATTCTTATATTGTTTTTATGAATATACCTTTTAATATTTGTTTTCCTAACAACAAATAAACTATTTTAGTTTTTAAGTTTTTTTTTATTAACTACAATGTAAAGTTTTTTCGATCATTAAAAATAGTAAGAATAACAAAATGTCAAATTTGAATTTTGAATTAAGAATACAGAATTAATACGTTAAAATGTTATTTACATTTACTTGTAACTTAAACACAAAAATATCAAAAAGGACTACGTACCTACCTACATACTTTCTACCATACTACCGATATGTTAAGGCTCAGGAGGCCCAGTGTCGTAACATACAAAAAATAACCTGAAAAAATAAATACATATTCGTATAACTCATCCATCAACACACATAAAAACACACAGAAATTTCAAAATGTTTGTAAGAGACCTAGGATAGTTAAAGAGAGATGAAAACAAAATAACGGAAGTTACGCCATGGTACCGAATTCATGGTGGAAATAAACAAAGACGCTCGCTGAGAGAACTTTTAAAGGCATTACAACTGTCTTTAAATATATCCGAGACTATAGCATACTCATTACCAAATCGATGTAACCTGAGTTTTGGAGAATCCGAGTAATAATTCGTTTTACTTTGGCAATGAAATATATCCAACAATCTCGAACTTCTCGAAGGTGTTCTGAACGTATTGTAATTAATTCTAATAATTTAAGACAGGATACTTTTCAATTTACTGTTTTGAAAAGCAGAATCAAATCCGACAATACTATATGATCAAAAAGTCTTATTAAAGTAAGGTGTGATAGTAACAAATTATAGATTACATAATTATTTCTAAATTAGAGCTTAAAGTTGTAACGTTAAAATCTGTATTGCAGCCTGTCTAGAATGTTCAAGTGAACTGTGTAATAAGGAGTCCAGATAATAGAGTTGCTTTTCAAGTTTACTCCTTAGCAGAGTCCAAAAGATAATTTTGGTTACATATATCCCTTCGAGTTCCTGCGAATATCTCATTATGAAAGCCAAAACTATTAAACGATTTGCGGAAATCTTTTGAAAATGGATTGAAAAAGACAGGGTATACTAAAAAAACATCCAAATATCATATAACAGATTATCTAGCTTACCAGAACATATAGTGTAATTGAAGGATTTTTAATTTTATAGAAGCTTATTTTCTTACATTTTTAGTGTTAAGGTGTAATTAATTCATACGAGTGTAAATTATTTAGACCCACCTGAATCTCATAACAGTTATTTACACCTTTACCATTACTAAATATAATGGTGTCAATAAAACAAGCAGATATTTCGTTAATGAATAATGTAAATAATACTGATCCCAAATGAGACCCCTGCGGTACACCGCTTATCGGATTGATTTCCCTATAAATCACTCAATTTATATACTAAATAAAGTTTCCCTCTCAATATCATCTCAGTAGGTTACTCCTGATTTCTAGTTTAGATATCTTAGAGAGCAAATTTTAACAATTAACCTTATCGAACGCCTTACTGAAGTCCGAACATACATATATCATCCAACTGGATGCAAGTAGTTAAGGACGATCTCCCCAGATAAAAACCATGTTGAATCACCTTAGTGAGAGTGCTAGACTTACATGTTTTTTTAACTTAACAAATAACAGTACTGGTAATATTGGTTATTTGTAAAACATCGAGAAGTAAATGCTGCGCTTGATGCGATATTATTAATCAAAGGTTTCGGCTTCTAATTTGTAGAGATCTATATTAGAAAATTAAATAATACATTTATTGGTGGAATAACAGTATATTATTATAATAACATTTACTCAGAATACTTGAATATTATTTAATTCATATTCGAGACATGCATATTTATTGTATTGTACATTACATTTTCGCTGTATATAACACAACCTGATGAGTTTATTGTTACGTGGCAACCTATCTCAACCAAACTAAAAACGTATAAACGAAATTTTAAGTAAGAAACAGACTGTAAACCTTTTAAAAAAAATCTGAATATCATCGGGAAAAAAATGGAATATCATGCCAAGCCGTAAATCCCTTGGATCCAAATTAGACATCGTTTTGTGATATTACATATGTGTTTTTCGACAGACGTATACTTATTACAATGTGTAA